>OY748331.1:1207500-2407500 GCA_963556525.1 Cochlearia excelsa | reverse complement strand
TTTTCTCCAAGAAGTTGAACAATGTATGTTGTATGATACTCTGACACAATTGGAATCTTGATGATGAACTGTGATAAAACTGTTGTTGTAATCTTTAGCTTCTCTTGTTTTCCTTCGGTTCCCAAAAACGCAATCGTGAAAGTTGTAATCGCCAATGTTTAAACGCTAATTATAAATTTTAAACGCAAACTCAAAAGTGTCCCTTTAGTTTGGCTCACCGGTGAAAAGTCGTCTTCCTCGTGGTGGCTTCGGTCGTCTCTGCGATTGTTTCTGATTAGTCGCCGAAGTCAGAGTCTCCGGCGAAGAAAGACGATAGATAGCTCCGTGAAGATTGCCGGATTTATAAAAGGGATAGTTTTCTCCGATCTCCGACGAGTTTATTCGAAGATCACGAGCTTTTCTGATGGAGAAAGAAGATAACAGTGAAGAGGTTAGCTCAAGCTTTTTTGATTCGCTTTCGATGTGTTGTAGGTTGTGCATAGTTTGATTCCTAAAGTTTTGTACTTTGTAGAATAATGATATTTATTTGCTTGAATCTATTGTTAAAATCAACTTCTCTTTTGCAAAATGTTGGATGCTACGTTGAAATGTTAAGATTAGGCAGATTCTTATATACTCTGTTTTGTTCTTCTGTGAAGCCTATGGTGACAAATCTGAAGGCGTCCATAAGAGAATTGAGTGAGAAAGTGAACGAACAGGTGCTTTGTTTTTTTGAGCTAAAAAGGGGTCTCTCTTGTTTCTTACTATGTCTTGCACTGATAAGGTTTCTCTTTGTTGTCATTTTTCAACTTAGAATAAGAGAAAAATCGATGTTAAGGATAAGCTGCAGCAGCTGCGAGAAAGAATAGAAGCTGAAGGTGTTGATGTTTCAGTCCAGGAGTTGATACCTGTTTTGGGATCACTCAAGGTAAGTAATTGTTTCTAGGTTTCTTGAAGTTCATGCTTTTTATTACTAAATTGTGTGTGGACACTATGTGGTATTTTCAGGAATTAGACAAACAGGAATCTGAAGTCCGGTCTAATTGCAATGCTAAGCGTACTGCTTTAGAAGATGCAGTTAATGGTTTGGAGGAGAGAGTCGCAAAGGGGTCTAATGGTGAGATTTCAGAGGATGTTTTAGATGCTTTATTGGTTGAATCTCTGGATCATCTGACTTCGGCAAAGAAGGTACTCTTTCTTTGCTATAGACAGTCTCTGTGCATCTTCTTGACATTACATATTATTTAGATTTCCTTTTTAGTTGCTGGTTTTGTGCATCATGGATTGGTCAGGTGTCTTTCCCCTTGTTTCGTTGTAGGAGCTTGCAGCAACGTTAAGAGAAATAGTGTCTCTGAAGCGACAAATTGGTGAAGTGCCATGCCAATCTGAACTCCTTCAGTATGCGTTTCTTCCCCCACTTCTTGCTTACTTCATTGGCATTGCTCTGGATTTGGCACTTCATATTAGTGTGTACTACTTCGCATTGAATCTCTTCCATATGAACAGCGAATCTGATTTAACCCCACTAACGTATTTTGATGAGCTCTTAAGAATCCAGTTTTGCTATAGCTAATTTCCTCTTTGCTGTATTTGTTGCACACTAAAGTCTAGTATTTCATTTGTGCAGATATGAAAGAAGATTCTCAGAGCTGAATGTCTGTATTCAGGTTCGAATGGTCATATTAATATTTGCCTTTTGCTTTGCAAATATATTTAATTGTTAAACCTCTGTTCAATTTTTGACCATAAACAGGAGAAACTTCAACAAACTAGGAAGCTCTATGGGACATACAATGCTATTTTAGACATAAAAGATTTGATGCTAAAGGAGACATCATTGTTGAATTCAATTGGTTCACAGGTAAAAAATACATGCATTATTGTTTAAGTTGATTTTGCGTGCCTGACATCATCTCTTTTGTAATGCCTCCCTACATTATACCTTTACATATCATGTAATTATCTAAAAGAAAGGGTATTTTCATACTAAGTTGATTTACTCCTTTCTAGTATGTCTCTTTGAGTCGAATCTTTCACTTTCACCACTTCTTTGTTAACCCTTGGCTTGAGTGTAGTTTCAAGACGTGATTGGTACTTCTGCTGGTCGTGTGAAGCTAATTGATTCAATGGAAGGAGTAATGAAAGGAATCCAACAGGTAATCTATTTTGTATTCATTTAGGTATTTAAGGGAAAACCATGATTCTTGTAATACTTAGCATAACTCTAGCTGTATGATTTGCCGTAACAAAAGTCTTTAAAAAGTGCAGAAGCTAGGAAAGGTACAACTTGGACTTCAAGAAGAGCAGAAGCTGTGTGATAGTTCAAAAGAAAAGTATGTTGTTGCAACCGCAGAGCAAAGAAAATGCTACACCGCACAAAGAGCCTTCCAGGTTAGTCAATATAAGTACCCTATAATGAGAAGCATTTCAACTCCTGAGAGTCATCTATAGTGCTAAACTTCAAATAAGTACCCTATAGTGCTAAATTTCTCAATTGCAGGAGGAATGTACTAAGAATGACATGCTGAAGAGTCAATTATCCTCTGTAAACACCGCTGACTCGAAAGAAGTGGCTGAATAAGGTGATATAAAGTGACTTTCCTTTCATGTTACTTTTAAAGAGATTCATGTAGATATAGACTTAAACATGATTCTCTAGTGATATGATGCATCCATATGCTAAACTATAGTTTAGAAACAACAAGTTTGGTTGACCAAATGATATGTATTAGCGATGGGAAACTATTTTACTCTGACCATTGAGGAAGCAAAGTTTGAATACAAACCTAGAAAGGAACTCGGCATTGTTAAAAGCAAAGACAGGACAAATAACATTAAGAAAAGCCAGACTCGTTATCTCTCAAATTCAGACTTAGTCATGTGGCTTCTTTGCAGGTTCTGATACATGAACTGGATCTCTGGTATCTCTTCCCCTTGACATGATGCTTCCTTGATATTCTCTACCTGCAAATCATATATGAACATGAGCACAAAGATTCAAAGCTGACCAAACCAAGAACAGTTGATCATTCTTCATTTATGTATACTCGTTCGGTAATATAGGACTTGTTTACTCTACTCCTTGTGAATTTGTAAGAAGCTAATCGAGATTTCTGTTGAAATTTATTTTCCTTTAAATTAAAGTCACCTGGCTGTGTAAAGATCCGATGACAGGCACTGGAGGTGGTGTGATGATCCTGCCTTGCGCGAAACTCTGGGCCTAAAAGTGGTGTTTCTCTAGAGCTACCTCCTTCATACATCTGGCCTAGTTTGTATGGATCGTCACCTGTGTTGTTCTTTGTCTTCGGTTTGTGAGACAAATCCGTAGACCATGAGCCGCCACTTGATCCTGCCAAGGCCATTATCACATCCGCCTGCAGCAATATCATGTTTCATATGATGAACTTCCCGGTTTCTCTACTTTTATGGATATAAAAAGAGTTAAGTGAATCACCTTGTTTGGGTGGACATCATCAAAGACATGAGCTTGGCCACCATAGAAGATGGTCATTTGCTTAGTACTGGATATCAACTCTTTCCGAGTCCCAGTACTGCAAATACAAGCAAAGTGTAGTAAAGACGGTGCTTAAAAAGACTAGAGACATGAAACTAGAACCAAACTCACCTTGAAGGAGCAAAACATTCGATCTTGCTCTGGTTTGGCATTGTAAAAGAACTTAAGATACCGGGACCTTTCATCCCAGTTCGTGAACCTTCATCTGCAGCAGCTGTCTGAGCAATAACTGATGGTCCCAAGTTTTCATCCTTGAACCTGCTTGAAGAAAGCTGATGAAGCAAATGACTGATCTGTCCTCCTCCGCGTGGAGGCTGGTTTGTCAAAGTATTCACATTCATGGAGGGGCTTCCAGGTCCGTTTCTTAGCATCTAGTTTTTGACAATGAGAGATTAGAGAAAATTTGACTGTAAAACAAGGTTAAAGCCTATGTATGATCATGGTTTTATCTTACCTTCGACCAATGCAGAGTCTCAGGATGCTCTTGAACTGTGTAGTGCGAATCCGAGTTACTTCTCTTGTTTCCCGAGAATCGATTGCTCATGATTGAACCTGAAACTTCAAAGAGAAAGAGAAAGAGAGTATCCTTCACCATTATAGCACAAACAACCACATGCTCACACAAAATCCATGTTCATGTGTTGTGGATTTTTTCAAACTACATGTAAGGCAAGACAATGGATACTCGCAACCTTGTTTAACTTCAATACAAAGATGTTCCATTTCCTACTTAAGAGATCTAATAAAGAAATGGTTCAAATTTAGAAACTAATTCACAAGTTCTTCTACATTATCTTATCATAAACTCTTGACTGTTAAAATCAGACCATAATCGAATCTATGTAAGAAAGTTTTGAACTTTCTGTAAAAAAGAAACCCTAAATGTACAGAGGAATCAGATTAAAACGACATCAGTAGAAGGAAACGCAAAAAGCATCAAGAGAGAGAGAGAGAGAGAGAGAAGAAACCGAGATCGGTGGTAGATGAAAGACAGCCGCGTCCACCGGCGGAGGAATCGGAAACCGTCGTGAGAGTCATCGCAGACTTGCCCTGAGGTAGCCTGTGGTCAGCCATTGAAGTGGAAGCAGCTAAAGTTGAAGTCTTTGAGCCTAGAAAGTCGTGAAACAAGAGCTTATCTTCTTCCTCTTTATGTCGGAGACGAGAATCAGCATTGGTAGTAATACGGTCGCTATTGTCTTGGTTCAGCTTCACCATCATCAACAACCAGTGTAGCTACTTCGCCACCGCATCCTCCATTACAGTTTATCTTTGTAATATTTCATGAATACACTAAACCAAAGAGAGAGAAAGATCAGAGTGTGTTTGTGTGTGTTTTTTTCTGGGCAAAAGTGGGAAGTTAAAGGTGTATTTTTGTTCTTGAAGCTCTCCTTTATTGGGGTTTGCTCTTACTTGATGCAATAATGAATCAGATATTTTCAGACAAGAATACAATGATTTATTTTTACAGAAAAAACAATAAAAGTAAAATTGTAGAATCATGGCATTGTAGACTTTTTTAAAATTATTAAGGTATCATCATAGATTCATAATGTTAAAAAAAATTTAAAACAGTTAAAGATATATACACTTTAAAATTAGGTGATTAGCTAATTTAACCAACACACTACTAACCTATCCGCATTTAAAGAAAAAACAATGCATACATTTTGCTGTTAAGTGATATTATCAGCAAATTTCAATATGTTTGGTTTTTGAGAAAGGAGTTGTTGAATTTTTAATAGAGTGTTTGATTTTCATACTCTGGTGTGAGTAGGAAGAGAGACGGACACGATTTTTTTACACCCGGAGAGTACCATCCCACACTGAATCCACCTAAACTCTCAATCTCTACACGTATACCCTAAACTCGTAAAATTATCTGATTATCCACACAATTTCATTAAAATCAAATTAATTCCACATTAGGCCAAAATTGCAATTATCTTATAAATTAATCGTGACAAAATAGACCCGATTATGATTGAAATCTAACCCGATTACGATCTAAAACTATGAATCTAGGGCTTATATGTTTTTAGCGGGTTAAATCCATAGTTTTAGATCGTAATCGGGCTAGATTCGAATTAGAATCGGATCTATTTTGTCACGATTAATTTATAAGATAATTGCAATTTTGACCTAATGTGGAATTAATTATATTTTAATGAGATTGTGTGGATAATCAGATAATTTTACGAGTTTAGGAGTATACGTGTAGAGATTGAGATTAGAGTGATTCGATATGTGACAGATCTGCAGTAAAAAAATCGTCATCCCGAAGAGAGACGAAGAAGAGAGTCATTAAAACGTTTTTACGATATAATCTTATTTTACAACCACTCATCATTGACGAATTTTACACCTCATTATGCATACTTTCCATGTGGTCTAAGTTCATTAAAAAGAGTAAATATCTTCCTTAAAATGTGATTAATTGGACTAGTAAATTGATCCTTTGTGCCTTAAAAAATATAAAAATAAATTCCGAAAAAAAAAAAAAAATATAAAAATAAATAAATTGAAACAAACAAATATTTGTCTTAATCCTTGGTTATATATTCCAAAATATAATTAGTAGGATTAGTAGCTGAATATTTTAAGTGACTATAGTATAGTTGCTGGAGATTGATTGGATTTAATACAGAAGAAGAATAATTGTCTTTTGTATAATGGGCCTTTAACAGATAGAAAGCCTAATAACACTCACAAACAAACTAAGTCCACATATTACAATTCGCGCTTTACTGTTTTATTATTATCATCTCATAGTTTCGAGAAGAGCAATGGTCTCATATGCCACAAATTGGAAAATTTTAATCTAGCATGCCACAAATCAATCTACTTGCCACTTATAATGTGTTATTTCGATTTTACCCTTACTAATTATTAATTAAAATAATTCAAAAAATTAAAGAAAATTCAAAAATCGGATCGAGATTTTCGGATCTCGCTTCTTCTTCTTCTCTTCTTCGCGTTCTCTTTTTCTTCTTCGTCTTGGATTCTTCGTGGAGCTTCGTCGACGGTTTTCTTCGTCGAGCTTCGTCGGCCATTCTTCTCCGTCGTGCGAGTTCGAGCTTCGTCGGCCATTCTTCTCCGTCGTGCGATAATGGAGAATCTGTTTTAGTAATTCAACGATTTCAATTTTAGAAATTATGTTATTGTGTTGATTTATCTCTCAATTATCTATCCGCATTATGATTTCGTTAAATGTAGTTGTTGAAACTTGTTGAATTTAGTTTAATTAAAGATCCCCAAACCATCGATTGAATCTTGATATGATATATACGATCATGAATGGATTTCAAGAAAATCAGTATACTGTTATATCTCTTATGACCTCATCTTTAGAAGATATAAAATATTCGGTTTTAGAAGAAAGGATACAAAAGAAGATTAGGATTGATCAAAGCAAAGGAAAGCCGATCGGGAAGATGATGATAATGAAGCGAGAAGAAGAAACTGCAACTACTTAAACATTTTCTCGTTTATGTCTCGTTGTATTTCTTGGACAATTATGTACAACTACTTAAACATTTTCGGTTTTATAAAATTATGATTTACGGCTCAAAAATTATTAAGTAATAAATATGTTGCTTATAAAACAATGTAACAACACACAAAACATCAAATTAAACAAAACAAACCCAAAACAAATTTTTCTAAAAAAATTCTATGAAATCTTAACAAACCCTTATAAGTATAAGGAATAACATGTCATTGTTCACTAATTATAAGTCAAGAAATGTAAAAGTTATGATTACTTGAAAGTTTTATTATGGATACCTCTTAAATGATATATACTTAGTCGAATATGAATGGTCCAACTGGAATTTTAATTTTTATAATGAAGTTCAACTACAATTACACAATAATCATGAAAGTACAACTATGGTGATGATAATACACTTGGATATCTAGGTACAACTAAACTATGGTGATAAAAACATGTGGGTCCTACATTGTACTTTAAAGCTGACAAAAACATTAATTTTTCTGAATTTTATTTATTTTTTGTTTATTTAATTAATTTTATTTGATTATAAAAGGATATATTTCTCTCTCCTTCTTCCAAACCCTAGATCCACAAAGAACATTCACGGCGGCGTGCTTCTTCTTCTTCTTCAATCTTGTTCATCTTCGATCTTCTTCTTCTTACAAAATGCCAATCAGTTACACGAACAATTCTTTCTATGAAGCAAGCTATTCGAGTTACACAAACAATTCTTCCTCTTAAACTCGAAGATGGTGAGCACAAAAATTTGATTTACTCTTTGGTTGCGTAGAGAAATATCTCGTATGAATGATCGGTTATCCGACCAAGAAGAAGAGATTGCAAGGATGAAGAATTTACTTGCTAAGTAGATTGTTTGTTTGTGTTATTTGTATGCTCAATAATTCTCTTCTATCTATTTGTATGACTTTTTATCTTTGTTGTGTTTTGTGGAATGCTCTGTTTTCAATTAGTTGTTTGTTTCAATTTTGTTGGTATTTTCGTGAGTACAGTTTTTTCGTACAAATTGTACAACTGTTTTATAAATGTATCAAACTGATACAATTTAACTACAAAAACACATGTACCGAAACACATATGTACCTAATTAAACTCAATTGTTTGGCAGACAACAAAAGCACATCCCTAACATCCAAAATTCAAAACGCATAATAATAAAAACAACAAAAACTCCAAAAGATCACAACAGAGTTACAACAATCCAACAAACCTCTGTCGCATCGGTTGGGTCTCGTCATCGTCGTCAACATCATCATCGTTATCCTGCGGGAGAAAAGAATCTGCTTCGATCTCTGTTTCTTCTTCTTCGGTCCCTTTTTCTTGTTAGGTCTTTTTTTCTTCTTCTTCGGTCTCTTTTTCTTAGCTCTCTTTTTCGTTTTCTTCTCCGTTCTCTTCTTCTACTTCGTTATCTTTTTCCTCTTCTTTCGTTTCGTTTTCTTCTTCTTCTCCGTTATCTTCTTTTCCATTCTCTGAACCTTCTTCTTCTTCGTTCACATCTTCTTTCTCCTTGTTTTTTTCTTCTTTGTTCGATTCGAAACAGCTTTTTTTTCGCGAATTCGCTTAAAGAATAGTATGTGGATCCAAATTTTATACGAGCCATTGATGATTTGGATTGATTTTGAAAAGATCGAAGAAGGAGAAAAGAAAAAGGAGGAAAATGTAGTGGCTTTCTCTTCTCTCGTTTTAGCAAAAAGGGGAAAAATGAAATTAGGGTTCTTGAGAAAATTTGAGAAATTTAAGTTTGATTTTTTATTTGGGTGGGTATTGGGTTTGGGCGCGGGTTTGGGTCGGATTTTGGATTTGGGCTCGGGTTTGGGTCGGGTTTTGGGTTTGGATTCGGGTTTGGGTCGGATCTAACAGGTTGGGTCGTAAATAAGTGAAATACACTTACATGATTTTCGTCCTTTTACCCCCAAAATCGAATTAAAAATAAATCAATAAAATAAAAGAAAATAGAGGTGGCATATTGGATCACTTTTTCCCAATTTGTGGCATTTGAGCCATTGATTCTTTCGAGAATCATCTTCTCCTTCATACGAATAAACTCCGTCGCCGGAGATCGGAAAAGCTAAAACGGTAAGAAATGGCTTCTTCGCTTAGTTTCAACCTCATAGGCTTCTCCTTCTCCTCCGTTCAAATCAATCATCATCGGAAAGTTCCCGGAACTAGAAAATCTCGCGCCGTTTTCTCATATAGTAGCTCTTCTTCTTCTTCATCATCATCATCTCAAGCATCTCCGCAGGGGATTTATGCCGCGAAGCCTCCTGAGATAGATATAGAGTTCTTCTCTGTAACTATCTATTGCGATTTTCTCGTTTCGATTCAACATTTTTTTTGTTTGGCGAAACTCATAATGTTTTGTGTGTTGTGTGTTGTAGCCTAAGCCTGTGAGCGATGGTTCGTATCCTGTGGATAAAGCTAAAGCCGTTAGTGGAGAGAAGCTTCTGAGAAACATTATGCATGATAACAAAATCGAACTCTACGCTACTTATGTGAGTTGTTTAGTTAATCTCTTTAATCACTCTCTAATCATCAATGTAATTACGAAAATTCAGCTTGTGATTAGCTCTTAATTACATTGATGTTTTGGTTTTCTGATGTTGAAAATAGCTGTGAGCTAGTGAATGTTTAGCTCTGTATCTCTGTGTAATTAGGAGAGTATTTGTTAAAGGCTGTTTTTTTTATTGATCTTGAGGTTGATTTTGCAATGTGGTTTCTTTGTGATGATGATTCCAGGGGAAAGTTATGAACTGTGGAGGTGGAGGAAGCTGTGGAACTTGTATTGTAGAGGCAAGTTACTTCATTATCCTTTATGCTATATCTCTCGATCTATTGAATCTGTGATCTTCTTAGAATTCGTGGTTTCTGATGGATGGAAAGATACACAGAGATGCGTGTTTGAGTAGAGAGTGGACCTCGAGATTTCTACTGTTTGATTGTTGTTGCGTAGTTGTAGATTAAAGAGAAATGAATCTACTTCTTCATCTTTTGAGTTTGTGTTTGCTCTATTTCGGTGAGAAATACACAAGCGTAAAAGCATGTATGGTGTAATTGTGTGCAGATACTAGACGGCAGAGAGCTTCTGAACGAGAGAACAGATACAGAGAACCGATATCTGAAAAAGGCTAGTTGTTCTCTATCACTTCTTCTCTATATTAATCATTTAGTTCACATCATTTTTCGTTTGCTAGAGTGTGGATTGTGATTATATGTTTTTGTTTGATATGGTGACTAAGTTAAACTCCTAAACCCATCTTAGATAATGCAATTTGCAGATTATAATAAGAAAATGAGATGGTTCAAAACTAAAGGACTTGTTTTGGTATTGTGCAGAAGCCAGAAACATGGAGACTGGCTTGTCAAACAATAGTAGGGAACAAAGAAAACTCAGGAAAGGTATATTACTTCAATGTTTTTGGATCCTCTTTTATCATATAGTTTTGTGATCAAAAGAGGTTTATCAAATCTTGTATCATCTCTTCTCATTGTTGATCTATCACATTGGTTTATATAGGTTGTTGTTCAGCGGATTCCGCAGTGGAAGAAGTGAATTTCCATGTAAGGTTCTATATTCGTTCCATATTTTATATGTATATATATAACATATATTTGAATGTTGTCTCATATTAATCGAAGATTCGTTTTGCAAAACGTATCTTCTTGAGTTATAGAAAATGGTGGTGCCCATGGAAATGTAGAAATGTAGTGGTACTTATGAACCAAAATGCACATACATACTTTGATTATGGCCAAAACAAGGCTGGTATCAGAGAAGAATATAATCACATCTTTACAAAAATTGAGTTTCACAAATATAGTAATTGGTGGTGACCATTTCTTTATCTCTCATAAAATTTGTCAAAACATAAAACATTAGCTGGTGCATTAAAGAGCTTATCTAATTTAAGAGTTCTTGAGATCGAAGTAATGGAGATTGTAATATTTTCATTTTTTCCTTTTTTTGGTCAAACTTCTCGACCTTGTCTCGTTTCACTTTTTTTTTTTTTACCTTTTCACTTTTTTTTTTCCTTGGTGAAAAATAAAAAGAAGAAAGAGCCAAAGTATATCATTTTCTGAATCATTCATCATTCATCATTCTGTAATTATATATAATATTTATTTTTCCTTTTCTTCGTTTTGTGTGATTGCTGTTTGGCTTCCGAATTTCCATTTTATATCCAGATTTTTATTTTATATATCTCCTTGGTTGATCGGTGAGCACAAGAAATAGAAATCTATAATAATCGCAAAAAGAATTGAGGAAGAAGAAGAAGGGATTTTCGATTAGCTGAAAAAAGTTGACTCTTCTTCTTCTTCTTCATATTTGGGTTCCTTCTCTCTTCTTGAGTTTTAATTAGCCGGAAGGAAAATCAAAAATCATCTTCTTCACGGTGAGGTTAGCTTCCTTCCTTTTAATCGCTTGATTTTCTTCGAATTTGTCGATTACTATTTTTACCCAATTCTTCAAAATACCCAAAATCTTACCTTTTTCGACCTAATTTCTCTGATTAATTAGGATAAAAAAACCTGGGTTTTATGAGCTTGACGATCCTTCTTTTGTTGTTATTAGGTTAAATAGAGGTTAAAGCTTTAATCTTGTGAATAGAAACCAATCTTTGTCTTTCTTCTTTATGATTTTTTTTGCAGGAGAACCTCTGGTTTATAACTTCTCATGGTGTCATATAGATGGGTGTTTCTCTTTTGAAACAACAACATCGTTTTCAAGCTGATAACACCTTTTCAAGATTCATGGAACGATCTTCTTCAGATACTCTAAGCCGAAACGAGCAACACGTTATCGACATCCCTAGAAACGCCGACATTGCCTCCTCTTCTTCTTCTCCTCATGATAGAATCTCTAATGTTTTGGAGCCATTACAACATGACGAAGAGAGACCTACACTTACTCCTCCATTGCCTGTTTCTCAGCCAGCTACAACTTCTTCTTCATCTTCTATGAGGTCAAATCCTAGAAACACACGTCGTAGGAGAAGCCCTTTGAATTCGGGCTTATGGATCTCCATTGAGTTAGCTCTCACTGTAGGACAGATTGTTGCGGCGATTGTCGTTTTGTCTTTGTCGAAACACGAGAATCCTCGTGCACCGTTGTTCGCTTGGATCGTGGGTTATGCTTGTGGATGCGTTGCCACGTTACCGCTTTTGTATTGGAGATATTATCATTCGAGTCAGGCCTCTGAACAGGATTCTGGCCAGCATCGTCCTAATCTTAATGTCGCGGCAGGACCATTCGCGTTCTCTATATCCAGGACTTCTGAAGGAGATGGTAGACAGACCAACAATACGTCTTCTCGTAGTAGATATCATGGGTTCATTACTGCTGCCAGGTAAATATCTTAATTCACGCACATGCTCTCTTTGGTCTGAACATCGTTATATCTCATTTGAGTGTTTGATTTTTCTTGCAGACTTAAAGTTATTGTGGAATACTTCAAAATGGGTCTGGATTGCTTCTTCGCGGTGTGGTTTGTGGTAGGCAATGTATGGATATTTGGAGGGCATTCATCTGCAGCCGAGGCTCCTAACTTATACAGGTATTATCTTTTGCTCGGTTATTCAGATATTATACTTAAAGCTCTTGCTGCTTCTTTTGAAAGACTGAACCCACTTTGTTCTCTTTGAATGATATAGGTTATGTTTAGTGTTTCTTACCTTTAGCTGTATTGGCTACGCGATGCCCTTTATCCTATGCACAACAATATGTTGCTGCTTGCCGTGCATAATCTCGATTCTGGGATACAGAGAAGATTTAACTCAGCCACGAGGCGCCACATCCGAGTCGATAAATGCATTGCCGACTCATAAGTTTAAGTTGAAGAAAAGCAGAAGTAGTGGCGATGACAACGGTTCAACTACTAGCGAAGGTGGAGTTGTGGCGGCTGGAACAGACAGCGAACGTGCAATCTCAGGAGAAGATGCAGTGAGTTTACTTACACTTTGTCTTTACAAACATACCCACACAGGCATGTAATCATGTCTCTGAGAGTATTAACAATTGTTTTGCAGGTATGTTGCATTTGCTTGGCGAAATATGCGAATAACGAAGAGTTAAGAGAGCTTCCTTGCTCGCATTTCTTCCATAAAGAGTGTGTTGACAAATGGCTCAAGATCAATGCAAGTTGCCCTCTTTGCAAGAGTGAAGTCGGGGAAAAGAACTCTGATTTGACAAGCCAAGGGATCTTAACCTCACTCTCTTCTGCGGAAAACAATAGCCAACAACAACAACAACAACAGCGGAATGAACAGAACGGTTTGGCTAACAGTGTCACCTAGATATCTGACATTTGTTCTTTATGTTGGAGGAAAACGGTACAAGCAAAACCGTTCTGCGTTGTTCCCACACAAAAATGGGGTTTGCTTAAAGAAGGCCAAGGAAGTAAACCGGTGAGGAAGGTGGTGCGATGTAAATTAAAACCCTCTTGAGTGTGTAGGAGAGTTCTCAGTATCAGAGATTGAGTTTGTGTTCTAAATACTTGTTTTTTTGTTTATTGTCTGAAATTATCACGAGCTAAACCTTTATACACGAGACCCATGGTCATGAATTTGCTTATCACTAGCAAGAGAGCACACACTGAATAAAAAGTGAAACTTTTCTTAATATAACATCACAACTTGAAAGAATTCTACAGAAAGCAAAAGCTATTCAGTTCCTAAAACATTTTGAGATAATTTTAGTGGTGCCTTGCCAAGACAATGAACTGCTGAAACCTATCCAAGAGACCGCGTAGATTGTGTTCTTCTGGTTAAGCCTGCGGTGCTTTGCTGTCTGCAGATGGGGTTTCATGAACAAATGTGCCAACTGATTTGAACCATCTTAGCAAGTTACGGTGATCCTTTACATAAAGCCATGCCTGAAGAAACGGGAAGAGACTCTCGTTCACACCCCGCTCCTCTAGGAAGCCATGGAACACGTCTCTCATCTTCTCGTCGAGCTCTCTGTCAAAACAATTAACCAAACACTTATTTGCCAATACAAAACTTTGCTATCAATTGTGAGTCAATTAACAACACTGTTGTGTCCAGGAGAAAACAAACATAGTGTTGAAAACCTAGACACACAGATTGTTATTTAAAACTGAGAAATGGATAATGAACACCAGTGACCAATTCATGATTTCGAAGAAAGGTGTCCAAATCCAGACGAAGCTGCTTCTGTGTCATAAAACTACTTCTACATTAAATCTAGAATATGTTTACCACCATTCTAAATAACTCATATTCCTCAACAACCACAAAATGAACCTAAAATGGTACACTAAAAACTATGAATGTCGTTTTTGAAATCATTTCTTGGTTCCACAGAAGAAGTCATAGCCAATGTCAAGGAAGTCTGAGACCATAAAAACAACTGGCCTATTCACAGTCATCATATTTTGAAAGCTTAAAGACTCTGCAATGCTAATGAACAATGTTAGAAGGGAACAACTTACTCAAAGGAAGGGCCTGTGTATAGAGTAGAATCCTCAGAAATCTCCAAGGACTCGAGTTTCGGCCTCATGGAGACAGAGTGAATACCCAAAGCATCCGGATAAAGACCGCAAAGGAAATGCAAAGAATCAGCCTTCCCTTCCTTTGACACAGCCACATGGAGAAACAACTGATTAATCCCACCATCATCATCTTCTTCTTCATCACCACTTCCATGAGCTAACCTCATCACTGAGAGACTAATTTCTTCATTGCCAACAGATTTCTTCAGAACAGCTTCACTTCCTTCAAGTGATCCTTTCACTATCTCAAATGGTGAAGGAGGACTCACTTTCTATAAAAAAAACAAAAAAAAACACAGATCTTAGGGTTCATAATTTCATATCTACAGATTGCAATCCTAAGCAGTAACTAGCAAAATATGGAGTTTTAGTGATACATAAGAGGAAACGAGGAAGATAGAGAGAAAGGAGAAGGAGGAACGAACCGGAGGAGGAGTCATCTTCGAGACCTCGAGGTAATGTTCCTTTAGGGAACGGAGAAGCATCGAATCAATGGCGGCTGATACGTCGCCGGACTTTCGATTTCCGCCGCCGGCTTTGTTGGAAAGCGTACGATGTAACTGACGCCGGACGGCGACGTTTCCGATCACTCTTCTCCACATTTTATACTTCTCCGTTCTTAAACGACGCGGCGAGCTTAATATAAGGGAGACGCGACTCTTATAAGTTGGGAGTATTTCCAAATAGTCCCTCAGAACTTTTATTTTATTTTTTGAGATCCTTACAAATGTTTTTCCTTACCAATTTAGTCTATAATAATAATTTCTCACAAATAACGTCACGAAATTTTGGTTTATCGTTATTTTTGCTTTTGTTTTGGACTTATTATCTATAGTTATAATATATAGTTATGTATAAAACTGTATTTTTATGAGTTAGTTTATGTTTTAATAAGAGATAAATCCTTAATGAAGTGTACTAAAATTGAAGTTATTGTTCAAAATGCCCTTAAAAGATATACATATTGTTTTGCACAATCAGAAAAGAAATGAAATTATGGAGATATCAGAAACAACTATTTTAAAATTTTAATTTTGGGGAATGATTAAAGTATAGTTTTTTATAAATTAAATTATGACCTAGCAATGATAGTTGTTAAGTTTAGTGATACCTCTCTACTCTTTAAACTGCTGGGCATGGTAGAGAGTAGGTTAGCAACACACGTGAGAATCCAATTAAACTAATTTTCTTTACTCCGAGGATAACTTTAAATCCTAACCGTTCAAATATATTTGCACAGCTAAAGATCTGAGACGTCCATTATATATTTTCTGTTGGAATAAATATTTTTACAAGTTTATTCGAAAAATATAAAATCTGGGCCGTAGAATTTGTATCGCGTCCAGATCTGACGGTAAATGTAATCCGATTTTTATCTGGAATAAGTTTTTTTTTTATATGAGTCTTTTATAATAACTAAAAAAACCTTACTCTTTGCGAAACCAGACGAAACCCTAGCTCTTCCTTTTCTCACGGCAAATTCGTTTTTCTTCTTCCGCTAAATCGAACGAATTTTTTTCGTCAAAATCGAATTTTGGTTGTTTAAAGATCCGATTCGGTGTCTGATTTATCGAAACCCTAATTTTGATTTTGAGATTGTGGGCGATTTATAAAAGGGGTCGATTTCGTCAGATAAAGTGATGAAGGTAGGCATGCAAATTTGATCTCTTTTTATATTCGACAGTACTTTTTCATGGATTTGAATGCATAAGCTTATTTTGCCTTTAGTGTGATTTGATCTGTATTTTTTGTTGGCAACTTGTGTGTTATACTTTGATACTTTTTGTGATTCTGGGTTTGTTATTGGTGTCACAGATCTGAAAAATGTGTTTATGCGTATGTGATGGAATTTGAGACCTTGGGGCTTTTGATTCTGGGTTTTCGTTTTAGTTATCTTTCATGGAAAATATATTAGGGAGCTCTAATGGAGTGGGAATTCCGAAGAAATCGAGGTCCTTGGATCTTAAGACGCTCTATAAGTCTAGCATTTCGAAGGATTCGGTTAATAAGAGCTCAAAAAGGAAGAATAGGCCTGGGGATGACGGTGATCGGTTGAAGCAGGACAAGAAGAGCAGGAAAGTTGTTTCTTTAAGCAGCTTTAAGGATATCGATGGCGAAGACGAGAAAAAACTTGATAAGGTATGCAATGGCACCACATTACTGGACAACTTGGAAGACCCTAAGGTGGGTTTGGATGTTAAGTTGTGTGATAGTAGTGGACTTCAAGGGATTTTAGTTGGGTTGCCTGGTAGTATGATTTATGTTCCTAGACGCAGGAGAGATTTTGTTGGGAGAAGTAGATTTGAGAATGGCCAAGCACAAAAGTCTGCAGGGGAATCTAATTGCCAGGAGGAGCTGGTCGATAAGCTCATTAAGGAAAATGGTGAAGAATCTACTACTCAGGAACAATTCTCTAAAGCCGAAGAGAAGGACTCTGAGATAGAAATCAAAGAGTCTAATTCAGCAGTTCAGCTGCTGTTGGAAAATGGCCATTCTAATCAGTCTCCAGTGAAAGATGACCAGCCGGTTGTGAAATACGGTAATAGAAGAAAAAGGAAGTCCTCAGTATCAAGTAGACGCGTGGGAAAAGAGGGAAAATCTTCAGGTGATACATCTGGTAGAATATCAAAGGTATTACCAGAAGATGATGAGGATAATCTTGAAGTTAATGCAGCAAGAATGTTGTCTTCGCGGTTTGATCCAAACAGCGCTCAGTTTCCATCAAATCCTGTTACTCATGACTCACCATCTGCCAGTAGGTTACACCCAGAATCTTCTAGCAAGAAATCCGTTGATCCTCCATCTGAGTTGTTTAGCTCTAAATGTGTCTCAGACGACACTGATGATAGAATGTTGCGACCAAGGAGAAAGCATGACGGGAAAGGTAAAGTTCGGAAAAGGCGCCACTATTATGAAGTATTATTTACAGATGTGGAGCCACATTGGCTGTTAAACAAAAAAATAAAAGTTTTCTGGCCTTTGGATGAGCGTTGGTATCATGGGTTTGTGACTGGTTACGATGGAGACAAGAACCTGCATCATGTAAAATATGATGATCGTGAGAAAGAGTGGATCACCTTAAATGGTGAAAGATTTAAAGTTCTATTGTTCCCTTCTGATGTTCCTGGAAAAACGCAACAGAAACGATGCAGTTCAGGGTCCAACTCTACTCTTAAAATAAAAGGGAATGATGAATCCAGCAAAGATGACGAGAAGCAGAAGGGAAATATTGAAGATGATAGCTGCATGGAGTCAGAACCAATCATCGCTTGGCTGGCTCGGTCTATGAATCGGGACAAATCTGCAGCTCTTAAGGCTGTACAAAGACGGAAAAAACCAGAAATAGTGACATCTAATGAAACTGTGAAAATGAATGGGGATGTTGTTAGAGGCACTACAGGACAGTACATAGATAGATCTGCTAGTTCTCTTTCATCATGTGGATTACCTGGACCGAGTGGGAATGAGTCCTTGTTAGAAAGCTCTGGTTTTCAAAAGGGTAGTCTATGTCCTATTGTCTATTATAGGAGACGACTTCATACAGCAAAAAAAGGAAGTTACAAGGGGTTAAGCGGCAATAATGTTAAGATTTTGAAGCAGCTTCATGTATCAAAATGTCCGGATCCTGATGTAGAATTTTTGCCTTTTGAAGATTCTGGGTTTTTGGAGCTTTATTGTCCGTGGAACAACACAGAGCAATTTCAGCTGTCCCTCAGCCAACAGGCTGTTTCTTTGATGAACTCCTTTATGATGGTGGATGTTTGCTGGCTTTCACGTATTGCTCTTTTGGTTCATCATGGTACACTTGTGACTTTGTGGCCAAGGATTTGTTTGGAAATGATTTTCCTGAACAACCAAGATGGGTTAAGGTATCTGATTTTTGAAGGCTGCTTAATGGAAGTTGTTCAGTTGATTTTTCGTATCTTGACGGTAGTTGATCATTCCAATATGCGAGGAGGAAAAGGATTGGATGCTGGCTCACAGTTGCCAGTTTTCTCGATTGGTCTCCAACTCTCTTGTATCCCAGGTTTCCAAAGGCGGTTTGCATTTCAATTCTACAGTTTCCATGAAGTGAAACATTCAAAGTGGTCATACTTGGAACGTAATGTTGGGAGGCATTCTTTGTTGCTTAAGCAAGTATCAACTTCAGAGTGTACGCATGATAACATGAAGGCCATGCAGAAGGTATAATGATTTTGTAATGCTTGATTCTGGTATATGGCTTCGTTGTTTTAGTTTTGTTTTGTATATATAGTCTCTTGCCAACATGTTTTTTGTTTAATCTTGAACATCAGGTTATGCAGAAGAGATCTAGGTATGGAATCAGCTCAAACCTTGTCTCAGGAGGATCGTCATCTGTTATAGCCTGCCCCACATCTGCTTGCTACGAGAAGCAAAATACATCCCCATTGGCAGTTCCTTTTACTGCGCGGCCACCTACTCTGTTATTTTGTTTACATCTGGAAATGGTTAGAGAACTCGGTCATGATTCAGCAGAACACTTGGGAACTGGACACGGTTTGGTAACGGATGGAGGTTATGATATGCTAGATTGTCCAAATGAACGCTCTGAACCTTCTCTAAAGAGTACGGGCCAAACTGATGGACCAATTATAAATTCTTCTAGAGGGCAGGAAGCGCAAGATTCAGAAAACCTTAATACACCACCTCAAAGGCAACAGCAACTGGGGTCTAATTCAGAGAACTGGATGTCATACAGTACTTCTGTTGCCAAACATAATAAAGAAACCAAGTCTGACGTTTCTTTGAATGGCATTGGTATTCAAGTTCCAGTATTTGATCATTGTGAGAACGATGCTCTGCAGTCAGGTAATCTGGCCTTGAATATTCAAAGTAGCATCTCAAGTCTCAAAGCCACCGGCCCAAAAAGTATGTGGCATCAAAATAAAAGCCCTTTAACTGGACATCTCTCACATGGTTGGTCAGATTCTAAGGGAGACTTTCTCCACACGAGTTTAGGAAATGGACCTAAGAAGCGACGTACGCAGGTGTCATATTCATTGCCTTCTGGGGTTTCTGATTCTAGAAATAAAGGTTCCCTGCACAAGGGGCTTCCGAACAAAAGAATTAGAAGATCTGCTGCTGATGTTTCCAAAGGTCTTCAGAATGATCTGGAGTCAAGTTTATGTGATGCCAATGTGTTAGTAACTCTTGGTGATAGAGGTTGGAGAGAATATGGAGCTCAGATCTTCCTGGAACCTGCTGATAATAATGAGTGGAGACTTGCGGTGAAAATCTCAGGCACAACAAAATACTCGCACAGAGCACATCAGTTTCTGCAACCTGGGTCGACAAATAGGTTTACACATGCTATGATGTGGAAAGGTGGAAAAGATTGGACCCTAGAGTTCCCTGATAGGGGCCAGTGGTCTTTATTCAAAGAGATGCATGAAGAGTGCTTCAACAGAAATACTCGGGCTGCTTTAGTTAGACATATTCCCATTCCTGGTATTCGCATGATAGGAAAAGAAAATTTTGATGGAACAGAAACTGAATTTGTCCGCAGCTCTAAATATTTCCGGCAGACTGAAACTGATGTTGAGATGGCATTGAATCCTTTACGTGTCTTGTATGATATGGACACCGATGACGAGCTGTGCCTTGCGAGACTTCGTGAGTGTTCGGATGCTGAGAAAAGTGGCTCTTGTGACATCAATGAAGGCATGTTTGAGAAGGCAATGGACATGTTTGAGAAGTCTTCATATGTAAATCAGCGTGATCACTATTCATCAAACGAAATTCAAGAAATGACGGCTGGAATTGGATCCTTGGAAGCAATGGAAACAATATACGAGTTTTGGAGAACAAAGAGGCAGAAGAAGGGAATGCCATTAATTAGACATCTTCAGGTATAATCTCTGATGCCTTCCCATCTTTTTAGTTTATGTTTGTCTTGATATTCCAAAATCTGTATGGCTCGTGTAATTGGGGTGAAATGAAGATTTTGAGACAGTAGGGCTATGTATTTTATGGTCGGTATAGTACTCAAAATGGAACGATACTAGGGGACAAAGTGCATCTTATGTAGGTAGTTGCCTTACAGTCAGTTTTGCATGAGGGTGTTTGGAAGCCCAAAACTGTAGCATCCTTTATAGTTTCTCGATTTGACTCTTTGTCAATTGCTCTTAATGACTGGTTCAACAATAATGTAGTTATCTTGCTGCAATATGTTTCAACAATACTGTTCACTGCATTTTAGTTTTTCTCCTCCAATTTTTTTACTTGTGCCTAACATAAACACTTTTTATACTTAATTCAGCCACCTCTGTGGGAAAAGTATCAACAGGAGCTTAAAGACTGGGAGTTGGTTATGAGCAAAGCAATCCCTCCAATTTCTGGTGGGTCGCAGAAGAAAGAGACAAATATTGAGAAGCCAGCGATGTTTGCTTTCTGTTTTAAGCCTCGAGGTTTGGAAGTCAAACACAGGGGAACAAAACAGAGGTCACAGAAGAAACTATCGGCTTATGCTCAACATAGGAATGGTTTGGGAGATTATGATGTCTATAACTCATCTGGTAACTAAAGTTTTTTACCTGCTTTGTTTTCTAAATCCTCTATCGAACATTTCTCTTCTATGTCTCTAATCCAAGATTTTGATTTCTGTAGCAGGAAGAAGATCCGTTGGTTTCGCCTCTGGAGATGAGAGGTTTTTGTATTCAAACCACAACTATGAGCACTTGGAAGAGTTTCCTATGCATCCGGTATCTCCTGGAACATATTCGCCCCGTGGCCTAGGCATGGAATATTTCTCGGGCGGTGGAAATGGATATCACAGGAATCGCCAGAACAAGTCTAAAAGAATCAACGGGAAGAGAAATATGAGTGAACGATGGAATGCAAGCTACTCTGAATCCAGTTCCAATCTTCTTTCTCACTCTAACGGATCTCAGCGTCTTGATCTTGAAGAGTTACATAACAATAGTACAGATAACGACGAGTACAAGTTGCGAGATGCAGCTGCTGCTGCAAAGCGCGCATGTGGTTTGGCTAAGGTCAAGAGAGAAAGAGCAGAGAGATTGAGGTACAAAGCAGATCTAGCGATACAGAAAGCTGCGGCTGCTCTCATGTGTGCAGAGGCAGTTAAAGCTTCTTCTATGGACCAAAGCTGCTACGGTCTAGAAAGCTCAAGCGAAGGATGAGACAATAGTGCAGACATGTTTTGTTCTTCCTGGTCCTGACACGACACAAACGAGCTTCACTGTACAGCGATATGCCTCCTCTGCCTTAAGTAAGCTATATTTTGATGCAAGCAATAACACCGAGTTGGGACACTCTGAAACTTGATTCTCATGTACCCATCGGCTTAAAACGTCCTTTGTTGGTAGTTAATTAGTGAACAAAATGAGATGGTTAGAAAAGAAAAGAAAGAGGAGATTGTAAGTAATTTGGTTTATTAGGTTTATTTTGGTAGAGAGATTAAGTTTGAGCAAAAGATTCTTCTTCCGCAAGTTATTTGCAGTGCTCTTCTTCACCATTTTAGATCAATCTTTTGAAGAAAACATGAATCCAAAAAGTATATTTAGATGGATGGTTTCCACTTTCCATACATATTATTTTGGTGTGTACTTAAAAAAGATATTGCAAAATGCTCTAAGGTTAATGTCTATAATAAGATGTGCCATCTACTACAGATACATTTTGTCACAAACTAGCTTGTGTAAACAGAAACCGTTTTCAATAATATTAAGCATTTTATCTTCTTTGCTATATTCTTGTTCCTAATTATATAATAGTTTGGGATTTAAGAGCTAATATTAATGAGAAAGAGAGAGAGAGGGGAGAGAAGTTTGTCAGAGAAATTCCAATGGTAGTTTTGTAGGAGAATGTCTATCTTTCCTTTGCTGTCTTCTTCTCTATTTTTGTCATCTCTGTGACCTGAGACAGAGAGAGCCTCTCTTTCTCTTCTTTCCACCACCATTCTCCATTTTTTTTTTGTTTCTTCTGCTCTTCTCCTGTTTATTTTTTTTTTGAAAGGTTTTTCTCTTATCTTCTCTTGTTTTGTTTAGGTTTTCGAAATCTTGGCGAAGAAGGTTTTCAAAAACACAACAAGATTCTCTCCTTTACATGAGTCATATTCTCCTGATGAAACTAGATTACTACGCGTAAACATAATGATTAAAGATTGAAATCTTGCAAAAAGAGAAATAAACCTTAAAATCCATTTTTGGCTTAAGATTCTATGTTTCCTTTCCTTGTTTTCCTCAGGTGAATTGTAAAATGATGGCATTAGTCTATGATAAGAGACTTCTCATTTGAGATAAATTGTTTCTTCTTGATGAGAGTTATAAAGGCTTTTTAACAACAATGGGGAGTAGGATCAAAGAAGACGAACGAACCGAGAAGGCTATTCGGAGTTTATTGAAGCTTCCCGAGAACCGAAGATGCATCAATTGCAATAGTTTGGTACATATTTTTGATCTTAATTGCATTTGTTTGAACAATGATCATCTTCAAATCATTATTGATAAGTACATTTTCTCTTCTATGTCTTAATGTGGTTCTGTTCTTGCAGGGTCCACAGTACGTTTGCTCAACTTTCTGGACTTTTGTCTGCATCAACTGCAGTGGAATCCAGTTAGTCTTTTTCGCCGAGTTTTTTTTTTATTCTCTTTTCTTTTTGATTTCAAGCAAAATCTTGGAGCTTGAAAGTTTTGTTACAACAATTAATACATTTTTTTTTTTCTCATTGTGTATTCTCTAGTCGCGAGTTTACACACCGTGTGAAGTCTATATCGATGGCTAAGTTCAAAGCAGAAGAAGTTAGTGAACTTCGCGCAGGAGGAAACGAGGTTTGTCATATCGAAAAAATCGTCTATCTTATATGCACACACATTGTTATGTTAAAACTTGTATGGTGATCTCTTGCTTTCTTATTTGCAGAGAGCCAGGCAGATTTTTTTTAAAGAATGGGATACTCGGCGCGATGTTTACCCTGATAGCAGGTTCTTGGAAATTTATTAATCTCATCCAAATTAATACTAAGGAGAAGCAAAACTATGAGTTAAACATTCTTTGTTCTTCTTGCTCAGTAACATTTTCAAGCTAAGAGATTTCATTAGGAGTGTCTATGTGGACAAAAGATACAGTAGTGAGAGCAATGACAAGATCACACAGATGAAACCGGTATAGTCCTCTGCTTTCGTAGTTAATTATATATACATTTCAATGGAAAATTCTTCTTTTCTATATACAAGATTATGTCTTACAATGTTGAGGATGTTCTTCTTTACACATTTTTCGGTTTCTTTTTAGCTAACTTATGGTGTTTTTTTTAGGCTTTCATAGAAGATAACAAGGGAAGTAACAAGGCAAGTACAAAGCTATTCGGATCTAGAAGCTTACAATCTCTGTATAACTCTGAAACCGAAAGATCTAGTATTGGTGGGAGAATTGGATCAAATGAGTCTCTTCAATTTTATTTCGATGAAAAGAAACATAAAAAACCACAACAACATGTTGCAAGAGGTTTACCAAAGAGTCCTATCCGCTTTGAGATTGTCGACGATAGGTTTAGAGATGATGGAAGTGTTAAAAGATATGATGCGCGTAGAGAGCCAAGAGGAAACTCTAAATCACTTGACCTCTCGAATAACAATGACTCACCGAGATTTCCCATTGTACGCCACGCCAGTGAAATCTTAGGCGAGAATGCTCCTCCTTTGCGCGTTGAAAACATCGTCAAAGCTGAGAAAAATAAAGATCCAGTGACTAATCAGGTAATCTATAGATATGTTAGTGTAATCCACAGTTATTGTTATGATGTGAACAAGTTGCAATTTTTGCAGATTACTACAACATCTAATAAAATGGAGAGTCCTGTGAATTTACTTGATGATGTACCAGTTTCAGAACCTTCTGATGAAAACATCAGTAAGTCTTCAAATGAAATTACTACATATCGAAAGGCGAGGGAATATCCAGCTCCTACTTCTTTGGAAGATTTGTTGTTTGGACCCTCTGGTCCTTCTGGTGTCTCGGGAACAAACAACTATGTAGATAACTATCCTGAAGCTAACTTTGATACTCACGCGATGCCAGGAACACCGGAAAATGTTTCCTCTTTCGTCACATCTCTTACGATTTCTCCTGTTGATAACCTAAATACAAAAGATATTGCTTCACCAAGTGTAGCTGCAAACAACCAGGTTGGTGTCTGATTTAGTTCTTACACACACATGTTTACAAAGATAACAACAAATATCATTTGAGAAGCCAGACTATATTATCAAAAGATTCTAAAAAAAAAATTAGTCTTCTATAAATTTTGGTGTTATTCATGTGGCAACACAGGTGGAATTTTCATCACCACATAAGGAAGCACAAGATTTCTCTATGGAACAATCAACTTTGGCTATCACAAATTATGCACATGGAGTTGAATCTGAGCATCAAAATCAAGATGATACACAATCTAGCATAAGAAGTGCACTTCCTGAGGTAACAAACCTTTTCAATTTATACTTTATAGTTTATACTATATTTGGTATCACCTAATTCATAAGAATTTAACCATTGATAGGATCTTTTCACTGGAGGCTTTTCATTTGCTTCACCACAAGTTCATGCTCAACATCATGGCATGGGATATGGAATGCAATATTACCAATATCCTATGGTATTACTATATTTTCATTTTGGCATTGGTTGGTTGTTTGCAGGATATGATCAAGTAATTTTTTTGAGCTAATCTTTACTCGAAATCGATTTCTTAGCAGAACACAGGTGCTTTTACATATGCGGCGAAAACTTCAAATCCCTTTGATATTTCCTGTGATGATACAGGTCCAAACCAAACATCACAAGTAAGAAACTAGAGTTACATTATACTCTTTTCTCAATGTTTCTTTGTTAATGTCTTGATGGTTGTTTTACTTAAAAAAAGTTCATAGCTCTTTAATGACTTAAATTCATATGTTTCAACAAATGAAAAATGTAAATCCTCAACTTCTAAAACCTTTCTTTGTCTTCTTATAGTTTCCTTCTATAGCATATGAACAAGGAGGAGGCTATCCTCACATGTCAGCTCCAAGAGGTTATTCAGATTCTTCAAATCAGCCTGCAGATTCCATGGGACTAATGACTTTTCAGTCACCTTCTTACGCAACCGCGTTATCTCCAACCTCTCCATCTCTTGCACACAATCTTTCCTCTGGTGAGACAAAACTTTTGCATTACAACAATGTTTTCAGTTTTTAATTAGAGTCTATTCTAAAAGTTGTGTCATATATGGAGATTTAGGTGAATATATAAGTCAACAATCACATATGAATATGTCGCCATCTTTCAGGTAAAAACATATTGTCTCTTCTTTGAGTTTATTTATGGTTCTTGAAACACTCTAGTATGCTTATTATGCTTTCATGGTAAATAAAATATGATTTTGTGTGCAGAAGACAAGAGATGAATGGCTTTGGTTCTGAAGAAACTACTTTCAATGCCTCAAATTCATTTCATCAAGAAAACAATGGATATACTAATGCAAACCAAAATGCTTATATTTCTAGAGGAAATCCATTTGAATGAGAGTTGTGTAACGTTCGAATTGCAGAAAATTTGATTGAAAGCATTTTAATGAATGAGACTAAGAATTGGTACTTATCTTGATACTCTTTTAAACTTTTCTTGATCAAATGTATATTAATGTGTGATGATTTGTAACTAAAATGATATATAAATCTATTATCAATAAAATTTGTTCAAATGCTCATGATGTGTGAAGAGAATATCACAAACTCATACAAGCATTAGAGATATAGTTATTAAAATCAAATGTTTAAAACATATAAATATTATTAAAATACCTTTTTATATATAAGCGACCTTATAATTCTTAAAAATGGAATAAAATTCCTATTCAAACAAAATATTATCATTTTATCGAGAAATAGTTTTGTAGTAACATAGTTTTTTTTTGTCAAATTTTGTAGTAACATAATTATAGAAATGAAGAATGTATATTTCCTTACATTATATAGTCCTTTGTCCGTTTGCGACCAAAAAATTATCCAACTTTGACAAATCAATAAAATCTTTATTTATTTGGAAATTTTAAACTCTTGAACAAACTCTTACTTATTTGTGATTATACCCTTGATTTTTATTAAAATTTTGTCAAAGGCGATGCGAACTTTTGGACACAAGCCATTGATCCACTTCTTCAGACAAAGAATCTTTATATTCTCGTCTGAATCTGTGACATACACCGACGCCGTTAATCATCGTCTTACCTGTCTCTCTTTCCCCTTTCTAAGCGTAGATCTGAGCTTTGTCTCTTTATTTTCAGATCCGTATCATCCAAATCTGTAGACTTTCCTGTCGTTTTTGCTCAAATCAGGTTCGTATTTGGATCAAAGTTACAATCTTTGATAAAAAAAAAAGTTTACCCTTTTAAGAGATTTCTCTCTTCAAGTTCGTCTCTTTAGGATCAAAATCTGAAGAATTTCTCAACAGCTTGGTTTCTTCATTATCTTTGAATTGTTGTAGTTGCTGATTTTGATCATTTGGATTTGTTAGATTTTTTAAAGCAACATACTTGAAGCTTTAGGATTTGATCTCTGTCTTGTATCCAAACATGGTTGCTCCTATGCCTCCGGGGGCATCTAGACCCAACAACCAGCAAAATTCTGGCCCACCAAATTTCTACCCAAATGCTTTAGCTGACAATATGCAGAATCTGAGCATGAATAGACCACCTCCTCCTATGATGCAAGGTTCAGGTCCTAGACAAACTCCTCCTTTTGGTCAGTCACCACAACCTTACCCTCAGCAATCCCCTTCTTATGGAGCTCCACAACGTGGGCCTTCACCGATTGCTCGGCCTGGACCACCTTCTGGGATGGGGAGACCGGGTGGTCCTCCTCCTCCGGGTTCTCAACCAGCTGGTTTTGCGTCTAATGTACCCTTGAACAGACCCACTGGTCCACCTTCTAGTCAGCCACCGTTTGGATCTAGACCGTCAATGCATGGAGGACCTGTGATGCAGCCTGCCGCTTCTTCTAGTGGGTTTTCAGCTTTTGGTCCACCAGGTAGTGTAGCTTCAGGTCCTCCTCCAGGACCACGCCCAATGTCTTATGGTTCACCCCCACATGTCGGATCTGGTGTGTCTACGCCTCCCTCAGGGATTCCTGGGGGTCCAGTTGGTAATGGGTATCAAATGACTGCTTCAGGGGGATATCCGAGGGGAAACCAGTTTCCCGGTGGCGCTGCTTTGACTCCACAGCCACTCTATGCACAACCACCTGCAGGACCTTTCGCTCGGGGTCCTCCACAGCCTCTTGGTGCCCCTTCAATGCCACCACCACCAACAACCTTTCCTGGAGCTCCTCATGGAAGGCCAGCAGTATCAGGCTCGCCTTACGGTCCACCATCAGGGCAGGTATGTCCACATAAAGTTATGGTATATATTCTTGTTATGTAACTTTTGTGAATCTGTTGTATAAATTGACGAGATTATGTGATGTGGTGGGGTAACCACACAATTAGTGTATTAAAATTCTTTTAGCCAGGAACCATACTAGTTGACTTTTTCACTTCGTATATTTCCTTTGTTTGTGAATATTCTGATGGTCTTCAAATGTTGGTAGGCCGCCCCACCTCTAGGCTTTCCTGGTCCAATGCAACCACCAAGATATGGCATGGGTCCTTTGCCAAATCAGTCCATGACTACCATGCCCACTGCCATAGGCCAACCTGGCTCTGCTCCAGGGCCCTCAAGGATTGATCCTAACCAAATCCCGAGGCCAGGTTCAAGCTCTAGCCCAATTATATTTGAAACTCGCCAGAGTAACCAGGCTAACCCTCCCCCGGTGAGTATGCCTGATCAAGTTTCAATTTTGAAATTAGTCTGAGACGTCTTATCTTTGTTTTTTTCAAACTGATATATATTTTCCTTGAATTTTGAAGCCTGCTACTAGTAATTATATAGCTAAAGACACAGGAAATTGTAGTCCGCGTTACATGAGGTGCACCATCAATCAGGTAAAAATAGAGCATGCTATTGTTTATTGTAGGATGTATTTTCTTTGATTCAATATTTCCACTGTATTCCTTGATTCTTGAGAATTGACACCTTTTCCCCATTTCTGTAATAGATCCCATGTACAGCTGATCTTCTATCTACATCTGGAATGCAACTAGCGTTGATGGTCCAACCAATGGCACTACCTCATCCATCTGAAGAGCCTATACAAGTAAGCCTTGTTTGACAAAAAAAAAACTGTTTGGATATTCAGTTTCTATGCTATTCCTATTTGTATTTGTAATCTCTCCTTCTGTCTAAATTGATTGTGTATACCAGTATTTTTACAGTGCCTTATGAAGCGTATAATTTTGTGTGTTTGAAACATATATTTTCCTTTTACATCTTCAAAGATCAATTTCTGGTAACACTAATTTATGCTGTGGTGCAGGTTGTGGACTTTGGTGAGGGTGGGCCTGTTCGATGTTCACGGTGTAAGGGCTACATAAATCCTTTCATGAAGTTCATTGACCAAGGAAGGAAGTTCATCTGTAATTTCTGTGGTAATTGTTACTATTTTCAGTTCATGGAAGCCACATAATCTGTAATTATGGCTATGGGATTGCATTAGTATGTATCATATTAGGATATAGTTGAATTGTGTAAGCTATAAACCTAGACTATGGATTACACACTTATGGAAGACAACTATATGATTTTGTTTAAGAAGGACTCTTTGTATATTGTATTGTCATAGTCTTTTGGATTCTGATGTTGTGGGTGCTTTGTAATCCATTTCCTCGTCAACTACTTTCTTTTGTACAGGATACACTGATGAGACTCCCCGTGAATATCAATGCAACGTGGGTCCAGATGGTAGACGTAGGGATGCTGATGAAAGACCTGAGCTGTGTAGGGGAACTGTCGAGTTTGTTGCTACCAAAGAGTACATGGTTAGTTTTGTTATCAGTGTTCTTTTGGGAGAAGATGATAATCAGTTAGGCTGAGAATGGATGGAAATTAACATGTTATATTTTCTAATAGGTGCGAGATCCAATGCCAGCAGTGTATTTCTTCCTCATTGATGTCTCAATGAATGCGATACAAACAGGTGCTACTGCCGCTGCTTGCAATGCCATCCAGCAAGTCCTTTCAGACCTTCCTGTAAGTTTTGTCACCATCTTCAACATTATATTATAGATGTATATTATAGATGTATATTTAATGCAAAACAGTCAACAATATTTACCCTGTTCGAAATAGCATCTTGGTGTATGACTCTGTAGACTTCACTATTGTGGCAGTATCAGAAATTGCGTAACTTCTGCTACTCATACCTTTTAGGAATGTTCAGTGATAATTTGGATTTACTTCCGTTACGTGCATCACGCCCTATTGCATACTAAGGCATTTGTAAATCATTTGACTAGATTCTGCTGCATATCGGTTGCCATATGTACCTCCTGTTTTATGTGACTGTAAACTTTTCGTTTAAGTTTGGTCATCCGACTTGACAATCCAATTTTATGTTTGATACGTGCACTTCAACATGTGATTTGTTGAATTAGTTCTATTTTTATTAGTGATCATACATTTACAAAAATCTTTGTATGTGTCTGCAGGAAGGTCCTAGGACATTTGTTGGAATTGCTACATTCGACTCAACAATCCACTTTTATAATTTGAAACGTGCATTACAGCAGGTAATTTGCTGCTCTAGTCTTCTCCTTCTTTTGTATTTGTTGGGTGGAACGGGTGCACAAGCTGCCACCGTGCTCTCAAGCTGTTTCCTTTCCTGATTTCCGTTTCCTGCTTATGTGCAGCCACTGATGCTCATTGTCCCTGATGTGAACGATGTTTATACACCTTTAGAAACAGATGTCATTGTGCAGCTGTCTGAGGTAAGTTCTTGCTATTAATGTTTTCCTGTGTATAAGATGGCTGATATTCTTTAATCTGTTACCCTATTTTATTTCGCATTCTTTTTGTAATTTATTATATCTTGGTGAAATGCAGTGCCGTCAACACCTAGAGCTTTTACTGGATAGTATCCCAACAATGTTTCAGGAAAGTAAGACTCCTGAATCTGCTTTTGGCGCAGCAGTTAAGGTATGGAATTGCTGAAGATCATATGCTTTACATGCATGTCTAATTACGAGTACACCGAGAAGTTGGATACATTTGACGAATTCCTCGATTTCATAAGTTCATATTTAGTAGCATTAGAGCCTTGTCAACTAGTTTAGAAGTTTTCATATCATTGTGTGGCAAGAATATAGTGATAATTGGCCAATGTTGTAGAGCCTGCATATTTTTGTGATGCAGTCATAGCTAATGAACCATTGGGAGTAATTCTGAAGAAAATATCTTGTAGTCTCTGCATGTGTTTTACTTATGCATCTAACAACTCATTTTTTTGTAGGCTGCTTACTTGGCAATGAAGAGCAAAGGAGGGAAGCTGATGGTGTTTCAGTCAGGTATGATGCACACTTTATTTGGGTACTTTATATATTAGTGTATATTGATGCATGTGCTCCAATCACTTAAACTCCATCTATGCACATTAAAAATATATTTATTTGAAGCTCTACCTGATATGTTAACCATTTTCTCCATAGTTTTGTGTTCGGTGGGTGTTGGAGTACTTTCTTCTAGAGAGGCTGAAGGGAGAGCTAATATGTCTTCTGGTGAAAAGGTAAACTGCTGTTTTGTTTCAGAGGTTGAAGTGAAATCGTTAATTCAAAATATTGATATGTCCTGTAATTTTGATTTCAGGAAGCTCATAAATTACTACAACCAGCAGACAAAACTCTAAGAACCATGGCTATTGAATTTGCTGAATATCAGGTATGCCAATACCCAATAAAATAGATGTTTAACTGAAAATGTCTAATCTACAATGTATCTTTTTTCTCTGAATTGCTATATTTTGTCCATATCTAAGCCATACCGAAATGCCACAGGTCTGTGTCGATATATTTATCACAAGTCAGGCTTATGTTGACATCGCTTCAATATCGGTTATTCCAAAAACTACTGGAGGACAGGTATATTTCAGTATTCCGTGTCCCTTCTGATTCTTAACAAGTTTTGATTCATTGGTAAATGACCTGCATTTTTTTCTTAATGTTAGTTTGTATCATAGTTCTATAGCAATATTTGTTACCAGAGTTTTCTTGTCTCTATCATTTGAATGTATAGTTCTTACGGAAGCACATGTCCTATATTTTCTATGACAACTTTGCAATTCTTATTGAAAATAGTCAGCATTAATCTTTGCTTATTTGATTCATCTCTCATGGTTATCCTTTCCTTTCAATGCATGTTGCGACCTTGGTTTTTCTGAACGTTAAACATTGTGTGATTTTCTGTAGGTGTATTGCTATTACCCTTTCTCAGCTCTGTCAGATCCTCCCAAGCTTTACAACGATCTTAAATGGAATATAACTAGGCCACAGGGTTTTGAGGCTGTCATGCGAGTCAGATGCAGCCAGGTTTATTTCTTGTGGCATAGAATTTTCCTACATGCATTACTCTGTATACTCCAGGTTAAGGCTCGCTCTGTAAACCACCATTTCCAATAATTTGTAGGGTATTCAAGTGCATGAATACTCAGGGAATTTCTGCAAACGCATCCCAACCGACATTGATCTTCCAGCGGTGGGTTATTTTCTTGATAGCATTGTGTGAAAACATGTGATTCTTTTGCTGAAAATGTGCGATGGTATTAAGTTCTTCTACTCTTGAAAAACCTTTACTATGCAGATTGACTGTGACAAAGCTGTAATGGTGACGTTAAAGCATGATGACAAACTACAAGATGGAGCTGAATGCGCTTTCCAGGTATATTTTGTATTTATGTACTTTGTGTAAGATGTTGGTACTCTGTCTCATCCAAGATAATGTGATTCTCTGTTCGGTTTTTCAGTGTGCCCTTCTGTATACTACCATATATGGAGAAAGAAGAATTAGAGTTACCACATTATCACTCCCCTGTACGAACATGCTCAGTAATTTGTTTCGCGCAGCTGACTTAGATTCTCAATTTGCTTGTATGCTGAAACAAGGTAGGTCACTGTTCTTCGGTGCTGATCCTACTGTTAACCGTGTTGTCATTATGTACCAATATCTGTGTTTGTTTCTCTTTTATGCAGCGGCGAATGAAATCCCTTCAAAGGCACTTCCATCAGTAAAGGAGCAAGCAACTAATGGTTGCACTAATGCACTCTATGCCTATCGTAAATTTTGTGCTACTGTCACATCAACAGGACAACTTATTCTTCCCGAGGCGCTCAAGCTTTTGCCATTATATACTCTCGGTCTTTCCTTGTGACTTTTGTCTACTTTTAATTTTGCACAACTTGAGGTTCCCTTTTGTTCAATGTTTGATGTTTTAACTGCTTTTTCTTCAGCATTGACAAAAAGTGTGGGCTTAAGGGGGGATGGGCGAATTGATGGTCGATCATTCTGGATCAACTATGTATCTTCCCTTTCTACTCCTTTGGCCGTCCCATTGGTTTATCCCCGGATGTTTTCTGTTCACAACCTTGATGGGAAGGTATGATGAGGCTTCTTTTTTACTTGACATATCTTCTTCTCTCAAGCCTCATTTTCCAGTATATGAAACTTTTTGGTTATTCGTGATTATCAATCTATCAGGACGATGAAGGATCTGTCCTTCCTCCTCCAATCCCATTGTCAAGTGAACACATTAGCAATGAGGGAGTCTATTTTCTTGAGAATGGCGAAGATGGTCTAATATACGTTGGTGAATCAGTGGAGTCCGATATTCTGCAGAAACTTTTTGCTGTTCCTTCAGCTGCTGAACTTCCTAACCAGGTAATTCTCAACTTCTCTCTTCATTACAACATTTATTGCATATGACTGTTGTGATGGTTTCATCGAATCTTGCAAAGCATAATTGTTGTTTACTTTACAGTATGTGCTGCAGCAATATGACAATCAGCTGTCAAAGAAGTTCAATGATGTAGTAAATGAAATAAGGAGGCAGAGATGTTCTTACCTAAGGTATCAAGCAAAAGTCTCATAATCTCTCTATTCTTTTTCGCTTAACCGAGCTGCGAATAATCTTTTCAATATATTTTATATTTTCTGTACGCAGCATAAAACTGTGCAAGAAAGGAGATCCATCAGGTGAGCATTTTAAACTTGTTTGATAGAATCTCAGTTTGGTAACTTGGTACATGATTATTTTGTTACTTTTTCAGGAATGATGTTTCTATCATATATGGTAGAGGACAGGACAGCAAGCGGGCCATCGTATGTGGAGTATCTTGTTCAAGTCCATCGCCAAATCCAAATGAAAATGAACTAATCCTCTGTTTTTCTAGGACTCCTTACAAAAAGTCTCTTTTTAGTGTCCTCTTGTGTCATGTTCAGAATTTGCAGTAGAAGAGCATAGGAGGAAGGGACAAGAGTATTGTTCATTGCTCTTCTTATGTCTGCTTAAGAAGTTTTCTTCCTCTTGAAAAGGAAGAGAGGACATAGAGAAGGCTACTTTTACTGTTTTTACATAAGAAATTTCACTTCATTTTAAACATGTACTTTAGATAATAGTCTCCACTTTTGTTTTATTTTTGGTAAGAAGAAGTATGCAAAGAGTCTTTATCAAATCCAATTATACTTGTATGGTTACTTTTTGAGAAATTCACAAGACTACACCATTTGCTCCCTTCCTTCACAACTTTACACCTAATTAAAAATATTCACAAAACTACACCTCCTTCCTCTGTAAAAAGACCTTATTAATCTCATTTAATTAGGTTTCTTCTTTTCTTATTTTGCTGATACAGAACACGAAGAAGCCGGAGAAGGAGAAGGAGACAGCCGATAATCGCCGATATTCAGACGACGATCTCGAAATCTGAAAGCATCTTCTTCGTCGCGATCGTCGGAATCGACTTCTCCGACCACGAATTCGTCTTCTTCTTATAGATCCGAAACTATTTTCACATACGAAGATCTTATAGATCTTATAGATCTTATGGATGAGAAGATCGCCTAGGAAGAAGACGAGCTTCACATACAACGATCTCTAAAATCTGAAACTATTTTCTCAGATTTATAATTAAAGGTAATTACTCCTCCTTTTCATGTATTCTCCATGTTTATCAAATAGATTGAATAGATTAGAAATTGATAATTAAGAGATTAGGCGTATGAAGCAAAAGCTTGGATTAGGTAGAACATTCTGTCGTCATACCTTTTTGGTATATTATAAATTTCACAATCTACTATTATAAGTATTATAAGCTGAACCATTTTTTGATGTTGATAAGTAGTATTATAAGTACTATTGTTGATGATGAACCATTATTCTCTACATGGCAGATGCTTAAAAACGAAGATAGAGAAGACGCAGCTTCAAATACAACAATCTCTAAGATCTAAAAGTAGCTTCTCAGATTTATAATTAAAGGTAATTACTCCTCATTTTCACGGTTTCTCCATGTGAATGAAATAGATTGAATAATTAAGAGATTAGGAGTATGAGCGAGAGCTTAGATTAGGTTCAAGAAGCATTTCTTTGTCATACCTTTTTGATATATTATAAATTTCACAATCCTATTATTATAAGTATTATAAGTTGAACAATTGTTTGATGTTGATAAGTAGTATTATAAGCTGAACCATTGTTTGATGTTGATAAGTAGTATTATAAGTACTATTGTTGATGTTGAACCATTATTCTCTACAAGGCAGATGTTTGATCTCTATCGTGTTTGTGCGAGCAGTGGAAGTCAACAAATTCTTCTTGGGAATTTGTTATTGATGTTGATAGATGTGGTTCTCTTACCTCCATCGACCAAGATATGTCTTATGGAGACTAGTTGTGTAGACTGCAATTTGATTTATTTTCACCATTTATGTGGTTTCATTCAATTTTTAATGCAAGACATTGTCATAAGATACTTAGTAAGACTTCCAAATGATTCAGATGTTATAACACTTATAACACTTATAATAAATGTTATAAATTCTATTAGCTTACTGTCTTTTACTTTCCACGTGTACATGTTTGTTATCCTATTTAATGCAAGACTTGTCATAAGATACTAGTAAGACTTCCAAATGATTCAGATTTTATAACACTTATAATAAATGTTATAAATTCCTTAGCTTACTGTCTTTTACTTTCCACGTGTACATGTTTGTTGCCCTATTTAAGAAGAGATGAATCTGTAGAGGAAACCGCCGTCGAAGAGAAACTCTAGATCTTTTGATATTTTACGATATGGGCTCCGTTTATTATAAATATTATAAGTGTTATAATTCATTCTATCGTTTTAAAATGGGCTCCGTTTATTTTAAGTATTATAAGTGTTATAAATATTATAACGTTTGTTGTTTTTTTGTAATAAGTGTTATAGAACAAACTTCTCAAAAATATCAGATAAATGTTATAAGTGTTATAAACCAACAGTTGTTGAGGTTTCAAAAAAGTTCAGACCTAATCAAGAAGAGAAAGCTCAGACATCAGAGAAATGTTAAGATTTCAACAAAGATATATGATGCTAGTTTCTTCCTCAACTCCGATATCTTCGCATCCTTGAGCTTTAATAAGTAAGAGATCCTCATAGTAATGCATTCCAAGAGCTTCAGGGACACAATTCTTGAATCTATCTGATAAACCTATCATATTCAAAAAAAAAAAAAAAAAAATACATTAAGTCAATCTGCCAAAAATATGTGGAAACAATTGAATCATTAAGTCACCAATGACTATTATATACGGTGATGTATCATAACTATCATATACGGTTTAATCATTAAGTCAAGTTAGTTTCGAATTACACTTTATAACTAATACTTTATGATCATCGTTACACTTGATTCTATACAACTTGTACTTTATAATACTTATAACACTTATAACACTTGCCATTAAAACATTGTAACATATTAGCTGGTGAAACAGTTGAGTCATTAACACACACAAACCATCAATTTAAAGTATTATTCTCTGTATAACATTTATAACATTTTTACCTCTTTCTTATTTCTCTCTTCCAAAAGATTCTGGATGTTATCAATCATAATGGTTAGGCTGGTAACAATATTGATAAGGATATCTAGTTTTTCATTAACTAAATCTGCATTCATATGCCAAAAAGTAAAATCCATTAAAATACATCAATCACTAAATGGGAAATCACTTATGTATCACTAATAACTCTTATAACTGTATGAAAAATCCAGATCCAGATCTAGACGGCGAGATCAAAAAGGGACACATAAGCAGACAGAAACGGCGAGATCCAGATCCAGATTATTACCTTGAAACGACGAGATCCAGATCCAGATCTAGACGGCGAGATCGAGGTCGAAATTGAAAAACGACGAGATCTAGACGGTGAGATCGACGGAGAAATTGAAAAACGGCGAGATCTAGATGGCGAGATCGATGGAGAAATCGAGATCGAGATAAAAAATTAGAGGAGGAAGAAGAAGAAGAATGTAGATCGAGTTCGAGATTCAGAGGAAGAAGAAGAAGAATAGAGAATAATAATACAGAGGGTAACATTGTCTTTTTGGTCATGAAAGAGGTGTAGAATTAAAAAGTCACTTTCAGAAGGTGTAGTTTTGTGAATTCACTTTCAAATGGTGTAGTTTTGTGATTGTCCCTTGCTTTTTTCTTGTGTTTTTTACAGTTGGAACTAAAACTTTTTTATAAGACATATAATTTTTTGTTTATCGATGTTGTCGCTGTGAAAATATGAAATAATTGTTTTCTCTTTATCATTTTTTTATTTCCTTATATTTTGGATTGGCGAATAATCTTCACCTTAATATTTTCATAAAGATGACAAAAAGTATTGTTCTTCTAGATAATTATTCGAATGTGTGAAGTGAAGTATATATTTTGATGTAATTAGTTATTAGAAAATATATAAATGATCATTTTCTCGAAGAACATCAAGATGTTCAACATGTGCACCATCTTCCATCACAATTTTGCTTCCTCGTTTCCCTAACTTCTTCTCTGCATCCACCAAAAATATAACCATAATGTCTTATATATTTACATTTTTTTTATGGTTATGTTGCTAAATTATATATAACCATAGTATGAAAATGAACTTTATAATATTCTTGGAGTATATATAAGCATGTAGATAAATTAATATAAGTAGTGAAACTAACCAGCTAAATCGAATAGAAGTTGGATAGAATCAGGCAAAATGATAAGTCTGCCATTATAATCACCATTGCTTTTGTTATCTTGATTAGGAGTATGTCCATGAATTATCACTCTTTTTGCAACTCCCTCTCTTTTTTTCTCTTCTTCTGCATTTACATTTTCATTTTTTTATCCTTTTTTTAAATTGGTTATATATGATATAATGATCTACCATACATAATCTTATTCTTTTAAAGTTCTATTTTCAAAATGTAGAAAGTATATATTATCTTCTTACTCAATTCATTTTCATTTCTTGATGAGACTGTAACTATCTCATCATTGTTATTACTCTCTGTTGGTTCCTCACCCTGAGTTGTTTCCTATATAAAACATTAATTTTAAGTTTTTGATTTGTATAAAATGTAGATAAAAATCTAACATGTTTTTGCTTAAGTAATGTTTACATGTGATTAAGTATAGAAACTTTACCTGAGCATCTGCATTAGCTAATAAATCTCTAAGAAAAGGAATTTCTTTCTTCATCTCATCATTCAAGCCCTTGAGATACTAAACAAACAAACAAAAAAAACATTATCAATGTCATAATATAAGCATCAATTTAAATTGATGATGTAATGAAGTTATATATATATATAGAAATTTGATGAACTAGTTAGTACATTCATGAAACTAGTGATGATGATTTTGGCGTCGTCGATATCAGATTGGACCATTTCTTTGAACTGATGATGACCAATTCTGATAACTTGTGAGAGTCTCCTTGTCCTCACTGTGAAAGGCTGAGGAATGTTGAACACTACTCCTATCTCTCCTGCCATATCTCCTGGTCCTAACCTTGCAAGTACCTTCACCATACTATTTCATTAATATTTTGAATCTAAAATGTGTTTTTAACTATGGCTAAAATAAGTTTTAGACTATAGAGTTTTTGTTTACCTGTTCACTCACACCCTTGGAATGAATTATCTCCTGTGATTTGCAGATTTTAATTATTTAGATAAATTTTATAATAATATGTAAATACACTATAAGAGTATGTTAGTAGAGGATAAAAATCATATATACCACTCCTCCTGATACAAGTATGTAGAAATCAGTAGGAATCTCATTTTGCAATATTATTTCCATTTTCGGCGGAAAATACTCTGCTTTTATTTGAGAAACCTACAATATATAATAATAACAAATATAGAGTTGAAGTGTTCTCTAAAAAGAGGAATTAAAAAGTAATGGAAGTGTTCATGGATATGATCATCACCAGCTGGACGATAAGGCCATTGGGGAATCCTTTGAAAAGATAAGCGTTCTCTATGATTTCTCGGAATAGATGTTCGTTAATGCTTGATCTTATGGCCTTAGGCAAATCTTGAATAACTTCTTCTTGCTTTAGCTCCGCGGTTTTGAACTTTAGTTGCATATGCGCAAGCATTTGCTCTCTCATCATATCCGGTAAACCATTCTTGCTCGTGTACCGCAATATATCATTAATAGCACTCCTCTATATATCCAACAAAAAGATAGCTTGTTAAGTTATACATGTTTGGTATAATTTATCTGCTTGAATTGGTTCATATCTCTCTTATATATATAAGTTACCATGGCGAATGTCTGGAGAGCACCATGGACAACAAGATTGGTCATGTTACCAATGATATAAGCGGCAAGGCCAATGTTGAAAAGCATGTAGAACATGTTGAATGTCTTCTCGCGGGTATTAACCGCGTGCAAATCGCCATAACCAACAGTAGTAAGTGTGACAATGGACCAATACATGGAGTAAGTGTAGCCTAACCATACACTTCTCTCCTTGAAATCTTCAACTTGTGATCCTATCCATGTTTCTGTAGGTCTTGGATAATGGTAAGCTATCCAAAATAGTATGCAACCAGCTATGTGTATCCAAAATATTGTTACCTAATCACCAAAAAAATCACATTTAAAAAAAAAACAAAGTAAATATAAACTAATACTATGTAATCAAGTTACTATGCAATGATGAATTTATATGACATGTATTAACCTATAACAACAAGTATGTAAATACGGATTACTTGTGTGATAATTAACTTACAGAAAGAACTTTAATGACTCTGATCAAGAAGTAGTTGAAATTTGTGTCTTTTTCTAGTCTGCAGCAAATAATATGAACTTTTATATAATATAATAATGTCTATAGCGTTTATAATAAATAGTATATGAATATTAATTTGTAATAATAATAGAATAATAATTAAAGGAACCTTTTAAAAAGTTCAGCAACACGACGGAGACGCCAGAGGCGGAGCAAATTAAGGAAGCCAAAAGCTTGGCCGGTTCCAACATTTCCGGTAACGGTTTTGTAAATGAATTGAATAGGTAACGTTGATGCAATGTCCATCACAAAAGACACACTCTTCAAGTACCTATTTTAATTAGTATTATTTGATATTATAGTAATTTATTACACTTTTTTGTTGTATTTTTTTAGGAAAATATTAAAGTATGATTGTTTTTTGTTTGTACCGTGAGGCGATGAGTTTGTGGTCGTCGACAATGAGGTAAGTAGAAGTGTCTACGTAAGCAACGAAGAAAGTGAGGATTATATCAACGACGAAGAAAAAGTCAACGACAAGATCAACGGCCAATAAAGCTCCTTCTGCAGCTTTCTCGAAAGCTAACTCAAAGAGAGATGCCCACGCCGAATATCCCACCAATATCACCAAAAATAATTGCCACAACCTATATAATATAATAGGGTATTTAGGTTGTATATACATATCATAGAGCATAATTAGGTAAATAAATTAGGGTTTCCATCCATGGTATAATGACCAAATTACCCCTTACGAAAATAGTCGATATTTTAGCTCCGAGTGTCTTTCCTTATAATAGTTTAAGTAAATTTAAATAGTCATCTATATACCTAACAAATATATATCTACTTTTCCACACGGAAAATTGGGGATTATAGAATAATGGATTAGGGATTATGGTTTAGGGTTTAGAGATTAGGGATTAGGGTATAAGGCTTATGGTTTAAGGTTTAATTGTTTGTGAATATGGTTTAGGGTTTACGTAAGATGTTTTGGAATTTGGATTAAATTTTCGATCTCTCTCGCCCTCTATTATCTTAAACTATTCTTTTCTAAACATTTGTTCATACATATTTTCAAAAATAACTATCTATTTACTTATTCAAACTTGTTATATCTTCATAGTTGGTTATATTGTACATACAGTTCTACAAATAGTCGTTTATTCTCTCACGAATAATTATCTATTTTCGTAAAAATAGTTATCTATAATGAATAAGGTGTTATATTTTTATAGTTATGTTTTATGTTTTAAGCTTTAAAGGGTAATATTTTTTGTACATGTAAATTAATTATTTATTTAATGCAAATAGATAACTATTATTCATCGATATAAATTACTGTACATGTAATTTACCTATTTAATTGAAATAGATAACAATTGTTGAAATAGATAGATCTAAGGGCAAAAATGGAAAAAAAATATTTATCTCTCTTACTTTTTGTTATTTGAGCAAATTAATTTAAACTTTTGTTATTTTAGCAAATTTTCACCCACCATTTGTATATTTAACAAATTCACCCAATATAATATGTACATAATATAACTTTTTTTTGTTAAAATACATAATATAACTTAATTACTACCTTTATATCTTTTTGATATTTTACAAAATATAAAATAAAAAATATATACTATTATTATTAGGACAACTTAGCTCAATATTACTTAGTGAGGGAAAAATTGGGTGGAATGACAAAATAGTAGATTAATTTGCAAAAATAATAAGAGAGAGAGAGTATAATTTTTTTTTAATACCAAATTACCCTCAATAAGAGAGAGAGTATAGATGATTATTTTAGAAATATATACAGCTGAGTGGTTTACAACTGTTTAAAAATATCAGACTATTTTGATGAGATTTACATATGTCAATATTTACAATCTATATTATAAAAATGCATTTAAACATACATCAATACTTTGTCTCGAATAATGTAACATCAATTTACATATATATTTTTATATATATAGGTGATGTATTTCCAAACGATAGTTAACTATTAGTTATAATGATAAATAACTATACGATGGAAATTATGATGAAATAGTTTATTATTTTATTATATACTGACTATCTATATTGACACAGTCGACTATATATGATGAAATAGTCTACTATTTATTATTATCTTTCAAATAGTAGTTTACTATTTTATTATTATATATAAACATATAATGGAAATTATGATGAAGTAGTCTATTATTTTATTATATATTGGATATCTATATTGACACAATCGACTATATATGATGAAATAGTCTACTACATAGATTGACACAAACTTTTGGTGAGATCTAAAAAAGAAAACAAAAAAAAAGATAAAAAAGGAATGAGAGAGAAAGAAATAAAAAACAAAAAGGAAATAGGAAGAGAGAATAAGAAAGAGAAGAAGAGAGAGAAGAAAGAGATGTTGCAAAATAAAAAAATTGATAAGGTTAAAATAGTCATTATACACCATTCAAAACTTGTTTTATATTTATTTAATTTCCTTTTTACATATGTATATAGAACCTAATTTCCCCTTATTATTACGTACTTGTTTCATTTTGTAAATCATTCGAATGTACTTTTTAGTTATACCTTTTTCATGCATCCCCATATTAACTTACATATATTAGGTTTCAACATTTACATAATAAACCTAATAATTAAAGTACGTTTTTCAATATTTATATTAAAGTTGAACATAGTTAAGTAGTCTTTCGATCGGTGTAAATAATTTTGAAGCTAACCATAGTAGTTACGAATATATGTCAAAAACAGAAAAATATACAGAACACAAAAAAACAATTTTCTAAAAATTTAATTTATTAGTTTATATATACAAGATAATCATCATAACTCAATTAATTAAGAAATCATAATTAATGAATAATTGAAAAAATAGAAAGATTACAAATATTTTAAACTTACTTATATATCATTTATATCATTCATTATCTATGTTATTGTGAGAAAAATATTATTTTAAAAATATAATGAAAAAAGGAAAATAAAGGAGAACCTGTAACGACGATCATAAGGAAGAACGATGAAAAACTTAGAAGAAGGATTATCGTCTTCGATGACAGTTCCAAACGCTGGCAACAAACTGCTTGAAACGGCCGTTATGTTCCTAACGTCTTTACTTGACCTTCTTCTAAACAGTAACGATAACGGCGATCTCTCTTCTGACGTACTTCCTCCTATCGCCGTCGAAGATCTTCCTCTTCTTAACAGTAACGGTAACGGAGATCTCGCCTCTGAAGTTGTCGTTGACATTTTTTTTTTTTGTTTTCTTTCTTTCCTTCACGCTCTTGATTGCATCTGTCTCACTTTCTTCACCTATTTATTTGTTTTTAAATTTTTATTTTATTTATTATAAGAAGGTAGTGGTGAACGAGTTATGTTGACTTTAATCATTTTTTTTTTGCTTTCTCTACTAATATTTGTTTTGGCATAAGGATACATTCACGTTACAATGTTTATTTAAGATCTACAAATACAACTATAGGATAAGTTTTTTTTTATTTTCTTACACGATAATACTATTTTAATTAGTAGAGTATTTAAGTAATGGAGTTTGAAATATTGAGATTCTCAAAAGTCAAATCTTGACGTAATTTCTCGGTGATTATTTAACAACTGATGACACATGACGAGAATAGTAATGTTGAAAACAATACGAATAATAATAAAAATACATTAATGGTAAAGACAAGATATACTCTTGTATGACTTTAATACATAAATCATTTAAATTTTTCAAGTTACAAGATAATCGTGAATACGTAATATAATTTTCCAAATAATTTAGTGTCCATGTTGTTTATATGGTAAAAGTTTAAATTCAAGGCAGAAAGTAAAGAAAAGTAGTGAAAACGTAAGTATTCCCCAAAAACAAGTAAAAAACTAAACGAAGATGCTTTGTGCGAGCAAGAGGCCACAGATGAGAATCACAGCATATAAGCTAAAATCAATAGAAACTGCCTCCATTACCTTCTTCACCATCAACACCGTCTCTATCGCATTGCCTACTTGGTCCATTACACCCTGCTGCCCGTTCAATCCTGTTCCCGAGGCTGAGGAAGAATCTCCACGGTGGCTTAGCAGAGCACAACCAAGAACAATCGTGGCATCGGTCAAGAGAAGCAAGAAAACGGGCCTGAAGCTTACTATTTTCCCAAGAGAAGAGAATCCAAGATGAGACGATATGACAAGGAGTGCTATCGCAAGAGACGAGAACATCCGTGCGTATTCTGAAGCATCGATGGCGGCTCCTATGTGTTTTGGAGTGATGGTGTTCATATAGCTAACCAAAGGAGTAAATGCTTGAGAAGCACTTAGATTTACGGCTGACGAGGCATGTGCACTTGATGTCGCAGGAGATGCTTGTGGCGTTGCGTCTCTAGAATCTGAAGCAGAGGATTCTGACAATGTTTCTGTCTGTTTCCGAGGTTGAAGTGATTCTGGTCTGCTCTGTTGGATGATCTGATCTATGTCATCAAGCATCGAAGCAACAGATATGTTTTCTTGCCGACTCGTGACACCTGCAATTTTCACAACCAGAAATCATCAAAACCAATACTTTACCCCCTGTGTTTTTTCCCCTTAAGAGGTTAGAATTAACACCATATATAGAATGATGCTAAAAATCTAGACATGCTTCTCCATGAAACGAATGTTATCCATCGCGGGTTTTTATGTTCAGGCTATATACCGAACTAAGCAAGCAAAGCACACATATGTGAAGACTAGGATATAGCATGCCAATCTATAACCTTTGAGCATGGTAATGTAAAGGTTCCTGAAGACTGATAATTCACATATCTTTTTCATAAGCTTCTTCTACCAATGGCAGGGCTTAGGCATATCTTCATATGCTTCTTCTATTCATGTATATAAAGTGTATAACATGAAGAACAATACGCTCTTATACATCAAAATCTGATCAAACAAGCCAATTTGATACCTCCCTATGCTTCTATCCAATACAATAACATATATTCAATTGAAAAGCTGTTGCTAAAATCAATGGCAGGCATGGCTTAGAATCTCATCACAAATTCGGAAAGCAACAACAATCGAAATCTAGAGAGAGAGAGAGAGAGGACCTGTTTCTTGATCGCTAAGTATCTGATCACGAGGAGGAATCGCGTCTGGTAAGGAATCGTCACTGTGGAGGAGATTAGATTGAGGAGAAGGAGGAGACGGAACGTCGTTGACCTGACCGGTGATAAAAGCTAAACGATCAGATCCTCTTTCTAAGATCTTCCTCCTCCTTGCTTCTCTACTGCTCGATGCCATTGTCGCCGGAAAATTTTCTCCCTTTCGTCTTCTTCTTCTTCTCGACGGAAGGATATGCATATGAATTATGATGGTCAGCTCTAAAACGCGAATTTGTAGTCGCGAAACGCAAAACGTTAATAAAAGATTTTAAATAGCGTTTGATATAATGGGCTTAACAGGCCCATTAAAGTATCCAATTCAAATACGAACCACAGAGATAATTATAAACGAAAAACTAAAGCTCTCTCTCTCTCACTAAACCCTAGCAACCTCTTCTTCTTCTCCGTCTCCTCCTCTCGAACCAGTTAAACAATAATGTCGATTCCTTGTCTCACCGAAGAGACGGCGAAACTGGTTCTGCGTCAGGTTCAAGCTCCTTCTTCTTCTTCTTCTTCCTCTTCCTATTTCTTATATTATCTCTGTCTTCAACAGTTTTTTTAGCAATTGATTTGGTCATGTTCTGGTGATTCGTATTTGATCCTCAGGTGGAGTTTTACTTCAGCGATAGTAATCTTCCCATTGATGATTTCCTCAAGAAGACAGTCACAGAGAGTGAAGATGGCTGTAAGTTTCTATCTTTTTTTTTTTATCAATTCAATTCAATCTTCCTCGTAAAGTATTCTTCTTACATGTGTTGATGTTTTGGGGTTTTGTAATACAGTGGTAAGCTTGGGTTTGATATGTTCATTCAGCAAGATGAGAGGATACTTGAAGCTGGGTGATTCTAAAGGAGCTGAGATTCCTGAAGATACTATCAAAGCTGTTGCTGATACTCTTCGTACCTCTTCTTCTCTCAAGGTTTCAGAAGATGGTTAGTGTTTTCTTAGTCTTATAAGTGCATGAAAGATTCAATTTTTTTTTTAAAAAAACTCATTAGGCTTTAGACTATTGATTGAATCGATTGTGGTGAAGGGCTTGTGTAGTAGTGTTAGTTATATTGATACTTGGAAGTTTTAGAAGTTTGTTGATATGATGTTGCTTAGTTTAGAGACATATCTTAGACAGTGTGTTGATCATTTTTGTTTATGGATTTGCTTACACAGGACAAAAAGTTGGTAGGAGCACAGAATTGTTGAAGCTAGAAGATTTGGTTGAACAACTTAATGCTAGAACTGTAGCTGCTTCACCATTCTCGTACGATGTTAAAAGAGAAGACGTCGAAGCCTTTTTCAGTCAATATGGAAAGGTAATCCATTATCAATTGAGTTACAAGTGTTTTGCTATTTTTTCAAATTCGAGAAAGTACTAACAATTGGTTAACTGGTTATAAAAATGTGTGATTTATGAGTGTGTTGTCCTTTCAGGTTAATAGTGTTAGGGTGCCTCGTCATGTAGCAGAGACGAGAGTATGTTCTGGTGTTGCATTGGTTGAGTTCCCTTCAGAGGAGGAAGCTCAGAATGTTATGAACCAGAATTTGGTCTTTGCTGGGGTGGAGTTGAAGATGAAAACAAAGTAATCTTACTTGGCCATGAAAACATGTCATATTCTATGTCTTTTCTATTGATTGTTTGGTTTTCTTACTTGAAGATAATATTTTATTTCCAGGAGAGAATATGATGATGAAAGGGAGCAGGATGGAGAAAAATTTGCTGATTACCGTCCTCAAAAGGCTTCTGCAAATCAGAAGAACGGGTCTGATCAAAAGACCAGTTCTGATTATGAGGCCAAGTAGGGGTTTGCTTTAAGTTTTTGTCTTTTCGTGGTGTTAAATTTCTTGATCTGATTATGGTTATTTTCTTATATCGTAGTTATCCCAAGGGTTTGATCATATCATTCACTCTAAAGCGCTCTGGTGAAGAGGCTACTACAGAACCAAAGAGTTCTGAGGAGCCAGCCGATAAAAAAATGGATGAAAATGAATCAAAGCCGGCAGATAATCCTGATCAGGTACAGAACCAGGAAGCTGAGGGTGAAGATGGTGAGGAGGCTTCTGATTCTCCAGTTAAAAATGAAGAGAGAGAAGAAAAGGGTGCACTAGCTACCCATAAAGATAATAGAGATGTTGTCTTGCGTGAAGATCTTAAGGAAGTTTTTGGAAAATTCGGTGATGTCAAGGTACACAAATGAGGTTTCAATATGTCACACACCCTTTGTTTCATGCTAATAAACCTTTTGTCCTCGTTAGCATCTTCTTGTGTCATTTTATTTAGTAGTTGTATAACTCATTGTCTCATTTAACTGTGAAGTTTGTGGACTTCAAAATGGGCGCTGAGACGGGTTACCTTAGGTTTGATGAACCTGAAGCATCGCAGAAAGCCCGTGCAGCAGCAGTATTAGCCAAAGAAGGTGGACTAACCGTGAAGAATTTCATCGCTGTCTTAGAACCTGTTACCGGTAAAAAAAACATTTCCAACTTCCATCTTATCTTTACATATACGTTCCGCTTTGAGTTAAATGTGTATATTATGTGTGCAGGTGAAGCTGAAAAGGAGTACTGGGGTCTCCTACGCAGCAAAGATCGGTTCGACAAAGGTGGCCGTGGAGGAAGGTTAGTACATGTTTTTGTACACTTTAAAATGTAGTTTTGGTTTGGTTTCGGTCTGAGAAGTTATGGTCTATGCAGGGGAGGAAGACGAGGAGGAAGGTTTGGACGAAAGAGAGGATCCGATTCGCCGAGTGGCCGCTGGAACAAAGCTCAAAAGGTGGAAGCATGATCACACACTCTTCTCTCTTTAGCTTGTGACTTTGTTGCTTCTGCTTTTTGATGTATTTCTAGTTTCTCTATTTATTATTATGTATACGTCACCATCGAAACTTTTATTATTACCTACTTGTGACTCTTGTGATGTTATAACTAGAAAAATCAACTAAAGCAAATTTTAATAGTTGATTATATCATAGTATTTGGTTTTGTTTCCTGTTTTAATTTTATCTGAAGTTTTATTTTTGGAAAGCTTATCTTAAAAAACTTATCATTAATGACGAGAGATATTCCAATACCTGAGTAAGTTTTAATTAATTTTGAAAAGGTAATATTTTTTCTTTTAAATTGTTGTCTTTTCGTTTGACTTTGTCCAAACAGTTTTTAGGGTTTTATGCTGATTTTTTACTTGTTTTCGTCTTGACATGGTCGACATTTTTAATCAGAAAATAAATCGAAAATAGAAAACAGAATTTATGATAAAAGATAATAATTTTTAAAAACAATATTTAACATGAAAATGAAGGAAAATGTATTAAGTGACAGCTCCGTTTTAAGTGTTTTTGAATTGAAATGGTATAGTATATGCTAATTAATGCTCAATGACTAATTTTGTTGTTAGTTGTTACCGCGGAAATTAAAAAAAAAAACGTATTTTTGTAATAAAAGGAATATAAATTAATAAAAATAAAAATATTAACATAGGCGTGTAACTTTTTGTGAAAGACTAGAGAGAGATTCACAGATTTCAAATGAACGGTTCGGATCATGTTTCCCTTTTGGTTTGATCTCACTTCGAAAAGTGCCTAATTCAATTCCGCCTCTCCATGTTTGAATCTCTTCTTCTTCTCCTTTCTCTCTCTATATTTCGATTCGTGTTCGTCTTCTTCTTCTTCGTCTTCTTTCTTTATTGGACCGTTTAAATCTCTGAAAGATTGTTCTCTGTATTTTGTGGATCTGTTACTGTAAGAGCCTTTATGGCTTTATCGATCGTAATCTGGATTGATTCATAAACAACTCGTGTCTCTCTTTCTCTGAAAGTTCAAGCTTTTGGTTAGTTTTTCACCCAAATCTTCTTCCTGATTTTATGAACCAAGTCTCAAAATCTGCTCTTTTTCGAAACTTCTTAGAGAGCAAACACATTGTTGTTTCGATTTTGTTTTAGAGAAAGTTGGAAGCTTTTTGTTTTGGGTTACAACATAATCCATGTTTTTTTGAGATTTTTATCAAATCTTATCTTCTGGAGTTAATTTCTACCGTTTCTTCTTCGTTTTTTGACTTTAGTTTATGGGAATGTTTACTCTTTTGCTAAGCTTATGTTAATTGTTAGTTCGACTGTGTGTTTGTTTTATGTTTCAGATTCTAGGCACTGTGCTTGGCTTGTGCTTATTGGTCTTTGGTGGTATGTTATATTGATTCTTTAGCTTAAGCATGAAGAGTGAGATGAAAGCACCGAGTGTTCCAGAAGAGAGTTTGCAAGGAAATCAGATAGGGAAACATGGGTATGCTGCTTTGTTTCTCGTTTCTTTCTCTCTTTTGTTTGTTTTTAGTGTTAGAGGTTGAACTGTTTTTTTTTTAGCACCAAGTTTTGCATTCAACAAGATATTCTCAGGTTAATGTTGCAAGCTGTTTTTCATGTGTTTAACACTTTCTTAGGAGGACATGTGGCCCTGCAAGACGATCTACCAAAGGACAATGGACTCCAGAAGAGGTGGGTTCTTGTATCTTACTTTTTATGCTGACTATCTGATTCTTGAATGCTTAGTTTATGGTTAAGTGTATTCAGTTGGTTGTAGTGGACTGGACCCTATTGTTGCTTTGTACAGTTCGATTTGCTTGTCCTGAATATTTGTCTGTATGAAAGTTTCTCTTAATTATGTTTTCCTGAACCAGGACGACGTTTTGTGCCAAGCTGTTGAGCGTTTTCAAGGAAAGAACTGGAAGAAGATAGGTAAGTCAAGTAGCGCAGTTTGATTCCTTGTTGTTTTTATTGTTCAGTTATCCAAGGCATTTAAAAATCATATCAATACTCTATTTTTTAGTTGCCTTCTTTATTTGTAGCCTTTAGTATGGTGAAAGCAATGCGTGATATTATCTGTTTCATGTTTTCAGCCGAGTGTGTTAAGGATCGGACTGATGTCCAGTGTCTTCATAGATGGCAGAAGGTCTTGAACCCGGAGCTTGTGAAAGGGCCATGGTCGAAAGAGGTGACTTTTTTTAACGTGCTCAGCATGGTGGTTCTTTGAGTGTCGTACATGTTAGCATCTGTAATATGTTTCTTGACATCTTCTCTTTACAAATTTTTGAAGGAGGATAACACAATAATTGATCTAGTGGTAAAATTTGGGCCAAAGAAATGGTCTACTATTTCTCAGCATTTACCTGGGCGCATAGGAAAGCAATGTAGGGAAAGGTATGGACACAATCTTTACTTCTAGTTCCAATAAAATGACATTTTATAAACTATACGTTGTATTCTGATGCGCATGAACAAATATTGTGGCTGATGCAGGTGGCATAACCATCTCAACCCTGGCATTAATAAAAATGCATGGACTCAGGAAGAGGAGCTGACTCTTATTCGTGCACATGACATTTATGGGAACAAATGGGCAGAGCTAATGAAGTTTTTGCCGGGAAGGTAAATGTCATAATTTGTGTAACATCTTTCCTGAAAATGTGGTGGTCTCTTATGCGTATTTGTATGAAAGAAAAGGTTTTATTGCTGATGATAGCGGTCTATCTGTTCTTATTTGGTTGCTTTCTAATTTGCCTTCTGCTTCTATAGGTCGGATAATTCAATAAAAAATCATTGGAATAGCTCAGTTAAGAAGAAGTTGGAATCATACATCCATTCAGGTCTTTTGGATAAGTGTAAAAACTCGCCACTCGTTGCCCTTCAAAATAAATCTATAGCTTCATCTTCCTCGTGGATACATAACAGTGGAGATGAAGGTAGTTCTAGGCCAGGGGCCGATGCTGAAGAATCAGAATGCAGCCAAGCTTCAACGGTTTTCAGTTGTTCACAGTCTGCCAATGATTTACCAGAAGAGGTTAAATCGGTAAATGAGGAGCTCTTCCTTCCTGAATTACCATCAGGAACAGAGCAGAAAATCTCAAACTCTGCGTCTCATGCACAAATGTACTACCCTTCCTCTGAAGATGTCAAAATTGTTGTCCCTGAAATTTCTTGTCAAGCAGAATGCTCAAAGAAGTTGCAGAAGTGTAGTTGTTCTCACAAGGTTATGGAGGATCAACTGCAGGGTGTATCTAATGATGCTAAACAGGACCTCGATATAGACTGTCCTCAGTTATTGACCCATAACATGGACGTAGATGGAAAAAGTGAAGCACCCCGAACTTTTCAAAGTTCAGTCAGACCAAGTGACCAACCTTCTTTGCCAGACTCGGACGCAGCTCAAACTTGGGTCACAGATGAGGAGTGTTGTAGGGCTCTTTTCGCAAATACCATGAAAGATAGCAGTACAACCTCTGGTGAGCAACGTCAAAACATAGTTGACCCTGAAAAGGGAAACATATCTCTTTGTTCCCAATCTGCAGAAACCCATGCTCGTGAAACTGGGAACATTCCAACTTCATCCATGCATCCTTCAAATTCTGGCGGTCTGGAGGGTCATAATTGTGCTCCTTCATTATATTCAGCCGTTAGGGACTCACCTTTACTCCGGAATGATTCAGATGATCCTATTCAAGGCCGTTACCTTATTGGAGCTACTGCATTAGAATGTAAAACTGATACAAATGACACTGATGGACATGTAGCTTCCTGCAGCAATGATGGTATACGAAAACAGCAGGAGCTGTCATATATTCCCAAGGATTCTTCGAAGCTAGTACCTCTGAATAGTTTTTCTTCTCCATTGAGGGTCAACAAGATTTATTTTCCTATTGACGATAAGCAATCTGATAAAGAAAAAGGATCTCTTTGCTATGAACCTCCACGTTTTCCTAGTGCAGATATTCCGTTCTTCAGCTGTGATCTTGTACCATCAAATAGTGACTTACGGCAAGAGTACAGTCCCTTTGGTATTCGTCAGTTGATGATGTCTTCGATGAATTGTACAACTCCTTTAAGGTTATGGGATTCACCATGTCACGATAGGAGCCCTGGTCTCAAGCTTAAAGATGCTGCCAACGGTCTTAATGGTCCACCATCCATCTTAAAGAAGCGGCATCGAGACTTGCTGTCACCTGTTCTTGATAGAAGAAAAGAAAAAATGCTTAAACGGGCTGAGTCTTCCTCCTTGACTAAAGATTTTTCACGCTTAGATGTTATGCTCGATGATGGAGATAACTGCAAGCCCTCTTGCCCATCAGAATCTCCTGACAATAAAATTAAATTTGCCTCCCCTTCCGATGAAAAGGGATGTAATGACAGTGGTGTTTCATCTAAAATTGTAAGTGCCTATTTTACTTGCATGTTATGTAGTTATTTGAGCTGTCTTTGTCAAGGACCATAGTTTTGTTATGGATGCTAATTCTGCAGTAATGTAACTTTAAAAGTTTTAACCTTTAGATCTCTCGCTTTCCTTTGCAGCAGGACCAGGAAACTCTTACAACTATGGTTGATCATAATGAGGCTCAGATGCACCAATTTTCTCCTGATAAAACTGGATCCAGACCAGATAAAGAAGTGAGTACAAGTGTGAAAGATCCATCCAACCAACACAAAAAGTCATTAGGTACTATTCGAAGTGGAGAAATCTCATCAGAACCTCCATGCACTGCAGATTCTATTCCTTTATCAGCAATTGGAGAACATAAAACCAATGCTGCAGACAGTATTCTTGATATCGAAAACTTCAGCATGTAAGTTTTACTCTTCCTCTGCATATGTTTGATACATGTGTTTTCTACTGAATCATATTTGCTTGATAGTATTATTCTAAGGTGTCTTGGTTTCACTCGCTTTTCCAGATTTGATGGAACTCCGTTCAAAAAACTCCTTGATTCCCCATCACCATGGAAGTCCCCTTTACTCTTTGGTTCTTTCTTGCAAAGTCCAAATTTGCCTCCAGAAATTACCTTTGAGGTAATATGAGATAGAATCTCTATGAACAAAAGTAGTGTCTGGACAATCTACTTTTTTATTTTAGATTGGAGCATGTTAATGGACATATATTTTATCTTCTATATATACAGGATATTGAGTCCTTTATGAGTCCTGGAGAGAAAAGCTATGACGCAATAGGACTGATGAAGCATTTGAGTGAACACACAGCTACGGCGTATGCAGATGCTTTGGAAGTTTTGGGTAACGACACACCTGAATCGATACTCAAGAAGAGACAGATGAACAAATCTGTTAAAGGGAAAGAAAATCAGCAATGGTCTCACGATCAGGCGGAAAACCTATCCCAGGTAGCAGCTTCATCTGTCATGTAATATATCATACAAACTCTTTACTATGGAACCGAGTAACTCCTTTATTCAATTTTACTAAAGAACAACACTGTAGAAAGAGACTTGATTACTGAGAGGAATCTCCAAACTAGACTAGTTAGTAGTTTCAAGGAATTGTTATCAACTCTGTTTCTGTTCTTGGTCTAGCTTAATATTGGAAATGAATCTTGAACCACTAAACTAGTTAGTACAAGGAGATGTTATCGACTCTGTTTCTGTTCTTCTTGGTCTAGCTTCATACTGAAAGTGAATCTTGAACTTAGTAGAGATAATAGGAATAACAGTTTTTGTGGCTTAACACTGTGTGTTACCGCCAGGTAGGGCAGCGCACCCTTGACTTCAGCGATTGCGGGACACCAGGGAAAGCAAAGGTATCGCCAAGCGGTAGCTACGCGAGCCCATCATCTTACCTTTTGAAGAGTTGCAGGTAGATAAAAAAAAGGCTGCTTTTTGTTCATATAGCTGTGAAGGGACATTCAATTCTCTCCCCCTTCAAATTTTTTTGTTGATTCACTATTGAGTAATGTCTAATTTTCTTGTTTCTAATTTTTTTTTTAATCTGTAGAGATCATTCAACTGTGGACTTGATACAATTTGATTAAATAGCCAAAAAAGTCAACTTTTTCTCAAGGAAGTTAACTTTTTAAATTTCCTTAACCTTGTTCTGATAGCATAACATTCAATTTATATAGTTGTACATTATGGAGACACAGAGCCTATAGTTAAAAAGAGACAAAGAATTGTTCAAAAGACAAAACTAACCCTCAGGTTCACTGTATATATATATCAAGAAGAAGAAGACATAGGCGCGTGTAAACAAAATAAGCGCGTGAAAATAATTACAGATAGATCCTATAATAATATACCTAACCTTATTTTTTGGGAAAAAGGAAAAAAAAAAAGAATTTGCACAAAAGAGAGAAAGAGAGGGCGTGAAGTCCTGAAAGGAGAGATTCTTCGCCGGAATATTCTCTTTGCGTGATCTCACGGCTGCTTTCTTCTTCTTCTTCTCCCGTTTCTCTCTCTCTCTTTCTCGTCGGAGTTTTGGTTTCAATTTTGGATATTTGGGGATCAAAAAAGGGGAAGAAGATGGTGAACGCTATGGTGGAGAGAGCGACGAGCGAGATGTTGATCGGACCTGATTGGGCTATGAACCTCGAGATCTGTGATATGCTCAATAGCGATCCAGCGTAAGCTCCCTCTCCTCCTTCTGATTTTTTGATTTTTTTGTATCATCTCCTGCTTTTGCCTAGCTTAGTTTGCTTCTTGTTGCTCAAATTATTTCGAATTAATCTCTTGTGATGGGTTTCATTAAGATGGGTAAGCAAAAAGATGGGTATCTTACAATGGTTTCTGAAACTTGTTACTGATTTGTTTGTTTGCAGGCAAGCAAAAGATGTTGTGAAAGGCGTTAAGAAAAGGATTGGTAGCAGGAATCCAAAGGCTCAACTTCTTGCCTTAACAGTAAGCTCAAGAGATTATTGTCTTGTTTTATTTTCGAAACATATGTAATCATTTTTGCCTTATTAACTGTTGCATTTTTGGATAGCTTGATTGTTTCAGTTACATATATATATAGCTTCCTTTTAGTTAGTGCAAGTTGGCATGAGCAGAAATCACTTGTTCATGATGCATTAATGTTCATATCATTTGATCTCTTGTGTTGTTTTGGAATGATAAGTGTATACTCACTCATCATGTATTTGTTTTTCTTTTAGCTGCTTGAGACGATAGTGAAGAATTGCGGTGACATGGTTCATATGCATGTGGCTGAGAAGGGTGTTATTCATGAGATGGTCCGGATAGTTAAGAAGAAGGTAAATGTTCTTTCATATTAGTCTTGTCGGGATTTGGGACAGTTATCTCTGTATCTGTCTCTAATTCAAGGTATATATTGATGCTTATAGCCGGACTTCCATGTCAAAGAGAAGATCATGGTCCTTATCGATACATGGCAAGAGGCGTTTGGTGGCCCTAGGGCAAGATATCCACAATACTATGCAGGATACCAGGAATTGTTGGTAGGTCTCTTACTGAAGTTTGAATATGTTACATATTCAGTTCTTTTTAGATTCTTTTGTGAGTTCTGATAGAAATTCTTCCACTACTTTCCTGACCACCATTGCTGACCTGTCTCTTTCAGCGTGCTGGGGCTGTTTTCCCTCAAAGATCAGAGAGATCAGCTCCTGTGTTCACACCTCCACAGACCCAGCCTTTGACGTCTTACCCTCCAAATCTTCGTAATGCTGGACCTACTAATGATATTCCTGAAGCTTCAACAGAGCCAGATTTTCCGACACTGAGGTAAATATCTTCTGTTGCGACTCCGCTGTTTTAAGTTGATATACGTGTAGCTACTTTTTGTTCTGAGAAAATGTGTTAGCAGAAAGAAACCCTACTCAGAAGCCTAGATATAGGGTAGAATTGAAGTTGGGACGTGGTTAGAATCATGGAACTAATTACAATTAAGAAAACTTCTTTTTTAGTTTTTTGCAAAACACTTGTGTCCTTTATTGTGGACGTAGTCGCATGCCTTTGATGCTCAGGATCTATTGCTTCTTAAATGTCTCTTCCCAAAATTCCTTTTCAGTTTGTCGGAGATTCAAAATGCAAAAGGTATCATGGATGTGCTTGCGGAGATGTTGAGTGCATTACAACCGGGGAACAAGGAGGTAGCACGATTTAGTTGCAGAGAAAGATAACTGTTTGCAAATGTTGGCTGTAGTGTAAAATATACTAGAAAAAGAGGAACGTCTTAGAATTGTTCTTGGACATTGCAGTTGTGGAATTAAGTTATTAAGCACGGTCTCTTTCTTTTTTGGATTCTTTAGGATCTTAAACAGGAAGTGATGGTTGATTTGGTGGAGCAGTGTCGGACATACAAACAAAGAGTGGTACACTTAGTCAACTCAACTTCGTAAGAACTTTCTTTTCTTCTCCAGATCCATGTAGTTATCTCTTTCCGTGTTTATATTGATATTCATATAGACTGGGGCATCCATGTTTATTGTGGTCTTGGTTTACATGAGAGGGGGTGGGGGAGAGAACTTCATTACAAATATCTCGAATTCATTGATGTATGAGCTATTGTTGTTAAATACTTTCACGGGGATGAGAATTGTGTTAATATATGCTTCAGAGCTCAGCTGTCTTTGTAATCTTCTTATCTCACAATTTTGTTATCCAGGGACGAATCTCTTTTATGTCAAGGTCTGGCGTTAAATGATGACTTGCAGAGGGTCTTAACAAGTTATGAAGCAATCGCTTCTGGAGCTCCTGGAACTTCTGTTCAAATCGAGAAGCCCAAGTCTGAGACAGGAAAGTCCCTTGTAGATGTTGATGGTCCACTTATTGATACTGGGGACAGCAGTAATCATGCAAATGGGTACGTAAGACCAAATTTTACAGTCATGCACCCTAGAATTTTTGGATAAGATCACCTGTTTATCGATATGGGTAACCAATCTTAGCTGCATGATTTATCCCTATACACACGTAGAACAATTAATACAATCTTGGATGCGAAAACTATTATCGATGATATTGTTTATGTAAATGGTGTGGATGCAAAAACTCTCCAAATAAGAACTTGGGTTCTGGACTAGTAAAAGCATTTGGTCTATATATAATACCTTCTGATCTGTACTCTCAAAACATTTTTGCAGAGCTACATCAAGTTCTGATAACGGGGTTCTAAATCAGTTGGCCCTCCCTGCACCACCTGTAACTAATGGTTCAGCCAATTCAAAAATAGACCTCCTCAGTGGCGATGATCTTGCCCTTGTTCCTGTTGGATCTCCTCAACCAGCAAGTCCAGCTGCATCAGATCAAAATGCACTTGCCCTTTTTGATATGTTCGCAGACAATACCAATAGTCCAAGTCCTGCAGCTGCACCAACTGGAAATTCAGCTCCCCAGACTACTCCTTTGAATCCTCAACCGCACCAGCAGCCAAATAGTCAGGCTGGAGAAACCAATGGATTTGCTCCTCAAATGGGTTATTCGCAGTTTGAACAGCCATCATACGGGCAAGGGGCCTCTTCTTCTTGGGATAGTCAGCCTGCACAACAGCAGCCATCTTATGGTAGTATATCTGAGTTTAAATTACAAACTTTTAATTTTTGAGACATTTCACACTTTTGGTCCTTATTTGTTTTTGTTCTTGGTAATTTTTTCGTATGAAGGTGGCCAAGACAGTACGGCATTTCCACCTCCTCCGTGGGAAGCTCAGCATCAAGATTTCAGTCCCACTGCAGAGTCAGGAAGTCCTTTTTCTCCTCAAATGCATTCAACACAGGTCTCTTTCACACTTGCTCAACCATATCCTCAGATGCCACAAACCGGTCAACAAGTTAACAACAACAGTCCATATCCTCAAATGCCGCAAACAGGGAGCGGTATGTACATGCAACATCAAATGCCAAACCAACAAAATCAGGCTCTAGGGCAAGGCTATCCACCCCAACAGCAACAACAACAACAGCAGATGATGATGATGGCTCAGTTCTACGCCCAACAGCAACAACAACAACAAGCATATGGAAACCAGATGGGAGGTTACGGATATGGCTATAATAATCAACAACAACAACAACAAGGAAGCAGCCCGTATCTGGAGCAGCAAATGTACGGTATGTCCATCAGAGACCAAGCTCCGCAACAGGTACCATCATCATCATCGTCTAGCATGTCTTATCTTCCTCCTATGAGACCTAAGAATAAACCAGAGGATAAGCTATTTGGAGATCTCGTTGACATCTCCAAGTTCAAGCCTGGTACCAAACCGACATCGGGAAGAGCTGGTACCATGTGATCTCTGATGCCATGATTCCTGAGTACACTCATCATCTCCTCTATCACTCTGTTTCCTTTATTCAGCTGCTAACTCTCTTCTTTTTAAGCTTTGATCCATTGAGTTTACCCTTGTGAGAGATACATAGATATATATATATATACTCATGCTATCTTCTTCTTTGCTTATGAATTTGCAGTTGATTATGGCCTGTTATTGATTTGTATATTTATTGTAGAGAAAGAAAAACTGGAAAAAAAAACTTTATTGAGAACTCTGGCGATTTGTGGTTTGTCTGAAGATTGTATCGTTTGGTTTTCAGACATTTTATTGGTTTCCCCCATTGACAAATAAACTTTTATATCAATTAGGGAGTTTTGTTCTTATTTCATGATTTACAGAAGGATATTTATGTTCAGACAATTCTTTCACTGTATGATATCACTTAAGGCAAGGAATGTTTTGTTAGATTTTGAATTACCTTCTAGTCTTTTATGACTCAGCTTGATTATACATGAAGTTATGTCATTTTGTTATAATTGTGACTTGTCAACAATCAAAATGAAGAGACACTTATGTGTTTTTGTTTGAAGACATCGCTTGTTACAAATATATAATCAAAGTTTGAAACTCGAAGACAAAATAGTCAATATGTCCGAGTGGTTAAGGAGACAGACTCGAAATCTGTTGGGCTTAGCCTGCGCAGGTTCGAATCCTGCTGTTGACGTTTTTTTATCAACTTCTAAACAATTGTTTGTGAATAAGTTAATTTTTTTGTTTGTTAGGTGTATTTGCTTTATATTGAATTTTTTCATATTCCATTTTCTCCATTTCTAATTCTTCATTTTGTCACAATTGTTTTTTTATTTATTCATATACAGTAGCGTGCCTACAAGGTAATGATAAGGACATTTGCCCCATGCCACCAAAATTTTATCAGTTTTCAAAAAATTACAAGCCCATAACACTATAAAGTCTATAATCCTACATTAATAATACATATTAGTTGAATAAATAATGGAAAGAGAATCTTTTTTCAATCGGCCACACTTCAAAAAAAAAGGATAACTACAAATAAAATGGAAATTTTGGTATATATATCTAATTATCTATCGGTCAATTTATACACTTTTGACAAAAAATTAGATTTTGGGTAAATTAACCTTTTATTACTCGAACTATGCTACATTTTTAATAACAAGAGCCACATTTTTTAATTCGCCCCAAGCCACAATTACTCTTGGCACGGGACTGTTCATATATATATATAAACATTTTTTTTGGTTTCCATTGATTGTTCATAGGTAGAAATCAGAATCATAATGGATTAGTAATCATATAGGTTCGACTTGTGTGTTGTTAGATAAATATGTATAAATATGAGTGGGAGGCAAAAAGTTAAAAAAAAAGCAATAAGTTCCTTAATATCGGTTTACTTTGTTTGTTCACTATCATTACATATGCACACTCTCTACTTCCACCAACATATTTAACATTCTAATCTAATCACACTACTACCTAAACTATTGTTTTTTTTTGTAATTTTTCTCTAATTTAAACGAAAGTTAGGATATATAAAATTTAAAGCAAGAATTTTCTTAAACAAGTTTCAACTTTTGCTGTAATATTATAACACAAATGGCAAACCAATCATTTTGTTCTATCTATATTTTAGACCCATTTGGGGGTAGACTAAAGAGAAAAAAACAATATATTATTTAATTTACAAAGATTAGCAAGTCTTAAATAAAAATAAATTGTATTTTATAATGTGTGTTTAATTTACATATTACTTTCCGCACAAAATGTAAAAAAATGTGAAATACTAGAGAATCAATTATATATTATAAATAGCCAAAGTCACATAGTGATACTTAATTCTCCAATCATATCTAAAATAAAATCTCTATCAACAATGACAAGTTTACACAAAACCCTCTTCACGCAAAATCCAACTACTTTAGATCAATGTAAGTTCTTTTTACTAAAATTACCCTTAATTAATTAACCCTTAATAAGTCAAAACTAATTAGTGAACATGTGTGTTAATTAGTGATGATGTGCCATACGGTAAGAGATAGTTCATGGAAGAAACTAGAGAACATAGAGGAAGAAAGTCCAATGACGACGGTGGCGCGTGAAGTAAAGACAGCGTTACCACCGGAGACACCGACGGAGACGATGGAGTTTCTTGGAAGATCATGGAGTATCTCCGCCGTTGAACTAACGAGAGCTTTCTTTAACAATTCTGCCGCAGACACTAACTCATATCTTTTATCAAATCTTGTTAATACTAATAAAGATGTTAGAGAAGATGAAGAAGATTCTACTTCCATGGCTTCTTCACGTGATCTTGTAAGTCATTATATTGATCTATTCCTTATATTCCTAAATCGGTTTAGTTCGGTACAATTTTTTTTTGTGAGAAGTTATTATAAAATAATGTAAATGTGGGAAAATTCATGCACTAAACAAAGTAGGTTGAAACTTGGAACACGCTATTGAAAACTTTATCCGTGATTTATGGGACGTGAATATCCAATCTTGGAGATCAAATATATCCATAAAATTACTATATACAAATATTTTCAAAATGTATTATTTAAATTCACGTTTAAATTTTTTTTTTTTGATAAATATAACTTTTTAATTCACGTTTAAATATTCCCTTAAAACATTTGTGATTTTCTAATAGCAAGTACTAGGTAAGTATCCGCGCCTTGCGCGGGACATAATATTCATAAATAATATTAAGTAATATTATGGAATAACATGAATTGATCAATTTAAAGCTAAGCATTTAATCCGAGATCCGAAACCTAAAACCCAATCGATCCAAAAAATCTGGTATGCTCATGTTTCGGTTATCATATTATCCTATCGGATTTAAATACATTCTAACTCATGTTTCCGTTCTAACCCGAACCGACCCGAAAAATTCAGTTATGTCCGGTTTCGATTCTCATATTATCCTATCGGATTTTAATATTTTCTAACTCGGGTTTCCGTTCTAACCCGAATAGATCGGATACCCAAATTGTACTCGAATAGACCCGAATATACAAATATTATAGTTTTAATAAAGTAATTTGGATTTTAGTAGGCTATTTCAATTTTTTGTGGGTTTTATGAATAAGCCGAACCAAAATCCGAACCGAACCCTAATTACCCGAAATAAGACCCAAAATTCTTAATAACAATATGAAAAACCTGAAAATTTGTACAAAAAACCTGAACCGAATAATATTTGGTTTCATATCAGGTTTTGTTAAAATTATGAAACTCGATATGAATCCGAATGGGTTCGAACCGAAGGGAACCGTATTTGTAAATAACTCGAACGAATCCTATATTCTCTAACCCGAAAAATCCGAACTCGAATGAGCCGACCTAAACCCGGCCTGAAAACCGAATGCTCATGCTCCAATCCAGTAATCAAAATTTTCGATACCCGTTGGTCAATTTATGAGGCATGTATCTATAAAAGATCCAGTATCGAAAGTCAAAATAACTAATCAAACTTTGCACACCTATTCAAAGAAAAAATCCTCATTATGCATAACCCGGTAAATGAAGGCGCAATCCATTTACCGAAATTCGCAGACCCATTAGACGAAGACCCACTTTAATGATTTTGTATGTGATAAAATCTTATTTATAATAGAAGATTTCTTATTTTGTTTCTATTGTTTTATATGTGGGAGAAATTTAATTCTTAAAAGTTTTATATGTGGGTCTGAATTCGTTGGACCTGAAATATAATTAATAGAATCCTTCGAACAAAAATTATTCAAAAATATAAGGACTAAAACGCAAATAAATAAAAAATATCATAAAAACTAGCACGTCGCGACACGTAGGCGTTTTGTCTTCTCTTTTGATAGTTTTAATAGTATAGATGTATAGCAACTTTTTAAAAATATGTTTACATAATTAAATCTAAAATTTTTGCTTTGACCAAAAAATTTGCTCTTTCGCATATTTACCTTTTTTTTTATCACACGACCTCGCAAGTTTATTATTTCTTTATGGTTAAAATTTAAAGTAACAATACTTTAAGCATAAACATTTTTATGTTAATTTTTTTTGTTTGTTTGTGGGTGTTCGTAAAGAAGTAAATCGATTTTACCTAAAGCGTGACTTTAATATAAAAAAAAATAATATTAATCCTCTTGAGTTATATTTTCAGCTGTTGCCACATATAGGAAACAAAACAAGCCCTCCAATTTCTCCAAGAACCGGTAGAGAAATGAAGGTATTATTCATCTATTATACGTACCGGTTATATCCGGTTTATCTTTTGTCTCAAATCAATCATACCTTTACTAAAATGAGTCGACGTAAAGAATAAAATAAAAGCTGGTTAGTTTTTAAACTTTAGGTAAAAAATACTAATAATAGTAACCTAGAGAAAAGAGAACGCTTTATAATTGAACATAATGAATTCATGCATTAAACTATTATCAAAAGGCTGAATGTAATGATTTGATGAGCCTATACAAGAGCGCATTCTTATTTGGTTACTTTTGTTTAGTTCAAAATAATTTGAAAACCCATAACCTAATGATTAGTATTCATATATAACATTCAAACCGTTGGATAAGCTTGAAATAAACTTGCGGATCAAGTTTAGTAATATTTGGGAGTTATCCAAATATACATATAATTAATTATGTGAGTTTTCCTTATTTCTTTAGGAGTTATCTAAAGTTAGTTTTCCTTTTTTGTTTTGGGTTTTGGAGTTATGTTTTCCCTATATAAGGAGATGTCAAATTGTGACATAACTTAAGAGTTTGGGAGCTTAAGGTTTTTGAGTTATATTTACCTTATTAATAAGAGAGTTATTCTTATTAAAGCTTCGTGTTCTTAATACGTTGAAACTAGAATTGGTATCAGAGCCAAATAATCGATCAATCATCAACCTTATCAAAGACCTAATCAAAGATGGGTGATGATGCCAAAATCGTTGAGCATATCAAAACCAAAGAGAATGCATCTTCTTCCGTTAAGTGTCCCATGCTTACCTCCACAAGCTATACTGTTTGGGCCATACGGATGAAGATTATTCTCAAGGTCAACAAAGTGTGGGAAACTATAGACTCGGGGATCAAAGATGAAGACAAGAACAATTTGGCTATCGCCTTATTGTTCCAATCAATTCCGGAGTCTTTAATCCTACAAGTCGGAGAGCATGACACCGCAAAAGGTGTTTGGGATGCTATAAAGGCGAGACATGTCGGTGCTGAAAGAGTGAGAGAAGCGAGACTACAAACTCTCATGACGGAGTTTGATAAAATCAAGATGAAAGATGAAGATACGGTGGATTCACTTGCTGGAAAAATCTCTGAAATCTCATCTAAATCAGCGGCGCTTGGAGAGATCATTGATGAGCCGAAATTGGTGAAAAAATTTCTCAAGTCCCTGCCACGGAAGAAGTATATTCATATTGTTGCCTCACTTGAACAAGTTCTCAACCTCAATACTACAAAATTTGAAGACATCGTAGGAAGATTGAAAGCCTATGAGGATAGAGTTTGTGATGAGGAAGAAGAAACAACGGAAGATCAAAACAAGCTGATGTACACCAACACAGACTCTAGACAAGACTATCATGGAAAGAACCGAGGAAGAGGTCGCTACAACTGGAGAGGCAGAGGCAGAGGTAGAAGCCGAGGTGAAGACAGACAATCCACATCTCATATTACATGTTATCGGTGTGATAAAAAAGGACACTATGCATCGGATTGTCCCGACAGATTACTTAAGCTGCAAGAAACCATTGTTAAAGAAGATGATGATACAAAGACAGCCGATGAGCTAATGGTACATGAGGTTGTTTATCTTAATGAGAAAAACGTACTGCCAAAAGGGTTTGAAACAAACATAGATGCTGAAAACGTGTGGTATCTTGATAACGGCGCAAGTAACCACATGTGTGGAAATCGCATGTTTTTCTTCAACATAGACGAGAGCGTGACAGGAAAGGTTAGATTCGGAGATGATTCACGTATAGATATAAAAGGCAAAGGTTCTATTCGATTCTTGTTTGAAGATGGCGTGAGAAAAATACTACACAATGTGTATTATATACCGGAGTTAAGAAGCAATATCATAAGCCTTGGACAAGCTACTGAGGCAGGTTGTGAGGTTCGTATGAAAGAGGAGCTTCTAATATTATATAGTCGTGATGGGAAGTTGTTAATTCGATCAACGAGATCAAAGAACCGGCTATACAAAGTTGTATTATGCGTGGAAGATGTTAAGTGCTTACAGATAACCGAGATGAAAAAGTCATCAATGTGGCATGCACGGCTAGGTCACATTAACTTGGAGACCATGAGGATGATGATCAACAAAGAACTTGTTAGTGGCATACCGCAACTAACCGTAGAGAAAGAAATTTGCTCATCATGTCTCATGGGAAAGCAAACTCGAAAAACCTTTCCCTTGGCCACCAAGTATCGAGCCTCTAAGCCTTTAGAGCTCATTCATGGAGATTTATGTGGTCCCATTACTCCTTCTACTGCTGGTCATAAACGGTATGTCTTTGTGCTCATTGATGATTATTCACGCTATATGTGGACCATTCTATTAAAGGAGAAGAGCGAAGCTTTCGAAAAATTCAAAAGCTTTAAGAAACTTGTTGAACAAGAAACGAAGTTTGTGGTTAATACGTTTAGAACTGATCGGGGTGGTGAGTTTATGTCTCACGAATTTCAAACGTATTGTGATAAAACCGGAATAAAGAGACACTTGACGGCACCATACTCTCCTCAACAGAATGGTGTGGTAGAGAGACGTAATCGAACCCTTTTAGAGATGACTAGAAGTATTATGAAGCATATGGGTGTACCGAATTACTTGTGGGGGGAAAGTGTAAGACATGCTACTTACTTGATTAATCGAACTGCGACAAGATCGTTATGTGAAACAACACCATACGAGATGCTCAAAGGAAAAAAACCAAACATTGAACATATTAGGGTTTTTGGTTGTATTGGTTATGCAAGGACAGAAAGTGTTGGGAGAAAGAAGCTAGATGATAGATCAAGAATGTTGGTTCACTTGGGAACAGAACCCGGCTCTAAAGCTTACCGCTTGTACGATCCAACAACAAAGAAAGTTGTAGTAAGTAGAGATGTGATTTTTGATGGAAAAAAATCATGGAGCTGGAACAATGGTGGCAAAGGTGCAGATATTGGTAAATTTGTTCTTGATTTAGGGCAATTTGAAGAAGAAACAGAGGAAAATAATGTTGAAGATCAAGGAACCAATGATGATCCACATGAAGCTGAATACGGCGGTGAAGAGGAAGAAAGCACAGATGATGATGTTGGAGATACACCGCAGCCAAGAAGATCGACACGAGACCGTAGACCTCCCACGTACTTAAGAGATTACGTCCTAATAGCTGCAACAGAGTGTGAACGACTCCTTATGACCCTAAATGATGAACCTTGGAGCTTTAATGAGGCAAAAGAGTTAAGTGTTTGGTTAGATGCATGCAGTGATGAAATCTCAGCGATAGAGAAGAACAAAACATGGACTTTAGTTGATCTTCCTCCCGGAGTTAAGCCCATAGGTTTAAAATGGGTCTTTAAGATTAAACGTAATGTTGACGAAAGCATCATCAAATACAAAGCACGGTTAGTCGCGAAAGGTTATGTTCAAAAACATGGAGTAGACTATGACGAGGTATTTGCTCCGGTAGCACGCATTGAAACAATACGTTTTATAGTAGCATTAGCAGCATCTAATCATTGGGAGATACATCATCTTGACGTGAAAACTGCATTCCTTCACGGAGAATTAAAAGAAGAAGTTTATGTGACACAACCCGAAGGATTCATAATCCCCGGAAAGAAAGACAAAGTGTACAAGCTAAGCAAAGCACTATACGGATTGAAACAAGCACCGAGAGCGTGGAACGAAAAGTTGAATGGAGTTCTTAAAGAGCTAAAATTTCACCGATGTTTAAAGGAACCATCACTATATCAGAGGAAGGAGAAGGATCATCTTCTCATCGTGGCTGTGTATGTGGACGATTTACTCATCACAGGTATTGTTCTAAGTCAAGAGAGTTATGCATTGAAAATACTAAGGGAAACAGGAATGGAGAGCTGCAATCCGTGCCAAGTCCCCATGAGTCAAAACTTGAAGTTGTCAAAGTCACAAGAGGAGGAGAGCATCGACGAGAGTGACTACAGAAGAAGCATCGGCTGCCTTAGATATCTCCTTCACACACGCCCTGATTTGTCCTATAGTGTTGGTGTCTTGAGTAGATACATGCACGATCCAAAAGCTTCTCATGGATCGGCTCTAAAACAAGTATTACGATATTTGAAAGGAACAACAAGTTACGGTCTTATGTTTCCTCGATCAAACTCATCAAAGATTGTTGGGTATAGTGATAGCTCACACAACGTCGACGAGGATGATGGTAAGAGCACAACGGGACACATATTCTATCTTTCAGATTGTCTGATCACTTGGTGTACACAGAAACAAGATACAGTTGCATTGTCTTCTTGTGAAGCTGAATTCATGGCGGCTACGGAGACGGCAAAACAAGCTATTTGGCTCCAGGAACTTTGTGCTGAAATAACCGGGAGAGAGTGTGAAACGGTTACTATTCGGATCGACAACAAATCAGCCATTGATTTGTCTAAAAATCCGGTGTTTCATGGTCGAAGCAAACACATTCACAAAAGATATCACTTCATACGTGAGTGTGTAGGAAAAGGACAAGTTAAAGTAGAACATATTCCAGGAGAGATTCAAAAGGCAGATATCTTGACTAAAGCACTTGGAAGAACAAAGTTTAAGGAGATGAGAGAGCTCATTGGAGTCCAAGATGTAAAGAAAAATAATTTCAAGCTTAAGGGGGAGAATGTTGGATAAGCTTGAAATAAACTTGCGGATCAAGTTTAGTAATATTTGGGAGTTATCCAAATATACATATAATTAATTATGTGAGTTTTCCTTATTTCTTTAGGAGTTATCTAAAGTTAGTTTTCCTTTTTTGTTTTGGGTTTTGGAGTTATGTTTTCCCTATATAAGGAGATGTCAAATTGTGACATAACTTAAGAGTTTGGGAGCTTAAGGTTTTTGAGTTATATTTACCTTATTAATAAGAGAGTTATTCTTATTAAAGCTTCGTGTTCTTAATACGTTGAAACTAGACAAACGTAATTTTAAACGAAATTAGTAGCACAAAAAATAAACAACATAGTATTTTATTGGGCAATTCTTATCAATACCACCAAAAAATTTTTTTTTAACACAATTAGCACAGATTTTGAAAAGTTTTACAAATACCATTAAAAAAAAAATTCTTATAAATACCACAAATCTTAAATTTTTAAAATTACACTCAAAACCTTCAAAAAATTATACCCTACCCCTTCTAAATTATACTATAAACACTATATAGCGAACCCAAATGAAAAAATTTAAAATATAAAAGTGTTAAAACTCGTTTTTGAATTTGTGGTATTTTGGTAAACTACTACTTTTTGATGGTATTTTTGTTATAAAAAACATTTTAATGGTATTTTGTTATAAAAAAACATTTTAATAGTATTTTTAAAACAAAAATTTATTTTGATGGTATTCTAAGGAATTTCTCTATTTTATTTGAGTATAAATATTACTAAATGAAAACAAAATTACATTTTAATTAAATCATTTGTAAACATTTTTCGTCACAAAGTGTATATATTAATGAAAATTTAAGTACAAGTTTAATTAATATGAATAATGTAGCATTTATACAAGAGCATGATAAAAGGAAGAACAATGGGAAGAAGAATTAAGGATCAAAAGGAGAAGAAAAAACAAGAAACAAGAACTCGTAACGCTGAGATTCACGCCGCGGTTTCTGTCGCAGGAGTAGCTGCGGTTGTAGCGGCAAACGCGGCTTCTAACGCGATTGCAACCGCGGAACATACGGCCGAATCGTCAAAAGTTGCGGTTGCAATCGCGTCTGCAGCCGCTCTTATCGCCTCGCATTGTATAGAAATAGCGGGTGAGTTAGGGGCGGGTTATAACCAGATCGAAACCGCCGTTAGTTCTGCCACAAACGCTAAAACTAACGGAGATGTCATGGCTTTAACGGCAAGTGCTGCCACAGGTAGTTATTATAGTTATGTCCCATATTTTACCGCTTATTTTCTTTGAAATATCACTACAAAATTTGAGCAAAATTACCACCACAAAATTTTAATATAAAAATAAATAAATGTTTTTTTGGACAAAAATACGACAAATAGTCAAATATAAAAGTTTTAAACTAATTTAATTTTTCCAAATAAATATTGTATTATTTTGAACGTACCTAATAACTTTAAGAGATGGTATTCCAACAATTTCTGTTTTAGATATATATTTAAAAAAAATAATTCAAATTGTTTGTTAGTTTTTGAAACGCTATTATGGTTTGTTGGTTTGGTTTAGAACGTTTTGGCTAATTTTTTTTGTTGAGGGATTTTAGCGTTACGAGGAGCTGCGATTCTAAGGACAAGAATGGAAAGGAACAACGAGAACAAATCAATACAATATGCAACAAAGGAGAAAGAAGAAAGTGAAGATAGAAATGTATTTGGGGTTATGACTTTCGTCTCCAGAGGAGAAGAGCTTCTCAAACGCACCCGCAAAGGTAACTTGTGATCCAAGAAACACAATTTTTACTATGAAGGGTTAAATTTAGAACAATATTTGGTTTATAGGTGATCTTCATTGGAAGCAAGTATCTTTTAACATCAATTCAAATTTGCAAGTAAGTTCCTTTTTCTAATATTTCCGATCAAGAATGAAATAAAACACACTTGATTCTTCTTCATATAGTCTCTTCTTTATTTTTGACATATATATATAGGTTGTTCTTAAAATGAAGAGTAAACATGTTGGTGGAACTTTCACAAAGACAAAGAAATGTAAGCTAATACAAGACTGTTTTCCTAGCTTTCATCGGTATATTGTGTTTTGATAAACCTTACTTTCTATAGACCAAGATTTAGGGTGGGTTTTTTTGATGTAGGTGTTGTGAATGGAGTGTGCCGAGATATACTCGAATGGGCGGAGAGGGGAAGAGTGGAGAAAATGGGGGAGCAAAGAGCATATTTCGGAGTAAAAACCGCGGAAAGAGTGATTGAATTTGAATGTGTAAACAAAAGAGAGAAGCAAAAGTGGGTAGAAGGGATTCAACAGCTTCTTAACTCACTTGAAACCGGTACTTGTGTTCATTGGTCATAAACACATTAACTAGTGTTTGTTTTGATCAAAAGACTCATCATTCATGTTTGATTCTTATATCATCTTGTAAAGTTTGAGTTTGTGTGGTGGTATCCTTATTTCGAGTGTGATTTTTTTGAAAGCTGATTTGTTTCTTGTGAATCAATTTGCTTTATCAAAAATAGCATGAGTAAAATTGAGATCTTAAGTAATATATATACCACTTGGAAAGTTACGAATATTTGATGTGGTTTTGGAGACGATTTCATTAAAGTTAATTTCAAGTAGTGTATTATAGATCATATATAATGAGATTAGATTATTAATACCATTATCTCAAAAAAACATGTGTCAATTTATTCATAAACAATACATTCCCTAACAAATTTGGTAAGGAATATTTATTTATATATATTCCTTCTTATTCCTCATATAAGTTACCGATTAGAGTCAAAGTTAATTTCAAGTAGTGTATTTATAGATCATATATAATGAGATTAGATTATTGACAAAAAAAACATATGTCAAATTTAATCATAAACACAATACAAATATTAGTTTGAAAAAATTATAAGTTATTCCCTTCTCCGAATCTTCATATATACATTGGAACATTACTAATTAAAGCGATATCATAAAATAATAGTAACATAACACTAATAAAATGTGATTTAACGACTCTAGTCTCTTGTGCGTAATTTCCGGTTAAAGCTGAACCAGACTTTAATTAATAAACCGGAGTCGATATGATAGATCTGGTTCGGTTTTTATCAAAGAAGAAGAAGACAAAGGAGTTTGGTTCTTCACAGCTTCTTCATGTATGATGTGTTTTTCTTTTCTTTAATTTTCTTTGTTAAAAAGTCTTCTTATTGCTTATTTCTTCTTCAAAGCTTTTCCGAGAAAATCGTCGGAAAATTCTAGGAAGCGATTTTCAGTTTCTTGGCTTTGATCTTTCTGCAACTATTACTGGTAATTTCTCGGCAATATTCGGCTAATTTGAGCTATCTATCTGCTAATTTCAGTGTTGTGTGATTGTATCTAATTTAGGTCACTTCAACATATTTGTGCTCGACTTTTGAAATTTACTGTCTTGAGACCACTTAAGGAACGAAAAATGAAAACTTTAGAATGTAAGATCCTATTACAGTAATATATTGAGATGTAACAACCAATATTAGTGTTTGTGTGTGTGTGTGTTGACTTCAATTTTCTCTGTTTTATTCTCTCCCCTGCAGATTTGCTGTTAAGATGATGATGATGATGATGATGATGATGATGATGATGTTCATTGTTGCATAGAGTTTAGATGCAATGAGGTTGTTAAGATTTGGTGGTTTAGTTTTCATTTTCATCGTCTTCGCCTTCCAATTCGTGAACATACGTTATTTTGGTGGTGCTATCTTCTCATCATCTTCTCAAGATAAGTTTCATTCATCAATACAAACAACCACAGAACCTACATTGTCCGGTTCTGAAAGATCGGATTTTAGTAGCTCGAGTTCCGATGAAGTAGTAGCTAAAGGCGAAAGAACCGGTTTAGACCAAGACTATGAACTTGTCTCTGATAAGAACGACACTATTCAATCTCATGAAAGTTTCATAGAGGTTGTAAAAGATAAGGAGGATCTAGATATGCTGCAAGGCACAGGGAGTAGCTCGAACGATAGTTATAGGAATATAGTCGAAGACGCTGAGATTTTGAATGAAAGTAGTAGGAATGTTGAGATTCTTGAGAGTAAATCCGATACTTCTGTTGATAATCTTGCGCCTGAGGTGAAAAAGCTGATGAATGTTTCAAATTCTGGCGTGGTTTCTATCTCTGAGATGATGAATCTGTTGCGTCAAAGCCACACTCCTCGTGTCTCCTCGGTATGTGTTTTATTAAGTCTCTCATCAGGCAAAAACAGAGTTGTTCTTGTTTCTACTAATGATTTCTTGTATTTTTTTCAGAAATTGAAGGGGTCTTCCACGGTTGATAAAGAGCTTTTTGATGCAAGAATACAAATCGAAAACCAACCAATTTTAAAGAACGATCCTTTACTGCACGGTCATTTGTATTGGAACCTATCCATGTTCAAAAGGTAAGTTAACATAATAACTTGATGTGTGTTTAATTGCATCCATGTGTTCTTATGTCTCTTGATATAAATTTTTCTCATGTTAGGAGCTATGAGCTCATGGAGAAGAATCTCAAAGTATACGTCTACAGAGAAGGAAAGAGACCTGTATTGCATAAGCCAGTGCTTAAAGGAATATACGCATCTGAGGGATGGTTTATGAGACAACTCAAGGCAAGCAAAACATTTGTCACGAAAAACCCTCGTAAAGCTCACTTGTTTTATCTTCCTTTCAGCTCCAAAATGTTGGAAGAAACTTTATATGTCCCGGGTTCTCATAGCGACAAGAACCTCATTGAGTTTTTAAAGAAGTACTTGGACTTGATATCCTCAAAATATCGTTTCTGGAACAAAACTGGAGGTTCAGACCACTTTCTCGTCGCTTGTCATGACTGGGTACTCTTTTTCAAATTGGTATTATATCAATCATATGTTTATCCCGGTGAAACCTGTTTGATCTTTGTCTTCTTCTTCTCTCAGGCTCCTTCTGAGACAAGACAGTACATGAGTAACTGCATAAGAGCATTATGCAACTCTGATGTTTCGGAAGGTTTTGTATTTGGTAAAGATGTAGCTCTACCCGAGACAACAATTCTTGTTCCAAGGAGACCCTTAAGAGCTCTCGGAGGTAAACCATATTCGCAAAGGCAAACACTTGCCTTCTTTGCAGGAGGGATGCACGGTTACCTTAGACCGATCTTGTTAAAAGCTTGGGGAGGTAACAAAGATTCAGACATGAAGATATTCAGCGAGATACCCAAATCTAAAGGTAAGAAAAGTTACATGGAGTACATGAAGAGTAGCAAGTATTGTATTTGCCCCAAAGGGCATGAAGTCAATAGCCCAAGGGTCGTGGAAGCGATGTTTTACGAGTGTGTCCCTGTAATAATATCAGATAACTTTGTGCCTCCTTTCTTCGAAGTGTTGAAGTGGGAGTCTTTTGCCGTGTTTGTGTTGGAGAAAGATGTTCCTGACTTGAAGAACATACTGTTATCGATAACCGAAGAAAAGTATAGAGAGATGCAGATGAGAGTCAAGATGGTGCAGAAGCATTTCCTTTGGCATTCTAAACCCGAAAGATTCGATATTTTTCATATGATACTTCACTCTGTTTGGTATAACAGAGTTTTTCAAACTTGAAAACAACTTATTAGATTTTGAGATATATAGAACATGTGTGATTAACATATAGATTCATTGTTAATAGCAAAAAGGCGGGTTACAAAACTAGCAATTCTGTAAATATAAATCACTTTGGTTTGGTCACATTAAGAACATAACACTCTTACATGTCTAAGGTTCTTAGTAGATTCTTGAGAGCCTTTACTTTCTTGAAAATACTGTTAATTAGTGTTAAAGCAACAAGAAACATGTATGATTCAATTATGCGATGCTTCATATTCAATGAATTAAAATATTCATAAGATTGTATAAATCTTTGAATATTTGAATTATCATATAGTCACAACCTTCATGTTGCCGGTTGAAAAGGATTGATCGTTATGTCCCAAAAACAGCGAAATGACTATGAAGAATTATTGATTTTTTGATTTATAAAAAAAGAAACATTTGTATGTATAATATTTTGGATACTCGCCGACAAAAAATGCTTTGGACATAACATAATGGCATACTTTTCAATGGCTTAAGAAGATATGTTTTGGGCTATAATGCTTCTTTTTAATTGGTCATCTTGTAAAATGGAATATCTTATTTGTGTGTATTGTGTCCACGTGTCTAAAAGCCAGAATCCTATTTTGGTTACATCCAAAATTCCCTTATAATAATGTTATAAAAGTGAGTATATATTATATATACTGTTTTTATACGAAAATGGGTATTGCTTGTAACCATCATCGGCACAAAATTTTCAAAAGAGGACCACAATACAGATCATAGATTTACAAAATATTTTATATAATATATATGCACTTAATTCCAATGAATTTATTACTCTATTCTTACAACCAATAATCTACAATTCTGAAATCAAATAACTACTTTATGCTTTAAACAAGAAATCGAATGCTCCCACTACAATTCCAAATTAAATGTATATTGATTTGTCCAAGTTTATAAACTTGAAATTAAACGTGTTAAAAGAACTCTGTATATCCATAATCAAAAGAAAATAAAAAGCATAGATATGATTTATACTTAAAGAACAAAAGTAGCAATTATGGCCATGTTGTGTTGTTGTAGGATAAATTATCCTGGATAATGGTTTCATTTAAGGTGTGTAGTTACCTTTTTTTAAAGGTTAAAAATCAAGATTAAAAACGAGTTTTGTATCCATCTCATGAATCTAGGTTTAGACCTAATTATATATATATATATATATATATATATATATATATATATATTGCCATTTTGCTAATGTTTCTCCAATTAGCCCTAAGCTAGTTTTTACTTATATTTTTGTACTTTTTATGATATTTCTTGTGTCGACTAGTCGTACTAAACTTTGACTAGTAAAGAAACATATATAATTAATATAAAACCATATAATATCGGTGGCAGGGTGCAATAATTGAGTCACGTGACTCCATGCATGGTTGGTCATGGTTCGGACACGTATTTACGCGGTGCTTAAACCATAGTCAATATAACACAAACAGTGTCTAATCCATCACTGACACCTGTATTACATTGTCCGTACGATTTCACTTTTTGTTCTTCTTCAACATTTGTATATTTTTGTTTTTAGTCATAATTTGATTGTAGCATTTCATTAAATTCATTCAATATTTTTTGGGCTGTTGATATATCTATTCCAGCTCATAATATTACTATTAGCTAGTGGACAAAATAAGCTGACTTTTGACAAAATTTTATAAATTCTAAGGGAAAAAAATCATGTGTGGATTGTGGACAACGATGACAAAATAGTACACAAGGGACAAAGATAAAACAAAGCTAGAGAGTTTTTCACTTAAAACACTATTAAAATAGTATGGCAAATAGCCAAATAACTTTGTTTCCATTTCATTTTTTTTTGTATTTAGAAGACTTGCTTAAAAAATTTGATTAAATAGTTTCTTGCTCAACCTTTGATGTCTTGCTTAATTAGAAAATAAATAAGACTTTTTCGAAGCTTATTTTTGTTAAAATTAAGGTGGTTCTTGATTTGACTATATATTTTGCATCTACAAGAAAAAAAAACTAAAAAATACTATCCTTAAACCTAGCTTGATTAGTTCCTAGCAAAAATATTAGCAAAAAAACTTTTATTGTAGCCATATAACATTTTTTTTACGACAACAGCCATATAACATTAATGCATTGATTTGTTCATAAAACTATTAATAGTGCATATTTATGCATCTATACGGCTACTACATGCCTTTATCCATTATTCTGAATTTCTTAGATTCTGGAAAATTTATCATATTAATAAACAATCCAGCAGATATAGTTTGATTTATACATGAATTTCATTTCTTTTTCTCAGCAATAAAAGCAAACAAAAAAAAACTTGCAAAATACTACGCGTTATCACTATTTGACATTGTCGATCGACACTATTGATGATTTAATAAAGGAACATTTTTCAAAAAATATAAATAGCTTTTTTAGAACCCTACCACCAAAGGAAAATATGGAAAACGACAACTTCGTAATATAATAATTTTTTTAAGTGATCTTGGTCTAGTGACAGTAATAAGTTCATATGAGTCAGGTAGCATCTCCTCACCCAGGATCGATTTCCCGCACCTACGTTTGTATATGATTGATTAACAGGTCGACAATTTGTAGCACAAACGTTGACAAAAAAATAAAAATAAATAATATACTAATTTTCGAAAATAGATCCCTTGCAATGAGGGTATTTATATATATTTAATGTGCATGATATAATTGGTTTATAGATTAACAAATCTAAAGTATCGAATGCTTTTTTTTATCAACAAAACCCATTTTATTAAGAACATCATACAAGACTCTCTTCTAGAGAGAGCGAGGCCGAAGCCGATGATCTTACATGGGAGAAAACAGAACCATGGTTTCTAGCACATTTCGCTAAACAATCTGTTCGAGAGTTATCCGAACGAGGAATAAAAAAGATACAACATGAAATAAAATGAGAGCTTAAATCTTTAAAATCACTCAAATCGGCTTGAAAAGATGGCCACTCCGAAGGGGCGGAAGTCATTGTGATTAGATCCTTACAGTCTGTAGCAAATTGATAAACGAGATTTTACACCGTTAAATCTAATATCTTATCGTAGTACTTAAGATGTCAAACCAAATCAGGAGCAAACAATGTACTTGAATTTATGAGAAACAGACTCAGTTTAAGCGTGATCAGAAAGGTTGTTGGTGAATGAATTTGTAACCGAAAATCAAACAAATAAAAACGCGAATTAAGAGTTTTGAAAGATTTATTAAAAGCTAAACAATCAGGTTAAGGTGTTTTAAAAGGTGATTAAACTTTCAGATTTCAAATTGTCTTTTACAAAAATAACTTTAAGGTTTTGAAAACGATTTTAGATCAATCCACTCTCGTGGCAATGATCCTTTTCTCAACAATTAAACTAAAACAATATCTTGGATAGTTTAATCGTCGAGAAACCTTAAGAACAAATCAATTTTAACCACCAAGCTTATTAACACAGATCTCTCGGTTAAGCTAGGCTTGGTTCCAAGGTAATTGTTCGAGAATCTTTATAATCTCTCGATTCATAAAGTTTCCTAGTGGTCAATAATCGAATGGCCAACTCGATTAAGGCTTTAAGTTTGTTACCAAAGACTAAAGTTTTATGATCCATTAAGTCCTAGACAATTATCAATCTTAGATTCAATCAACCTCTTTCTACCCTAACCCAATTGTCTAAGGGAAACTACTCACTAAGCATATTGAAATTAAAAGCAATTAGATTCAAAGAAAACATAAACATAAACAAAGACAAGAGAATAAGGGTAAAGAAATCTCTTATTGATGATGATGATGAAGATCACAAGGTGGCCAAGTAGCAAAACACCAAGAAAATCTCCAAAGTCCAAAGCAAAAACAAAAGCGATGAAAAACAAAAACTAAAAGATCGAATGTCAAAAACAAAAGCCAAAACCCTAATATATGTTTAAACCAAAGAAAATAAAGGAAACCAATTTGGTTTAGGAATTGGTTTTCCTTTTTACAACATAAAACCGACTTTCTATTTATTTTTCACAGCCTGTATCGGTCATAGCAAACCGATACAGTCTGGTCGATACGTACTGGTCGGTAGCCTTGCTTCGGCTTCGTTTCCTTCGTATCGGCCAGGCCAAGCCGATACCACAAGTCGATATAAGTGCTTCTTCCTCTTTTCCTCTGTACCGGCCACTCCAAACCGGTACAGCATGTCGATACGATGTCTTCAGGTTTACCTTTGCTTGTATCGACCAGGTGTGACCGATACGACATGTCGATACAAGTCTCGGCAAAAGAATTTCTCTTATATCGGCCATGGGAAACCGATACAACAAACCGATGCAAGTGTTTCCACTTCTTTTTTTGCTTGAATTCTTCGTCTTTTGCCGTTTTAACGCTCCGAAACCTGAAATACATGAAACGAACCAAAATGCAACCTATATGATACTAAATGCAACCTAAATGAGTTAATTCTAATGCATAAACTAAGGTGAAATATGTAAAATATGCAAGTTATCACAAATTTCACTCGTACTATAGCTTTATCTCTGAGACACCTCATTGCCCAAAGAAGGGCTTGAAACTCCGAATGAAGGGGAGATAAACATTTGTGAATACATTGCATTCCTTCCAAAATTTCAATGCCCTCTCTCGTTACTATCCATCCGATTCCGCTAAAGTCTTCAGTCTTCACCCAAGCTCCATCGACGAAGCAAATTGTGTAAGAAGAATTTGGTCCACTTGTACTCAATTCTAAAAGTCCATAAGGCATTTTAAGCCTAACTTTCATATCCTCTTCTTTCTTCTCTTCAATGGATGCTTCTCTCCAAATCTTCTCTTCTACTACTGCTAACTCCACTATGTCATGTGGGAAATCTTTATCTTTGGTAAAGATATCCTTGTTCCTAGCTTTCCATATATACCAAATGTTTCATGGATAGCACCTAAGAGCTTCTTCTTTTATTCCATAACTAGGTAACTTTCCCGCGCCATGCGCGGGTTTATGTTTTTTGAAATGTAATTTAATAATGTTGAAGTAACTGATTTAGCTATTAAAAAAAAATCACTAAAGCCAAAATTATGATTATACGCTTTCTAAAAATTATGATTGTTATAATTCATGTTATTGAAATATATATGAAGAACGCATACGTGTAAAGAAAAATTGTATTAAAACCAAAATAATTGGTGTTCATGAAACTATGAACAATTAAAAGAATATTTATAATTAAGAGACACTAAAGCTTAACTCTATTGAGCAAGTAACATAATTGAATATTCATACTTAAACATGACAAATCTTTTTGTTTGCTAAAAATTCTAGATTTTATATTTATAAAGTTTCCTAAATTCATAATATCAACTTTCCGAAGATTTTATTTAAACTAAAAGTTATTTCGCAAATTTTATATTTCAACCATATTGATTTAGCTAAAAAAAGCACGATGTTAAATGATTTAACGGGACAGATGAACAACTACGTTAAACGATTTCACGATCAACCAAAGTTTGTGATTAAAATAAAAAGTAAACAAAAGTTGAAATTTATTTTGACATTTTCGCGCATTTTATTATTAAAATAATTTCTTGATGAAAATAGAATATTCATTAAAATAGTTTTTAACCAAAAAAAATAATTGAATATTTTTCATGATAAATTTCTCTAAATTAAATGTGCATTTTCAAGAAACATGTCTTTCGTTAATTTATTCGTTATTTTTGATAATTTTCTAGGAAAATTTATAAAAGATGAATATTCAAGTTTAATAGTCATTATTTAATTTTATAACTAATGTTTTGCAGAGAGCTTTTATTAGTGGGTTTTCGAAAGCCTTTTACGGTTTTTTTAATAAAGTTGTTTAGGTGGCTATTTGATTGATTGTTATTGAGTAAGCTTGCCATGTCATATTTTATTAGTTGAAACTCATTGTGGTGTTGACACGTAAGCTTTTTAACCAAAATCACTTCACAAATAATGTTTTATGGATGAGAGAAAATGACTCTCATGTTTAATAGGCATATATGTTTAATTTCTTTAACCTTGTTCTTCGTAATGTTTCGTAAGGCCCAGTAAGGCCCAGTAAGGTCATTTAGTGTATTATGTAAATTTTAGAAAAATATATTTTTATAAGAGAGTTTTGATTGGTTTATATTAAGTGTTTATGTCATGTCACCATTTATTTGCTAAAACTAACTGTGGTGATGACACTTAAGCTTATTTGTGAAAATCACTTCACAAATAATGTCTTAGGGATGGATGAGAGAAAATGACTCTCATGTTTAATAGGCATATATGTTTAATTTATTTAACCTTGTTCAGTTGTTCTTCGTAATGTTTCGTAAGGCCCAATAAGGCCATTTAGTGTATTATGTAAATTTTAGGAAAATATATTTTTATAAGAGAATTTTGATTGGTTTATATTAAGTGTTTATGTCATGTCACCATTTATTTGTTGAAACTAACTGTGGTGATGACATCTAAGCTTATTTGTGAAAATCACTTCACAAATAATGTCTTAGGAATGGATGAGAGAAAAGGACTCTCATGTTTAATAGACATATATGTTTAATTTATTTAACCTTGTTCTTCGTAATGTTTCGTAAGGCCCATTTAGTGTATTATGTAAATTTTAGGAAAATATTTTTTTATAAGAGAGTTTTGATTGATTTTTATTAAGTGTTTATGCCTTGTCACCATTTATTTGCTGAAACTAACTGTGGTGATGACACCTAAGCTTATTTGTGAAAATCACTTCACAAATAATGTCTTAGGGATTTTTTGTTTTCCAAAATAGAAAGTCAAAATTACGAAATAAAGAGTTCGTAGGGAACAAGGTAAGAGAGATCGAAATTGGCGACAAAAATCCAAGTTTGTCGAGCAGAGCGGACACTCGAAAAAAAACATGTAAGCAAAATGTGATTCACGTCTAATTTAATATCCGTTACTTTTTCAACTTAGTATAATTTGATTTTAGTGGTAATTTTTTAGAAAAGTATGCATGAAATTCAAGTGAAAAGTATTTTTTTAGAAAACTATGCATGATTTTAGGAGTAAGATGCTATCCATTGTGTTTTAGTTTTTTTTGGAGAAAAATCAATGGTTCAAGAAGATGTGATTTAATTCATAGGATATGTATTACAGTAAAAAGTTATATCAAGTCCTAGCTTCCTAGGTTTGCCGACTTAACCAATTGATTTTAAAAAAAGAAGTAAATTACATATTACATAATTGGAGTAATGTAATTACTAATTAGTAACGAAAAAATCAAAAACCTATTATATCTACTTTTTATGAGTTCAGTAAATCTAACAGAAGTGATGACTATACGTACACTGACTCAGATTCGACTCTTTATTACACTTTACAAATGAGAACGTAAGTAGAACATGATCAGAAAGTCTTGTCGTCGACATATTTAATTTATTTTAATTACAAAAAAATATAATATCTACGATAACTTCTTTTAACTCGTATCACAAAAAAGTAAAAAAAAATTATCTCGAGTTTCGCGTTATAAATGAAAAAAACTTTATAATAACAAAAAAATAAATAAGAGTAAAACATTACATCTACCAACCTCGTAGGTAAAGCTAGCTTATGGTAGTTGTCTTTCCACCACATACACTGATACACGACGACCACTATTTATATATGTAAGTTTGAATACTACTATATATATATATATATATATTTGTTAAAATCATTTAAGAAACATCCAAAGAAAAACGAGAGTTGAAATTTCACCAAACCGTAATACAAACAAGAACTATCTTTTCTTAATTCTCTTACAACAATGTCTTACTCATTTCGCCTTTAATAATTCATATTCCTTCTCTTTCTAATACCAAAACCCAAATCCCATTTTTATTCTTTTTTTTAAAAAAAGTTACTCTCTTTGTGACATTTCGTCGAACACTTGGTGAGCATAAGAGATAACATGACAACAATGGTGGATTCGGAAGAAGAGAAGAAGGAAAGTAAGCAGCCGGTGTATCGTGGAGTTCGTATGAGAAGCTGGGGAAAATGGGTATCTGAGATTCGCGAGCCACGTAAGAAATCGAGGATCTGGCTCGGGACTTTTCCGACGGCGGAGATGGCTATGAGAGCTCACGACGTGGCGGCTATGAGCATCAAAGGAGCTTCCGCCATTCTCAATTTCCCTGAAATCTCCAACTTTTTGCCCAAACCCGTTTCTTTAAGCCCTCGTGACGTCAGATCCGCCGCGACCAAAGCCGCTCACATGGATTTCGCAACGGCGTCGTTTAGTCACATAAGATCAGAGTCCGAAACTAGCGAAACGACGTCGTCTAATGAAATATCATTAGCGAGTGAGATTAGCGAAACGACATCGTCTAATAAGAGGTCATTAGAGAGTAAGATTAGTGAAACGGCGTCGTTTGATAAAATGTCATCAGAGAGTGAGATTAGTGAAACGACGTCGTTTGGTAAAATATCATCAGAGAGTGAGATTAGTGAAACGGCGTCGTTTTATAGCGTTGACGAGGTAAGTACGGTCTCTGAGGATTTAGAGGAGATAGTGGAGTTGCCGAGTTTAAGAGGAACGAGTCAAGAAAAGTCAAACGAGTTTGTGTTGTTTGACTCGTTGGATTTTATTATGCCTTCTTCATGGTTACGTGGTGGTCGTTGTAATGAAGATGAAGATTGTTTTACGTGTAACGATGATTCTCCTTTGAACTCTGTTTTCGAAGAAAGTTTTTTTCTTGGTAATATTTTTCCTTGAATAATTAATTTTTGTATTTTTTGTGGGAATTAATCTCTATGTTATTTTTAGTTTTGCGTGGGATATTTCCATTTTCTTTTGTTTTACTTTTTCCTTGATATATTTCGGTGAAATGAAAAATGTTAAAATGTAAAGTGTGTACTATATATTCATTAACAAAAAAAATGTATAATATTATTTTCTACTTTTTTACATAATTTTAAAGTATTTTTTTATTAAAATAATAAAATTTAGATTTTTTTAAAAAAAAAATAACGGTCAACTAACGGTGATTTTGTTAAATGAATAAGTGATTTGAGTTTGTGATTTAAAATAAGTAAGTAAAATAATTCGTGATTTAAAATAAACAAATAAAATAATTGGTGTATTATTCTGGTCAATCGAAAAGTTAATGTATTAAAAAGCTAATAATAATTTAGTTGGTGTATTAATATGAAATTTTCGAGAATTAATTACTACTTTGAGTAGTAAATGTAATTAATCAACTTGTTGAATGTTTGTACTTTGACACATTTACACATTTTTAGGAGATTATATGATCTGGTCCAAAAAATAATGGTTACCATATAAAAAGTAGAAAATCATAAAAAAAATAAAGCTAACTTACGGTTGCAATAACATTGGTTTTATAAAATTATATGATTGATAAATGTATTTAATACTAAGATTAACAAATTTGTTTATAATGGTTTAGAGAAATAATCATATAACACATACATATTTAATTAATAAAAAAACACATACATTAACGATCATAGAGGTTATGACCAAAAAAAAAAGAAAGAAAGAGGTTTTAGAGTTTTCGACGGTTCTATATATGAATTTTGTGAATGTAAACGTCCACGTGTGTGTTTTGCTTTTGTCTAAGGCAAATGAAGTAGCTAGTCTGCAACTTTGTAATAGTGTATGTCCCCACGACAAAATAAAAATTAAATTTGTTATTGAAAATCAAATAAAGAAGATAAAGACAGAAATGAATTCAACTTTTGAGTGGTCCAATTATCACTACCATTGTCGTGTTCCCTACTACATCTCACATTTTTATTTATTTTTATGTCCTTTTTGAGAGAAAAAAAAGCAAAGGACGAATCATTGGCGGATGATAGTACTGATTATGAGCTTTAAATTAGCCACCGTCTAAGTAGATTTATGCATTTTAAGTGTGCGTTTATAATTTTACTTGGGTTTATTTTCCTTAAAACATATACTAATTATCATCAAAATAGTATACAACATAGCCATTGATATGTATAAACTTGATTATATGTTACAAATTTATATGTCTATACATTACTTTTGTGCTTGTTTTACCAAACTTTAAAGTTAAAAAAAACTATATACAGGAACACATGCAAGACATGGCTATTGAAAAATGGACACGTAAATATGTGAAAGTTTAAAATTATAATAAGAAGAAGAAGTAGAAGAAGGTCCCATACAATGTCTACATCACAAATCACAAATTGTCGTGAAAATCAAGTGCTGTAATACACATTATATTTTCACAAGTGGGGTTTTATGATCGTCGTATAACATAAGGTTCTAATCTCTTCGTATGAATTATATATATAACGCGGGGAAAAAGAATTATATATCGCATAATCTTGCTTTTTCACCAACACTTGGTGTTTAATAAAGTCACATTTAATTTACTTTACGATTCTATTCATAGACAGCTAAATCCTCATAAGAGTTTAATTCGCCATATTTAAACTGTTGTGTCGGTGTTATTATTGTTTTAATTGGTATCATACACAATAGTTTTAATATTTCTACAATGTATAGAGAGCATTGTTATATAGAGAAATGGCTAATGTCACGATAATTATCAGAAGAGATTATATAAAATGATCCATTTTGTTTGTTAAATTAATATGGTCCATACATATTCCATGGTATCATGGCTGTATAAAAAGATATTTGTCTAACCAAAATTTCCCCTTTCCATATTTTGTTATTTCTAAGCCTCAAGTGAACCTAGCTTTATAACTAAATTTGCTCATTTGTACAAAATATTATTTGCTCGGTTAAATTGGTAAAAAATATGATTCCAAAGTATATACACGATTATCTGATTTATATATTGCCATTGACCATAAACAATTAAAAACTAGGACGATTTAGCTCAATATTATTTATTGATGTAAAAATTGGGTGGAATGACAAAATAGTAGATTAATTTGCAAAAATATTAAGAGAGAGAATATAATTTTTTTTTAATACCAAACTACCCTCAATCTATTTTGTCAGTGAAAATATTCGAAAATCTGAAAAATACAGCTAGTAGATATTGGTTATTTTGATAAATTGATAATATTTATCTATTAACTTGATAAATTATTAACTTGATAAATTTCTCCAATAAACTTAGCATAAGCAGTTTGGTAAACGACTATTTAAAACAATATATGTGACTATATTTATAAACCAACTATTTAACGTTTAGGTGACTATTTAAAAACCAGATTTGAAAAATTGATGTGAAAAATTGATGGTGATTCATGTTCATTAACCATGTTAATAGTCTTCTATGTTTAAAATATTACATGATTTAAAATTTTAATAATATTAAACTATTGTCATTATAATGCTATGACACAAAAACATAATCCATAAACAACATGACCTAGACCCGATAGCCAATAATCTAAACCCTAAATTCTTTGACCTTACCTAAGACTTACCGAACAAATGGTACATCATGTTAGTGTACAATTGAAATAGATGACTATTTTAGAAATATTCCATGCATATGATATATTTCTAATAAATAGGTGATTATTTATAAACAAACTATTATTTATTTATAGGTGACTATTTATAAACCACAATTTTGAACTAAATAGGTGATTATTATTTTTAAAAAGGTAAACCCTAAAACCTAAACCCTAAACCCTAAACCCTATACCCTATACAATATATATACCCTAAACCCTTTACCCTATACGGTTGAAATAGATGACTATTTTAGAAATATTTCATATGATATATTTGTAACTATAATAAATAAATGACTATTTTAGAAATATTTCATATGATATATTTGTAACTATAATAAATAGGTGAGTATTTATAAACAAACTATTATTTATTTATATGTGACTATTTATAAACCACAATTTTGAACTAAATAGGTGATTATTATTTTTAAAAGGTAAACCCAAAACCTAAACCCTAAACTCTAAACCCTAAACCCTAAAACCAAAACCCTAAAACCAAAACCCTATACCCTAAACCCTTTACCCTATACAATATATTGTAAACCCTCCGATATAAGAAGGTTAGTTAGTAGACTATTATCATACATAGAAACTACACATAATAACCATTTACTTTTAAAAATATCATATATAATTAGATGTGATTTTTTGGAAAAGATGAAGCTTCTCTTTCTATGATGAAGTTTCTCTCGAAAACTAATTTGTTTATATGAACAAAAAAAAAAACCGTGACAATACATAAGGGGAGGCATGTGTCAGATAATTTGGGGGAAAAGTGTATACTTGAAAATTTGCTTAATGATAGATTGAGGGTAAAATAGTCATTCTACATACACCAAATTCCCCTTGTCATTTACTTAATTTCTCTCCAAAATTTGTATATCTAGCCTAATTTCCCCTAAAAACTATATATGTCCCAGGGAATTATGAAAATGATGGTCTAATTTGGGCCTCAATTTATGTGACATAAGCCCACATAGACCATGATAAAAAAAGAAATACAAAAAACAAAGATCTTGATCCTTAATCCATCTTAAGACATTCGTATATCTCAAGAAAAAAAATAATCAAGGTTAGTTTAGTTGTTTTTATGCATCGAAAAAACATCTCCGAAAAAATTAATTTTACAACTATTACTGGATAAATGACATTGTGTATAGAAACAATTTCATGCAATTTATTCTACGGTTATGTTAGTCATTTGTAAAATTTTGCCCCAAAGGCCTATATTATTTGGATAATGAAAATCACAATTTTGATTTCAAATAATTTTGATATGAGGCCTTTGTAAACAAAATTTTGTTAAATAATGAAAATCACAATTTTGATTTCAAATTTTTTTTGATATGAAGCCTTTGTAAACTTTTTATGATGTTGTGACGGTTTTGCTATGGAGATGGAGTTCTTTACTATAGACTATAGTAATTAAACAAAATGAGAGTTGATGAACGAAACAACATAGGAAACGACTAATCATATTTCATATAATATCTTCAACAAATAAACCCTAATTAGGCGCAACATGTACCATTTATTAGAGTCTTAAAAATGATAATTAAAGAAGTTCCAGCAAAGATGCAGCTTTCTACGACATTCACCTAACACCAAGATTAATAAAATGTATAATGAACATGTTTTCATTATGAGCATCATATTATAAGATTAATAAACAAAAAGCCCTAACTCATAAAAGTAGTGCTGTCTTTTACTTTTTACAGTTTTTCGTTTCACAAACCGACAAATAATTTGCCAAAACTAATAGAAAAACAGTTGTGTCCACTACTAGTAGAGGCATCTTCGTTATATGTTAAACAAAACTTATATATGGAAATGACTGTTAATTATGTACATAAACAGTAATTATTATGTCAAACTTTAATATATAAACCCCAAATATTTTATTTGAGCTAGAGTTTAAAGTCCTCCAAAATTTTATACTATTGTTAACCAAAAAGTGACGTTTTTTTTGTCAAAGCACTATTTAGTTTAAATTTTTAGAGCTTGCATTTTTTTTGGTATAACCATAGGATAGTAAGTCGAATCTGACTTATTTGTTAGTTTCACAATTAATGCCCAAAATGTTATGAACCTGACAAAATTGCAAACTCTTGTTTCCCAGTTATGCAAATCTATATAAAATATGAAATAAACATCCTTTGATCCACATTATATATTTTCTTAATAGGATACGTTTTAAAAGAAGGCAATATCTATATTTATAAAATATATGTGGTTATGGGGAAATCCTGATTTTGTCCGCCACACAACTGACCAAGATTATTAATAAAATAGTTTTTTTTCGGACAATAAATTAATGTTATTTGATTTAATACATTGTAGGAATCAATTGGGGCATGAAGGGACATTATACACTTTATTCTAAAATGTTAATCATCTCATGCACCATGACGCTTTAGTGATGGCATCTTTTTAGGGTTTAGTGGTTCATCGACAAATTTATATTTCGAATGGTTCTTAGTATGTCAACTTTTAAAGAAATTAAAAGATAAGAGTTGAAATTTGAAAATCCCACTAAAGAAAAAAATGTATTTCACAATTATCTTCTTTCACATTGCATCAGCAATATATAGCACTTAAACTTTACATGAATATCTATGTGCTGGGAAATTAATTTGGTTAACATGCATGGTTTCGAAAAAGTGCATAAAGATTATAAAGATGATACATAATCTTTTCTGATATATATATGGTTCTAACTAAACAATTTCGGGTGAAAATTGTCAAAACGACCTATGATATTCTTAAAATGATAATATATATATATATATATATATCACTATGTTTTCATAGTTTGTTATGTAACTTCAATTCAACTTGTAGGGTATAATAGATTTCATATGAACAAAGTTAATAGTAAAACCGCTTAAGATTATGAGTTAACATCTCATACAAACACATTTTTTAATTAATAAATTAAAATAATTAAAATAATGAAATTCACCAGCTAGCATTTTTAATGAAGAGGAGAGATTACCGATGATGATTAAATGAAGTGATTATTGTTAAGACAATAGACACATAACCGATGAGACAAACATATGTGGCAAACATATGGACCCGAATCATAGTTTTATTTTATTAGGAATCTCTTATTTGTTATCATGGATTTTTGGTACTAAATATATTAACTATTTCGAATATAGTAATATATAATTATATATGATATGGTATTGGATACTTTCCATTTTCCCAATTGGGTATATGGACTAAGAATAAGACAAGGACATTTATTTAACCAATTACATAAAAGTAGAGTCCCTTAGAGCATCATTATTGGTGTTCCTTATGTTTGGTGCTTAGCAATTTAATTTTAATTTGTTGTAATTTTTTTTTTGTTTAAGAAACTAAAGTTCCTTAAAATTGTTTTTGACAATTATTGGTGTTGCTTACATACATCTCTCACTTGCAGGATATTTGATTATAATCTCGAACTTGAAGACTTGTTTTTTGCTATGTAGAAGATCAACATAAGCTATCTCAATACTTCAACTTCACCATGATTAGATTTTAACTTAACAGTTTTTTAAGTCAACTTTGTTTGAGTGACTTCACTTTTATCAAATCTTTAATCATAGAGATCATCATAACTAGAATGTAAACTAACTCTTGTATATAATGCAATGAAAACAAATATAAATCCACAATTATAGAGTGATCAACAAACAATCTTAAATAAAGACATATTAAAAGATAAACCAGCATCACTCTTTTAAGATCCATTAAAACCATAAACAATATCCAGCAAACAGAGCATTAACACATTAACATAAGAGAAATGTAAAACCATCATCATTTCACACATTGATAAAACAAACAAACACTTAGATAAAACAACAATAACGTAAAAAGGAAGAAACTTGTTTAGTTGTCACCCAAATCAAAACCCAAATCGAAATCAAAATCAAAATCAAAACCGAGATCAAAATCAAAATCAAAACCCAAATCAAAATTGAAATCGATTACTCAACATCAAAACCCAAATCAAAATCAAAATCAAAATCAAAATCAAAATCAAAATCAAAGAGTTGTGAAGATCGTCGTCTCTTCTCATCTTCTCTCTCTTTTTTTCTCGACAAAAGTGAAAAGAAAAAGCCAAAAAAAAAACCTACCCATTTTTGTTGAGAGTGCGACACGTGTCCGCTCCTAAACTTAACAAAAGAAGCCCCATTAAGCATTGACCCTTAGTATAATTTAGTTATTTCTAATTATTTTAATTGCTAAGCACCCTTTAATTAATTTTTACTAAGAATCATCAATATTGATGGTCTTAGACCATCTCTAGTGGAGGGTCCTTTTTGGTTTTTGGGCTAGGTCTTATTTATAAAATATTAGAAAAAAGCAAATGTGATAAAAATAAATAAGACTTGTGTCTTATATTAGGCAAATAAGATTTGTGTCTTATATGAAAATAAACGACACATGTCGCCAATTTGATCATTTTCCAAGTTTTTTTTGTTTTTTTTATTTTTTATTTCGGTTTAAATTTGCAAAAGTTTTTTTCAAAAAAAAAAAATGCAAAAGTTTTTTTAAGGGAGAATTACAAAACTACACCATTTGAATTACATTTCACAAAACTACATCATTTCAAAATAACTTCACAAAAATATACCTAAACACTAAAAATTAAATCCAAATAAACCCTATCCACACAATCATACCCCTTAATATTATACCCTAAACACTAATTAGCGAAACCAAATTAAAAGATTTTAATTTTGAACATTTTTTAAAGGGTAAATCAAACTTTTAAAATTTTGAAATGTGTAAATATGTGAAAAAATTGAATTACATAGAGTTTTGTAAAGGAAGGGAAGAAAGGGTGTAGTTTTGTGAATTCCTCTTTTTTAAAAACACCGCAATGTCTACCAATGGATGTTGCGTAAACATCAAAGTGTCTTATACATAAAATTACATTAAAAAAATTATCAATATTACAAATTAGACATGAGAATGTCTCCATTGATGGAGTTGCTCTTAGACCATTTCCATTGGTTAGATTTATTTTGGGTTTGGGTGTCTAACTAATTACTTATTTGTTTTTGTTATTTTTTTAGTTTATAATCTTCTAAATTTAAATTTGTCTCCATTGGTAAACATTAAAATATTATCTTTTTTTAGAGACTAAAAAAAGATAAAAAAGAAAAAAACACAAACCAACTAGAACACGACACGCATAAGTTTTAAACTCTTTGCAAAAAGTCTTCCTTAAAACCCAAGTCTAAACTTTTTTCTATTTTCTGATTTTTGTTTATTTAATTTTATTGTTAAGACATCCTCAAGATTCATCAATAAAGATGCTCTTAGCAACCAAAAGAAATAAGTTAATAATTAATTTATCAGTCTATCTTTTATCTATTACGTATTATCCAAAACTTTACCAAATCATATATGGGTCCGTTTACATATATAGTCTTATAATTTGTGTTAATGATGTTAATTTTTCACGTATTTAAATTCGAATATTAATACATACTATACTGAGAAAATAAGTTATATATATATATATATTTGTTTTATATTGATGGTGCAAATAGAGTTTTTCCTTAGTTTCTTGTTTAACTTTGTGCGCTAATTCGTGGATTATTAATCATACAAATTTCCTAATACGTTTGAATATACCCACTTTGCATGGCCCATATTAGCAGTGTAATTAAACGTACAATATAACTCATCATCGCATTTGTTGATTTACCTTAAAAGTCACATTCACCGGTGCATCTGATGAAAAGAATAGTAAAATATAAAATACAGTAAAACCTCTATAAATTAATAATGTTGAGACTACGAAAATTTATTAATTTATAATAATTATTAATTTACATTATAAATTAATAATTATTAATTTATAGTTTAAATTAATATTTATTAATTTATAGAGATTTTTTTTTAAAAAAGGTAACATTTTTACCAAATTTGAAATGTTATAAAAGTACGTGTGTTTATGAGTTCCGTAAGTATATTTTAAATTTTTTCAAAACACAACTTAAATTCTACGAAAATTATTGTTTAGGGTTTCATTAGTCCATAAAATTTGTATAAAATTCATTTAACAATTATAAACATTTATTTTATGTAAAACAAAATTTGAAGATACTACTTATAATAAAAACATTATGAATTTTTTTGTCCTTTACGTATTGATAAAATTGAATGTGTATGTAATCTTAAAAAAACAAACAGTTGTAGTAATCATATTTTATTAAGTTGTCATAACTATATATTATATGTATAAAACTACAATTATTAATTTATGATATTATTGGGACCATTTTTCATAAGAATTTCTAAAAAAATATTATCTTATCAATTTATCGAAATTGATCATTTTTTTACATTGTCTCGACTTGGGACCGACATGTTTTATTATTTTATAGTGGTTATTAATTTATAGAGTATTAATTTATAGAGGTTGTATTGTACAACCATATAAAAAGATAATTAAATTAGACGTTTATTTAATTTTGGTAGCACTGCTATAGTATTTTTACTCATACGTAAAATGTTATCAGCATTAGTTTTAAGTTAAACTTACTCATCGCTAATGAAATCTTGCCTATACCAATTTAAGCCAAGTATTATTCTCGTATTAGTCGATTGTTAGAAGAATGCTTACTATTCAATGATTTCAAAAACATAGTTTGATTTTTACAAGAAAAGTTGATTTGAGATGTAATGTTAGTTTGCTTAAACATTGATAAATATTATTGAAAAAGTTATTTACATTCGTATTATGTAATTTAAAGTTTTGATATATCAAATTGGAGGTTCATTAACCTTTCATGTAACATAAGTACTAATTAACGACAATAACCAATGATACATTCTGTTAGATATTATTGTTAATAACCAAATTTTATTCGTTTTGTTTTGTAATTGATATTTGGTGACTATCAATTACGCTTATTCATTAAAATTTAATATATAATATATGATCAACTTGAATAAACATGCATCATTTGCAACAAGATCCCATTAATTAAGCGAGATGCTCTATAAATATATCACATGTGTTGCACCAAAACATTCATTAACACTTCATTTACTTTCTTGAATATTTTCTCTTGTGTTACCCTCTTTCCAATACATTGAAGTCCACTACAAATATATATATAAATATATAAAGAAACCGCCAAGAAAAGATGGCTTCTTTGATCACAACCAAAGCGATGATGAGTCATCATCATGTTTTTTCCTCAACAAAAACCATCACTACTCATTATTGTTCCGACAAATCCATCGATAACCAACAATCAAAAGCAAAACTAAGTTTCTCTCGTAGATTGTTTGCTCGTAGGAGGAACTCCGGTGAAGCCATGAGAGGTGTGATAAGTACACCGTCTCCGTCGCCGGAGAAAGTAGTGGTGGAAGATCATGAAAGACGGTGTCATGTTGCGTGGACAAGTGTACAACAAGAGAAGTGGGAGGGTGAGCTTATTGTTCAAGGAAAGATTCCCACTTGGCTGGTTTGTGTCTTTTTTATTTTGTTGCTCAAAGTATTTTTTTTAGCTATATTCGTGGAATTTCATACAAATACGTATCGTGCACACAAAACACACTCACACATGCATATATTTGTATATTTTATACAACAAGACAAAACTAGTACTAAATCATATACCAATGCATGTATATCTATTTATATATTTCCAATCTATGTTTTTTTCTTAGATATAATTATAATGATCAAAATAAAGACCAATAATTTCAGTTATAATATATTCATATATTCATATAATTTTGTGTTTTATACATATTTATTTTGTTGTTGAAAATGTTTTATACATATTGCATCTATAAAATTTGTTTTCGTTTTTATAAATTATAACACTTTTACTAAAACAAAATCAACTCCACGCACATATATAAAAGAAACATTACTAAACATCCATTTCAAAATATTATAAAAAATGTGACAATTAATTAAACGGTTTCAATATTACATGCAGAATGGTACGTACATAAGAAACGGCCCTGGCCTATGGAACATAGGAGACCACGACTTCCGCCACCTCTTCGACGGCTACTCAACACTCGTCAAACTCCAATTCAACGACGGTCGTATATTCTCCGGCCACAACCTCCTCGACTCCGAAGCCTACAAATCCGCCAAGAAACACAAGAAACTATGTTACCGCGAATTCTCGGAGACGCCAAAACCGTTCAAAAGCCTTTTCTCCGGTCTCGGAGAAATCTTCAAACTATTCTCCGGCGAGTCTTTAACGGACAACGCCAACACCGGAGTGATCCGTCTCGGCGACGGACGTGTCGTGTGTTTAACGGAGACACAAAAAGGTTCTATTTTGATAAACCACGAGACGTTAGAGACTATAGGTAAGTTTCAATACGACGACGTTTTAAGCGATCATATGATACAATCGGCACATCCTATTGTAACGGAGAGTGAGATGTGGACGTTAATACCGGATTTGGTTAAACCGGGTTATAAAGTTGTGAAGATGAAAACCGGTTCGAATAAAAGAGAGGTTGTTGGTCGGGTCAAGTGTCGGGCTGGGTCTTGGGGACCCGGGTGGGTTCATTCTTTTGCGGTTACGGAGAATTATGTTGTGATACCAGAAATGCCCTTGAGATATTCGGTTAGGAATTTGCTTAGAGCCGAACCTACGCCGCTTTATAAGTTCGAGTGGTGTCCTAATGATGGAGCTTTTGTTCATGTCATGTCTAAACTCACCGGTGAAATTGTAAGTGAATGTTTTTTGGTAATTAATAAGGCTAAAATTCATTTTAGTTAGCTATGAGAAATTATTTAATAAAATCAAACGTTAATCAAAGCAAAAAAATTATAACAAAAAATAGTACACACATATTTTTGTTTTGGTTAGAAATATTCATGTTAGGGTATAACGTAAACTTACTTCCTCTAAATTTGAGTCTCACTATGAACAACTTCACTTTCATTTGATTAGTTAGAAATATTGTTATGCTTTATGTTTATTAGAAAATGAGATAAGTGAACTACTCAATAACTATACTCGCCATAGAGGATTTATGGTCACGACCTTTAACCTCTATATGTTATTGTTAAAATTTGCAAAACATATTATTTTTATTAGATAATGTACGTGCATAAAAATAGATTCACACTTATATGAGTGGCCACATATATGTGATATGTGAAATTGTTAAATGTAATGTTAGTTTTATATTACTAAGCCAAATTTCAACTATATCTTTTATGACTAATTAACTAAGGTGGCAAGCGTGGAGGTTCCGGCCTACGTTACTTTCCACTTCATAAACGCATACGAAGAAGATGAAAATGGCGACGGGAAAGCAACTGTCATCATCGCAGATTGTTGCGAACACAATGCCGATACTCGAATACTCGACATGCTTCGCCTTCATACACTACGTTCTTCCCATGGTCACGACGTTTTGCCCGATGCTAGGTACACACATATTATATAAATATATATATGTTTCAACTTTATGAATATTGTCACACATACAATACTAGTTTTGATATGATTAGCTTGACTAATGTAAACCGTTTATATGAGATTAGAATAGGGAGATTCAAGATACCATTAGATGGTAGCAAATATGGGAAGCTAGAGACAGCCGTGGAGGCAGAGAAACATGGAAGAGCAATGGATATGTGTAGTATCAATCCTTTGTATTTAGGTCTAAAATATCGTTATGTTTATGCATGTGGTGCTAAACGACCTTGTAACTTCCCAAATGCTCTTACTAAGGTAAGCCAAATTAAACTATTTGTTTTATAATTTAATATGGTGCTAGTCAATATATGTGATGGATATAGCAAAATATTGATAATTTTCTGAGATATATATATAGGTTGATATGGTAGAGAAGGAAGTAAAGAATTGGCATGAAGATGGTATAATACCATCCGAACCATTCTTTGTGCCACGTCCCGGCGCAACCGATGAAGATGATGGTTAGTTTAAAACATACATTGATTTGGTTTGTCTTTGTTTTTATATGTTTTCTATATATATTTTTGGGCTTGTTGTGTTGTGAAAGGAGTGGTGATATCAATAGTAAGTGAAGAAAATGGAGGTAGCTTTGCAATCTTACTTGATGGAGTCTCCTTTGAAGAGATAGCAAGAGCCAAGTTTCCTTATGGTCTTCCTTATGGCTTACATGGTTGTTGGATCCCAAAACATTGATCATTATTACAATCACGTAATAAAAGATTCCTCCTTTGTACAAAACACAAAGATATGTAATATATTTATGGGTTATTCATATACACATTTGTATAATTAATATACATACCTCTGCAGGTTTTGTAAATTATTGTCACTTAATGTCTTTTTTTGTCTCATATGTATGTAATGTGCAAAAACCAAAATAAAAGGAACATATTGTAGTTACTTATAAATTGTGAATTCAGTTTAATGTGTACATCATCCTAAAAATACATATTCATACACTCAAGTGCAGAAACACTAACTGACAATTTCCTCAACTTTCCTTTTCCTCTACTGGGAAGACAAAACAAAATGTAATGAAGAAATGAGAAACTCAAGCCACTGTATCTGTTCTGCAGACAAAAACATTGTTACAATGATGCAGAGATCAAGTATCCCCACCCACTGAATCGGATACTAGCCCCAGTACAAGCTTAGGATCAGCTTCTGGCTCATTGTTTCCACCTAACCATTACCAAATATGATTTTCAGTTTCATGGTGTTGGCTAAGGATCTTCTATGTATCCACTTAAAAACTCTTTCATTCTCTATCATAAATAGAAGGAAGCTCTAAACCGAGTAGCCTCAACATTTTTGCTATACAAGAAGTTCAGAACCTATTCATAGGATGTTCAGGAAAGTAACATCTTAACAGACCTATAATAATCCTTTGCATAACAACACAAGCTCATACAAGGAGGTAAGAGTTCCAGGTAGGTTAGAGTAACTAACCTAATGGAACCGAAGGTACTACCGATGAAGTTGAAGCTCCTCTCTTCATTTTTGGCTGTAGTTAATCACAAACAGTATGTAAATGAATGACTTTTAGCAAACTTCAATATCTAGTAACAACTCAAAAAACAAGTTTGCAAGTAGGTGTATAAACGATTCTTTGCAGGTATATGACTAAGCTAAGATTGGTCTGTTACCTTGGTATTTTCTTCCATGTACTTCATGACCTGAGACATGCTTGCACAGTGTCCATGAAACAGTGTGTAAGCCCACAAAAGAAGCTTCCTTGGGATACTTACATCAATGACTTCAACTCCTTCGATGCCTGGGACAAGCTTCCCGGCTGTTGCTAGCCAAGGCAGTGCGAAATAAAGGTTGATTTCAGAAGGAAGTGTAACTGAAGTAGTTTCTCGGAAGAAATTGTAACAATTTTTAAGTAAAGAATTAGCCATCTCCAGATTCGCCTCCGACACTTTGTTAGAAATCAATACGTTCTTGATCTTGGACAAAATAGGGCACCATTTTTCTTGAAGCATCTGAGATTCCGAGGGATCCTCGAATGAAGAATTCCAGAGTTCTGACCCGATATCAACACAAAGCACCCGTCTGTTTTCCACAATACTAAACGATGGATTTATTGCTTGATTGTCCGCCGAGGATACTTGTTGCAAAGGGGTTATTGATGCCAAGCTTATTATAAGAGCTCGACACCAAGCAAGAGAAGCATGCCTACCAACTTTAGCCGAAAAACTATTTGACAACTTTGGATTCTTGAAACGCTTCCGAAGCTTTTCATTTATGGTTTCCAGGGTCTCAACCTTGTTGTGTAGTTCAAGAGTGACAATGTATTGGTGTAGAAATCTACAAAAGGAATAATCAAATATCGGATAGTAAAAATCCAATGGTCAGGCTGAAAAAAATTCATGCCTCATGCAAAAACTGAGTACCTGTATAGGCTGCTCTCTGAGCTTTGTGGACCTCTTGTTTCAGGAGTATTGCATATGTCTGGCCATATGCTTCCTTGTTCTATGAAGAGGGAAAATATTTTCTCTAACTGACTGTCAGGGTTGATTTTGGCCCCTGCAGAATCAACCTGACTCATCGAGGACACCAGTGCATTTATGTATCTTCCTATTGCAACTGCTACGAGGTCTTCAATGCATAGAGAGAACTGCGTTCAAAAATATGTAATGAGACATCAGCTTTAAGCTCATAACAACTTGATGACATAGCATGTAAGAGAATCAGAAATAATTTTTCTATATTGTTATAGTATTTAGGAGATATAGACACCACTGAAATAACTCGGTTGCTATATGATTTTCTAATACCAAATGACAAAAGGAAGCCCTTACCCTTTTATCTGATCGAAGAGAATTAAAGGCTCGTTCTAGCGTGTTGACATCTCCAGTTTCCTCCAATAGTTTCAAATAAAACAATAAGTATTTTCGGATGCAAGTAATGAATTTCCGTGAACTTTCTGGCAGGTTAACTTCAAGAGCCTTCTTGTTCCCAGCCAAACCTGGTGTTTTCCGCCTAAATAGAAAGAGGAAAAACATATCACAAAATATTCTCACAGTCATATATCTGCAGCTAAGTTTACATGACTGGTACCAGACAATCATCCAGTTTATCATATTGTATCTCAAAAGGTTATACTATATAATCGAAAGTAAGAATGTGTCTGTACCTTCCCTTTTTAGCCATGCCATCAATCTCCCACATATTGATCGTAAAACTTGACCGGGATGATTTGAAACAAAAGGAGAGCTCTTCTTTTGCTCTTTGCAGATCACTGCTCCCGCCTCTTCTATAAAGTCCTTGGGCAAGCATGTATCTAGCCTTATGAAAATGTTTAAGATCTCCTTCTACACAGATCCCCAGTGCAGAAAGGCTGTCGTTGTAGAGCATATGCCATACCCCTTCCATCTGAATTGATCCCTCTCCAGGTTTAGCACAACTTGCTTCCAAATTTCCATCTTGATCTTCTTCTGATGTTCGAGAGGATCCAAAAGTTGTTGTACCAATGATTGTCAAAGCAGTATCCTTTATGGATTTATCAAAGCAATAAGAGGCGAGGACCTGAAAGGTCAGTGGAGAATTAAACAATCCATTAAGGACCTCAAAGGCAGATACTATATTCCAATACCGGACTTGTTAAGCTGAGACAGGGTTTCAACATTATTTATCTTTGGAACCATGATTTTCTAGTTACAAGTTGAACAAAAGATGCTTGTGTATGCGGCAAATGAGTAAAAAAACAGTAGATTGTCAACCACGAACCTTTAAGGACTCTAAGTTCTGTTTACCACAAGCATTTAGAAGCTTCACACGAGAAGCATGCATTCTATACACAGGATCTACGGCAGACGGATTCAGTGTCATGGCTTGCTGATAATAGGATAAAGAAATTTCATACGAGTGGCCAAGCTTCTCACTGAGTTTTCCCATGTAGAATGCATGTGACCAATCTTGTCTGTACAAGATGGGTTAAGAAAAATAAATTCTCAACCTCTTAAGTAATAGACCAAACATTGAATAACAACTTAAGTATACCTATGTGTAAAGGCTTTCTTGAAATGCTTCATCGAGTTCTCGCAAAATCTTGTCCACGTTGCATCCTTGGAAGGTAGCACAGACCGCTGATCATAACACGGCACAACATTCTGAAGGCTGTCATAGTATACCAGCGCCAAAAACTCATGTATCTCAGACTACAACAGAAGATCAATATATAAAACATCATCAATAATATCAACAGGTAATTATAATATGGAATGAAAGTCTGCTCATAACCTCTTTCAATAACCTAATTCACACATCTATGTTCAAAATTTCTAACCATAACTGTAAATAGAGGATGACTACATTACATATCGTTATCATCTTTTAGCAATATTATCAAAATAATTGCAACTTAAATGTGTCTCTTTTCATTTCATACTAACATTGATTTTTGTATCTTTACAACATCCACTTTATGTTATCCAGTAAGTAATTAAGCATGAATGAAGGTGGCGAATGAAACCTTTTGATCTAGTGAATTTGCCAACGCCAAACTCATTAGCAGGCAACGTCTGCTTCTTCTTCTACTTGTTTCAACTCTTTGCGAAAGAGTAGCATTCTTCCTCCATCCTACAACATTTATGTGCTTACTCCCATCATTTAGCAGCAAATCTACTTCCTGATATAAGTGAAAAAAAACAAATGGAAAGTGCGAGCAATTATCAAAATATGAATAAAGAGCCATTAAGGAAGACACAAAGCCACCCTCGCTTAATCCGAGGGTAAGAACTCATCCAGTCATCCCTAAAGCTAGATTATGCAAAAGGATCAAGTCATAACTGATACTCGATTTGAACAGATGAAAGAACTTGCCTCGTCGTAAATATTGCCAAGCTTTTCCCAACTCTCAAAGCGCAGAGGGTTATACAGCAGATCATATTTGAACAGATTTGAATGCTGCTGTACAAACTCTTCTCCTTCTTTCGTGAGAACAAAACCGGGCCACTTTTCACTAGCATTGGTTTCCTCAGACTGAGCTAAGAAGTGATACAAGTTGCGGTAGACATCCAAATAGGGGCCGGAACTGCAAGGAAGGTAACATAACATCCTAACATATTCCAACATTACAAATACCATTCTAACTGAGTGGTTCAGTGAATATACATAAAATCAAGATCATCCTGCATTGTTAACTCTACTAAAAATATACTCATGATAATGCAAAGAATCAGCTGAAACAATATAAGACTACGGAAGTGGTTTTTGGCAAGAGGAGTTCATAAAAAAATGCTTGGTTATACCTGTGGAGCAGCGAAACATAGTACTCGCTGAGAGTTCTGTCGGGAATTATACAGTTGGTTATGGTTTCAAGGAATCCTTCAGAACCAGCCTCGTATGAGAGTTTATCTTCACATAGACCAGGGTCATCTAAGAATTTATCTATCACATTACCAACTAGCAGATCATCTGGCGGTTGTGAAAAATGCTTTTTTATTGCTCTCAAGACTCTCCGGAGTTTAACCAGTCCAGTTCTCTGAGACAAGAAGGATATACGTATAAGATTACGAGAGACCATCTTATTGAACTTTTCTAGCAACATTCTGTTTTATGTGCACGCATGTGGATTAAAGCTTGCATTCTTATAACTTAATGTTTGTTTAGCACAAGATCTCAAAAGATAAATGTAGGCTATGCTATAACTTTACCAAAGAATACGAAGAACATGTAACTCATCTTCTGAAAACAAGTTGCAACACACTCCAATTTCTGTAAAATGTGGGTTTGACACACATACTTAAACCTATATTCATTATTTGGCAGACATGAGTTAACATGTGAGCATAGTTATAGTAGTGCATGTCTATCTTGGTAGACTGCAATACAATATTTATCTACACAAACAGTTAAAAACTTGAAAGCCACCAACTTAAGCTGATACTCTCACTATGATTGAACTTTGAGAATATCTAAATGTATGCCCCCAAGTACAAGAAATTAAGCTATGACACACACATATGTAAATGAGCCCACAAATTTGAGGAAATATCACTCACAGAGCAAGCCTTGGCATATGGTAGTATGTACTGGAAAACATCAACACATTGTTCCTTCGTCTGGTAATCTCCCCGGCTAGTGTTTTTGTGCAAATCAAGCTCATCTTCACAGGAACCATCACCTCTAAGATTCAGTCCATACAAACAGAAAAAGCATTGATCTAAAGCGTTGTTGATTAACAACTCAAGTTCATCTTTTTCTTTTTCAGCAACTTCTTCGGTGTGTTCCAAAATCTGTTTACTTTCTTTTTCTGGCTGTTCTTTTTCTATATAACCAACTCTTTCTTCAGAAGCATCCTTCTTAGAATCAGTTTTAGGGTTTTCGTTTTTCTCACCATGCACGTCTGCGACAAGTGATTCTATTTCCTTTCTGCATAAATTGCTAGGTAATGCCATATCATGTCCAAGGCCATCTGAGGAGTTGCAACTGGATTTGACTTTCATGTCCACAGCCAATAAATGCTTAATTGCAAATCTAAGAAAAGCTCCTTCTTCCCCCGCACAATTTTTACCAGCACAGCAAAGGCCATATTCAGCCAACAAATCATGGAGAGTTATGATCAACTCAACCTGAAAAAAATAGAAAGTCCAATATCACAAAGCAAAATAGGTTTAAGTTCGTAGCTGTAAAAGGCTAGTCTAGTAATGTAAATTTTGTGGCCCAGTAAGCCATGGTTTACTTGGTATTTAGTAGAGATGGTAGAATCAAGGTGTTGAAGTTTACAGAATCCAATAGCTGCATCCAGAAAGAAAGATTTATGCTCTTCTTCAATCCCATCAGCATTTTGAGGAAAACGCCGCACAATATTTGACATGACTGTCAACAGCAAAGATTGTATACCAGCTACACAATCTCTTGGAACAACCATGTCATTCTGCACATCGAAAGTACACATCAATAAACAGGGCCAAAGAGATTTTTTATTCAGGACACTAAAACCTGTTTTGACATTGATCTCTTGTCTATTTTACTACCTAATAATAACCCACACAAATTTTATTTAAAACTTTACTCTTTTACTAGTCTCTAGTACATGCTCCTAAAGATTGTCAGTTTTTGAACAAGCAGATAATGCAGTTGAATTATTCAAACAAGGTCAGTAACCATGTTATAATTCATCGCATATATATGAAAACGAATTTCAGACTTACAGAGTTATCTGACTGGTCAAGAAAATTCTTCACTTGAGAGACGCAAAGAATAATTGCCTTGACTTCTTCCGCCACCAAATGATTCCAACTCTCAGTGGAAATCTTATTTGAAGTTTTAGTTGTCACAATAGACTCCCCCGCACCAGTGGATTCCAAGAGAACTTGCAACTTTCTTCTATGACAGTTCATATAAACCTCCACATCGATATGCTTACTCTTTTGGCATGCTTTTATTAAGATGTCAAGTGCTGATAACTCAGTAGAGGAGACCCCTTCTTGCATTTTCACAGAGGATGCAGGCCATATGTCTTTATTTGGAAATAAAAGTGATCCAAGTAAATTTACACATTCCGAATAAATTTCTTTCTCCATCATCTCAGGTATAGTCTTTTCTAACAAGAGATCAATCTTAAGCATATTCATTTCATGGATGATTCTGTTGATGTTCAGCTCTCGATTTTTTCTGCAATGAGGCAGCTGAATTAAGACAGGAGATTCTCCAATACCTTCCCTGTCCAACAATGACAAACACCTTAAAAGTTCTTCAAGGGCTTTAGCTTTATTATCCTCTGAAACTGATAACCGTGCACTCAGACAGAAATATCGAGCCCAGAAGGATCTTTTGTTATAATCTAATACCTCCTTAGCAGTCTGGTCACCTTCACAACTCTTTAGTGCGGAGTCAGAAGAACTCCCCTCCCACGAAATAGGTGTAGATTCGATAGCATGATCGAGGGAAACAGACTCAATTATCTTAGCGAGATGGTATGTCACTTCTGTCATGCATGATGGGCAATCAGGAACATCTGATCGTTCAGATTCAAGATCATTGTACAGCTCGGCGAGAAAAAGACTGCATTCAGGTTTCCAGTCTTGGCCCCAATATCTAGTGAGCTTTTCTAACTCCAAAATTTTTAAGGCAGCATCACGACTCAATAGATGTTCCCATTTACTAGCAATATACTCTAGAAGCAAGTGACCCATATGATAAGCACCGTAATTTTCTGAGGTTTCCTTCACAAAATTAGAAACCACAACGTGTTCGGAAATGTGATTCGCTTCGTTAAGGGAGGAAGAACCAGCAGAAGAAACTCTGTTCAACTCCCTTTCAAGGATAAACGTCTCAAGATAATGAAGGATGTCACTGCTAGGATCCTTGCTATTATCAAATTCTAACTCTTCCTTCTCAGGTTTCTGGTTACGTCGCCGTTCAAGACGAGTACTCCTTCTTTCTTGGGGATGTTCTTCAGAAAATACAGGCTCCTCATTGCCACTTTCTCGTTTGGTATTGCAATCCTTAACAGACACAATACTTGACTCTGATTCCACACAATGATCCATCTTTTCCGGACCCTGCATTACAGCTTCTGTAGTAAGATCAAATTCAATGGTTATCGGTATATCAGCTGATATACCCACAGTTTTACAGGGAGGATGCATTATCTCAAGTAGAGTATTTATCAGTGCCACCCATGAAGCTTCAGGAAGTTTAACTTGCACTCTTTTTTTCAACTTCTTGGAAGCAGCATTCTTGTCCTGATTCTTTTCAGACACCTTTCTTTTGCCAAGAAATTTGAGCCGCACGTGCTGCGGTTCAAGCTTATCTATACCCTTGGGCGCAAAAGGAGTTGGATCTGTTTCTTCAATAGAATGTTTAACATGCAAAGCTCGAGAATGTGATGGCCAATGCCTCAAAATCAGATTTGCAATAGAAAGACAGGAAACTTCATCACCTATGGCAATGAGAACTTCTAGAAGTTTCTCCATGCAGTTCCCTGCACATTAGCCCATTCAATTTTAGGCATATATGATTGTTAGTATATATAGAGAGAAAGAAAGGACGGCAAAGAACAAAACACGTACAATTATTGGGGCTGCAGAGAAGACCCTGTTCAAATGCCCATCTTGAGATACTCAGTAATCCCATAGAACATGAAAGTGTTCCAAGATGGTTCCAAAGCACAGAATCTTTTGCATCAATGTCCGTAGCTTGAAGATAACAATTTAGAGCATTCTCGTAATGGCTTGAACCTAGCTCCAGAAATACGGTTGCGAGATTCTTTAGAGCCAAAAATCTACGAAAAAAAGGTATACAGAAATATTTTTTTAAGCGACCGTAATACTAATAAACAACACATTTAAAAATAGGAAAAATCAATAACTAGACATATAACCAAACGTAACTATATGATTTAAAACATGGAGCTTGACCTGAGATGATGTAGATGATTGTCGTTTGCGATAGTCTCCACCTGAAAACAAATAACTTACAATCTTTTAGAATCAAATCAGTTCATTATTCAAATAGATCATAAAAAGTAGCAGAATAAGCCTTTGCACTTTGGAGTTAGCTATTATAGGATCCTTAAGGATAGACTCCAGCAGCTCCCGAGCCTTTTCGTAGTCTTTAGCTTGAAGCTTGAGAAGACCATCATGATATGTTTGTGACAGATGAAATTCCTGAAGAGGTCCATTAATATTTAATATACATTTCAATTTCAATGCATATATCTACAATAAGCTAATTCAAAGTATAACTAAGTTCAGTCCCAAGAATTGATTCAAGACCAACACACACACAACAACAACAACAACACAAGATTCTAGCTTTCCTATAGAATTGGAAATCGATTAAAACCCATTAATTTAAGAACAAGTAAAAGAGAACCCAGAATCGAAATCGCGAGAAAGTTGGACAAAATTAAAAGTAGCCCTAGAGTAAAGAAGAGAACCTGAGCTTCTTTGCTAGGAGCTAAAGGCTCCCACTTTTCTTTAGACTCTGTATCATTGATCGCTGCAATCGAAAACTAAACAAAGGAACACAACAAAAAACCCAAAAACAGATCGAAATTCAAAACCTTTATATCGCTTAAAGGAACAAAGATTAAATCTTTGACTGAAATCATCACATACCATATCGATGTTTGGACTCGAAAGCTGCAGGAGATCTACTATGTTTGATTTTTCAGAGTTCTTGTCGCGTAAATCTTCTTCTTCTTATAAGGTTCTTGAGCATTGTTATACACATTAGGGTTTTAGATTTCATGCTTTCTTCGTACTTTGTTCTTCAACTGCTATTAATGTTTTTTTTTGTATGTAAATCTAAAATCTCCGTTAAAAAAAAAAAAAGAAATTCCGATAATGGAATGCTCAATAATTTAAAATTTGCAAAAGTAGGCATATACTTTGAAGTTTTCATACAAAATGCTCATAACTTTTTCAATTTTAGAATTTTCCGGCTATGAATGTGTTGTAGGCCCTTTGTTTAGGCCCATTACTGTGTAGTGTTTAATTACTAATTAGTTTTTCTAATTACACATTAATTAGCGGATAATCATCGAATTTAAATTGATTAAAACCGAATCGTCGTCGTGTACCTAATATCAATCCCGAACACATAGCCTCTCGTCTCTCTCCATCTCTCTCTCGTGGCCTCCTTCTCTCTCTCTCTCTCTCTCTCTCTCTCTCTCTCTTCTCTCTCTTCTCTGTAACGTATAAGTCCATCGCTTTAATCTCTCTCTCTAAGATTCTCTCTCTCCTTTCGTCTTTTTTGACTTTTATTTGACACCGTAGTCTCTTTCCCTTTCCCCCCATCGATTTAGGGTTTCCTCTCCATCTCCTTCGCGTTTTTCTCCCCTTCTTCAATAATAACCTTCTCCTTTATTTCTCAATTTCATCTCGATCATGGCTTATGATCCGATCTCCTTCGAATTCTCTTGAAATCAAGCTTATATATATGTGTGTTTTTCTGCTGGTTTTGATCGGTTAGGTTTTTGAAAATTTGTGGTATGATGGTGAGTACTCAACGTTTAGATGGCTCGTTACCGCCTTTGAATTCACCTAAAAGCTATGGGATTACGAAACCGCTCTCGCTTTCTGGTCCTTCGTCTGCGGATACGAAGCGTACTAAGGAGCTTGAGAAGGTATAAGCTTTTGTAGCTTGTGTTTACGTAAGAAAAGTTGTTTGTATTTTTTTAGCTAATTTTGTTTTTGTTGTATAGTTTTTGGTTGATGAGGGACTCTATGAGAGCAAGGAGGATACTATGCGTAGAGAGGAAGTTCTGGGACGCATTGATCAGGTCATTCACAGAGTCTAGTTTTATTGCTTTTCTGTGTTTATATATGAAAGTCTTCTTATTTGATGGTTTGTTCATAGAGAATTGTACAAACGAGTTTTGAACAAAGGTTATGTATGCTATTGTCTTTCATCTTTCACTGTACTGGTTGCTTCTTGTGTTTGGTCTGGTTGTTGATTTTGAGGGTAGGCTTAGCTTAGTACAATATAAAATAGTCTTTGTGCCTTTGGACTTAATTTACTGTTTTGAGTTTCCCTCATACGCTGTTCCCTGTGGTTTTTGATTCGGGTTTCTTTGAATTAGTAACTATTTTCATCTAATACTTGTTCTATCTACTTTTTGTCTTTAGATTGTAAAGCACTGGGTGAAACAGTTAACACAGCAAAGGGGCTATACAGATCAGATGGTTGAGGATGCAAATGCTGTCATTTTCACCTTTGGATCTTACCGTCTTGGAGTAAGTGCTTCATGTTTACCATTGCCTTGCATTTATCTTGAAGCTAAAATACAGTTTGGATATCTGGCTATGGGCTACTACTAGGATTATTTTGTTGTTTTGAGGCTTTCAAATTCTGAAGATTATTCTCTAGATTTAGCTCTGTTTTTGTCTCTCGGTTCAATCCTATTATCTTTGGTTGTAAAAATTACAATTGGTTGACCTGCCTGCAGGTACATGGGCCTGGAGCTGACATTGATACTTTGTGTGTTGGGCCGTCTTATGTTAACCGGGAGGTTTGTTATCGACCTCTTATTGATGCAAAAGTTTGGTTTTTTAGTTCTTAACACTTATTTTCATAGGAGGATTTCTTCATCATCTTACATGATATATTGGCCGAGCTGGAAGAAGTGTCTGAGCTCCAATCTGTTCCTGATGCACATGTTCCAGTCATGAAATTTAAGTTTCAAGGAATACCAATTGATCTCCTATATGCTAGCATATCACTTTTAGTTGTGCCACAGGTAATTAATATATCTTTTCAGTATTGTCGAAGTTGTAGGGTTGATATGTCATATGTGATAACTTCATATTAGCTTGTACATAGTATGTCAGAGATTCTACTTGTTTTGCATGTTTATGGGGGCAGATAGTGTATTACTTTGTCCATGGAAGTTTCTAGCTTGAGAGAGAGCTGGGAAGTTTGCTGGCTGTTTTAACTGCATCGGTCTTGATTTTTTATGAACACTGATCCCATGAGCTGTCATTATAGATTATAATTTGTATGCTGAATCAGATCTCTTGTTTTTACGGGTTTGATTCATCAATAGGATCTGGATATCTCCAACTCTTCTGTGCTATGCGATGTTGATGAGCCAACTGTCCGGAGTCTTAATGGTTGTAGAGTTGCTGATCAGATCCTTAAACTCGTCCCAAATTTTGAGGTTTACTTGCAAAATGCTAATCGCTGTTTTAACATATTATAGAACTATTGTTGCCTTTTTCTGATCTATGTGCAATTGTAGCACTTCCGGACAACATTAAGATGCTTAAAGTATTGGGCTAAGAAGCGTGGGGTCTATTCAAATGTAAGATCATACCTTTCTAACATAAATATTTATTTTAAAGAATCATGCTTAAGTTCTTGCATCTTTCTCATTCTGGGCAGGTGACTGGATTTTTGGGCGGTGTAAACTGGGCACTCTTGGTTGCTCGTGTGTGCCAGCTCTATCCAAATGCAATCCCTAGTATGCTGGTTTCTCGGTTTTTCAGAGTATACACTCAATGGCGGTGGCCAAACCCTGTCATGCTTTGTGCAATAGAAGAGGATGAGCTTGGATTTCCTGTCTGGGACCCTCGTAAGAATCATCGAGACCGTTATCATCTTATGCCAATAATTACTCCGGCTTACCCATGCATGAATTCTAGTTACAATGTCTCCCAAAGCACTCTTCGTGTTATGACAGAGCAGTTCCAGTTTGGTAACAAGATCTTGCAGGTCAGACAGCAAAAGTTTGTTCCTCACTATTTATTTAGTCATAATCCTGTTTTTTAAGCATAACTTTTAATACAGGAGGTTGAATTAAATAAACAACACTGGAACTCTTTATTTGAACAATATATGTTCTTCGAGGCATATAAAAACTACCTTCAGGTTGATATAATAGCAGCAGATGCAGAAGATTTATTGGCATGGAAGGGTTGGGTGGAATCGCGGTTCAGACAGCTGACCTTAAAGGTAGATAGCCTTCTCTGTTCATTTGATGTGATTGCAGTAATTCTGCTGTATCTTGAATGTTTATTCATATTTATTTTGGAAAAAAAAAGACTGAAGGGTTGTCAAACTATTTTCTTTGTAACTCAACAATGCAGATCGAAAGAGACACAAATGGCATGTTAATGTGCCATCCCCAACCAAATGAGTACGTTGACTCGTCTAAGCAGTTTCTGCATTGTGCTTTTTTCATGGGCTTGCAAAGGGCAGAGGGAGTTGGTGGTCAAGAATGTCAACAGTTTGATATACGCGGCACTGTTGATGAGTTCAGACAAGAAGTAAACATGTACATGTTCTGGAAACCTGGAATGGATGTGTTTGTTTCTCATGTTCGTCGACGACAGCTTCCGTCTTTTGTTTTCCCCAATGGATATAGAAGGCCTAGGCAGTCCAGGCACCAAAACCAACAGGGTGAAAAATCTGGTGAAGATGGCACTGTTTCTCAGAACAGCTCTGTGGTGGAGAGGAATGCGAAGAGAAAGAACGATAATGAAGTGATGGATGTGAGGCCAGAGAAACCTGAGAAGCGTGCATCCCTTAGTCCACAGACTGTAGACATTGTTTCTCCTGAAAGTATTGCTATCTCTACTGGTTTGACCCCTCCTGTTTGCAACCTTAGAATGCCACCTGGTGAGGAAACTGAGATTAGATATCTGAACACTGAGTGTACTGAACTCGGAAACTCTGCTCGAGATGAGTGTTACTCTGGCAGCGAGCAAGCTCTGGAAGTAGATAGTGTCACTCTAGTTCAAGAATGTTCTGACCCTGTTGAGCCTTTGGGAAAGTGTGCGACGCCTTTATCTAGTGATGTGGTAGCATGTGAAATTGTGCAGGAAGAAATCTTAGATCAAGATTTGAGGTCTGTATCAATCTGTGGTGCCGACTCCCAACTACTTCCAAGGCAACAGGATATGAAAGGTGTTATGGATGAAGTTGAGAGGGAATCGAAGTCCGTTAGTGGGACAAGGACAATAGGAGAAATTGCTGACTGTGTTCAGCTGAACAGATCTTGCGGGCAGAATAATGAGGTGAGATTTAGGGTCCTAGTGTATTACCAGAAAATAGGTAGTTATTGCATGAATCTACCGCGGGCATAGTGACGATTGGTTTTTACAGGGTTTCACGTTTCCTGCTGCGAGCTCTGAACCTTTTGTGGGAAAGGAAAACTTGTATTCTCAAAGTGGCGTGCCTGAAGACTTCCAGGTTCGTAAGCTGCCTCACAGTAGGTTATTTTCACGTTTTCTAGCTGGTTAAAATCAACTTCCAATAGTACGTAAGCATCAAACCTCGACACTAAATGGTGATTTTGAGAAGGATCTCATACTTGGTGTCGTAATCAGAGAAACATAATGTGGAGCTAAGTTTGAATATTGATGGTAGTCCATGTCGAAAACAGTACTATCTCTTGTTACTTAAGAGGTCAACATTTTCTGCTGTGTATGCATGTGTTGTTTCTGCATAATGCCTAACTTGCATATATATGGTTGTCAGGTCCTGCACTGCAGTGCTTTTGTTGTGTATTTTCACGCAGAGTTGATCTCTTTCTTAAGTTTTGTGAATAATACACACACATAAACTAAAACTGATGTTTTTGTTTCGTAATCTTGTTTTGTCTTAGTCAAAATCTGTGGTCAGCAGCGGGATGGAGAAGAAAGAAGACAGAGCTAGGTCAGAATCTTTGCAGAAGTCACAGATAAGGCAAAATAATGATTTCTTTAGTATTTTTGTTTTGGTCACATGATGCTTTTATAGCAGTAGCAGGTTAAGCTTAAAGTCCAATGTGTGAACGTCATCTTAGGCTATTGACGTGATAAAACCAAAAGACACTCGTCAAGAAAACAGGAAGATGACCTTAAAATTGTTGGAAATGGACAGAGACTACAACAGAGTCTATAAACCTTTTGGTAAGTGCATTTTTTTACAATGAAGGAAACCAAAAAAAAAGTAAAAAAAATGACATTTAAAAAGTCTAAAAAAAAAAGAGAAAAGAGAAAAATATAAGCAGGAATGTTTGGATGGATTTGTTTTGTTGTTGTTGTTGATGGTGCTTGTGAGTGATCCTGGGACGAATATATTGCATCACCACAAGGCTGGATAATGAATCATCACTCATGACTATCTTTGAAGAAAAGGAAGTGATTTTTAATGTGTTGGGATTTGTTTTCTTCTTCTATTTTGAATTCTGCTGTTTTATTAAGACACATTTTCTTTTACTTAAGATGTGACTTTGGACTTGAATCTTGGAGGTGTTTACTATTTCCCGGTTTATGTATATTAAAGCATCTATGACTCATTTCATACAAGCAGATACGAAACATGATCATGGATTACTACATACACAACAATTAAATTTAAAAAAACTGATAAAAAGGAAAATATATACAACTACTATGGCCTATAAAATAACTCTACTATTATAACATGTAAAATGTGTGTTTTAAACCTCTTGAGCCATCATCCACTTCTGTAACCTAAGCTCTCTATGAAACCTCTGTATAAACTCCTCCGCCGCTCTATCCACGTGGCAGCTTTCCATTGACCCCGTGCTACTACTACTTTCCACGTCAGGAAACACCGCCGCTGATGCCACGTGTCGTTCCCAAGCAGAAACTCTAACCTTAGGGAGCGTGTTGTATCTTATATACGCGCGGTGTTGGCTTTTGTTCATCAACGGTCTGCAAGACCCGTTGCTGACGTGGCGTCTTGTGGTGGTTGTTGCGTAGGATCGTCTCGGTGGGGTGCTGCTGCAGCTGAACTCGTAGTCTAGCTGGATAGGAACAGGAGAGACGAAAGAGGATCGTACGTGGTCTGAAGAAGGACGGCACGTGATGTGCGCGTGCGAAGTTAATACGGCGTCGTTTAAGGATTTGCGTAGGTTCTTGCCGCGTTTCACGAGTAGCGTTGGATCTAAAGTGGTTATGAGTTTGTGACGTGAGGCGTATGAGATCTTTTGGATTAGCTTGGCTAAGCTTGAGAGTTTCTTTGTCGTGACTTTTGAACAAAACTCCATCTCTTGTGTTAGAGAAAGAGAGAGGCTTTTTAGCTTAGGGTTTCTAGGGATGGTATTTTAAAGAGAATGTTTATGAGGGGGTAATGAAGAGAATGATGATATTCTTGAACTCTTTATAACAATGAAACATTATATTTTATTACCAAATATACTTAATTTTTTTGGCAATTCTTATATATGATCAATACCACTAAAAAAAGTTTTTTTAACACAATTAGCACAGATTTTCGAAAGTTTTACAAATACCATTAAAAAGTTTTTTTTCATAAATACCACAAATCTTAAATTTTCAAAATTACACCCAAAACCTTCAAAAAACTATATTCTACCCCTTCAAAACTATACCATAAACACTATATAGCGAACCCAAATGAAAAAAATTAAAATCTAAAAGTGTTAAAACTCGATTTTTGTATTTGTGGTATTTTTGTAAACTACTACTTTTTGATGATATTTTTGTTATAAAAAACATTTTAATGGTATTTTTGTTATAAAAAATTTTGTAATGGTATTTTCAAAACAAAAACTTATTTTGATGGTATTCTAAAGAATTTCTCTAATTTTTTATATTTAAATTTTTCAATGGACTTATATATTTAAAGCCCTAGAAACAGAAACTATATATATTCCGATAATTTCAACACATGAATGTGTAAGAATTGGATAAAAAAGCTTAAGATTTCGAATTTAAACATAAATGGAATTTATTTGAAATTATTACTGTTGTAATTAGCCGTGAAAACTGCTCTAGTTTCTATATTAAATTATTATTTAATGACTTGTAAATTTAACATGTTGGACCATTTTGAGCAAATGTTTGGTAAATAGTAAAATATACAGATACTAATCTAACCATAAAAGAAAGTGAAACATTATTTATATAGTGAAATGATAACAGCTGCAATATACAGGTTTTATTTGAACCGTCTCTGCCTTTATGGATTTTAATATTTGGTTATCTTTTTCTTTTCTCTATTACCCTTACTTTTAAGTAAATTTCTTTGTCATGTAGAAAAAAATAAAGAAAAGGGAGATATACTAAACTAACTTTTAGGTTTCTATATGTAATTATATTAGTCTCTCTAAGTTGTTTGCATATGCAAAAAGTGTAATACGGGTAGGGATCAATTGGTTGTATATTGTTTTAATCAGAAAAGTTGATTTTGATTGCTTTGTCCAAAGAGTTAAAATCTTATCGATAAATTATTTAATTAATATTATTTTGTGGAAAAAGAAAATCATGAAAACATGGATTTTTTGTTTTTGATAAAAGAAATTATATTATTAACTTGGATATCTAGTAAAAAGAAATTCATAGTTTCTCAAAGAAATATATAAACTTATGTTCTCGTATCAAATAAAAACCTCTTGACAGATAATAAATATAATTAAGGACAAGTTTACCGGACTGGATGTGGTAATAATTACTTAATCATGCAACTTTTTTTTTATTTTAACAAAAAAAAAGTTGAAAATGTAACTTTCTCGTTTCTTTTCACTTCCCCATGAAATTACTAGTTCGGATTCTAGTGTTAATTATATTATCATCAAAATAATTAAACGGTGTAGTGTAAATTATTACACCTAGAAGAAATGTCAATGAGCTGGAGATATAAAGGTTCACATTATCAAACCTAAAATTAGGCCTAAATATTGTTAATATTCAGATATTGTTGAGCAATGAGTGCTTAATAATATACACACAAAAATGTCATGATTAATAACATTATTACAATTTCTTATTTTTTCTTAATAAAATAAGGCATTTTAAGGTTTAGGCCATTGATGGATTGTGGACTATGATGGATATGTTCAAATAAAATTTGGGTCCTACTATAAGGAAAAATATAACAAAGTAAAAAAAAAACCTTTTTACATTTTCCAATTTGACACCTTTATCAATCAAGCCTTAAAGATATCTTATAATAACTCTTAGAGATAAAAGATATTAATAATTAGTTTAATGATATATTTGCAAATTGATTAATTGATTATGTTGTGTTAAAATATCAGGAGAGTTGTTTATGAACTAAGCCGAAAGATAATCAATATAGCTTTTAGAAGAGTTTGGTAGGTCAAAGATATTTCAAATGGTAATATCTCCTTTTTTACAGCTTTCATTAATATATGTTTTAAATAAGGAATGTTTGGCGGTGTTTCAAAAAGTTCATATAAAAATATCTCATGAGCATAATTCAAAATAAAACCTAATACGTGACTTTAAACTTATTTGTTAAAACATCTTTCCACACTATATAAGCAAAGCGATGTATTAAATTAGTGTTCTAAATATTGGTACTTAACAAACACTTAATCCGTAAAGAAATATTCGGGTGAATTCAAATGCACCCATATAATACGTAAAATTTTATTGAATTGATCACCCATTAGCACTTTCAGGAAAGCTAACAAAAGATTGGTTATCATTTCACTTTTGAGTTATATATATTTCAATATTTATAAGGTTGCTATAGACCCTGCGTTGTAGCTAATGATAAATAAACGATATAGGATCCATACTTTTTTCTTCAATAATTTATTTTTAAAAATAATGGCTCGTAATTTTATATATTAGTGGAGTATCTTTGCAGTGTCGGATAGTGCGATTAAAAAGCTTTCGTTTGGAAATAAATACAAATAAAATATGATTGATATAAAGTTATAAACATTTACTCATATAATTTATTCGTCCAACAAAATAATTTTAATCTCGCTGGAATTTTGGGTTTCACAAAAAGCTTTTAGGCTTATAAGTTATATATTGGGCTTGTAACTTATATTGGGCTGTATTTTGGTATATCCAAGAATAGAGGGTAAAATCGTAAATGAACACTTCACTAAAAGGCTTGACTTTTGAGCCTATAAATATTTCTTGTCTATGCTACCAAACATTACACCAAAGCAAACTATCTATCACCAAAGTCAAAATGGTATCAGAAACGGTGTCGTTTAAGTGGGAAAGCAAACACACAGCAAAAGTCAACGGCGTCACAGCAGATCAAGCCTGGTCCATCGTATCCGACTTCTGCAACATCCACAAGTGGTTCCCGACCGTTGACACGTGTCACCGTGTCGAAGGAACCGACGGTAAGCCAGGTCTGGTTCGCTACTGCGCATCCACCAATGAGGAAAAAGAGACTACAAAATGGGCTAAAGAACGTGTGGTCAAGATGGATAAGATCGAACGGTGTTTATGCTACGAGATATTGGAGAACAACGTGGGGTTTAGATCTTACGTGGCGACGGTCAAAGTCAATGAAATGGACGGTGGAGATGAAACGGACGGTTGTTGTATCGAGTGGTCGTTTGTGTCTGATCCTGTTGATGGTTGGAAGAAAGAAGATCTTGAATCCTACGTGGAGTTTTGTCTTAATCATATGGTTAATAAAATGGAGACAAATCTGTAATAAGTTAATGTTTTTGTTTTTTCAATTAATGTATTAATAAATATACATGCATAGAAAAGCTAAATAATTATGAAATTATAATTCTTAAGAAGAAAGAAAGTATGGAAAATGTATTATACTAAGATTTGTTACTCGTTAATATTTTTGGAAAAATATGGAATAGTGTGATATTATTTTGTCCGTTACATATTTTTTGGTGATATTCTGGTCCATTGCATTTTCTAGCTTTGATATTTTTGTTCATTAGAGTTGATATTCTGACAAAAAATACTTTATGACAAAATTCTAAAAGATTATTAACCACACGAAAATATTCTAAAAAGATATTTTATCACAACACTCGAATATTGAAAATTGTATTGGAAACAACGGCATTAATTACGAAAAGAATCAAATGCTTTTAGAATTTATTAGCCTCGGGAACAGATTCTTCGGTTACGTGGAGGAAATAGCTATACGTCAAGATATACCTGACAACTTCTATAGATTAATAACCACTATAAAATAATAAAATATGTCGGTCCCAAGTTGGACCAATGTAAAAAACAATCGATTTCGATAAATTAATAAGATAATAATTTTTGAGAAAATCCAAATCATATGTAAAAATATGGTCCCAATAATATCATAAATTAATAATTGTAGTTTTACGCATATAATATATAGGTACGAGAATTTTGACAAAAATATATAGGTATGACAACTTAGTAAAATTTGTATAATTGTTTGTTTTCTTAAGATTACGTATACATTTAATTTTACGAATACTAAAGGATTTTCGTAACATTTAAAATACAAGTAGTATCTCAAAACTTTGTTTTTCATAAAATAAGTGTTTACTAGTGTTAAATGAACTTTATACAAATTTTATGGATTTATGAAACCCCAGACAATATTTTTTAGTAAGATTTAAATTGTGTTTTGAATATTTTTAATATAAACTTACAAAACTCGCACTACACATATTTTTATAACATCTCAACTTTGGTAAAATGTTACCTTTTATGTAAAACTACATTTATAAATTAATAAAAATTAATTTATAGTGTAAATTAATATCACTATAAATTAATAAATATTTGTAGTCCCGACATTATTAATTTATAGAGGTTTTACAGTAATATATAACGAAATTAATAACAAGTTAACTAAAGAGTAATTTTTTTTTTGGTCACAACTAAAGAGTAATTAAAGAGTACATATATAAATATATATTTATCATCGAAAAAAGAGTGTGTTTTTGATAATTAATTAAAAACTTGAAAAAGAGAAAAATCAGATAAAAGACCAATTAAGAAACATGAAACAGAAACAATGAGGATCTTCATCGTCGTTCAACACTTTCCATGCAATAGCTTTCTCGTACGTGACTGCTCTTCCCATGCTCGACATGCATATTCCTCCATCAATACACATAAACCCCTACAAAACTTATTTTTATTAGTAACGACCCTTTTATTTCTTATTTTATCAACAAGACCCACATTGCAAAAAAAATCAAACTATAGTATATGCATAAGCATAAAGCTAGGTTTAATTAACGTACTTGTTGCATGATTTGAGGGAAGTCGGAGCAAATTGTCTTCTTCCCATTGTTGTCAAAGATCTTCTCAAGAGTTATATCTTGAAGTGACACTAATGTTGTCTCTAGCATGTCTAAACCGGCTTGGTTTGCAAATGTGAATACCGGTGGTAAGGCCTGCAAATTATCAAACCAGTCCACTTTAATTCCTTGTTATAAATTTTATTAAAAAACCATTTAGATTTCATATTTAGTGTTTAAACTTTTGAAAGAAACAATATTTAATTTTGAACGTTCTAAACTAATTTACGTTTTAAAAGCTAGGTGAAAAAAGTTAGTTATATTTTTTTGGCAATCTCCCTTTTTATAGTACCTTATGTATGATATGATGAATATATGCTATAATGCTAATGTTAATGTGAACAAAGTATATTAAAAAACTAACCTTGAGTGAACAACACATGATAGCATCATTATGGTGCCAAAGAGACTTGAGAAGATCAGTACTCCCATTATTAGGTTTAAGTAGTTCAACACCAAGGTAACACCTATACGAATGCGCAATCCAACGAGCCAGCGTATGAGCTTCAGGGGACGCGGGTGGTGGACGCAAGCTACCACCACCACCACTTAGCTGATGAGAAGAAGAAGGAGAAAGAGCAAGAGCTACACGTTGCACCGAAGCTATGACACTTCTAACGTATTGTCTAGCCATTGATGCCACATTATCTTGCATATGCATCTCAAAGGCTAATTGAAAAGCTATAGTCATCACTGATTTTGAGTTTCCTCCTCTGTTCCTCCCACATAGTAAATCTCCTGATGTTCTGTTTCCGATGTCTAGAGCCGATGCTAGGTCTAGTGTTCGGTTAGGACTTAGTCCCTCCTGTGTGTTTTCAAAATGTGTTTTGGTTTTGGTTAGTATTTGATTTGATTTTTGTTTTGATTGTTACATTGTGATATGAATTTTGAAACTTACTGATTTGGAATCAAGAGGGATGATGCGAAAACCGGAAGGTATGATCGGTGCATCATCTGAGAAAGATGCATCAATTGGTGCAAAGATTAGCTCTGCACATGATTCAACTGCATTCTCGTCCACTCCACTGCACATCTAAATTATTAAAAACATACAAGTAATTAGTTGCAATAAAATGATTATAATTTTCAACAATGTAAACATAAATAGAAATTTGAAAATCATGTCTTACTTGCAAAAGGAAGATATCGGCAGGCATCATCATGTCTTCTTGATAATGGCCTAAGCTCTCAAGCTTAATCACTTCCATGAACTACAAAAAAAAAACAGAGAAAAATGTATAAATTTTAGGTTTTCTATTTTTCACAAGTTAATAATTAGTACTTATTGATTTGATTTTATGGATCCATTAATAAGTCATAACTTACCTCTTCATTTTCAATAGTGTGAGCTAGAGGAAGAATGACTTGACCACCAAAGCTCCCTGGTCTAGGGATTGGTAAGCTACATGGCCCTTGTTTGATAGCTGCAGCCGAATACGCATCAATGCTATTATCTGCCCATTCTTGCCTATGTTCCCTCAAGAACCGCAAAAGTATCGAAGGCGGAACATTCTATACATACACAAACCAAAAAACACCCTTAATAATAGAGATCAAAACTAAGGTGATTTAGAATCTCAATGTTGAGATTTGATGAGCTTTAATTACTTGTAATAACATGGAAGCTTTGGCACATAGAACCGCGCTAGGCATAGAAGTATAGCCATTTGAAAATGGGAGACTTGATGAAGTCATCATCATCTTTGTAGGAGAAGAGTTCACAAGGAGAGTAACATCGTCGATACCATCGCTCTCTAGCATCGACCATCCTTCATCGCTAAACCCATTGACTGCTTCATTGAACCCTCTGCCATTACAAGAAACAAATTAGGTTTTCGAAGACATGTGTTTAAAGTGTGTTTTGAATGTGAAGAGAAGTGTGTTAATTACTTGCTGAGTCTTTGGCTAAGTGCTCTAAGAGCCGCTGGTCTTCTTCCCCAACCGGTTACATTAGGCTGCGAAATCTCTTGAGATATTTGTCTCAAATAGCGTAGCGCCTTTAAACAAGTACACAAAGACAACATAAAATCTTTGATATTTTTCAAGCATAAGTTTGCGATAACTTCAAAAACTTAGGTGTTTTTGAGGAATCTTACGGCCATGGTGGTTCTTTGAGCGAGTAAAGTCGAAGACTCATAAAGAGAGCGAAGAACTTCAGGCACACTCCATGGCTACAAAAGATTTCAAAAACGCAAGAAGGGAGTTACTTGTGTAAGAAGAATAGAAACAGAGGAAACACTTCACTTTTAAACCTAAGAACTAAGTTTCTTGTGTAAGAAGTTAATATAAAAACTAGTGATAAGGTCTCGTGTACCTCGAGATCGAAATGATCGACAATATGAAGAATTGATCCACCTCCTTCACAAGGTCTAATGAGGTATCCACTTGGTAAAATCTCTGCTCTAACGAAATGTGGAGATGGTGGCATACTTGGCCCGTTTTGTGTGACGTTCAAAGACCGTTCACATATCTACATTGAATTATATATTAAGTATCATCCATCAAATTTAGCGGGAAAATGGATGTTAACAAGATAATTATGGATTGTTTCATATGTATATATATATATATATATATATATACCACAAGGCTTCCATCTTCCATTACAGATGTGTAACGTAGCATCCAGAAGTCACGAGCTGGTGCTAGCGTTGTCGGCGCATAAAGCTTTCATAAGAAGGAAACATTAGTTATGTTTGGTTTTATATTGAATTTTTGCAATATTTTAGGTTTCTTGATCATATATTCATTAGTACCTGCATGTAGATGAGTTCTAGGGTTCCACCATTTGCCGTGGAGAGCACGTTGACGATATCTAGAGATCTACAATCGCGCAACCAACAAGGCTTATCCTTTAAGATCTCCGCGACCTGCAAAGAAAAGAAATAGAATTGTAAATTATGTTCTTATAATATGTGTATGATCAACTTTGTTGATTGATGAGGAAGTAACCGTTAGAAACAAATAAGACTACTTACTCTAGTGGGATCAAGACCCACGAGACCGCAAGCACGAGCTGCGATTCCCGTGCATCCGTGAGAAATAGCGACGATTCCAATGGAATCCGGACCAGGCTGTTGATGAAATTAATCAGTAAAGATGATTGAAACATAGACAAAGAACACGACCTACTGAGTGTTTTAGGTATGGGTTTCGGTTCATGACCTCTTAGTTTCCAAAAAAAAATAGACGAGGTAGACTTATGGGTATTACCTTCATTCCAGGCATTTGGACCCACTCGACAGCGGTTCCCGTGGCCTTTGAAATGAACTCTGTTAAAGTTTCATCCGCGATGGACAATAGTCTGTAAAAAAGACACAAGAGATACCTTGATTTTTTGTCCTAATGTCACCTTACAAAAGCCAAAGATTGATTCTTGATTCTAGGTTTTTAACTTACCCGGCAGGACTAGCATCACGAGGCTGGTGTTGAGGGGTCAAGTGGTGCTGACCACTAGTCACCACTGACTCACAGCTCGTATCCGTGGTGGCCAAATTCCCCTGCCATTCCGAAAACACAAGAGAGACACTATCAATAACATAACTTGTGTGTCAAGTTTTAGGTCAAAAGATGAATTAATAGTACATACGTTTTGAGGATGTTGGCGAAAGTAGCTGTTTTCATAGACTAAGTGAGAGACTTGCTTTTGTAACCGATCATTCTCTTCCATCAAAAGCTTGTTCATCGCGGTTAGCTTCCGATTCACGGCTTGTAGCCGCGACGCCTCTTTCCGTTGTTTCTCTCTACACCTGAAAAGAAAACACACATAATACCAAAAGAGTCAATAAAATCCACAAACCCTAGAGTGTTTTCTTGATTTTCAAGAAACGATGCAAGAACTAAGAAAATCGACCTGCGGTTTTGGAACCAGACTTTGATTTGTTTAGGCTCGATGTTGGAGAGGATAGGACATTCTCGGATTAGCTGTTGGCGGCGCATAGAGCTAGGTTTAGGACAGTCATTGTAGAGTCTCTCGAGAGCTTCTACTTGTTCAGGAGTGTACCTCACGTACTTTCCATTGTCAATATTGTGACTATTATTGCTTCCTCCTCCCATCTTCGATATATCCTCTTTAGATCTCTTTACTACAAAAGAACAAAAAATTAACACATCTCTAAAGATTTGTGAATTCTTGAAAGTATGTATTTATTTAAGTATATTTTAAAGAAATTCTTTGAAAGTCTATTGAAGATATATCCTTCTTATTTTCCTTAGTAAGTATTATAGATCTAATTAATTATGAACATGACACTTGAAGAAATCTTGAATAAAAATCTCAAAGATCAAAGACAGATCTTGTTTATGATAAACATATGTAAGTATATATATATATATATATAGAAAGAAAATTCTATATCAAAAGACACGAATTCATGACTTTATTAATTACGATCATCTATATATCTTTTTATAAACATGAGCTCAAGCACTAATACTAATTCTTCAAAATGTTTGGGGAGTACAAAAATTATAACTATCTTTATGAATATTCCATTAGAACCTAACAAAGATCCAAACCTTTTTTTAATCTTTACACAAAAAAAGAGAGATAATGAAAGAATCTTATAAGATACCTTAGATTTCTACTTAATTCTGATGAAGCTGATATATCTCTAGAAGCAAATAAGGACATATAAGTTTCTTGTTCTTTGCTTTGAAATTCTCACAAACCCTCTTTGAAAACTAAAATTGTATCTCTCTCTAAAAGTTCCAAAACTTTAACTTCTAATTTGTGAAAAACTTGTGAAGCATGCTTTTCACAATGTGAACTATACAAGATTCAAAAACTTCACACTCTGCTACAGTTAAGCCACTTTCTTTTTTTTCTCTCTATAGATCCACAATGTGAAGAGTCAAGATTTGTGAAACTTGTATATAACAATTGTGTAGTGGGATGAGAAAGAGAAGAAAAATACACCTTTTTGTTTATGGGTTGGTGTGCTATTTTTTTGTTTTAATTTTTTTTTATGTTTTGTGTGAATAATATTAAATAGAAATGTGTGTATGAGAAAAATAAAGAGAAGACATGTGTGTCGGGGTGGGTTGAAAAAGAGAGAAGTGAGTACCCTTAATACCAGACAACCACCACTTCTCACTTTTTTTTTAGTTTTTACATTTTTGAATATTCGACAAATATTGTCTAAAATACGTCACATCATAATCATATATATACACAAAACAAGTATTAAATTAAAAAAACCTTAAACCCTATTATTATCAGTATGGTTCATGACAATAACAAATTGGTCTGCTCCTTATGACTTCTTATTGTGCACTTCTATTTCTATTTAGATGAAATGTAATGTTGTAGGAGGCGCCGCCCCAACTTCTTTAATATTATTTTACAATTTTTGATAATTTTTGCTAAGACATATTCTATTAAAATCCACGAAATAATAATTAGTTATTGTCATATGCTTCTTCTTTTTTTGAAGGTTTATAGTTTTCGGCCATTTAACTATTTTGGCACGACCAAAATTATTCATGTCTTTACCAAAATAGCTATGTTATGTATTTTAGTAATGGTGATAAATAACAACATAACATTTTAAGTGAACAAATTTATAAAAAAAATCCTAGAACACTTCTAAATCTACTTTGAGATAGTTTTGAGAACAAGTAAGAAATGTACCTTATATAATAAATAAAAGTTCATATGGTAGTTGAAAGAAAAAAAGGACAGAATGATGAAAAAGTTGCATGCGTCCTTTGATTTCTTGTAACGCAGATAAAATCCCATGTAGTCATCATCATTAATTATCTTCAATCATCATTCCTTATATTAACTTATAAAATTTTCATATCATATGATCATTGTTTATCAATGTGTTATTATAATGAAAAATTTATATACATAATTGACCAGATGAGACATGCATGCAGAGGTAATCTACATTGTCTCCCTGTGACAAAGCACATTATATTCAAGCCCATAAATGATTTTTCTCACATTACTCATTTGTTTCACATCCTTGGTTCCAATTTTTAAGGAATTTTTTGTTATAATTTAAATACCTTTCGTGGATAAGATTCTTAATTTGATGTCTAATAAAGTAAACATTTAAATATTTTTTAATAATTAGTTTAAAGAATTATTATGTATTAAATACTTGAATTATAAAGCACTTAGTTAGTTGTCACTCATATCATAATTTCTCTAATGGAGACTCTTTTTTACCTTATTGGCATGTGATAATATGTCAACGATGCTAAAGGACCGTTAGCTTTCTATAAAGAAAACACACATCGGACATGTATATACATGCGTATATGTATTATCTTTAAGCAATTATAATAATAAAAAAATTATATTATTTAAAACACTTTTGCATAAAAGCTTATTGAAAAAATAAAGCTGGACCCTCTAATAATGAAGTGTATGGCATAAGAGTATAAAGCAAGCAAAGTCCAAAGTTTCCACTAATTTAGTGGGACTTATTTATTTCCTTTTCTAGTTTTATTAAACAGAGAATTATATAACTACACCATTTGAATTACATTTCACAAAATTACACCATTTTAAAAATACTTCACAAAACTATACCTAAACACTCAAAATTAAATCTAAATAAACCCTACACAAACAATCCTACCCCTTAATACTATACCTTAAACACTAATTAGCGAACCCAAATGAAAAAGATTTTAATTTTGGTAATTTTTAAAAGGGTAAATCAAGCTTTTAAAATTTTGAAAGGGTGTAAACTTGTGAAAATATTGAATTATGTGTAGTTTTGTGAAAGAAGGATTGAAAGGGAGTAGTTTTGTGAATTTCTCGTTATTAAAAGCTAGAAGATTTATATATAACATGATATTGGGAAATTGTAAGGATTTTAAAAAAAATTTAACCAAAATATCTAAAGGAGGAGTAAATTGAAAAAGGTGAAAATGAGAATGATAATTAATCAGAATGTAACTTTTGAAGTGGGGGAAGATTAAAACAAAATTTATCTATAAAAGGATGAGTAAATTGAAAGGCTTGCCCCCACAAACAAAAAATAAATAAAAAAGAAAACAACTTTAATTTGTTTTATGGTATCATTTTGTTTTCAAGATTAAGGCAAAGAGTCAATGACTCCCACCTGATTTGATTTTTTTTCACAGGTCAATGCTATGTCACATCCTATACTATCACATTTCTTTCATTTTTCTTTTCTAATTTTTACATAGAAAATAATAATAATAAAACTATGTTGTTTTTTTGATGGTTGAGGAGAAAAATCAAAAAGAATATTAACTTGATAAAAGACGGTAATAATGGCAGACCAGGTTTGGTGGGTTTGTTTCTTTAACGAATCCAAGGTTAGCTATATGTGAATATTTATCACTCAAATATCAAATACTATAATATTATTGCCTTATTGTCATGACTCTCATTTACTTACCATTATTTTGTATTTTCAAGTGTTACATTTTTTTGTTTCAAATAGTTTTGGTTAATTAATACTAAAAGTAAGTATAATCCAAAGTCGGTCCCGTTCAAGTAACTCGTAAATCTATTAAAGTACGCAAATATATAACTCGTGAATCTATGAAGATCACTCTTCGAAATCCGTTTATATATTTTTCATTTTCTAGGAAACAAATATAAACTTTTCGAACTTTATTCATACAATGAGTCCTCTGATTAAATATTTACCAAGGAAACTCAAAATCTTGTATATTTTTGATTTTCAATGTAAGAAAAAAGTAATAAAAGATGTGTATCAAACTCTAAACGTAAAAACGAGGAAGTTATGTTACCTTTTGTAAGAACACGACTGCGTGATTTTGGCACGTAATTTTAGGTTTAGTTCCACTTCCATATATACGACGTAAGTTATTGACAAATTATCACTTATTTTCTTAACTTGGTGAATTAGGATAACAATTTTTTAAAAAGTGAACAATAAAAAGTTCTTCAAAACCTAGAAGACCCTTATAATGTAAAGATTCTAAAAAGAGTTTATTAATGTAATCAACTCTTTTAATTTTCTTACGTTTAGGTACAACATGATTTTTAGTAAACTTTTCTTTTTATTCATAATTCACAATTTCATTGAATAGTAAACTACCACCACTACTACTACTTTGTGCATATGCGATTTGGAATTGATGCATAATTTTGGATTTAATGTAGAAAGAAAAAGAGACAACGAGAAAGAATCAAATCAACATCAATGTTATCATATGCCAATCCATCATTTAAAACAGCAAAACAAACATATGCAAATCCATCAATGTTATCATAAAAAAAAGAAACAGAAGATGGATTTTACTTGGCAAACCAAATAAACAAAGTGTGTGCTTAATGTTCTTCAGGATTATTCTTTCCTTTATCCTACCTTTCTTAATAGTTAGCTTTAGCTATATTCATCTGGAAAAATCTATTGAATCATCTTTGTGCACAAACCAGAAGACGCCTTTTTTAAAAAAAAACAAACAAGCTCCCTTCACCGTGTTTCGCATATAAGTTATGGGTTCGGTTTGTGTCTTACGACTGCCAGAACAGCTCGGAGTCACCACTGTACAAGGAGTAATCTTGTACCTCGAGGTTTGCGACGTGCCAGTTAACAAGTTGGGACTGCAACACTTTGCAAAGGAACAACGCGACCGGGAATATCCACCATTCGTTCTCGTCCCTACAATATATGTAAAAGGTTAGTTGGATGATGCAAGAAGAGAATGTGTTGTTATGTTTGAACTTGAAGTGAAAGTTTTGTCTTTTGTTTCTCACATGCTAATGTTCCATGGCTCGAGATAAGGAATCTTTTTACCAGATGATGAGCCATGATAATGAATATATCCACACACAAACGCAACAAACTGCGCAAAAAACAACCCGGGACACAAAGGTTTTTTTAGTCATGTAAGAAGAGAGTGGAGAGACCAGAAGCCAAGTAGCACATTCATAACGAGAAAGAGAGAGTACTTACGACATTGACTAGAGACGTGATATTCCACAGAGCATAAACGCGGGTGCGACTAGCAGAGCGCCTTGGTCCGTGGCTAAACAAAGCGCTGACTCCGGCAGGGAATGGGAAAATGATGCTTAGAGGTAAAAAGAATAAAGCGAGAAAAACGTCCAGCATAGATATGGAGTAGAGCTGGAGCAGTGTTAGTAACATTAGAGTTACATCTCCTAGGAGTAGCACCGATATAACTAAACCGACCAGATCCTGCCAACAATGCTTGATATTAAGAAAAACAAAGATGTTTGAAGCAAAGAAGAAATCGCCAAGGAGGCTTTACCTGATGGCCAACAGGTTTTGTGTTATGAATCAAGAAGGAGATGAGGGAAAGGACATCTTTTTCTTCTTTGAGAAACTGTAAGCTACCGATCTCTATGATTTCTCCAAAGTCTCGATGCCTCATGTGATCAATCGAGTTTCTTAGAGGTTGTGTTAAATGTAGATTCTCTCTAAAATCATCAGAGGAGTTTTCAATTTGTACACCCCTGCATTTGGAAAATTCGGGGTAATGTACTAAGCAAAACAAACAGAAAAGAAAACCAGAGTGAAATTTTCTTACCATGGATGCTGCTGTTCTATTTCATCAACACGTCTTGTTGATGCCACTTCATCTACAATGGTGTGGATAAAGATTCCATACTGGCATGACGAAGAAGGCGATACCTGAAACCTAGCTAGATCAACACGTACACCATGTCTTTTTAACGCAGGGTTTCCATGAGTTTCAACCCATCTCATAACAGACCGAAACGTGGACCTCAGTTTCCCTTGCTGAACCAGACGCAGCTGAGCGTTCAGACCAGCAACAAAGCGGTACCAAGTGGTTGGTGGGACCAACTATAAAAGGGGATAAACTTGTTAACAAAAACAAGAAGAGAATACACCGCATATATCGGTCTACATGGGACAACAAACATACCTGGCTCAAAAGACTGGTCAGAATATCATCACTTTGAAGTGAGTAATAGGCCATGTAACTTCCATCGCCACCAAAAATCAAAGGCATTGGGAGTCTTTCATGAACCCGAGGAGGAAGATCATTTCTCTTTTCATCGCCACCAAGGAAGAAATCTAGATGCGCTAGCATTAAGTCAGGTGTAGCAGCTACCTGCACATTCACATCACAAGCCTTATACAATGATCCAAAATGTTGTAAGCAGAGTGCATTGGCTAATAGATGAATTTGTACCTTTAGCCCTTCATATAATGCCCTTGAACGACAAGAGCGTAGACAAGAATGATCATATTCTGATCGAACAAAGTCTCGAAGTTTCTGAAATTTCAGCCTTCGACGTGATTGCTGCCACGACCAAGCAAGAGGATATACAAGAATTGCAAGCATGATGTAAATCGCACCCTCCCACCACTGGTATGCTGCTATAGCATTGATATCATCAACAAATCCATTATACGCAGCCTCATACCTGAAATTAAACATAAAGTTATCTCACAAACAACGTTCAGATTTTCGCCAAAAGGTAAAACTCAACAGCTACTAACTTACACAATATCCTTTATTTCATCAGGCGGAGTATGAGAAAGATGCCAAGGTTCACTGAAAGTATTAGGACCTAAGAAATAGATCCTATGCATGTGTCCCTGTGATTCCTCCACTCTACTTGTCTCCATCACCTAAAACAGATAAAAAAATAAATAATGCAAGTTGATGGGAACTACAAAGATTAAGGCACGGAGATTGATTATTGCTATGGCCTAGGCAAACCTCGTTTAACGACTCAAGGAAAGGAAATGAGTGATCAATCTGAGAGCCATGATGGGTCGGGGCAGTCCCGTGTACTTCCTCACCACTAACAAATTTCATTCGGGCCACGCTAAAGACAAGTGCTAGTAGAAGTAGCACAACTACTAAAAGTATGCCAAACAACCATGGTCCACCAAATGTGTATATTAGCTCTTCAAGTGTAGTATAACAGTGTGGCATGTGGTATCTATCCGAAACGCATTGGTATGGACAAGGGGTTTCTGCAACACCACCTGTTAAGAAACAAGCAAACACACAATAAAGTCATATGTAACAGACAGATAAGGTGACACACTGAGGATAATAGTAAAAACATTGCACTAAAAATCAATAATCCCTTATTAGATAAGTTCTTTCCACTCATCTGAAGCTGAAGACATAAAGTTAGCATTTTCATCAAAGTTCTGAGATTCAAAGATTCTTGTACAAAAGTACCTCGAACGGTGACATATAAAGCACGATGGGGAAGTTCTCCAGCCGGACAAAGGTGACAAAGAGTTTTATCAGAACCAGTAACATTCTTATAAGTTCCAGCTGGACATTCCTGAGAAATATTGAATCATGTAGACCAGCGAAGTTAGAGTTTTGACCAAACCAAAGATAAAATGGACAGAAAAAATCACACATACGGAAGTTCAACACTACCTCGCAGTATAGACCATAGAGCCCTTGAGGACAAGCTTTACCAGTCAAAGATCCCGACTCTCCAACATTATCTTCACTGGCACCCAACCCTCCACTGCAATTAAGTTTCGAAAAACACATTAAGAAGATAAATTAGAGTGGCTTTGTAACAAAAGACTGAATTGTGTATCAAAAAAGGCTATAAACACAGTTTGATGTGTATGAACTTGTTCTAACAAACCTTACATAAACTCTTCCCTCTACTTTGGCAAAGTGATGATAGACATCACCAGTAGGAATGTCTGACCAATGAAAATGAATCCTTCCACCACTTCCTCCACCACCACCTTTTAGACTACCGTTTCCTCCTATACTAGAGAGAATCGCAGACTTTGCTATATCAAGTGTCCGCAAGAACAGAAGTACGGTTCCACCTGAACCGCCACCAGGTCCTAGACTTGAATTACTAATGCCTTTCAGCGTCTTCCTAGGACTTTCGCCATCAGTTGTTATCGAGCCTTCAAGTGACAAGCTTGAAAGCGGGTGCTCAAGTGAACCAATCACTTCCCAAATTGGTAAGAACAACTTATTAGGAAGATATAGATTGTTAAAGGGAAGCACCAATTATTTCTGATAATATGACTCACCAATGATTCCTCCACCAGCAACAGAGTCTGTTAACTCTTCATTTCCACTTCCACTGCCAAGCTCGCAAGGTAGTTCAGCATTTCCATAAGAATCACCCCCTTCTATACAAGTATGATTGTAACACCCGTTTCCACCTTTACCACCATGTCCACCACCACTCCCAATACCGCTTCTCAGAAACCTACCTGTCCCAACTCCACCTTTGCAGCCTGTGTGGATTATCAAATCTCTCAAAAACTGGTTTACCTTACCAAATAAAAATGACAGAGAGTAGACCATCTTAAATGAGTATGTATGTTTACCCATCCCGTCTGCAGTTATCTTCCCAGATGAGCGGACAACTATAGTTCTTGCTAGATGGAAATGAACTACAGATCCTTTGATTAGACCATCAACAGTAATATCTTCAACTCGGCAAATCTGCAACAGAGACCGATTTAGACAGGAAAACAACTCCTTTCATTATGATTTTTTTCATCCGTAAACAAGCACCTGTAGAGTGAATGAAAGGGATGAATTGACATTGCAATCCTCCGGCGGGTGGAGTAGTTCAACAGGGCAATCTTCACGTTGACAGTAAAGCTTTGGAGTACTTTGAAATAAACCAAACACAAAAAAATATTAACAGGTTCAGCACAACAAAGCACATAGTAAAAAGGACTTTTGTGGAAGGATCATCCGAACCTTAAGAACTTACAGGCCACCAGTTGATGCATTCTGTAAAGGACCACGCAATACAGCTCCGGCTCCAACCTTCACAAATCATAAGAATAAACCGTTAGCAAGAAATATATTTTGCTACATGCTCACACTCAACTTTCTAAACCTCTGTATCTTATAACCCACAAAGACAACAAGAATACAACAGACATGTAACAGTTTGTTTTTCTTACCTGAATGCTATAAAACAGAGACAAAATCAGACGCTGCGCTTCGATTGTATCTCCTGCTCCTGTTAGGTTCAACAGACCCTGCCCATGCACTCCGAGGTTTCCATTGGATTGTATCACAGATGAGTCCTATAAAAAGAAGAGCAGATGCTAAAGCTGTACAAAGTTAGCCAGCAAGATTAAGAACAAATAATTAAGCGATGATTATAATACCTTAAGCACCAACAAATTACTAATTTCAAGCATTGACGTTCCCAGTATTGTCACTCCACCACCATCAATAAACATTCTTGACTTCAACATCAAGAACACCTTGACCGTCATACGTAAAGCCCCAAACACCTGATAATAAACAATAGTCGAGAGATTAACAAAGTGTGAAGAAAGACAACACATGTGTTCTCAAAATAAACCAGGCACCTTGATAGCAGAATCGCTCATCAGGATCTCCTCTGCAAATAGTTCAAATTCGGAGGAAGCAAAGCGAGCAAGCCCGAAGTTCAACTCACCACCATTTGACAAACTTATCAGTCCTTGAACCTACAAAACCCGGAAAATGTTCAATTTAGTAATAGGACCTCATCATTCAACATTCTCTACCAGAGATGAACTGATATAAATATAAAGAAAGTATCTAACTTTCACAAACCTGGACACGGCTCCAACGCAAGGGAACAGCAACTTTGGCCATATTATGGATATACAAATTAGTGAAAAGGCGATGGTAAGGGAACTCTAGGAGAAGAGTATCTGTATATGATAACTTATTATCGTTGTCGATAGTTAAGCTCTCTGAAATAACATCATATAGAGTTCCTGCGGCTCCTCCATTATCTGGGCAACCAAAACTACTACCTCCTACAAAGACAAAAAAAATTCAAATTTAACCTTCACAAACATAGAGACTATCAATACAAGTCTTCAAGAAACTTCACAGCAGAGTCTAAAGCTAACCATGAATAAAGATCTTAGGATCAGAATGTCGGCTATATATATGAACCGCTACTCGTCCACCGCCTCCACCAGCATAACCATCGCCTCCAGATGCACTTATACGACCATTTCCTACCCTGTTACATGAACCAAAACCGTCAAAACTAGAAACCTATAAAGCTAAAACTCTTACACAAGTTTAACACATTGTATTTGTGCATGGCCTCAAAAAGGCAGATACTAAATGCAATAGTTTAAAGGATTCATGGTCCACAAAGTTCAAAACTTTATTTCCTAAACAACATAAGACCCTTTTACATTAATTTACCACCAACCACCATATATAGAACCACATGAGCATAAACAAAGCCTTAATGAAATCAAAGCTCACTTGCATTAAAGAAAGAAGCAATTAGATGGAGATTAATTAACTAAACCAAAAGTAATTAAAAGAAAAGACAAAAACTTTACATTTTATGACCCTTAAGGAAGATGCTGCCGCCGGACCCACCACCACCTTTAACTCCACCACTGGCCCCATCAGCTAAAACGCTGCCGTTTAACCCAACATACCCTACAATCTCCATAACCACTGTCCCGCCGCCGCCTCCGCCGTAATCAACCTCGTTGCTCGTTGACCCACCTCTGCTTCCGTAACTATCCGGCCTCTCCACCGTCGACCATCCGTACACATTACCTCCCCACACATCCTCCGGTAGCTTCGTCGTCGTATCCGACAAACAACAAGCCCCTCTTCCGCCGTATCCACCACCGGCTCCTTCAACACCCTCCGGCGTACCGTTCGTCCCGGACGGCGGTTCACCGCCTAATCCGGTTGTTTCCACGGCGGAGCCAAGCTCGAAATCGGCGTTATCCGCGATGAGATGGAAATCTCCGGCGATAACCGTCGAGTTCTCGGCTAACGAGAAATTACCGGAGATATTGACCGTAATCGAACATCCGGGGATTGCGCAGACCAATCTAACGCCGGGCAAGACGTGGAGGTTGCCTTTCCCGGCGATGTAATGGTCACGCGTGAGATTCAAATCGGTGACGAGCTTACACGTGGAATCTAAAGACCCGACTCCGCCTAGGTCATCGACGCACGAAACCGACGAATCTTCATCTGGGTTTGGCTCAGGCGACGGAGAAGGCGACGGTGACGGCGGATTGTAATCTCCGGCGAATCGAATCGCGTTCTCGTCAGAGGAATGGGTTAGTTTTAGATTCGAAGATACGACGTAGAGGATGAAGAAAGCGACACGGAGATAGAATCTCACCATTGATTAGGAATCGATTTTCATTTAGAGATTAGAGACATTGGTTTTTATATAAGAAACAAAAGGGCGTATAGCGAATTTCGAACCGTTGCGTCTCTACGAGAAAGAAGGGGAAACAAAATTGAAACCCAGATTGTAAAAAAACAGAGATTGTGAAGATTTAGATGAAAAAGGTTAAAGCTTTGAACATGGTGCTATGCGTTTAAACAGAGGATGTAGAGAGAGAGAGAGAGAAGAAGAAGAAGATAACTTTGCTAGAGAGAGAGAGAGAGAGAAGAGAGCAAAGGAGGTTGCGAAGGAAGAGAGAGGCGCGCTTTGTTTGGTAAATTGTGTAGAAATTTTTTAGAAAGGCAAGGCTTTAGCTTCGAATTCACACGTGAGAACTTTCTTTTTTATGTTTACCAGTTAGTTTATGACACGTGTTGATCTTAGCCATTAAACTAAACCAAAAACCCTTTGTTTTAACTTTTAAGTCTTTAAACATACTTTAATCGCTGTGTTCAAAGTAAAATATCTCCTTATTACAATCTTGTTAACGAAAATTAGGAAACTTCATTTGAGGAAAAAATGGAAATATCTTAGATGAACTGAAAAAGACTTCTAGTAATTATAATCGATCATTATAAATATTTTAAAACCCTAATTTAAATAGCAAAAATAACTTAATCTCCCACATGTTCCGGAAATTAGTTTTATAGTTTCGACTCAAAAAAACATCCTTAATCATATAAAAATAGTATTATAGTGTTCACAAATCAAAATTAATCTTACAAACAAAACATTCGGAAAGTGTATAATATATATATTTTGTATGAGACACGAAAATACTTTACCTTAGGAAGTTCAACAGAGTATTAACACAAATATCCACTTGCTGTTGACCGCAGAACATAATGGGCCAAATTTTCACTAATATCATTTTCAAGTCAAAGCTTCACAATAATATAGTTTTCAACATCATACTTTTTTGGCTTCACGTATAATATATATTGTTATGAGTTATATGCATATACATAACAAATTAAATTAAGTTGTAGAATTATAAACCTAGTGTACGTATATTAAAAATATCAAAGTAATAGTTTAACGCGAAAATGATAGTTTAACGGCTGATCAAAGAATACATGATTTTCTGATTATTTTAGTCTCCAACTTTATATTGTGTGTTGGAGATTAATGTAGATAGTACCAGTCACGTTTTAATGATAAAGTATTGATTAGAAAAAAAAACTTATAAAAAAGAAAGGGTAGTGAAGACAATAATGTAGAAGCAATGACGGATCAACTTAAAAAAGGGAATAATTTAGGAGATTGATTGGGCATGAAGCTATGTCAATAATGTAAAAATGTACGTGTGGCATTTTTTTGAGGAACCGACATCAATGCCAAATGGCAAAACATGAAGACAACAGTTTTTGATATTTTGTGTAAACGTGTTTGGTTTTTGCAGGATTCCTCTTAAGAGGTTGCGTGTTGGTGCATTCCCACTACACAAACACACATACACGAGCTTTTACATTTTATATTTTTATTTTTGGGTGAAACGTAGCTTATAGGAGAGAGTTTTTTTTCTATGTATTTTTATTTTTAGTATATGCCTAACGTGTGTTTTATATACAAAACAAGATTTACTATGGTTTTGGGTATTTTCAAAGATTTTGGCACGTAAATCTTCTTCTTCTTATAAGGTTCGTGAGCATTATTATACACATTAGGGTTTCAGATTTCATGTGTATATGCTTTCTTCTGAAGCTATATGATTTTTGTTGTTGAAAAATTGTTAAACAAACCAACGACGGGTTGACTTAGTCGGTTAAGCGAAGTCGTTCGTGATGGTTGTGTTTTTGAGTTCGAGCCGCGTTAGAAGCGATGATTTACGCCACTAAATCATATTACCAAAAGGTTGATCGCGGGATTAGGAGATTATGAGAAGCTAAGTTATCTAGCTTCATGCTTTATTTGTGTGTTTTAAGTTAAATATTTTTGTAAAACTTCTTATTTTAAAAAAAAATTATGGTGAGAAATGGGTTTTCTCTCTCCCTCTCTTCTCTCTCAAAAATCTTCCAGAGAGGGGGAGAGAAACCAGATCTCCACTATTTTTGCCGAACGTTTCTTCTCCGGCAAGTAACTACTGACATTCTCATGACATCCATCGGCTCCTACAGTGGTGGCTTGGTCAGATCTGCTTCGGAATTTTTGGGTTTTTTTACCAAAGATGTCCGCTTTCGGCATCGTTGGCTCTTTTAGCAACGGTGGCTGGCTTTTGTCTCCAGCATCGTTGGCTTCTTTAGCAATGGTGGTTGGCTTATGTCTCTAGTATCGTTGGCTCTTTTAGAAACGGTGGCTGGCTTTAGTCTCCGGCATCGTTGGCTCCTTTAGCAATGGTGGCTGGCTTATGTCTCTGACATCTTTGGTTTTCTTAACGGAGATGGTCGGCTATCTTTATCTACATTTATAATTTCTGCTTTGGCTTCTCTCAAATCCGTTAAAATCTAGAGAATGAATGTGTGAGTCACAGATCTGAAGATTCAAGAGGGTTTGGAAAGTTTCGTCAAGGTTCTTCGGTTTGTTTTTTGATCCATAAAGATGTGGCATCTTCTATGGTGGTATCGGAGAATCTGAAGCTTTCACGGGACGAAATCATCGCGGCTAAAGCCGTTCATCGCCCGACCTCCGACCAGTGATGTGGCAGATTCCGGTTCATCATCGCGGCGCGTTTAGTGTACGGTGGAATGTGGTGGCTGCTTCTTTTTCTAGGGTTTTATTTCGGATTGGGCTTATCACATTTAATTTCTTTAGAGATGCCTTTTAAAATTCTAGTGGGCTTTTAGTTTAAATTAATGTGTTTGTTTTAAGTTCATGTTAAAAACTTTTGTTTGTGGGCTTTAAACCTTATGTATTAGTTTTGGATTAAATAGAACAGACGACAAAAAAAAAAAAATATTATGGTGATAAAAAAATAAAAAAAAAAGAAAGAGGAAATTCCGAGAGTGGACACATAATTTGATTAGGCTTATTTCTTTACTAAAATCAATTTATGTGTTTGACTCATCAATAGGGCCTTTTTAAGTTTCGAGAGGGCCCAATAAATAAGACGGTTAGTTTTTTTGTGGCCTATAAAATAGTGTGTAGGGGGTTGTGTTTCTCCCAATTTATATTTAATTGAGCCTAACGAGAACGTTAGGGTTTTTTTGCCTAGCATCAGATATTCTCAATCATCGACTTTTTTTCTTCTTTTTGTTACTCTAATCTCACAAATTACCATAATCTTCTTATAAAACTACGTTGTAATCATGTCGAAGCAAGAAGTCGATAGACCTTTTAATTTTAAGGTAAAAACTGGTTTTATATTGTCAAGATCTCTCTCTCTCTCTCTTTTGAAAACGGCATTGAATCGTTTAACACTTAATTTTTTTTGATAATTTGTAATGAAGGGACTTGATAATAGTTTACCACCAAGTGTTCCATATCAGCCCACTTCACCATGTTACAAACCATCTCCACCTGGTTACTATCCGGGTTATCAACCTCCAAACAACACATGTCATGACATTTCACCACCAGAGCCTATGGAATATTTCCCCTATCTACCAACTAACCCTTATGCACCACCTAATCCTTTTCCACCACCTAACCCTTTTCCACCACATAACCCTTGTCCACCAGATGACCCTTATGCACCATCTTACCCTAAGTATGAACCATCCTTAGGCTCCTCTACGCCTATTGTAAGATCTACTTTCTCTATATATGTAAATGTTGGGTTTTGTTTTTTGAAGGGGACTCGTGAATATATGTACTCTGTTTGTTTTTCTAATCTCTCTATCAGCCCGACCGTAAACTAGACTGTGGGTTTGGTTGTTCTGCGCTTGCTTATGCTGGACTTCAATGCTACAATCTCCAAAATGTAAATTTGTTACACTCAATTCTCTCTAGCTTTTACTTCTTAATTACTACTACTACTATTATAGGTTTCGATATCGATCGTCTCAAGTTCTAAGATCTTTGCTCTTGCCCCTGTAGAGAACAAACTTTAAAACTACAATTAAACAAGACGAGAACTATCGTGAGGGGCGCGCTACTAGGTTTATTATGTTAAATGTCAGCGAGGATCGAGAACCCACTCGCAGGCTATGTACAATGGGGAAGTATACCTATGAGAATAATGGTTGCATGACTTTAATTACAACGGTCTCAAAGTTAAAGCAAGGTAATATATATATTATTGTAAGCCACCTTTTTGTTTTTTTAATAACTCTCTCTCTTTGTTATATATATATATTTCTTGTGGCTAATGAATTTTTCCAACTTTAATTATCTTTGGTCATACCAAAGAGGGGGAAAGTTTTCCCACAAAGAGTGATGAGTTTAACAAAGATGGAGTGGATAATTTGTTCAAAGGAGATATGCCAAGTTCAATGCCTGATGATACAACACTAGCATCAAGTCATAATGGCATGCAATTCTACGAGGTCAATGACGAGGCAGCCCCTGTGATCGATATTAATCCTTACGTGATATATATATATGTTGTTATTAACATGCATGATCATGTCTTGGCAGGTGACAAAGTCGGAGATGTTAAAATACGCTGCCATGTTTAGCTCGTTTTTCAGGGTCATATCGTTAGTTGGTTTGAAGTATAAACCGGTAAGGGAAAATTAAAGGCTTTTAGACTTTAAAATATATATATATATATATATATATACACACAAGCCAAGTGTTGTTTTTTGTGTTGTGTTGGGGTTAAAATGATCAAGTTATATATAATTGGTGTTGTGTTTTTGCAGGACATACTTTTGCCATATTGGTGTCATGAGGTGAGCAAGACATTTGTGCAAACGAGACAAGATTTGGAGGGAGAGAAGATGAAAGTGAATGCGGAGAATGCAATATTTTACATTAGCTACAAAACGCATCGCGGTGTAGACGTAAATGCTATCATAAGGAGAACAATGGATGGTATCCCTCAGCATATGTCTCTTGAAGTCAAGCTCTTGATGTGAAATATGCCCACCACAAAGTATTCATATATCATATATATATATATATGTATTATGTATGTGTGCATCTTTTAAACTATGTTGATCTTCTGCTTCGGTTGCTACTTTGAATTAATGTTTTGGGTTTACTTTTGAACTGACTTATATCTATGTGTGGGTTTGGTTTTTATTACATGTTTGGTCTCTATCTTTCTAATGAAGAAGAGAGATTACCGAGAACGAGTTGTAAAATCAAAAGTGATAATGGTAAAATCAAAAGTGATATCAAAGCCAAAAGTTTACACTTTATATTTTTGTATAATAGTATAGTAGTGATTTGTATAAGGACGCAGCCATGGAAAACAGAGGGAGCCAAAGATGCGGAGCTTTGAGTAGTTTGGCGGATCTCCGAATAGTTTTTGGACAGGAGACATCATGTCGAGCACCGGTGTTGGGAGACAGTTTATGAGGTATACGGCAGTAGAGAAAGCATAGGTCCAATACGAGTTGGGCATTCCGGCATGTGTAAGTAGCGCGAGACCGGTTTCAACTACATGTCTGTGCTTCCGTTCCGATATGCCGTTGTGCTCAGGTGTGTTACATCCATCTTTGAAATGTACTGATCCTGTATTAGCCTTTCCATGTTCTTCTTTCCCATATGGCCAAGCCTTGAATGCCACTTTCTTGCAGAGTCAACTGCAGACCTCACTGTGTTGACTTCACCTTTTGGCACTGTTCCTTCCAAGTAGTATAAACCATCATCATACTTTCCTGACAACACTTTCTTCCCATCCTTTTTGAGTAGAAAATTGACTATAAAGTTTTCACCTTCATATATGCACCCTGCCTTTTCTAGACAGCCATAGGATATTAAGTTTCTGCCCATCTTTGGCATGTACCTAAATCCTGTGAGGATAACACTTAGACCTTCATCAGTGATGATTCTGACTTTGCCTATTCCTTTGATTTCACTGAAAGTGTTGTTCCCCATTAACACCTTACCACCTTTGAACTCCTCTAGATCAAATAGTAAGTCCTTTCATGTGTAATATGATAGTCGCTCCCCGAATCCAATACCCAATCATCCTCTCGATTTTTGAATTCCAGCTGATAGTGTCATGGGTTCCGATCCTTCACAAGTGTCCTCGGGTAGTTCTAACACTAAGGACTTTGGAACCTTCATTGCCATGTTAACACCGCCTTGAATTTTCCTTGCCATATTCACACTCCCTTGAGTCTTCCTTTCCGGACAATCTCTTTTCCAATGCCCCTCTTTACCGCGTACAAAACACCCTTTGTCCTTCTTTCCCGATCCGGGCCTCGGACTTGCTCCTTGAATGTCCTCTCGTTCTTGTTAAAGCCATGCTCGGAACTCTCTCTTTCTCGATCTGCCTCTCGTTGTTTGAAACAAACAAACCTTCCGCTTGACCCTCGCTTGATTTACTCGCTTTCGTTATCTCTCTTTCCTTGGACTTGGCCGAACCTATCACCTTCTTGATGTTCGGTGTTTCCCTTCCATACTTGAGAGTTTCTTTAAGCCGATCAAACTTGCTAGGTAGTGAACTTAGCAATAGGATAGCTTGTACTTCTTCTGAGATTATAATTCCAATGTTGCTTAAGTCCGAAACTAGTTTCGTAAACTCATCAACATTGTGATCAATGTTCTTGGACTCTTGCATCTTGAAGTTGTAGAATCTTAGTTGTAGGTAGATTCTATTAGGCAAGGTGCTTTCCAGTACAAACCGTCCAAGCATCTTCCACATAGATGATGCAGTTTCACAGCCTATAATCTTCCTTAGTACATGATCACCCACATTAGGAATTATAATGTTCTTGGCCTTCTCGCATTTCTCAACTTTCTCTCGGATCTTTAACCTTTGAAGTAATAGTTGTAGCATCTGAGTTTTCTTGATTTCCTTCTGTGGCAGATTCTTGTGGGTCTTGTGTTGTTGTTTCAGGTTCTTTAAGAAGCTCTTCATCGGTGAGAATGTCCTTAAGACCTAGCATGCTAAAGTGAGCCATCATCCTCACTTTCCACAGAGAGAAGTCCCCTGTGCCATCAAATCTGTCTACCTTGACCTTAACCCTCATCTCCTTATCTTTACCCATGGATCTTGCTTGCTTCAGAAGCTGCCTTGAAGATCAAAACTTTGAGCAAAACACACAGGAATTTCAGATAAGTTTCGAACCTTATCTAATCTCCTTCTTGCTCTATATTAATCTTCCCTGAATTGCTTCTTGGCCTCTGATCCTGAGCTGCTCTGATACCACTTGTTACGTTTTGCTTATATGAATCACTTGTTCTTGAATTGATTCTTTAGTATAATTGTTTGCGGAATTGGATAATGAAAGACACTGAGGTTTGTTACCCTGAGTTCACCGTGAATGGCTACGTCTCAGGGGCTGGCTTGCGCCGGCGATGCACTAGACTTGGCCGGAAAAGCCCCGGCCGTGGCGTATACAAAGAAGCTAATCTGGTTCTGTCTTGATTTCAGGTACAATCAAACGAGAAACCGAGAACGACGTATCCGATACAATCACACGCCTTATCTAGAATTCTCTCCGGTGGATTACTCTTCTCCTCCGGTGAAATTCTCTCTCCTTTTCTTCTCTGTATCTTTCTCTTTCTCTGCAACTCTCCTTTTATAAGCTTAACCTCTTTGTTGCAGCTGAAGGAAACGACGTCGCCTAGCTGACTTGGGCCGCCTAGCTGATTTGGGCTTCGGCTTGACTCAGGCCCAAATAACGTTTAAGGCCCAATTAGATATTAGGTCTAGACATAAAAACCTTCACAAGCACTTAAAACAAAGTAGTTTTGTTATTGTTCTGACATTCTTGTTCCTTTCTGGATTGGTTGCATCAGCTAGTCATGACAAGCTAGTGAAGCTGTGGAAGTGAAATCATTGAGACGAGAAGCGAGCGTGTGTGTGTGTGTGTGTTTAGGCGGTTACTATGGGTTTAACTTGTGTGTTTCTTTTCTCTTTGTCGCCCAAATCATCTGCTTCAAATGTACGTTGCATGATCTCTCTGACACAAATTGTGATTTTTGTTTTGTTTGGAAACCGCAAACGTGAAAGTTGTAATCGCCACCAATTATCAAAAAGCTTAAACTCAAAGTGGCCCATTAGTTTTTGTCGGTTGTCTACCCAAATAAATGGGCTTTATAAAGTTTTAGGTTAGGCCCAATAATTTTGTCGGTTTGTTTGTGCGGATATATATATATATATATCTATATTAGTATTTTTGAAGTACTAATTTGAAATTTTCCAAAAAATCACACTAAATTACACATTATGCTATTCAGGCATAAAAGTAAATATTTTTGAACATTTAATTACGAAAAATCAAATAAGGAAATATTATAATTCTCTCCAAAAATAAATAAAAAATATTAAAGAAATTATGTAAAAAATATTTGAAAAACAAAATAAACATATGTAATTCACATAAATACATTATTACATAGTTTTTTTATAAAAACTACCATTAAAATTTTATTTAAATCAAAACAAACATGTTTAATTAATATTATTAAGAATTTAAAAACGATTTGAAATTTTTTTTTGTTAAAAATATCAAACAATAAAAAACAAAATAGTTTGTTAACGAGTTTGATTTCAGGTTCGATTATAAACAAAAAAGAAGAAATTGCAATTCTACTAAAATTTAAATCTTATATTACATATTTAGAATATGTTTACGACAATTATTTATATATATAATCAAAATAATTATAATTTTAAATAAATTTGGGTAAATCGCATAATATGATTTGTGTATTTTGATTCGGTTTGTATTTTGAATTCGGGTATTTTCGAATCCTAAATATAATAAATAATAAATTATTGGTCTAATCAACTTATAAATTATACGAAATATATAATAAAAATATATATATTATTATTTTTGAAGTATTTTTTGAACTTTTCTAAAAAAACCTCACTTAACTACATACTATGTCATTGGTTTTAAACTCACTTAAAGAGTTATGTAAAACTTACACACAAACATATCTCATTCTATATATATACTTTTTTTAAATTGACTTAAATATCAACAAAAACAATAAAACCGATTTTAACATAAAATCAACCACTAATTTCATATTTATGATATTTTTGATATAATCTTTTTATTTTTCTTACTGGAGGTCTATAAAAAATTTCAGAATATAAATATTTTTTAAAAAGTATATAGTTTAGTTTTTATATATATTCATTGTCCATATTATAATTTTCTATTTATATTAATATTTTAGATGTTAATAAACATCTATATTGAACATAGATAAAGTTTGTTTAAATCAATTAACACTAAGCATAACAATTATTTATTAACGGGTTCAGCTTTCTAGAAAAATTCTAGATAAATGACAAGAAGTTTGAAAATAATGATTAAACTTTATCATAAACAAATTTCGGTTTATTCGGGTTCAAATCTAGAAATTTGTTTTGGCTTCGGGTTTTCGAGTAGTAAATTTCTCAATTCGTTCGGGTTATTTATTTTTGAAACGGTTTCAGTTCTTTAATTTCGGTTTGGTTCCAATTATGTACTTCAAATATAATTATAACTATTATTATTTTAAATAATTTTTGGGTAGTTAGAGTAGTTTAGTTTAGTTCTACAAGATTGAGTTCGGTTCAGATTCGATTTCGGGTATTATGGTAGTAAATTTCCCTATACATTCGAGTTATTTGTTTTTAGAATCGGTATTAATTTGGGGATTTTGGTTTGGTTTGGGTTCGGTATTTCGGATCCGGAAGTTTTGCCCATCCCTAATTTTTATAGTTTATAATAGTTTGGAATAAACACACTTACAAATTATATTAAGATTTTGCTATATAAAATATAATTCTCATTATATATTTATGGGAGAATCACAAAACTACACCTTTTGAATTACATTTCACATGAACTACACCATTTCAAAAATATTTCACAAAACTACACCTAAACACTCAAAATTAAATTCAAATAAACTCTATCCACACAATCATACCCCTTAATACTATTTCTAAACACTAATTAGCGAACACAAATGAAAATATTTTAATTTTGGTAATTTTGAAAAGGGTAAATCAAGCTTTAAAATTTTGAAAGGGTGTAAATTTGTGAAAATATTGAATTAGGTGTAGTTTTGTGAAGGAATGATTGAAAGGGTGTAGTTTTGTGAATTTCTCTATATTTATTTGCATAAACAATAAAAGAACAAAATACACTTTAGAAATTCTTAATATTTTTATTTATTTTACAAAATCAGAAAAAATATTACAAACTTCTAAATTAACTGTATATATATAAAATTATTTATAAAAACATAAACCCGTGGTGTACCACGGGTTAAATCCTAGTATAATAGTAATAATAAAAATAAGGTAAGGTCACAGAAGCACATCGATCCCATTCATTATCCATCGAAATCGCCTTTTCATCTCTCGTTTGGTTTTCCCGTATCTCTCTTCTTCAATCTTCTTCGATCTCTAATCCGATAACTCTCAATTTCGTAAGTACTCTCTCTGATTCTGAGCCTCTTCTTCTTATTGCTTTGAACCTGCTGAATCTTAGAAACCCTAATTCTTTGGATCTGTGATTTTCTATGTTTTGTTTGTGATTGTTTGCAATAATGATCTTTTTTGCACTGATCGATTGTATCTTAAATTGAATTCTGGAGATTCAATGTGTTTATGAATTTGGTTTTGATAGATTCCGTTTTTGAATATCTGTTAGCGTTTGTGTCTATGTGAAATCTAAGTCCTCTTATCTGATTTTTAGGTTTTCAGTGAAACGCCATGTTGAAGGAAGAAACCATGAGCCATTTTAAGGTAATGGGATTTCTACTTTTGATCCCCACATAGATAACTATTATTGTTCGTTGAATCCTAATACCTTTCTTTTTTTTTTTTTCCTTAAAAAAGGGACTCTGTGTTAGTGCACCACCAAACCCATATGAGCCTGTAATATCCGCCAGGAGTTTCTTCTCCCCTTCCTCTTCACCATTGTACTGTGATCCGCTGAAACCACAATCTACTTCCTTGCCGAGACTCGGCTGTGTTGTTGGACCACCAAAACCACATCAGTTGGAGTCTCAAAGATCTGTCTTGCCCTATGCACCATCTCATTATTCCTCACATTACTCTATTCCGCGAGCTTCAGAGTCCCATCTTAACTTTCCACCACCACATCTGCTCAATGCACCCGTGCGGGATTATCTACCTGCAGTTCAATGTAATTCCATTGCACCACCGCTAGAGCCGCTGAAATATTTTCCCCATCTACCACCACCTAATCCTTTTCCACCACCTAACCCTTTTCCACCACATAACCCTTGTCCACCAGATGACCCTTATGCACCATCTTACCCTAAGTATGAACCATCCTTAGGCTCCTCTACGCCTATTGTAAGATCTACTTTCTCTATATATGTAAATGTTGGGTTTTGTTTTTTGAAGGGGACTCATGAATATATATGTACTCTGTTTGTTTTTCTAATCTCTCTATCAGCCCGACCGTAAACTAGACTGTGGGTTTGGTTGTTCTGCGCTTGCTTATGCTGGACTTCAATGCTACAATCTCCAAAATGTAAATTGTTACACTCAAGTCTCTCTAGCTTTTCCTTCTTAAACTACTACTATTATAGGTTTCAATATCTATCGTCTCAAGTCCTAAGATCTTTGTTCTTGCCCATGTAGAGAACAAACTTTCAAACTGATATTCAACAAGACGAGAACTATCGTGAGGGGCGCGCTACTAGGTTTATTATGTTAAATGTCAGCGAGGATCGAGAACCCACTCGCAGGCTATGTACAATGGGAAAGTATACCTATGAGAATAATGGTTGCATGACTTTAATTACAACGGTCTCAAAGTTAAAGCAAGGTAAAATATATATATTATTGTAAGCCACCTTTTTGTTTTTTTAATAACTCTCTCTCTCTTTGTAATATATATATTTCTTGTGTCTAATGAATTTTTCCATCTTTAATTATCTTTGGTCATACGAAAGAGGGGGAAAGTTTTCCCACAAAGAGTGATGAGTTTAACAAAGATGGAGTGGATAATTTGTTCAGAGGTGATATGCCAAGTTCAATGCCTGATGATACAACACTAGCATCAAGTCATAATGGCATGCAATTCTACGAGGTCAATGACAAGCAGCCCCTGTCATCGATATTAATCCTTACGTGATATATATATGTAGTTATTAACATGCATGATCATGTCTTGGCAGGTGACAAAGTCGGAGATGTTAAAATACGCTGACATGTTTAGCTCGTTTTTCATGGTCATATCGTTAGTTGGTTTGAAGTATAAACCGGTAAGGGAAAATTAAAGGCTTTTAGACTTTAAAATATATATATATATATACACACAAGCCAAGTGTTGTTTTTTTGTGTTGTGTTGTGTTGGGGTTAAAATGATCAACTTATATATAATTGGTGTTGTGTTTTTGGAGGACATACTTTTGCCATATTGGTGTCATGAGGTGAGCAAGACATTTGTGCAAACGAGACAAGATTTGGAGGGAGAGAAGATGAAAGTGAATGCGGAGAATGCAATATTTTACATTAGCTACAAAACGCATCGCGGTGTAGACGTAAATGCTATCATAAGGAGAACAATGGATGGAATCCCTCAGCATATGTCTCTTGAAGTCAAGCTGTTGATGTGAAATATGCCCACCACAAAGTATTCATATATGTATTATGTATGTGTGCATCTTTTAAACTATGTTGATCTTCTGCTTCGGTTGCTACTTTGAATTAATGTTTTGGGTTTACTTTTGAACTGACTTATATCTATGTGTGGGTTTGGTTTTTATTACATGTTTGGTCTCTATCTTTCTAATGAAGAAGAGAGATTTCCGAGAACGAGTTGTGATATCAAAAGTGATAATGGTAAAATCAAAAGTGATATCAAAGCCAAAAGTTTACACTTTATATTTTTGTATAATAGTATAGTCCCATTCAATCACCATTTCTATCACTTAAACACGTGTTATAAGAAAATAATACGACATGTGGAGTATAATTTTGCTGTTTGGTTTTCCATTGATTAATCTTCATGCTACAAAAATTAAAAATATTTTAATATTACATTTTAAAAAAAATAGTGTTTCCAAAATGACACTTTGAGAAGTGGTCCAAATGTTTGGGAGAGAAACGGATATAATGATGGGCGCGCGGTCGGCGTGAACTCTAATCCCTAAGACATTATTTATGAAATAATTTGGGAAATAATTTGTGAAAAATCTTAATTGTCAACACCATAATGAGTTTTAACAAATTAATTGTGAAATGGCAAGAGAGATCTTTAATAATCAATCAAAAATGTGACATGGAAAAAACATTTATTAATAAAAAAAATAAAAAAGGCTTTTAAGATCTAATAACTAGAATAATTTTCAAACATCATTTATGGAAAAACAAATGAAATAAAAAATATTTAAGAATATAAATTCTAAATTTTTTAAAAATATATATATAGAGTACAACAAATATAGAAAAATGTAATAAAATTTTATTGGTTAAAAAGTCAAAACGCATTAAATTTTTCAATCAAAAATTAAAAAGAATAAACAGTTGGAATAAAAGAATTTTTTTTAAACCATATTTATTATGAAATGAATATAACAATAAATCTCAGTATTAAAACGTTTAACGTCACCACAATCCTATAAATATATACCGCATATTAATGGTGAACCAGATCCATATATCCGTTTTTTAAGATATCCGGATTCGCATATGCCTAAATCCGTAAAAAATGACTCGAATTCGGATCCATTAGACGAATATTCGGTCAGAGAATACATGTTGACTTTTGAAGGATATTCGGATCCGTTTATGTGAATACTTTTATAAATATATTTCTACAAAAACTGAGTGGAATTAAAAAAAAAATTGAAAATTTTTATATCCAAAACTAAAAGTAATTCACTTTTACGTAAAACTTTATTATTTTCAAAATTTATTCATCGCGCCATGCGCGAGAAATTACCTAGTTACTTTTATATCGAACTTGTACAGGTGGCAAATTCTCATTTTTGTCACGGATATTATGAAAAAAATAAAATATTATAAATATTTCAATTTTATGATAAACCATCGTATAATATTAATAATATATTTAAAATTTATTAAAATTTTAAGTTATAGAAAATTTTGATTATTTAAAAATATTTTTTTTAAATATTCGAATCGATGATGTAAATAAAAAAACTAAAAGTATCCGAAAATCTTTAAATAATTAAAAATTTTAATACTTTTAGATACCTTTGCGGTACGTCATGCATAATTTTGCGACGGAACAAAATATATCAAACGTAATTTATGATATACTAAAAAATATTAGAATATACATATATATATATATATATAATTAAAATTTTATTATTCAACATACATCAATTAAAAAATAATTAAAAATTATATTAAATTAATATTTTATAAATATTACTCCCGTGCGAGACGCACGGATAAAAATCTAGTATTAAATGTATTGGATGTATTTCTTGTGTATTTTTGTGGGTTACACATGTAAGAGGTGGGCTTAACCTTTATATAAAGAAATAATTAGCTGTATGGACAGTTTTTGCAAAAGTAATTAAAAAACAGTCCGGTTACTATTCAAAATTAGCAAAATGGACCGTAGGGTCCACAAATGTTACTATTTCGTTTTTTGTGTTTTACATTTATGGGTATATATTTTTTGTTATTTACCGTTATGCCATTCTGATTTTTCATTTGTTTTTATTAATTTTTGATGATTTGACATTTACTTTTCGCTTTTTTTTTATTTACTCGATTTTAGGCAAAAGCAAACCAAATTTATCCCTAATTCATCTAGCTCAAATTGGTCTGCCGTTTTCTTTACCCTAATATACCTGTAATCGAACTTTGAATGTTCCTTCATTAAGTTCCTTGGATTCTAGCAATGAAGTCTAAGAAAATGTATTCATCCAACCATACTTTACCTCACTTTTTTCATGTACGGAATACACGAGCTTCGTCATCCAGGAAAGTTGCAGGTTCGTCTTCCATCCACAAAGTTTTAAAATTTAAAATTTTAAAGCGATTTTTGGAGCCATTTACGTCCTTAATTATCGTGTTTCTTGTTTAGCGGTTCCATTTAAGCAAACACGATCTCCCTTCTTTTTAAATGGGTAGTTTATTTCTCTGAATTTTTTTACATTTTTTTCAATTTCAAAGAAGAACAGAGATCTACACAGATGACGGAAGACGCTGGAGATCCGTCTTACGGTGAGATTGCCGACAAGTTGCCTCCTCGACTATTCAATGTAGACGAATTTCCTTCTGCTGCTCGTTTAAATATTTGTTCCACACCGGAATATTTGGGGGTTCTTGCCGATACGTTGAAAGGGACAGAGGCTTGGGATTCAATAATGAATTCTCGCTTCGCTTTTTGTTTAGAGCTACTCGTGGCGAGATGCCTTCATTCCGGTAAGTTAATTCATGCCCTCCTTGTTCGTCAGCTTGTAACCAAAAGGGATAAGGAGTTATGGTTCGTATTCGGCGGCAAACCTATGAGATTCTCATTGAGAGAGTTTCATATTACAACTGGTCTCGCTTGTCAAGATATTCCGGATGACTTCGTTATTGCTCAACACCAGGATTCGTCTTTTTTATCGGTGTGGAACAGTGCTTTTTGGTGAAAAGAAGTATGTTTTTGTAGCAGATGTGGTTGGGTACTTGAAAGAAGACAAAAAAGCTTCTGTTAATGAAAAACTTACTCCTTGGAAAAGGTTAAGTTATGCGTTGCTTGTTCTGATTGATGGTGTTCTTGTTTGTACTGGCAATGACAAGACTGTGACAAGCAAGTATGTCGAGATGTTACACGATGTTGAGTTTTTTATGTCGTTTCCATGGGGAAGAGTTTCGTTTAATGAAACCATTGGAAGGTTTGGCCCCCCAAAAGGTGTTGATCACCCAATTGCTCGAATTGAAGAACGATTAAAACAAAGTACTAGTCTGTGCTATGGTTTCCCCCTTGCCCTACAGTTACAAGCGTTTAATTCGATACCGGCTATTTGTGCGAAGATTAAGCGTCGGTCTGATTTTCGTGATTTTGTTGAGATGTGCACGGAAGGTATATCCAACTCAATTCTACTACGTGTTAAAGACGTACTAGATGCTCGAGGCGTGAAAGTGATGTAAGGCATTATTTTTTTTTTTTTCGTAACCTCTTTGACATCGGTCATTTGTATTTAATTCCTAGTCATCCGCTTAAATGTTTCTTTTACGGTTGCATGTGGCGCACACCCCCGCAAACCGATGTACCATTGGACGAGGAGTCTTTCAAATGGGGTGAAGAAGTTTCTGACCACAAAGTAGATTTTCTGATAAGTCTGCTAATGGATGGTCACAATTTTACTCAGGATGACTGGACGGTGTATGGTTTAAATGGTCGTCCACCACAGCCCAATTTCCCTGTACGTCCTCAAATACCTGTCCAATCCGCAATGCAAATCCCACAATCATCCAGTCGTAAGAAAACAACGGCTGTGAGGCCACGTCGCAAGGTTGCCCATAATGTGCAGAAGGATTCAAGTAATGAGGCCAGTTCTTCTACCTCAATAAGTAATCAAGAACTGTCTTTGCTGAAGGGTTGGGTAATTGACCAAAACAAGCTTCTTCGTACCAATATAGTGAATGATGTTAGGAAGCTTTTGGTTGATTTTAATCAGTCAATGGGCAAGTGTAAATCTTCGGTGGGACGTAAACGGAAAAAACCAGCTACACCTCGTACGTTGTCTGATGAAAGGGGTAGCCCCTCTGAAACCGCACCTAATGCCCAACAGACGGCGTCCGGTGGATGGGGACGTTATGGCCCTGCGTTTGACATTGCAACTTCTATCAATCGAGAGGTTTAAGAGTTTCAAATTATTATTTGTTTATATATTTTATGATTAGTTTATATATGTTATGTTTTAGATTATTATTAGTTTATATATTTTATGATTAGTTTAGATATTTTATGATTAGCTTATATATTTTATGGATGGTTACAAAATTCAATTTTTTTTGGTTTTATGATGTTTTGTTAAAGCAGAATGAGAATGTTCCATCCCAAAGTGCTTATGCTCGAAGATGTAACCATGGATGATGTTGACACTCAGAAAGATGTGGGTTCATATTTTTATAACACACATTTATTGATTGTTCTTCATTACGGTGAGTACATAAATATTTCGTTTTTTGTACAGGTAGATGAAGACGTACACCCAAGTAACGATGACCAGCGGGACAAGGATGTAGATAAATCATCCACCCACCCGGTGTACCCCGAGGTGATTTTTAACTGCAATTTAAAGTTACATTCGTCATCTGCAATTCTACATGTCATTTAATTCTACATTTTTTTTTCCGCAAAGTCCATGGACGACGCTATCCACACGGACGGAACCATCCATTCGGCTGAAGTAGATGTAATTAGCGTACACAGTCCACGTGAATAGAAAACATTTTTTTTATAGATGGACAGACAATATATTTTTGCGATGATTTTATTTCGAGTACTCGGCACTCCACAATCTCCGTCCACACCTAATGTACACATTCAACAAGAGGCGTCTAGTAGCCCCGAAACTTCTTTGGTTGCGAAAGCGTCCGCTTATTTTGTGAAGGAGACCACATACATTAACCAGCCATTGCCTAAACGCGTTCCCAAACGTTCTCGATTGCTGGAAGATGAGCAATTCTTGGCTGATCCAAGGGTCAAATCAATATTTGGATCGCGGTCAAAGCCAACAGCATACAAAATAATACCCGATCCACCTTCTCGCGAATGATGTCCAATTGTTCTACTCTGTTCTGGGGGAAGATAGGACAAGGTAAGCCGACGCGTTTTGTAATACTTTACAAATTGCAAATAATTATATATTTTAACAATTCTATTTTTTATATTCAGATCATTCTCAATCGTCACTGGCCATGACGTCTGCAACGGCATGTTTGTTGAGCTATCTTTAAAAGATGTGTGGATTGCAGTAATGGTAAGTTGTACACTTTTTCCTTTTTAGAAGTCACTCATAAATTTTTTTGTGGGTAAGCTGACGCTTTTCATAATACTTTTAAAATGTAGTATATGCAACTGTTGGTGGCTTTATTGGTGAGGAAGAGGTCCAAATACCTCATGCAGAATCGTTGTGTTATTCTAGACCCTTTGTTTTTACAGCTCATATCCAAGTCTTTCGGCGCGTTTGTCGCTTCGCCGACAAATCTACGTTTGATTGGGGTCGACATATGAAGGCGTTTGTGACTCGGTAAATCGACGGGGAGGCATATGAGATCGTGTTTTATCAAGGATGTTGATGTTGTGTACGTCCCGATGGAGTGGGATTGTAACTATTGGACGGGCCTTGTCATCGACTTCAAGAAACGTAATATTATGCTGATTAACCCTTTTGTGGAAGCGTTTTCCGACGCAACCATCGCGGTTGGCTTGTCTCCTATAGCGAACGCCCTTCCATTCATCATTAACAAATACATTGGATCGGCAAATCTTCCCCTACATGACTTTTCGTGGACGCAAGAGCGGGTGATGTACGACCATCAAACTGAGGCTGATTCGGGCGCTCGTTGTTATGAAGGCCTTTGAACCGCACGCTCAAGGCGTGCTTCCAAAAGATATGAGTATGTTTAATGAGGATATCATCACACGCATCCGGATTGTATACGCACTGGATGCTTACGCAGAATTCGTTGGGGGAATTGCAGAGGACTATTTCTAAGGGGCAATACGGTGTACACTTTGGTCTGTTCCACCAAAAAATAAAACTTGTTTCGTTTTTCATGTTCTAGACTTATTAAATGTACGGTGAATTTTTATTGGTTACTGTTTACTGTTTCCGTTTACTGTTTCCGTTTATTGTTTACTGTTTCCGTTTAAATAAAACGGCCTCGTTTTATATCAGACAAAACTACGTCGTTTTGTTTGTTTTGATTTCTTAAAATCCCCAAATCGATTTTACAAAGAGTTCTTAAAATCCCCAAATCCCTAATTCCAATTTTCGTTTGCTATTCGCGATTTGAAGATTGAATCGAGATGAGCTCGAGTAATTTAGTTGTCGGAGGTCGTGGGTTTCCTTCGGGTTGTGTTTGTGGTGCCGGTTTAACGATTTTCACCTCCAAACAAGAAAGATCCAAATTCATGGACGAATAATAGAGATGTAAGTTTATGTTGTTTGATTAGTCTATATATATGTTCTTTTACTATGTTACGTGTGGAAAATTGTGTCTGTATGTTTTGCTAGGGTCATTTCTTTAAATGGATGGATGATTGTATGTTTGAAGAGGTTATTGACGCTAAATCTGAGGTAATGGAAGTTAAATCATTGGTACAAGTAATGAAAGAAGAAGCCTTAGTTATGAAAACGGTTATTTACAATTTGAAGTCACAGTCCAGAGTGTTTGTAGTGTGGCTTTGTGTAATCACCATTATGGTAGGTTACTTAGTGTTTCGTGTTGTAAAGAATGAGAACAATCAAAAACTTGTTCTTGGTTCTTAGAGTAACAAGGAAGTCATTTTTAGATGTTCTTGGTTTTTACTGTAAGAATTAAGATGTGTTGAGTTGTTCTTCGTTTGAACTTGTCTTTGCTTTATAAATTCATGTATTTTGTTTATCTGAATTTGGTTTGGTTTATCAAATGGTGTTTTTGATGTTATTTGTGGGTAATCTAATAAGCAAAGAGATGTTTGTTTTTCTTTGTACACTGCATACCCATATGTTATACTAAAAATATATGTAAATTTACATAGCAAAACACCGACAACCGAGTTTCTATGCAAAATGGACAGTTTTGCAAAGTAATTCAAAAAGAAGACCACTTAATATTCAAAATTAGCAAAATGGACCGTGGACAGTTTTTAGTTATATCCGGCTTATCATACAGAGATACAAAATGGACAGTTTTTAGTTATATCCGACTTATCATACAACTAAAAAAGGAGACACACTTGCAGAGCAACCCAAAATAGAGTGCAGCTTTTACAATAGATGCCACCCGGCCCCCATTCCCGGTAACAATCCGTGAAACAGTCGGGTTCCGGTATATGGGGAAGGGACGGGTAATGAAACGTACCCGTAAATTTTTGGTGCCGCGGAGGACCATACCTCGCTTATTTTATGAGCTAGACGATCACCATAGTCCCTTAACGCATGCGGGGTCATCGGAGGGTGGTGAGCATGCAAGAGTGTCAAGTAATGCTCGTTTTTTTGTCTTCACCTTGGCATATTGCTAGGATCGAGCATAGTAAGGTAGCTTCCAGCTTCTTGGGGACGATGCGGTCCAATATTTCAATCGAGTTATCAATGTTGATGGTTTTGCACAAAATCCTTATGCCTTCATAGTACACCGAGTCATGATTACCTGCATCTAAACATTTCTTGAAAAAAGATCTGTATACCCCACCTTCTTCAATCTCTCGTTGGATGTAGCCCCAAGGTGGACGTATCCGCTATTTGCAAAACAACTGGATGGTATACGTAATCTCTCCCCGCTTTTCCGGCTCTTAGAATTGGTCCTAAGTATCGCCAACTTCTCAAACCAAGCAGCTTTACGATGAGGAGAATTATGTCATCGGGGAGTAGAGGTAAAACCATTTTTTCTAAGTTAAAACAAGGTGATTTTAAGATATGATTTTTGTTTTGCGATTTGGTCAAGTGTTGTATATATATTGTAGGTGTATTAAATCCTGGATGGCAAAACTTCTCTATGTTCGGAGGAATTGAATGGATGGTCTTTTCGAAAAAGGAAGTTGGATGGTGGGAATTTAATGGATGTTTTAAGTCTTATACATTAAATTTTCTTAAATGTATGGGTTATCTCCTCTAACTTTATTCTCTAATTGTAATTTAACGGCCTGTATCTCGTCTTCTCAAAAATGGTCTACATGTTTTAATACAGAAGATCAAAACATAGATTTTGTGGGTGATGTAAGCACAATGTACTTATTTTACATTTTTTAAACTCGTTTCTTTTTAGTGGTAGCAATATTTTATTATATTTTTTTTGTGTTCTGATTTGAAGGTTGACCTTATCATACACGCTTCTTTAAACCATTAAGTTTTCGATGTGACATTGGTAGATATTCATCCCATCTACCATCTCACTACAATTAAAGTTAGTTAAACAAAAAATTACAATAAACCAGCTACCGATTTAATTACTCTTAATTATCTAACATATTAATAAGAAAACTCTATTAATAATTACAAACATTTTATATTTACATACCCAAAAAATTCAGCACAAACCATCCACAATATAATACCCATACATTTGATAAACCGTCCATGTTTGTTTCGGTACAGTCAAACCATAGCGTTTGCAATCACCGGCGAGTGTTGTTAAAAAACATTTTTAAAAAACAACAATACACCACAAATTCACAAAAGTTAACCGACCATCACCTTTTGTTAATTCAGCGGATTCTTACACGTCGCCTCGTTATGTCCTATCCCCCCACACCTTGAGCACTTGTTCGGCTGATTTGATTTGTTATTGCCCTGTTCGTCAAACAAAAACAGGGAATTAAGTTTCTATGTTTAAGATAACCAAAATTGTAAAGTTTTACGTACTGCATACTCCCCAGGGGTGTGTATCCTAAGTTTAGGTGGACGTCCAGGGGGCCGTTTTGTTTTTGGATGCATGAGTTCTATTTCCCTTATCCATCCCGGCACGATGACTTCTTCTGGATCCGGTACAGGTAAAATAACAACTCGTAGGCATGGTTCCCAGTTGCACAATTTGTGGGTTTCGCTTACCAATGTACGGAATTCAATGTTTCTAACATCCGCTGCAGCCATAGCATGTTTACAAGGTAATTCGATGGTTTGAAATTCATTGCATGTGCATGTTTTTTTCTCAAGGGAGACATGGAAGCTTTCGTTGTTTTTTCCCTTCACTTCAAAATCCATTACCCCAACAGCAACCGCTTCCAATGCAATCGACTTTTTGTATCGTTTTAGGAGTTCCCTTTCAACGGCTATTGGTATGTCACCAACAGTCCTCGAGATTTTCTTTCGTCGTGCTTCGTACCACCTCGCAATCATCCGCCTTATGAATTCAAACAGAGCCACCATCTGGACTACCTCGCGCCGGCATCGGCGCGTTGTTCAACGACTCGGCTATGTTACTTGACATTTGGTTGTATCTTTTCCCTTTAAAATGAACACGCGTCCAATTCTCAACACCTATGTTCTCTAGATACTCCCAACAATTCGGATTTCTTTTTTTTATCCTAGCGTATTCAAAGTTGAAATCTTTTAGACGGTATCTTGTCCCGACCCTCCAAGCAATAGAAGAAACATTCCCCTTTTTGTAGGTGCTCTTTACATTCCTCCGGATGTGTACCAAACAAGTATCCATGGTGAGCCATCGGGTAAACTGTTTGCAAACCTTTAGCAATTGACGCGTGTCTATCCGATATGAAAGTAGTTTCTTCCGAATCCGGTATTGTTTTACCGAGCTTGCTGAAAAACCAATTCCGGGAGGCGTCGTTCTCACTATCAACAATGGCGAATGCGATCGGTATAATCTGGTAATTTGCATCTTGGCGGCTCAATGTTAGCGGACATCCACAATACTTACCAAACGGATGTGTTCCATCCACCACAAACACCTTTCGTACATACGGGAGACACCGGATGCTTGCACCAAACGAAAGGTATACGTACTTGAACTCCGTCGTTATTGTCATCGTCCTTCTCCGTTTCAAGATGGTAAATTGTACCTGGGTTGGAAACTTGCACAAGATGTAGATATAGTGGCAGCATCCTGTACGAAGCTTCTTCTGTACCTTGAGCTGTTTCAATTGCTAGCTCTCTAGCTTTCCAAGCTTTGTAATAGGAAACTCGCACTCCATGTTCCTTTCGCATTAGGTCTGGCAGATCACGTGCGCGTGGAGAACAATATTCCTTTGCATATTTAGATCTTAGAAGCGCGGCCAATACTTTTGAGGTTGCATGTTTTGAAAATTGTCTACGTGTACTTGTTGGACATACATGATCAAGCTTCGCTTTTCGTACTTCATACTCATCAGTATCCCCGATCTGTTTTGCCATTACACGCCGATCACAATGTTTTCTTTCTTGGCATACTGCAACTAAATATGTTGCATCAAACTTGGAGTATTTGAACTTGAAAATTCGATTTATGGCATATATTGCTAATGCTGTTTTGAAATCTTCTCGTGTTTCAAATTCTCTTCCAACATATATATCGTCATCCTCTTTACTCAAGTCCACACGCGCAGTTAATTCAACACAATCGTCTTCTTCCGACCGTGGTTCGATATCTTCATAACCGTACACCTCCTCCAAATTTAGCCCGTGTTTTAATGTTTTTTCCAACGTAAGTTCTACTGCCTCAACGCCAGGTGTTGCTTTCTTCTTTTTCTTTTCCGGTCGTGGCGGGGGTTCTACAAAATCATCATCGTCGTTATCACTCTCGCTAACCAAAGCTCGGTCGTTGCGTACAAATTCATGCATTTCATCCCAATTGTAATCTTCCTCTTCATCTTCGCTATTGCCAAATTCACCATCGTTCCACCCTCGTTTCTCCACTATCCCCATCAAAATCTGTTTCGGTAGACCCTTCTATATCTTCTACGATCATTAGATTTGCACGAAGACCATCACCACTCATCATTGTCCGTTGGACGGTTTGTATAGCTTCATTAGACATTGGACCGTTACGTTTTGCTTGTTCTTCTACCCGTACGACCATTCTAACAAGTTCGTCGAGCATCAATATCTTCCAGCGGGTCCGCCGACACACCGTAGTTTTCAACCCCGCCTAGCATGGCAGGTGAAACTTGTTTTACATGGGGTCAAACCGGACGGCTTGTTAGATCGTACACCATCCTTCTCAGAAACACCTCTCTTTTTCACACCGTTCTCTGATTCGATGAAAACCCAAGCCCCATTTATCATTTTTTTGAAGCTTGCGAAGATACTAACACCATGGTTCACCGTACTGTGTGATTTATATCCCCTGAACTCCTTGTCGTTGCTTATTGGACTGGGGCTAACTTTCAAACCACTCAAATCTGCTAAAACGTCCTCTATCCAGTACGACAACTCCACAGTTACCGTTGAGCATATCATCTCGTACATGTATCTGACTTTGTTTTCCAAGTCTTCAAAACTTTCCAACTCAGACAATCTCAGATATCGTCCTTGTCTCGAATTACTAATTTTGAACTCCCAGTCTCCAGAACCGTACATAATCCACCTCCCTTCTTGTACGATTACTATGTCGTCCACTGTATATATTCCATTTATCAACCATTTATTAATGAGAACATTTATTATAATTTAAAAATAATAATGCTTCATATGATCACTTACCTTCCATTATTGCTCACAGAATGCTTCCTAACAAGATTTATGGGTCAGTTTGTAGTTTACAAATCTGTTTATTACAAAACTCATTTTATTAAGGAAACAGTCGCAATTTCCACTCTTTTACATTTTTGTCCACTCGTTTGAATTTTATTAATAAACTACATACAAGCAACTTTTTGTCTGACACAAACATTAAATGGCCGAAAAAAGTTTACATCAGCAGAACATTAAATGGCCGAAAAAAGTCACAATCAAAACAATATACATTATGTATGTCCACATAAAATTCCCCTCCATCCGGCAAGGGCAATTCTGTCTTTTTCGTTTTCTCCTCATTTCTCTATTACACACTCTAATACAGTCTACCATTTTGTATCTCTGTCGTGGGCTCCACGGTCCATTTTGCTAATTTTGAATAGTAACTGGTCTTCTTTTTGAATTACTTTGTCAAAAACTGTCCAATTTGCATAGAAACTCTTATATAAATTAAACTATTGAATAGTTAAAAAACTTTGTCGTCGATTTTTATGATGGAGATGGTCTTGGGGTTTTAGGTTTTTTTTTAGGGTTAGGGTCAACCCTTTAATTGTGAGCCCTTGTTAACATCCCTAATTGTACGCCCAAGAGCAGCATTGGAGTATCTATCAACAGCAAAAACAGCAATCATCAGCAAAGGCTAATAGAGACATACGTCATATAAAAGAAAGAAGACTTACTTCTGTTACAAACCAAATATAATCAATCACACTACACATGCACATAATGATATTTATATCACATCTAACTGAACTGAACTTAAAATATATGGATAAGTAGTTTTTGTTCAAGACTTTCTCATACATAAAAGTTTTCAACTTAAAGTAAACACACAAAAGACGAGTTGCATTGTTTTCTTCAAACTAGAAGATCATATCTGCTTATTTTATATGATTTTTACGAGAGGGTTTAGACAAGTGAACTCGGCGCTGAGATGCGAGACGAGTCCAGCGAGATTGGAGCGGAGATTCCAATTCTCCTGATAAGGAATGATGACGAGACCATTCGGATAGATATGTGGTAGACTTGGAGCGAGCAAATGATTAGCATTAGGATCCACGAAGACGAGAGGAGCAAAGTCAGGGTAAGTGTCGTAAAGAGTGATGTTGACAAAGAAAGAATATTCACGTCCTCTTAGGCTATACGGGATTCTTACCCATAGGTAGAGTTGCGAGTTTTCGAACCTATACTGTATATTTGTTTGAGGATATCGACAAGCGAGGGTATTCATCTGTATTCTGATACGTCCAACTCCTGCACCATAACGTTTTCGCACTTCTGGGATATCGAGCAAATCCTTGATCTTTCTTTTAGCTGCCTCGCTAGTTATATCTTGAAGCGTTTGTTGAGGAACAGCAAAAGACCGCTTAGGTCTTATCTCAATAATATCACAAGGGTAATCCAAAAGCTACAAATAATCACAAGGAAATAACAAATCACTAACTAAGCTTTGAAATAATATTGCAAAAGACACCAAAAGGATCTTTGTTACCTTTTTAGCAATTTTTATCGACCTCTTGATGAAACTTTCCACACGTTTTTGTTTACGGTCGAGGCTTTCTGCTAAATCATCAATGCCGTATTGCTCTATAACCTAAAAAGCAATTGTTTCATGACAAATATCAAATCAATTTTTCTTTTATCTCATTTCATCAAAACACTAAGCTAATATTAAGAAAAATCAAACAAAGAAGAAGGGAAAAAACCTTATCGAGTATAAATCCCACGCAACCTTTATCAAAAAGGTATGTATAAAAGTCGGTTTGACCATTATCCAATAGGAACTTTATCAATTTAGTCTGTCACAAAAAAAAAAAAAAAAAGATTTTCACATAAGATAATAATAAAACAACAAATGAAATCGGGAAGAATAAACCTTCTGGTGATCACATCCAAGGATCATAAAAGGTGTATGATTTTGAACTGATTGTGTGAAATCGTTGAGGAAATTTAAGACATTGGAACTCTGACTATTCCAGATGTTAAGATAATCAGTTCTCACTTCCCCGCAAGTATCGATATAGTTTATACCGTTGATGATGATTGCGTTGTCTGGGCAGTTCACCCACACATGAGGCTTCGTTCGAGGGTAACCTTCCAAGAAGAAGATCCTGATAGAATATGAGTGAAATACCGAGTGCACATCATAATTAAATAAATCCGCATACACCTCGAGCAGAGTTTCGAACTTATCATCGTCATTCTCCTTCTTAACACTTGCAATCCTATATTGTAGAGTCTGATATTGTTCAACCGAGTCAACTACATGTCGTATGATAAAGCCTTTGGTGAAGTCATCATAGTTGAGATTGGTATTAGAAAGTAGCTCGGAGAGAGAAACATAAGCTAGTCTTCGTGGAGTAGTGAACGGATTGGTTGGTGCCGCCATTGAAACAATAGAGAGACGTCTCTAGCAAGCAGAAGAACCTGAGACAATAACACATAAATGATGAGACCAAAAAAATAATAATAATCAATGTATCTCTTTCTCATGCGGGTAAGCAAGTGAACACTAGTGTTGAAGTATGGTCTATACTCTCACAAGAATATCATGTTAGCATATTTTAGTTACTCTGGTTGATTTAAAGGGTCTCGCGTTAAGTCAAAGCCGGGAAGTGAACTCTAAGTAAACAACCTTTGTGTTCTTATTTTGTATGTCAACACACGAGAGTGAAGCTACTCAGATAACCGAGCTACTCAAATTAAAATTATATATATATTTTTTTTTTTTTGTTAAGATACTCAAAATTATATTCCACAACACCAAAGATAACCTACTTGGTAATTTGTTATTGAAACTTTTTATGTATTGTATTTGAATATTTTGCCAATAAGAATATTTTCCCAAACTTAAACGTTGTGCTTATTATATGGATTAAGGGATGCTTAATAAATTAAACAGATTTAGTATATAATTTTGTACCAAAATACATGTTTTTGCTAAAATATATATTTAAAATTTATTTCCATAAATATATCTAAAACACTATCTATTGAATTTCAAATATATCATACTAAGCTAAACTCTAAATAAAAAAATATTATAACTTGGATAATACAGTGGATGTATTGTGTCACTCACAGAATGGCTAAAAAATTATTATAAACATGAATCTTACTTGTTTGTCGAAGAATAATGAATGGATTGAATGTTGAGAGATGAGAGAGAAGAAAAATGATAAGAAATTGAAGTAGATTTTTCAAATAGCTGTCAGCCTGTCATCCACTCTGAACTATTTTCTTATTGTTTTTTTGGTTTGAAAAAGGGAGACAAACATTCGCTTGCTCCCCCTTTACTAACACTTGTTTGGTGGGCCCCTTCATAGTCTCAACACTTTTTTTTTTTTTTGACATCATAGTCTCAACACTTTCTATCTCTACAACTCATTCTTTATATAATACTAGAAAGAACCCGCGATACTCGTGGGTTTTTTATATTATTTGTTTTTTTATGATTCAAATAATTTTTATTATCACAATTTATATTCTTAACTATTTATATAATGTTACATTAATTTTTATTTTCTGAATTCTCTGTTTTTGATATATTTTAACTAATCTTAAATAGTTTGTATATTCTTTAGTTTTTGTATTTTTTGTTAGTTTTGTATCACATGTTTTTTTTCTTGTGTATTATGATACTATTTACTTATATTGATGTATTTTTCATATATTTGCGTATCTATATGAGTGTCATAATATATGTTTTATATTATTTGTTTATCTAGTGTCTTAAATTGTGAATTTTTTATTTTTTTTTTATTTTGCTTTCATGTTTTCAAACTGATTTTATAAATTTTGTATATTTTTATTTTATATGTTACTTATGTGATGTTGTTTTAGATATAGGGGTTTAAAATAATTTTATTTATACAAAGCCCTGTAATTTTAAAAAAACATATATTTAAAAACTTTTATGTATTAATAATTTTTATGCATTTGATATTCTAATATAATAATATTTTTGAATATTAAGTTGAAATCTAATATGTTTTATGAATTAGTAATTAAATTGTGACATAAGTTTTTCAAAATTAATGAATTTAATAAATAAATTAGTAATAAATTTGAAATGATGATGTGTCAATCATTGGAGAGTTCCCTTCAACTTTTATAGTAGATAGGATCATTTAATACCATTTAATACATTCTTTATATTTGATTACTTTATTTTTTTATATTCAAATTTCTAAATGGATTACCTAGGTTTCTTGTTCGCAAGTTATGTGACTATTTGGGACTATATTACTATTTGGGACCAGTGAGCACATTTCTATAGTTTTGTACATGCATGGCATCCGATCTTAAATTAATTAAAAAGACTTTTAAGTTATTTGGATCCAGAAAATTTTATTGAGAATCAACTAAATTACATAGCATAAAGTAATAGTATTATAATGTAATGCTATTTAATGTACCACATATTAATGAAAAGGACGCAATTTTAAAAGTTAACAATTTGATTGAAGGCAATTCTCTTATGTAAGAGTATTTAAAAGTTTATAAAACTCATATTATAACATTAGGCTTCAATGTACTTATGCCAAAGGATTCCAAATATGATAATGTTTAAATACTTAAAACTTTTTTTTTTTGGTTTAAAAATACTTAAAGACTTTTAATCTGACCTTTTTAAAGTTAGACATATACCACCACATCATGTATTGTATATTCGAAATTTTGATATAAAGTGTATTGTAAATTCCAACTAACAATACACATACAATTATTTTTTTGTTTATTAAATTAAATCGATTTCCCTTTGAAGGTTTGTCTTAAATCCTTACAATTTCTTTGGTGAAAAGTATAAAGTATGTAAAGGTGGTTACTCACAAGAGTTCAGATATGGTCCCCACTATAGAGTATGTGAGTGAGAGTGGTTCCCCCAAGAGTTCACATAAACTATATAATATGTTAATCTCGACGTAAACTAAAAAAGTATAAACTTTAAAGCCCTATTACAAAACAAACCAACCAAATTTCATATTTATATATGATATAGAATTCTTATTCAAGTGTCATTTTCATAAATACATATATATCTTTTCAATACCCACTTGGTCCTCTCGTCGTGATATTCAATATAAATTAAAATATCTGAGGTATCAGCTCACAAAATTGTTTTGTTACAAGAGCAAAGAAACTTTGTTTGTATAAAAAAGTAGAGTTTTTTTTTGGGTTAATTAAAAAAAAATTAGAGTTTGCTACAACACTTTTTTATGCATCTGCAATCATCTCAAGAGTTTTTAACTTTACGGATTTATATAAGATATAGAGAAATTCACAAAACTACATCCTTTCAACCCTCTTTCACAAAACTACACTTAATTCAATATTTTCACATATTTACACTCTTTCAAAATTAGATTTACCCTTTTCAAAATTACCAAAATTAAAATCTTTTCATTTGGGTTCGCTAATTAGTGTTTATGGTATAATATTAAGGGGGTAGGATTGTGTGGGTAAGGTTTATTTATATTTAATTTTGAGTGTTTAAATGTAGTTTTGTGAAGTAATTTTGAAATGATGTAGTTTTGTGACATGTAATTCAAATGGTGTAGTTTTATAATTCTCCCTAAGATATACTTAAAAGGTGGTCCACAATACAACTTTGGCTCTCACACCAATTTTGGTACGATCAAGTAGGAAATTAGTCTTGCATATATTACTTAGGATACGCTTATTTTAAAAAAAATTGTAGATACTGTTTTAACTTTTTGTTTAGTACGTATAGTTTATTAGTGAGTGGTTAGTTGTTTTTCTTAGTGAAATTGGTGTTTCTTTACATTTTCCTCTAAATTGGTACGATCAAGTAGGAAACCAATCTTGCATATATTACTTAGGATAGCTAATTTTTAACTTTTTTGGAAATTGGTGTTTCTTTACATTTTCCTTGAATGTTTAGCCATTCATTTTGGTTATTTCTCAGTTAATTGAACTTCACTCTTATGAAATTCTAAAACAATAAAGCATTGTAGCATTTGTAAATTTCAGTTATGTTGATTATTTACCATTTGACACTAACAATTTTTTTGTATGAGCTCTGGTCATGAGAAAATGATTTAGACCATTATCCTTTTCCAACTTGTATTTTTCAAGAGAAAATTTAGACAGATTATTGTGCATTGTTTAAATTTTGGTGAAAATTTAGAAAAAAACAAAAAGAAAAGAGTGGATTAGAGCTCATACCTTGAAGATGGATGATGAACAAAGTGTAAACTAGCAAGAGGAAATGACAAGAGTATAGCTTCAGTGGCTTGATTTTACGTTTTCAAGAGAAAATGTAGACAGATCAGTGTTTAAACAGTGTATTGTTGACAGATTAGTGTTTAAACAGTGTATTGTTGACAGATTAGTGTTTAAACAGTGTATTGTTTAAATTTTAGTGAAGTTTAGAAGAAAACAAGAGGAAAAGAGTGAATTAGAGCTCATACCTTGAAGATGGATGATGAAGTGAACAAAGAGTAACCTAGCAAAGAAAATGACAAGAGTGGAGCTTCATGGCTCGATTTCAAGTTTTGAAGAGAAATCACGATTTACATCTCTTCAAAAACCTCTCATTTATTCCTTTTTAGATCTTCCTTTGTGAATTATGAGAGAGAGAAAAGTGTTTTTAAGAACTGACGTATATCTATGTCTTGGTTTAGTTTAATTACATGCTTGGTCTCTCATTGTTATTGGTGGGTCCATGCCAAACATGGCCCGACCCATTTAAGAAGTCCACAGATCAGACCCACCAAACCGAAGATGAAAGTATTGTCGGGTCCCAATAAGATTTATGCCCATTAGCAGAAGAAGACAACGAAGTAAGGCCGACAATACGGTTCGCGGTACCTCACAGTACGAATTCGTAGGTCGCAGAGCCGACAGTACGGTCTATATCGGAAAACACTCCAGCGTGTTTTCCGCTATAGGAACTTGTTCGACAGTACGAACCTAGCACGGCGAAGACGCGTCAAGAAAACCCCGCCAAAGAACAAGAAACCTCACTATAAATAGATCGAGGGTCTCATGTTCAGAGCAAGGCGTCCGCATTTTATAGAGAGAAACAACTATCACATTTTATCTATCTTTCAGTTCGACAACTTTGTTCGACATCTTTGCTCAACACTTTTATTCGACATCTTTGTAACCACATTTCACTTCGTTATCTTTAGCCATATAAAAACAGTTCGCTAGAAAACCTAGCGAACTCTCCGAGCGAACAACAATTGTCAAAACGAGATTTCTAACCCCTTTTCTTACATTAAACTCCGAACCAAAGATTAGCGTCTAAGTACCGAACTAAACTTCATCCAAAATTCAAACTATATACTTAACCGTTTTACCCCCACAACACTCATGCATATATTAATTTATGGAACACATATATACAATAACAAATATAAAAATATTCAAACTAAATTATATACTAGATGAGTATCCGCACGTATGTGCGTAATTTTATATGTTATAAAATTTATATATTTTAAATTATTTAGTACAATATATATATATATATATATATTAAAACTATATAAACTTGGATTATATGTATATAATCTCTTATTTCATAGAGTATATTAAATAAAACTCGTACACTGTGTCGAATAACAAATAAATTAAGACGGGATTGACCCCTACTATATTTATGTATATTTTAATATTAGGAATAATTTAGTTATGTTTTATATTTTTTATGTTATTTTTTTGAACCGTCGCTAATTATATATAAATTGAATTCGATTTAATCTCAAAACAATTATCATTCATTTCAAATTTGCTTTGTGATATTTTAACGACCCGTAACGAAAATTAAAATATGCATTTGCTATTTCATTCTTTTTATATCTTAATTAGACATATCTGAATTTAAAAATAAAACAAGTTTAGATTGCTGTAAATATTATTCTTCGAATAATTCAATTTTTTTTATTTTAATATGAAAACTATTATCAAAATTTATTTTATTTGCTAAAATTTTAATCGATTTTAATGTTGAAATTTGAATTCATTGTTATTATAGAAATTTTAACCCATATTTGTAGCTTTCGGTCGTTACCATTTAAACTATACTATGAATTCTTTTCGGCCTTCGTAGTGGGCTCCGTGCATTCTTGAATCTGAAAAATTGTAATTTGCAAAGACAATAAAAAACATAGGTTATGTTAGTGACATTAAATTGTAATTAGAATTTCTTAAGAGTTTTTTTGCAAAAATACTTTCCAGTTAATAGATAAGATAGATAAATAAAGTTTAAATATTATAAATTTGTGATTCAAATACTACACAGTCACACATATAAATAATACTTTAATTGTTCTCAATAATCTTTTTAAACTATATGTTAAAAATCGCTAAAAATATCCACCAACAACATATCATCCGTATAAAATAAATAAAAACACATAAAGTTTCTGATAGCATTAAAAAACAAAAACTATGACGCAATTTTAAAAAGGGTTCACGTAAAACTGAAATAAAGATATTGTGGACAAAAATAAATTATTAATAGTAAAGAAACTAAAAATGATACACAACAATTTTTACTTCTTTTTAAATTTAAAAAATTTGTAAAATTAGATTTTATCACATATTAATATTCTAATAGTTTTATACTAATAATTTTATAATAACTAAAATATATTTCAAAAGTTATGCATGAACAATTTTATTTTCATTAATTTGATAAAATAAATACGTTGTTTATATTCAATGTCAAACCAAATATTCACTACAATAATAAAATGTTTTACAAAAATAACCATCATAAAAATATACATTTTTTAAAAAATTACTATAAAATATTGACGAATAACCAACGCAACGCGCGAGTTTTATCATATTTTAAAATAATTAGATTGATTCCGTTTTTGAATATCAGTTAGCGTTTGGGTCTATGTGAAATCTAAGTCCTCTTATAAGTGATAAGTAGGCAAGTAGCCTTTAACAAGGAATATGGGCACGTGTCGATTCCCCATTCCCCATTATCCCACTTCGTTACTTGCTTATCTATATGTTTCTTTTTATAGCTTATCTATGTTTCTTTTTATAGCTTATCTATATGTTTCTTTTTATATGTCGAACAAAAAACTTTCCTCTCCCCCTAATAAATTCGGTATCACGTTTATATATTTTTTTTTGTTAAAGATATCACGTTTATATTCAGACCTTATAAAATTTATAGTATAGTTTGTATGACTTTATTGACCTCACATTATGGGTTTTATATAAGATGTTGGACCACTTGATTTATAATCGGATTATAATTAAGTAGGTTAGAGCATACTTATCGGTTAGAGGTTACAAAAACATCTTAAACTTTTTTTTATTTTTTCGAAAATTAAAAAAAAATAATAATTGCGGGCCGCCACGTGGTAGTGGGATCCGTGAAAAATTGGATTTTTAAAAATTGGATTTTTAAAAATTGGATTTTTGTTTTAGTTTGCGAATCCCATGTTTTAGAGTGGGTTAAGATGTGTTGATATTAATGATCTTATCATTAAAGATAACATGCATACTTAGTGTTATGCATGATTGATTGGTGATTTTTTATATACTAGGAAAGAACCCGCGCGTTGCGCGGAATATTTACTACTTTTTATAGTAATTTCAAATAATTTTACATTGAGTTTACGAAGATTTTTGTTTGTTTTATGAAATTTTTTATTTTTGTAATAGGTATATGGTTAAACTTTAGATATTTTTCATCTATTTTATATTTTACCAAGTTAATGAAAATGATTTTGTTTACAAACAACTTATGTTTATTATCAAACCGATGAAATATCAATATGTAAAGAAAATTGTTGTTGTGTACTCATTCAACTTGTCTAATTTTAATTGTACGCATGTTGTTTACTTTTGTTTTATGTAGAGATCTTAACACGTTAATTAATTTGGATCATATTTTGTTTTATTTTCTTTGTAACGTTATTGGATTATTTGTATATGTAATTGTTTATTTTTTATAAGGTTTTGTTTTCTCGGTGGATATTTTAAGTTTATTTCATATATTTGGTATTAACATTTGAATTTAGAAAGTATGTATATATATGGAGTATTTTCATCCCAAATTATAGTTATTTAAACTTTTATAAATTTATATTTATTTAATTTTTAAATTATTCTCTTTCTAACCCATTTTGTTAGATGTTTCAGGTTTTTTTGATTTGTTTCGTTTTATTTGATTTTCACAAGTTTCTATCCATGTTTTTTTATTTATTAACTATACTATAACCAATAATATTAGTCTTAATTTTTAATTGTTTTGAATAAATGTTAAAATAGTACATTATTTATAACTTTTAAACTTTGTGCTTTTAGATAGAAAATTTTACATAATGAGACATATGTAATATATTCCAAAAAAATTAGTATAAGAGAGAAACAAATTTTATATATTTTCATTTTAGAAAGTTGATATACATGTTTTTATTAGTGTTAAATATTATATTGAATTTTTTTTATTTGTTTTATTAATATTGAATGAGTTTTATTAAATGAATTTTTAATTGAATTGTCTTAATTATTTTTTATGATGATGTGGATGTCTTAGATTGAGAGAGTATTGTGCTATTATATAATAGATTATGTTCATTTAAAGTGCATGTAAATTTTGGACTATATATTTTCATCTAAGGTTGTAATTATATTTTTTACATGATTTTTCAACCCTCAATTTTCAAACTGTCTTCCTAATTTCGTAGAGTTATGGGTAATCCAAATTATGTATTTGTTTGAATATATGATTTAAACGTGGTATGGTGACCCATACCATGGAATATGAACATTATATTGTTTAAGATTTGGGTTATATATATAATCGATGAACGTTGATGCTAATATTAGACTGTCCCCTATCAACCACTTGAGTACTAATAGATAAATGTTTTCTTCCAATACGAAAAGATTTTGTTGCATTGCTTGCGTTTGGCGTTTAACAAAATAGAAAACGTGTTTTTGTATCATTAAACTACCAAATGATTCTAAAACACATTTTAAGTTAAAGAGAGATAAACATTCATTTCATACCATACAATACATTTTATGTATTGTTAGTTGCTAATACGTCTCACCTTTCTTGGCCACACAACACTTTCTCCATCGTAGCTTCTTTGCTTTACCCCAAAATATTATCACCTTATCTCTAAAAGTATTGTTGTATTTACGGTTTATGAGTATAAAAATATTACAATTTGTAACTTATAACTACCCATTAAGCTAAACAAGATAAATTGCTTTCCTAGCACATCTGAAACTGAAAGCATGGTGTCCTGATTTGGTTGCAGGCCAATTTAACAAGCTTGTTTGCGACTTCCCCATCTGTATCCCTGAGCGGTTCTCTCTTGTTATTCGTTCTCTGCTAACAAAAGAGGGTATATGTTTCACATTGACGCCTGATTTTAAATTTCTTGAGGTGAAGTCACATATTGCTTCCTCTCTTCAAATATAGTATAGTTTTAGCACACATAAATTCTGAAGTGAGCATATACTAGCTACGCTTCCCTCCCCACACTAAAATGTGGTGGCTTTTGTCTAGGTTGCTTATCCATATGTAGCAAAGCGGCTTCTAATGGATCCAAATCCTGCACTCCGGGAACGCTTGATACAGGTTAACTGATTATTGTGCTGTCATCTCATAAATGGAATGTGATAGACTATAGGAAGTATATACAAGGCAAAGAAAGGACTTTGAGAAAGAGGAGGACAAGGGAAGCTATGTGGATAAGATCAAGTGAAGGCAGTTACATGCCGTTGAAGAGTAGTTACTATTCTGTTACACTCTAGACAAGTATAAATAGGGAGAATTACATACTTGTAGAGGCATGAATTTTACTTTGGTAAAGAGAGTTTGATCAAGAGAGACGTGAGAGAGAAAGAGAAAAAGGATTATATTTTGCAATTATACACTAATAAAGAGAGTTTTACAAAATTACACCTTTCTTTCTTATCAAATGGTGCGGTGAGCAGACGAACACAATACGATTCAGAAGATGACGAAGAAAACAAATGATGCGACGAAGAAGACGACGGCGATAGAAACTCCGGAGGAATTAGCGGCGAATTACGGCGAAATCGGTGAGAGATTGGATTCGACGCGGCTCGATGTCGGTAATCTAACAGATGTGTGCAACAATATGCAGAGGGAGATGCGCGAGTTAAGCACGGTGCTCGTTACGCATCCAACATCGGCTTACGACGATGAATCATAGCTCACGGCGAGACGATTCTCAGGAGAGGCGGAGAGAATCAGATCTAGGAGACATTCGAGGCAATCAACGACAAAAACAGGTTTCAAACTCTAACTCGGAACCTGGCCGTAGTATAAATGCCTTAGGAAGTAAAGATAGGTTGATGAAGAAGGTAGAAATGCCGATCTTCGAAGGCAATAATACTTACAGCTTGGTTAGCTAGAGCGAGAAAGATTCTTCGGATTGGGTGGATACGATGATAAAGAAAAGAGAGATTTGGTTTCTATCACTCTTGCGGGTGAAGCCTTAAGCTGGTATAACTACGAGATTAACAGAAGGAACTTCACGGATTGGAGTGAGTTCAAAGAGAGATTGTTGCCGAGGTTTGGAAGTGTGCATAGTAGAGGTCCAAGTCAAAGCTTGTTTTGCATCAAGCAAGAAGGGTCTGTTCTCGAGTTTGTGCACAGATTTGAAGACCTATCTTCACAAGTTAATGGCCTAAGTGAACAACAGCTAGAGGGAATCTTTCTCAACGGGCTAACAGAGGAGATGAGAGAGATAGTACATATGATGAAACCACAATCACTCTCGGAGATGATTTCTGTGGCAATATCAATGGAGACTAGTATGCTGAAGAAATTGATGATGAAAGATGGTTATCAAGGAATGAAGGAAAGAGGAAGTTTTGATGATCAAGATGCAAGAACTTCGAGAGGGAATAAGTGGAAAAACAAGAACAGCCAAGACAATACTTCAATAGCAGAACCTTCAACAACTAAAGCTATTGAGAGGCCGTTTGTTTTGCTCACCGAGGCAGAGTTAGCTGAGAAGAGAAGATTGAATCTATGTTACAAATGTGATGGTAAATACTACAGAGGACACCCGTGTATTAACAAAGAGCTTCAAGTGCTTACAGTAGTGCATGGATACGAGATGGCAATACTACATGATCCAGAGAATGACATGGAGATTGGGAAATGGGAGAAACCAAAGGGACTACGATCTGATCAATGAATTGTCTGTAATGGAACTTGGGGACAAGTTGAGTTTTAAAGCGGGGGGTATTGATAGACTATAGGAAGTATATACAAGGCAAAGAAAGGACTTTGAGAAAGAGGAGGACAAGGGAAGCTATGTGGATAAGATCAAGTGAAGGCAGTTACATGCCGTTGAAGAGTAGTTACTATTCTGTTACACTCTAGACAAGTATAAATAGGGAGAATTACATACTTGTAGAGGCATGAATTTTACTTTGGTAAAGAGAGTTTGATCAAGAGAGACGTGAGAGAGAAAGAGAAAAAGGATTATATTTTGCAATTATACACTAATAAAGAGAGTTTTACAAAATTACACCTTTCTTTCTTATCAGAATGTCAAATTGTTATCCACATCATCTGAAATCAGAGCCCTTATTGTCACCAACACTTTAGGTTCTATTCAAAGATGGTGTTTTCCAATTGAAGAGGCTGGAAAACCTCATATCACTTGCAAAGGAAAACGTCGGTCAAATGAGTAGCAACCCTGCCCTACAAGTTAAGCGTGTATAAGTAACCAGATTTTATAAAAGCATTGCTCCCAAATCTCAGACTGTGAAGCTTAAATTCTGAATCCATGTTTCACCCGTTATAATATTTTTGCAGGGAGAGTAAGCTTGACTTGACAGATACCATAAAGGACGGAGCTCGTCTTTTCCTCCTTGACCAAGGCATTCGCAGGAAACTTATTCTTGCACTCACAGAGGACTCAAAGCTTCATGTAGAAGAGGTATATATACATCAAACTTCACCAGATTTTGTATCTGCAGCAAATATCAGTAACTCTAATTTGTTTTGCTATTATAGCTTGTGGATGTATACAAACTAGTTGAAGAAGACAAGTAGATATTCTCACGCTCGCAATGCAAGTCGTGCAAGGTATGATGCTCTAATGGACTTTCTTATGATCCTTGCTTTAAACACATGAGAATGTTAGAACACTGATTGATATATATAGCACTTAAAACAAAGTAGTTTTGTTATTGTTCTGACATTCTTGTTCCTTTCTGGATTGGTTGCATCAGCTAGTCATGACAAGCTAGTGAAGCTGTGGAAGTGAAATCATTGAGACAAGAAGCGAGCGTGTGTGTGTGTGTGTTTAGGCGGTTACTATGGGTTTAACTTGTGTGTTTCTTTTCTCTTTGTCGCCCAAATCATCTGCTTCAAATGTACGTTGCATGATCTCTCTGACACAAATTGTGATTTTTGTTTTGTTTGGAAACCGCAAACGTGAAAGTTGTAATCGCCACCAATTATCAAAAAGCTTAAACTCAAAGTGGCCCATTAGTTTTTGTCGGTTGTCTACCCAAATAAATGGGCTTTATAAAGTTTTAGGTTAGGCCCAATAATTTTGTCGGTTTGTTTGTGCGGATATATATATATATATATATAATAGTAATAATAAAAATAAGGTAAGGTCACAGAAGCACATCGATCCCATTCATTATCCATCGAAATCGCCTTTTCATCTCTCGTTTGGTTTTCCCGTATCTCTCTTCTTCAATCTTCTTCGATCTCTAATCCGATAACTCTCAATTTCGTAAGTACTCTCTCTGATTCTGAGCCTCTTCTTCTTATTGCTTTGAACCTGCTGAATCTTAGAAACCCTAATTCTTTGGATCTGTGATTTTCTATGTTTTGTTTGTGATTGTTTGCAATAATGATCTTTTTTGCACTGATCGATTGTATCTTAAATTGAATTCTGGAGATTCAATGTGTTTATGAATTTGGTTTTGATAGATTCCGTTTTTGAATATCTGTTAGCGTTTGTGTCTATGTGAAATCTAAGTCCTCTTATCTGATTTTTAGGTTTTCAGTGAAACGCCATGTTGAAGGAAGAAACCATGAGCCATTTTAAGGTAATGGGATTTCTACTTTTGATCCCCACATAGATAACTATTATTGTTCGTTGAATCCTAATACCTTTCTTTTTTTTTTTTTCCTTAAAAAAGGGACTCTGTGTTAGTGCACCACCAAACCCATATGAGCCTGTAATATCCGCCAGGAGTTTCTTCTCCCCTTCCTCTTCACCATTGTACTGTGATCCGCTGAAACCACAATCTACTTCCTTGCCGAGACTCGGCTGTGTTGTTGGACCACCAAAACCACATCAGTTGGAGTCTCAAAGATCTGTCTTGCCCTATGCACCATCTCATTATTCCTCACATTACTCTATTCCGCGAGCTTCAGAGTCCCATCTTAACTTTCCACCACCACATCTGCTCAATGCACCCGTGCGGGATTATCTACCTGCAGTTCAATGTAATTCCATTGCACCACCGCTAGAGCCGCTGAAATATTTTCCCCATCTACCACCACCTAATCCTTTTCCACCACCTAACCCTTTTCCACCACATAACCCTTGTCCACCAGATGACCCTTATGCACCATCTTACCCTAAGTATGAACCATCCTTAGGCTCCTCTACGCCTATTGTAAGATCTACTTTCTCTATATATGTAAATGTTGGGTTTTGTTTTTTGAAGGGGACTCATGAATATATATGTACTCTGTTTGTTTTTCTAATCTCTCTATCAGCCCGACCGTAAACTAGACTGTGGGTTTGGTTGTTCTGCGCTTGCTTATGCTGGACTTCAATGCTACAATCTCCAAAATGTAAATTGTTACACTCAAGTCTCTCTAGCTTTTCCTTCTTAAACTACTACTATTATAGGTTTCCATATCTATCGTCTCAAGTTCTAAGATCTTTGTTCTTGCCCCTGTAGAGAACAAACTTTAAAACTGATATTCAACAAGACGAGAACTATCGTGAGCGGCGCGCTACTAGGTTTATTATGTTAAATGTCAGCGAGGATCCAATAAGAGAACCCACTCGCAGGCTATGTACAATGGGAAAGTATACCTATGAGAATAATGGTTGCATGACTTTAATTACAACGGTCTCAAAGTTAAAGCAAGGTAATATATATATTATTGTAAGCCACCTTTTTGTTTTTTTATAACTCTCTCTCTTTGTTATATATATATTTCTTGTGGCTAATGAATTTTTCCAACTTTGATTATCTTTGGTCATACCAAAGAGGGGGAAAGTTTTCCCACAGAGAGTGATGAGTTTAACAAAGATGGAGTGGATAATTTGTTCAAAGGAGATATGCCAAGTTCAATGCCTGATGATACAACACTAGCATCAAGTCATAATGGCATGCAATTCTACGAGGTCAATGACGAGGCAGCCCCTGTGATCGATATTAATCCTTACGTGATATATATATATGTTGTTATTAACATGCATGATCATGTCTTGGCAGGTGACAAAGTCGGAGATGTTAAAATACGCTGCCATGTTTAGCTCGTTTTTCATGGCCATATCGTTAGCTGGTTTGAAGTATAAACCGGTAAGGGAAAATTAAAGGCTTTTAGACTTTAAAATATATATATATATATATATACACAAGCCAAGTGTTTTTTTTTGGTGTTGTGTTGTGTTGGGGTTAAAATGAACAACTTATATATGATTGGTGTTGTGTTTTTGCAGGACATACTTTTGCCATATTGGTGTCATGAGGTGAGCAAGACATTTGTGCAAACGAGACAAGATTTGGAGGGAGAGAAGATGAAAGTGAATGCGAAGAATGCAATATTTTACATTAGCTACAAAACGCATCGCGGTGTAGACGTAAATGCTATCATAAGGAGAACAATGGATGGTATCCCTCAGCATATGTCTCTTGAAGTCAAGCTGTTGATGTGAAATATGCCCCCTACCACAAAGTATTCATATATGTATTATGTATGTGTGCATCTTTTAAACTATGTTGATCTTCTGCTTCGGTTGCTACTTTGAATTAATGTTTTGGGTTTACTTTTGAACTGACTTATATCTATGTGTGGGTTTGGTTTTTATTACATGTTTGGTCTCTATCTTTCTAATGAAGAAGAGAGATTACCGAGAACGAGTTGTGATATCAAAAGTGATATCAATTTTACAGGTTTTAATCTTCGGTGAATACATGTTACAAGTAACTTAATATACACACACACACCATAATACAAACATGTAATTATATAAAAGCAGCACAGCACACACTTGACTTGTTGCTCCTTTTTTAGTCTTTGACGTTGTCTTATGTAGTTGGACCTCTTATATTTTGAAAAAATAGAAAAAGTTACCTCTTATATGTGGACTAAATTGTACAAAGAAAAAAAGTATGTCCGTTGTTGGAAAAGAGTCTAAACTACGAGGGCTTCATAACAAATTATGTATAAGGATAATCTTATAATCCAGGAAGAACCAACAAGATAATGCCACATCATCAAAAAATCTCATATAATCTAAAAAATAATAAACCATTCAAAACTAACAAACGCTTCTGCTCTGTTCTGTTCTCACTTGTCACCTACTTCTCACCATCAACATTCACTACACCAATCTCTCACAAAACCTCAATCTCAATCTCTCATTTATTATGGTTAGTGAACTTGGTACTATCTTTAGAGTTTGTATTTAAGGAGAGATCATTACTCTTTTACAAGTTACTGAAGTATTATTTCATAAACTGGTATGAGAGAGCTTTCCTTAAGCTTATTTGATATATCTTCTTCCGCAACTTTTCTCTGTGATTTCTTCACTTTCTTCATCGATTATTCTTCTTAATTCGAGCTGATCAATTGTTTTGATCGGTGATTTTTTCAGATCGGCGTTTTCTCTTTCCCGATCTCGACGTTTTTCGATTCTCTTCGTTTTATCTCCATTTCTTCTCCCGATCTAGCAGATCTACCTATCATCAGTAACTTATTGGCTTCGGTTAGTGAAGATATGGTGAAAGTTTGGACCCTTGGGACAGGTAGTGAAGGAGAATGTGTTCATTTGAAAGTATTTTATGAGGATGGTGATCCACAACACCTTCTACACCCTCAACTCATGCTCATGTACATGTGATTTCTATGTCTAATCTCCCGCACAGTCGTGGTTCCTCCAAATCAGCGATATTTGTTTGGCACTGACAGAAGTAGACCTCTTACATCTCCGTCAAATCATTTGGTGGGTTTCTGTAAACTGTTAAATGGGAGTCCACAGGAGTTTCCGTAACCGATATGAATTAGTATCATCAAATTGTGCCTATTTTGCAAGATTGATCACTTGACGAAAATGTTGAGTCTTTTTGATCCCGTGATCAGCATGACGTGGTTGGGGGCGGTGTGTGGATGTTAGTAACGGTTTGTGCTAGTCCCTCTCAACATTATTCAACTCTATTTCTTAATCACTACAATGATGCCTCTGCTCTACGTTTCAGTAGCACAGGGCAAAGCTATATGTTGCCACTTCTCATCGGATGGAAAAATGCTTGCTGCTTAGGAGCCTCCTGTCATGATCCAGTTTGCAGGCTGTACTATGGCACACAGACTCTATGAAGCCACACGGCTATGATAACAGATGTCAGTTTTAGTCCGAGTTTGGGATGCTGGTAATGTAAAGTCAAGGCTGATAAATTTCACTACCTTGTTTTTTTTTACCTCTACATGAATATTTCTGTTTATTCCGATGTTATGATCTCTTAAGAGTTTGTGAATCTACTCTGCAGAAAAGGTTGTTCCCTTTGTTATTTCATGGGACAATTCTTCTACGGTTACCTCGCTTTACTTCCATCCTAACAAGGATGATCTCATATATATGTTCTTGTGACAACCATGGCAAAATAAGGTACTGGAGCATCAAAAATGGAAGCTGCACAAGAGTGTACAAGGTATCTCTTTGTCTCTTTAAAAAGCCTATAGTTCAACATTATCTATAACTTTGCTCTAATTAACAAATCAATACAATATTTGATTCGCTTTTGGTCTTTATAAATATTATGAATATAATTTAGTTATGTTTTATAAATTTTTATGTTATATTTTCTATATTTTATGAGTTTTTCAAAATTTTAAAAATATATTATCCATTTATTATGTCAATTTAAGACATTTTGTGATAAATTTGAACTTTTTGTTTTGGGTTTTATGAATTTTTAATGAATTTTTTTTATTAATGTGGGAGCAGAAGTGCTCAGGTGATGACCATGTAATTTTTACACTCATTTTCTCTCTCCGTCTTTTCTATTCATCATATACTAGGAAAGTATCCGCGACAAGTGCGGGATAAAAATTTACGGAATAGAAGAAAAAATGTTTATTGGTAAAAACAATGTGTAGTATAAAATGAGATAAAAAGAATTTGGATTTCATGTGATCGCGTTAAACTCGGAATTTAAATTTGAAGTATATATACAAAATATATTGTATTTTAGTTTTTATAATGTTTTATTTACAAAAAAATTATTATTATTATTTTTATATTTATCATCGAAAAAGGCTATCATCGCCATTTCGATATTGAATATTTACCATTACATATAATTTACTATTTATCATTGAAAAACAATAATTACATAGTGTCTTGAAACCGTGGTATGATCCGTTTAACAATAAAAAATATGTCAATTCGGTCTCTATTTGTCATAAAACTCGGACTATTAAAAACTCGGACAAAACCACTGAATTTTCGGGAACCGATGGTTCGAGTCAATCAATTTTGTGTTCAAGTTTTGTCATTTGACATGAACTTTGATGTTTAATACAATTTTACAAAATAATATTGATGTTAATAAATGAACAATATGTTTTATCTTTCTTTTGGGCGTTCGGGTACCCGTTCGGGTTCGGGTCGGGTCTATTCGGGTTTCGGGTTTTCGAGTAAATGATTATAGGACCCGTTCAGGAATTTCTCTAATTTTTCCGGGTTCGGTTCGGGTTCGGGTTGGTTCTTTTCGGGTTCGGGTATCCGTAATTATTTTAAAAACTCCAAAATTATAAAAATTAAATATTTTAAAATATTCAAAAATACATAATTTATTAGGATAATACGAAGAAAATATAATTAATATATATATATATATATATATCTAAAATAAATTAAGTTCGTTATACAATATTTACTTCGTTTTTATGATTTTTTAAAACAAGAAATAAAAAATTTATGTAAATGATTATTTTTGAATAACCTCCCCGCGCATGGCGTAGAGTCATCACCTAATTGTTTAAAATTAAAAAAAGACTTGTTTAAAATTTAAAATTTTAAATTTGGAGAGAACTACTTATACAATAGACTATCATGAACAAAAAATTAAAATTTTAAATTAAAGGAATTAGTAAAAAACACTTTAATAAAAACAAAAAGCTGATGTAATAAAAAAAAAAAAAAGCTCATCTCATAATCTCTACAAAAGTTAAATTTATTTTTTCTCGCAATCCAAAAGATCATTTTTAGGGTTTTTCTCTTCTTCTTCTTCTTCCTTCGAGCTCTTCCGTTAAATTGATTACCACGACTCTCGAGGTTCTATCTCTATATCTTCTCCTTTAAGATTTCTCTGAGAACGTATCTATGTCTGATTGCTCCATTGCATTTAAGTTTTTGCTTATTGAGATTAAAAGGCCTTTCCTTTATGTTACCTGATTTGATTGTGATTTGTGTTTGTTACACATTATATTCTTATTCGAGGGTTTGATTGGATTGTGATTTTATGTTTCTAGCTGGCTGCTATTTGGTTTTATAGGATTTTTTTGTCTCTGTGCTTACTTGTTTCTCTATGTTTGATTTCATCTTAGGGACATGAACTTTTTTCTTTCTGTTATGTGTGTCCTTGTGTCACTGATAAGTTTGGACTACGTAAGCTCTTCGATAATCCAATACAAGAGTTTACTCCAAGTCCAAAACCAGATCTGAGAATTAACAAAGCGTTATCTTCTCCAAATCTCTCTCAAACTCTCTCTCTAGTTTGAAATTCAATTCATAAAAGCATAAAAACCAAATAACAAACAACAATTTGTTTTTATTCTTCTGAAACGGCAAACCTTCTGCCTCTAACAGAGTCTTCAGTCTTGCCTTTCTCTCATGTGTAAGTCACGTGACCCAATGATCCCTTCTTCTTCATCCTTGTCCACGTTACTATTCTTCACATTTCTTCTATAATAAGCTCTCAATGGCTTATCAATACTCCCCCCTTTGAGAAGCTTGTCCTCAAGCTGCAAATTAGGATACATGTGAATGAGATCTGAAGCCAAATGCCAAGTATGTTCATGTGAAGGAAGTCCTTTCCATGACACCAATAGCTCCAAATACCCTTCTTTGTCATATCGAGTATTGATTATATCCTCAGGTTCCATGACAGAGTCTCCCACGTCTAAAACTGTAGGTGGTATAGATGAAATCACCGCACCTTCACCTACCACTTTCTTCAACTGAGACACATGGAATACAGGATGTACTTTTGAACCTTGTGGAAGTTGCAGACGATAAGCAGCTTTACCAATGCATTCCATCACTTGATATGGCCCAAAAAACTTAGCTGATAACTTTTGATGCACCCTTCTACTCACAGACTGTTGTCTATATGGTCTCAGTTTGAGAAAAACCAAATCACCAACCTCAAAAGACACATCCCTACGATGTTTATCAGCATGTTTTTTCATCAATTGTTGAGCTCTCTCCAAGTTTTTCTTAATTGAACTCAACATATGATCACGTTCTTTCAAGCTAACTTCCAGCTCATAATTCTGAGTACTTCCTTTCTCAAATCTGATCACTAAAGGAGGTTCTCTTCCATAGACCACCTGAAATGGTGTGGTCTTCAAAGAAGTATGATACGTAGTATTATACCAAAACTCTGCCCACGGTAAAAACTTACGCCAAGTCTTAGGATGAGTAGAAGCATAACACCTCAAGTAAGACTCCAAACACCGGTTCAAAACCTCCGTTTGTCCATCCGTCCGTGGATGGAAAGCAGTACTATACTTCAGTTTTGTTCCTGCCATCTTAAAAGTCTCTTTCCAGAAGTGACTTAAGAAGATACGATCTCTATCTGACACAATAGACGCAGGAAATCCATGTAATTTGACTATTTCTTCAATAAACTTTGCAGCCACATCAGCAGCAGTAAATGGATGCTTCAGTGTCAAAAAGTGAGCATATTTACTTAGCCTATCCACCACCACAAAGATGACATTACTTCCCATAGAGGTAGGTAAGCCTTCAATAAAATCCATGGATATGTCCTCCCAAATCTTCTCCGGAATTGGTAAAGGCTGAAGTAATCCACCTGGAGATAAAGTGGAGTACTTATGTGTCTGACACACCACACACTGAGCAACATACCTTTGAATTCTATCAAACATTCCCTTCCAATAAAATGATTGTTGAATCCTCTTCACAGTCTTTAACACACCAGAATGGCCACCACACTTACCATCATGGTATTCAGCTAATATCAATGGTATCTGAACAGAATTAGAAGGAATCACCAACCTGCGCTTGAACCATAACTTCCCTTCTGTCAAAACAAACCCATTCTTGACCTTCTCCTTGTTTTGAATTTTCTGAATCACTGATTGTATGTCAGTATCCTGTGCAATCTCCTCCAACAGTTCTTGCAGTTGAATAATGTTTGGAACTGTCAATGCCATGATATGCATCATCAGATTTGTTGGTGCCAACTCCCCCATCCTGGACAACCCATCTGCAGCTCTGTTCTCACAGCCTGGTTTGTACAGAATCTCAAAATCATAACCCAATATTCTTGTCAACCATTTCTGGTACTCCATGTTAACTTCCCTCTGTTCGAACAGAAACTTCAGACTCTTCTGATCTGTGTGAACCAAGAATTTTCTCCCCAACAAATAATGTTTCCATTTTTGTATTGCTAACACAATAGCCATCAGCTCTCTTTCATACACCGGTTTCAGTTGTTCCCTCACTGTCAGTCCTTTGCTAAAATATGCTATTGGTTTCTTCTGCTGCATCAAGACGGCACCCAGACCATAACCAGAAGCATCAGTTTCCACCACAAACTCCATATCAAAGTTAGGCAAAGCTAACACTGGGGCAGAGATCATTGCTAACTTCAACTTCTCAAAAACTTCTTGTGTCTCACTTGTCCAAGAGAAATTATCCTTCTTAAGCAATTCTGTTAATGGTCTCACCATAACTCCATAAGATTTTATAAATCTCCTATAATACCCAGTCAATCCAAGAAATCCTCTCAAGGCTTTCTGATTCTTAGGAGTAGGCCAACGCTGCATTGCTAATGTCTTCTCAGGATCCGTAGAAACTCCTTTATTTGTAATCACATGACCCAAATACTCTACCTTCTCCTGACCAAACATACACTTCTTTCTATTAGCATACAATCTGTGTTCAGCAAAGATCTTCAACACAATCCTCAAGTGTTCTTCATGCTCTAACTCAGATTTACTATAAACCAATACGTCATCAAAAAACACCAGAATGAACTTCCTCAAATATGGTCTAAAAACCTGATTCATTAGTGCTTGAAATGTGGCAGGAGCATTTGTTAACCCAAATGGCATTACCAGGAACTCATAATGCCCATCTGTAGTTCTGAAAGCTGTCTTAGAAATATCTTCCTCAGTCATCCTGATTTGATGATATCCTGCTCTCAAATCCAGCTTTGAAAAGATAAGAGATCCATCCAACTCATCCAACAATTGATCAATAACTGGAATAGGAAATTTATCTGCCACCGTAACTCTGTTAAGAGCTCTATAGTCAACACAAAAACGCCAAGAACCATCCTTCTTCTTCACTAATAAGACAGGACTAGAAAATGGACTTGTGCTAGGCCTTATAATCCCTGATGTTAACATCTCTGCTACCATCTTCTCCATAGATTCCTTATGTGCATGAGGATATCTATATGGTCTAACACTCACTGGACCACATCCCTGTTTTAACACAATCCTGTGTTCTCTACCACGTATAGGTGGCAACCCTGTTGGTTCAGCAAATACTTCCTCATGGGCCTTCAATACTCTCTCTACCCCATCAGATATCACTTTCCCTTCTCTTGTTTGAGCAGACTGATTCCCTAACATAGCAGGTGATCTTGGAAATTGTCCACCCAAAGCTTGGTTAACAGATTGTGTCATTCCTGACCCATGTAAAGCAGGGTCTCCCCACAATGTGACTTTTGTTCCTTTATAGAAGAATGTCAGCTCCTGTGATTCCCAATCCACCTGACACTTCCCTAAAGTTCTCAACCATTGTACTCCTAATATCATATCTGCACCTCCCAGTTCCAAAGCTATGAAATCAGCGACAAAATGCAATTGCTGAACCATGAACTCTACTTCTTTACAAATTCCCAAACCTGGAACTGTTACTCCTGTACCCAGCAGAATATTCAATTCTTTTGCATCCATGGCTGTAAGTTTAGCTTTCTCCATCAAGGCAGGTGTAATAAAATTGTGGGTAGCTCCTGAATCAAGCATCACCACCATCTTGACACGGCCTATCTGCCCTTGAATCTTCGTAGTAGTAGGATTATGAATTCCCAGAAAGGAAGCCAAAGATAACTCCATCAACTGACCTTCACTTTCCTCTTCAGAATCTCTTGTCTCTACTCTCTGATCCACCATCACTTCCATGTCAATCCCATTCACCACTGTCAAAACTTGGAGAGATTTGTTAGGACATATATGGCCTCTTGACCACTTCTCATCACACGTATAACACAACCTCAAGCGTCTCTTTTCAGCTAACTCTTCTGCACTTAACATCAACTGAGGTCTTTGAGAACCTTTATTTACCGTCACAGATTTGTTCTGATTCCCTTGAGTCACTGTTCCTTGACCAGTATCTGTCACAAGAGTTCTCATCTTCCACGTATTGTTCCTATTCTCTCCACTCCATGCTGATTTCTGAGATTTACTAGATAACTGTAACTCTTTATTGACCAAACGTGTAAGTGGTTCATTCTCCATTGTCAATGCAAAGGCAATCATCTCTGGTAAACCCTGTGGTTTCATTAGGTTCACAACAGCTTTCATCTCTGGCTTAAGACCATTCAGGAAAATTCCTTCCAAGTGTTGTTCTGATAGTCCAACCACTTGTGCATTAAGCTCTTCAAATTCATGAACATAATCAGCTACCGATGATGATTGTTGGATACAAAACAGACTTTGGCTAGGTCCTCTACTGTGCAAGTTCCCAAATCTGACCATCAATCTTGCCTTAAAATTCTCCCACGTCACAAACCTAGACCTGGTGATTTCTGAGTTATACCAACCCAAGGCATTTCCTTCAAGACATAGCGGCACCATCTCCAACCTATCGTCATCATCATATCCCCCTAATCTGAAAAATCTTTCCACCTTAGACAGCCATCCAAAAGTATTCACACCTTCGAACACCGGAACTTCTATTTTCTTAACCAGGCTATGTTTACTTCCTAAGAAACTTCGGCGATGTTCTAGAGGAGTATGAGATACCTGATTTCGCATCTCCGACATCGGCGAAAGTTGGATCTGACTCGATTCACCGAACAACGGACGCGTCGCACGTCGGGGTAACGTCTCTGCGAGCCGCTCCATGTTTACTCTCATCATTCTCTCCATCTGAGCTTGAAAAGCTTCGAATCTAGATTCCAATTTTTCTTCGATTTTCGCATCAATAGTTTCCAATCGCTGAAAGATTTCATCGATACTACCTGTGATCTGTGAATCGCCGTGACTCGCCGTAAGCTGGGCCGATTTCTCTTCGATTCGCTTCATCTCCAATGGCGTCGTCGTCTTCGTCTTGTCACTACGCACCAGTTGATAAGTTTGGACTACGTAAGCTCTTCGATAATCCAATACAAGAGTTTACTCCAAGTCCAAAACCAGATCTGAGAATTAACAAAGCGTTATCTTCTCCAAATCTCTCTCAAACTCTCTCTCTAGTTTGAAATTCAATTCATAAAAGCATAAAAACCAAATAACAAACAACAATTTGTTTTTATTCTTCTGAAACGGCAAACCTTCTGCCTCTAACAGAGTCTTCAGTCTTGCCTTTCTCTCATGTGTAAGTCACGTGACCCAATGATCCCTTCTTCTTCATCCTTGTCCACGTTACTATTCTTCACATTTCTTCTATAATAAGCTCTCAATGGCTTATCAGTCACTGCTCTTGATTGGTATGAACACTATGACCACACGCACACTATAATCATGTAGCTTATGAATTATTTGTTTTAGCCTTGATTCTGAAGTATTTAGATGCTTAATTGAACTATTGATTGGTCATTATTTATGTTTGATTTCATCTTAGGGACAGGAACTTTTGTCCTTATGTTTTAGCTAATTTAGTCTATGAGTTGTTATCACTACGCTTGATTGGTATGAACACACACATACACTAAATTTCAGGCTTATGATCTTTGATTTAATTGGGTTTTGAAGTATTTAGATGTTTAATTGATGATATTGTTATCACTACGCTTGATTGGTATGAACACACACACACACTATTGTCTTTGTTATGTATTTTCTTGTGTCATTGATTCATATATGTGTTTTACCTCATTTTAGTTTATGCATTTTTCAATTTTTGAATATGCCTCCTTGAGCTGTCACTTTCCTCTAGAGTTTAATCTTGAGACGTGAGCAGACTTTATGTTATGTGTCTTCTCGTGTCATTGATTCATGTGCGTTTTAGCTAATTTAGGCGAATTTTGAAGTATTTAAATGATTATTTGAACTGTTGTTTGATCATTATCTATGTTTAAGTTCATCTCAGGGACATGAACTTTTTTCACTGTCTCCTTGTGTCATTGATTGATATGTGTATGTTTGTATGTGTTTGGCCACAGTTTCGTCTTGTTAACGGAGTCTCCACAGTCTCGAGCAACAAGCATGGAAGACAAATGGAATGAGTTCGTATCTTACAACAACAACTTCACGAATTATGCTGAATCAATGGTGGTAAGTCTCGAGATGATTACAAATACATATATCAAACTTCAAAAAGGTTTTGATGAACAACTACAACACACCTCGGATTCTCATCGGGACCGTCTATATCATGACTTGGTATCTCTTTGTTCTCTTCTTTGTTGTTTCTTATCTCACGTGTATTTTTCGCGTATTGACTGTCATATCATTGTAATGCAGATTTGGACCCTTCCTTTGACAACCTTGAGAAAAGAAATGTCTACATTTATATCGTCTGCTGATGATGCTCATGCCAATATCATGAGATCGATCAATGGCATGAACATGACTAGTTCTTCGCTATTTGATATGTTTGTAAGTACCTAAATTCTTATATAGTTTAGTTAAATCCAAATTCTTATATCTAATTAATTTGTATTGTTGTTAGGATGAACTCATTGACGAAAACAATCAAGAAAGACTTGAGGAAGCTCGTGATTATTTCCTCAAGTCTCGTTCAACCTTAAAGGTTTGTAAACAACGGGAGAGTGGATGGGCAAAATCACTTCGTGATGTAAAACTGCAGGCAGAGCCTCTAGATAAGATTCACACTAGTCCTGTAAGTTTTCTTTATTATCTTTACTAGGATTTCGAAGCACTGGAATAGTTTTATGTTAATAGACTTGTGCTTTATAATATAAAGAGTTTATAAATCTCTTATTGAATAAAGTTTTATCTAATAGACTTTTCTTATAGGAAATTTTGAAGCTGAAACAAAGTCATATTCAGATGTTGCGTGATGTTTTCAACACCCAACCACAACAGATCCAAAGCAAGATCACAAAGGTCATATCAAAGTCTTTAGAACAGATACACAGAGTATTAGGTGTATATCGTCTCAGACATATCTTAAGCAACACTCTCTCCGATGTCACCATCATTTCATGTTTGAACCCCAGGGAACACGTTTTATGGAAAATAGATACGGTATAGGTTTCTATTATCTTAATAAATTGAATATGCAGCAAATAACATTTCTAGTTAACATTTACTTTATTTTTGTTCCTAGGGTAATCTACCAATGCAGTTAGTGAAAAACAAAAACCATTCTCAAACTATGGGCCCGACCATGAATCAACTAGACCACGGTATATTATCTTCTGTTTATTTATTTTAACTTTTTGAATTTAATAATAATAGTTTATCTTTTGTATGTGGTAGTGACGTGTGGGCCTATTGTTGCCGCTGAGATCGTTAGTGCTGTGCGGCACATTGATGGTCGCGACAATCCGATAGTTCCTTATTCTCCCCAAGACATCGTCGACTTCGCTGTGCCGTCATTACGAGCTGTCTCAAGACAAGGCCACTATTGCTACGAGATTAAATTGAGAGATGCGTTGAGTTACATAAAACGAGATGGGATTCAAAGACTAGATGCACGGCCGCTTGCAACAGTATGCAAGATCGATGTAAGTCCGCGACAAACATTGGGCTTAGGGTACATTAGTGATTTTAAAGAATTGAAGTCTTTTGAAGAGATGTTAAGAGTATTAGTAGATCATCCCGTGGCTGCAACTATTCCGGTTTTTGAACCTGAATATTTAAATATCTCCAATGTAAGTAAAGAGTAACTAAAAGATTGAATTAGTTTTTAACATCTGTTTTATTTTATTAACATTTATGTTAATTTTTCAGAAGATCTATCGGGGACCTAGTTCTAGGATTTCGAGATATAAGACTATGCACGCTATAAATGTTACTGGTGGGGATGTGGAAAATGGCGAAAACTTTTTTTGGGCTAGATCAAGTATTGGTGAAGAGTTTGGTGTTGAAGGACGCATGAAAATTTCAGCAGATATGATGATGTTTGGCCTCAACTTCCAAAAAGATGAACGGTTTATGGAATATCCGTTCAAATTGCTCAACAATTTCATATATCCTATCTTGTTGTCTCTGAGAGATGAGGATGAAAGAAGGAATAGGGAAGGTAAATATATATATTTTATGCTTGTCTGTTTTACTTAGCCAAGAATAATTTAAGACTGACTAATGTATTATTGAAAACCATTTGGTTTCTTACTTTGCAGAAAGCATCTGATTCAAAGGAGTTGCTGTCTGTGCGGGATTCTTTGGTTCTAAGAAAGTAGACGCTCAAATAGATAGGAGTTTGTCTATATCTGAATCAATTAATAGTTTTGTTCTTTTTCTTCAAGAATTTAAGACTGTTTGATGTATTTTTGGATACCATTCTTACTGTGCAGAATGCATCTATCTCTGTTCCTGCTTATTATTTATATTACCCATTATCATTTATGTATATTCTATTTAGATTCCTTGTGAGTGTTTTCTTAACAGACGTATTTCCTGTTTTGGGTTTACTTTTGAACTGACTTATATGTGTGGGTTTTTAAGAAACATCCTTAGCATATTGCCTGCTTTGTTCTTTGGTACCAATCAATATGTTGAAACAAAAACGTTGTTCGATTCTCACTTTATTGGGTTTTAGTGAACAACTGAACACCTTTTCTTTGTACTCTTGGTCTCCATGGTTTTGTTATTATAGTGTAAGTTCTGTGGAAGGGAAGGGAACGTGACAATGAATGTGAAGCTGTAAGTTTTAGCGGTCACACTTAGTTATAATATAGTCTTTGATGCTCATAACTACATTAAGCTCTCATGAGTTTTGAGTTTTTGTGTGTTTTGGCCTAAACAAGAATCTGGAACCAAATTCCAAGACATTGATTTGTCGAGCGGAGAAGAATTCACAGAGTATGATGAGAAAGGCGAGTGTCCGGTAATGATATCAAATTTCCGAGCAAGCTTCACTGTCACCAAGTAAAGTTTTGTTCTATTTCTGATTCTCTATACTCTCTGGTGTATGTATAAACCACAAGAAGACACATTACTCAAGTTCTAATAAAGTTGTCTTAAACACAATTATCCACTGTCTCTGCTCCAAAAGCCATCCAAAGTTTGAGAATGGGCAACGAGAACATGTAATAAACAAACCTTATATACATTAACTTCAGTTATACAAGCATTTGTACATGGCTACAAGACAATATCTGGAATTACACACTGAAGAAGGTAATGATAATCAGATATACAGAGCGAATAGTGTTTCAAGCATTACAAATTGATACATTGATATAAACAAATTGCACAGAGAGGGCTCTCAGGGGGGGGGGGGGGGGGTTAAGCACTGAATCCGCGGTGAAGAGAGCTCCAAGGACCAGGTGGGATTGCTGTACAAGCCTGTGAAGCAGCTTCCTCCATTTGCTCTAATTGGATCCTTGCGTTGCAGATGTTTGCAAAGGATCTCATGTGCTTGATACCGTACTGAGACAGCGATCCACAGTGTCTCTCAAAAGCTCTCACCTAAACACACAATGAGTAGAGAATTTGAAACAATTCATTAGCAACGCAAAGTGACTTGACTTCTCAGCAGCCTGACTAATAATAGAGTGATGCCTTCCACAAACTGACTTTTCTAATCTTACATTACGATCGATGCGACTCCATGACACTATCAAAACATTTTCAATACTAACCATATTTGCAATGATGTGAAAGAGTTGATAAGATTGGCAAGTAAGAAGTTTCAAGGGGCAAGGGCAGTGTTTATCTTACCATATTTTTAAGGCAGTTCCAGTCATCGACTAGAGATTGCCCAGGAGACCGTACTTTGTTTAGTACTCCAGGACCTTCCGAAATGCCAAACAAGAGTTTACCGACAAGTTCCACGCTGTTGTCAACATGAAGTCTGTGAGACATGGCTTCAAGGACTTGCGTCTGAGCTTCTGTTTTTCTTGTGGACCCTTCTGGTGCCTTTCGATACTTCATGAAAATAATAACATGCAAAAGAATTGTATCAAGCATTTTAAGAAATTAATGTGTACATAAAAGATGTAAACAAGAATGGAAAAAAGAACCTTATCCCAGAAATGGACAAGATCTGCATCGCGCTGGTTTGTAACTTTTGAAGGTGGGGTCAGTGAATTTGCATCCACAAAGGTGAAATTGTCATTGGCAGGGTTTGTTCCCATGTAAAGGTCAAGCTTGTTCTTGCTAAGTCCTACATCACCATATTCCATGACATGAGAACCGTAACCTAACCCGGCATTTGAAGTCCTCGTTTTCACCTGAAGACAAAAGACACCTTTCAGACACATATGCCAACAATCTAATTTACAGTTAAGAAATTTCTAGCCTCGTCACTAAAGTCTCTCCGGGGAATTTTGACTCTTACAAGTTCATATTGCTGGCGCAGAGTCTCTGTCTGTAGATTATGCATACCACTGTTTCATTGTAGACAAAGTGTCAGAATCAATATATGGACATTCATAAACATGAGACTAGAATACTGCTGATCCTATTAGCGTAATGTGATTTTTTCAGCTTACCTGTCTTCCATCCAAGAAATACTGTACAAGTCACCTAAACAAGTTTCATACTCAGGTGGAGGACTAGGTTCCTCGCCCGGGCAATAAGTACCCCAACTGCTTTCTTTAGCGTTCGACGCAGTTGTGGCGTAGATGTTTAAACCCTCTTCAAGAAGCCCTTCAAAGATACTTCCAGATTCACAAGCTTCCAGATAAAACACCTGCAAGTTTCCTTTTTTTATTGGTATTTCCTCACTAACTAGCAGTACCAACAACAAAAACACATCAAAAGAACCTTTAGCAACTTACCAAGCTTTTGTAGCTTCCTGAAGCATGTTTTTTCTTCAAAACATCATTCAAATCATTAGCATATAGGTAAGGAGAAGTCGGCATCCCTGCAAATAAAAAGACCAGAAAGAACAACAATCAGTAACACATCACTCAAAAACCATCCCCACTTTCTGAGTTTCACAGTGCTCACCGAGAACTCCAGGACCACCATGGTCACTGTAGAACACAAAGATATGATCATTCGGACCGCTATCAATAACCTTGCCACTACCTCCTTTAACAGCAGTTTTGTTACCAAGTATCACAGCAAATAGATTATCAACAGTAACATCATCTCCAGTGTAATCCTACCATACCAAAACACACCCAAAAATCAATTAAACCCAAAACCCACTTGAACAAAGAATCAAATCAATTACACAACACCATAGCTAAAGACCTTAGGAACTCCTTGATAAACATCTTTGCCATGAGGACTATTAATAATAACCCCAGGCCTTGGATTCTCTTCATTGTTAGCAATATCATCATACATGAATACCACTATGTTCTCCTCTTTTAATCCACCTTTTCTCAGAAGTTGATAAGCATGGCAAATATCAGCCTAAGAAACAGTGAAGAAAACTCATAAGCAATTTCAGATCTGGGCATATTTGAAATTCTCCGAGGGGTTTATGAGTAATCTAAACAGTACCTGATGCCTGTAATTCCAGTATCCACTTGATCCGGCGACTAAAACAGCCCACCTTGTACCGGAAGAAGAATCGTCGCCGCCGTCGTTGTTTTCGATAGGACGGAAGAATCTAGAAGCTTGAGAAGGGAGTTTGATGATGTCATCGGGACTTTGTCTTGCGACGGAGACGGTGATTAGCGAGAGGAGGAGGACGGCGACGGTTAATGGTGTCATCGGAGAGTGGTGGTGACGTGGATATTGAATTATTTTTGATCGCCGGAGAATAAGTAGATAAAGAATCTTTTATAATTTTGCTTGTTTGTTTGTTTGTGAACCAATCAAAGAAAATGATAGAATCTTTTTTTATTATTTTATCTGAAGGAAGAACAAACACGTCTTCACTAATTTGCTATTAAATAAATTAAACACGCAAGAGAAAAATTCAATAATTACTCATTTAAGTTTTTTTCTAAATAGATAAATTGCACATTTGGACCACATTTTGTGACCTATTACAAAATGATGCGCTTAAGTTTTAACATTGGCTCGTGAACTATATATACTACTTAGTTCAAAGCAATTTGGTGAGCTTAATTTATTTTGAGAGAAGCCTAATGTTTTTTTTAGTTTGAGCAACCTATTTAAAGGCGATTTCAAATATTTGTATAAACTAACAATTTTTTCCAATTTTTGAAATATAAAAATCCGACTAATAGAATAGAAGTCTATCCCATAATAAAGTTGGATGTAGAGGTTTTACATACGGTGGAGATTAAAATGTTACAAGAACTAAATAGCTTCTTGAGAAAAGATTAGTAGATATTAAAGACTTTCATAAAATTATTGTAATGCAATAAGTATAGAATCTAAGTTATGGACTCCTTGGAAGAAAAACATAAACACTTAACTCTATCCCAATCTATTATTTTAACCCAACATTGAATCTTGTGGTTGTGGGGGCAACCAAATACATCATTGAAAGTGAAAGAATTATTAATAAATACAAAAGTGTGAATAGAATCTTCTCCTTATATTCTTTAGAAAGTAATGAAAATGATCGTATTTTTCATTATCTAGGCAAATTATCTTATTTTTGCCTCTTATTTTCTACCACCAACATAATCAATATTATAATTAGCATTTTTAATTGAAAACGGTTTATCATAATTAGTCTTTGATACTTTTCTTTTAATATTTGGTTAAATACTTTTATTGGTCGAAATCAATATCATATTTGTTGAATGCTATTATCAAAATTTATATAGCAAATACAAATCTTGTAAACAAATATAATTCTTACGACGTGTTTCCCAAAATGTCCAAGTCCTTGTTGCTTTTACAACACGACACACTAAAACCTAAAGTTTTCTTTGTTTTTTCTTTCTAATAACCATACTAAACAACTTAATTAAGATACAACGGTAGATATACACACATTCACACTCATAGTCATAGGCAAACACACACACACAAGTCTAATTAAGCTACTTGTCGTGTAATAATTATTTGATTAGTCACTATTTTATTTTTCTCAAATAGGTTTTTTGTTCATATTTGTGGCTGTGGATAAAGTCCTTTGTTGATAGAGAGGCACACCACAGAGATATCATCAACTTTAGCCGTTGGATATTTCTCTCTCCACGCCTTAGCCGCGGCTTCGGTCACGGCCTTGGCCGCTTCTCCAGCCTCATTAGCCGACTTCATCACCACCGTAGCCACTTCTTCGTTATTAAGCACATCCCATACCTTAACCACACAAGAAACAAGAAAAGTTCATTATTTACATGAACCATTCAAATTAAAATATATTTATTAAATTAATTGTGGGCTTTATTTTGGGTTTGACGTATTATTTAGGTCCAATATGATTATAAACATTTGAGCCTTTAAACAATTAACATATTTGACAATAGTTAAACCCCAATATGTAACCCTAATTTCATTGGTTTTAGTTTTACTTTAACCTAGAAATTTAATAAACACATCATTGTTATAATAATATATACGTACCCCATCGGAAGCAAGGAGTAGAAATTGGTCACGAGAAGTGATTTGATGAGTAGAGACTTGAGGAATCGCAATAACACCATAGCTTTTAAGTACAAAATCACCTATAGCTCTTGACATGGCTAAACCGGGCCGGTTCTCATTTGGTAGCCATACTCTCATAACGTGTGGTTCTGACTCTAAAGCTAAAACCCTTCCGTTGCGTTTCCTTATCCTCTCCGCTTCGCCTACAAAAAAACCAAATAAAAACACAACAAAAAAATTATTTAACCATAATGAAACCGTTACGTGACATTAACTGTTTACTATAAATAAAAGTCAAATAAACTTTACTTGGGACACTTGGCTTTAGGTCATTGGTCAATTGAACAACCTCTATATCTCCATTCACACTTGTCCCAATCATCACAGCCCTTGAATCTCCAAGATTTGCCACCATCACTTGATTCCCCTACACAAAATATTTGTTATAATTAATTAGTATAACATAAAATTATTTTTGTATTCATGACACCCACTATATATAATTATATATATCAAAACATGAACCATGACTTATAGTAATTAAACCGAATAAATGGACTCACATAATAGAATGAAAAATGGTTAAAAATTAAATACTATTGACAATAAAACTTCTATAAATTAATAACGTTGAGACGATATTGATATCCTAAGAAATTATTAATTTATACAGAGATAAACTACACCAAAACTCTTAATTATTTTATAGAAATATTAACGAATCGAGTATTAATTTATAAAAGTTATATTGTACATATATGTTTTATAAAACTTACATGTTTAACGGCGAAAACAGCAGCGGAACCAGAAGAATAACAATCGGGAGCGTGTTTAAGTTTAAGAATTCTCTTGTCTATAGCCAAAAGCGCGGTTTCGCAAATAAGCTTCCAGTCTCGAGACACACCATGATTATTCATATGACCTAACAATAAAGATGGTAATTGATTCCTTATAGTCTTGCTCACAAATTCACCATTCTCTCCATGCCCATCAAACACTCCACATAATGCTCCTTCTTCTGATCCATATCCCTATAGAATAAAAAAAATTTGCATGTTGTAACAATAAGTATATATTTACATTTTTGAATATATATAAGATTTATTTATTTTGTAAGAAAAATGGTAATATTGAAATTATATATACCATGTGGAGAATGGAAGAATCTTGGTTAAAGCCTTTGCCTCCAGCTAAAGAAGAGACAGAGCCAAAGTCTTGAGGAACATCATGAATTTCTGTGTATAAAACTGCATTTTCTTTTCCATAATCATTTATCTCATATATTTGATTTTTATCTGTTGATCTTCCTGAGGATAAACATAAACAAAAACCCATTTTTTACTTATGTTTTTTTGCTTTTTTTTGTTGTTTTTATATATGTGAAATATATAGGAGATATATATATATAACAAAATGAAAGAGTTTGATACACGACTTTGCTTATTGCATATACCCATATTTATAGCCTTTTGTGAATCTTATTCAGGAATATATATTACTATAAAGTTATTATTTTATTTTTATATTCATCTTGATGACTTGTATATTTAGGCTTTTAGGAAGAATATTTCAATTATGAGGCGGTTGATCAAATTTGTTAATCACATGTTTTTTTGTTTAAGATGTAAATATACAAATATAATTTTAAAACACCAAAGACGGTTATAAATTGCTGCCGTCAGTTAATATAAAAGAATAAGTGACCATATGTGCAAATGACATATTCATATTCCGAGTTATTTGACATATATAGTTAATTACGGAATTTAATATATATATAGCTTCCCTATGTAATACTTAGTTACAAGGTATTATTATGTGGCTCCTGGTGAATCTGACAAACGTATTACAAAAAAAATATTTATTGAGTTGAAAATTAATATCTAGACTATCCCAATATTCCATTGAAAGGGCACATGATGCGTTGGCCTGACATGTGATTAGTATCTTGATTATTAAAAAAATAAATTAATCTTATTCATTCGAGAATATTATTTGGAGTGTCAAGTTAATAAATAAAAAATTTATCGACGGATTCTTGTTATTTGTCATTGCCAGCAAACTCGACGAATCAAAATATTTTATTATTGTTTTATAATTTTAGAGTTGTCACATACTATATGCTTAATTAAACGAAAAGTCATGCATCCAAATATATGTGAACAAAGAAAGTTTGCTAAGTATAAAAATACAGTTTACTATAGTATGACTGCTTATCAAATAATATGATCTTCCAAAAGTTTATTTTCTTGGTTAACAAATTTTAAGCAAGCATACTAATAAATTATACTATTTGTCTCGTTTTTATTAATCTATATGTAATTACTTACTCTATTTCTTATTCATTTTGTATACTTATATATGGAAGCAATGTTTAAATACTTTTTGTACGTATGAATTTTTGTCCAAATTAATTGAGATCATAACAAAAGTGAGATCATAATTAATAGGAATGTAATTTAGCTCTACGTGCCCAAATAAAATATTAAAATGAGAATTTTGAATTGTATAACTTTTATATTCTAATTAACAAAAAATGACGTATGTAGTATTTAATTGGAAATTAGGTCAGCTCTCCTGACCTTTTGGACTTACCAAAAGATACAACTTTGTCAACTCTCACATCCTTTTTGCTCAATAATTATCTAACTTATTTATATATTGAAAATTAGTTGGAGTCTAGTCTATGTATTGTAAATATACATTTTTCAGAATTACATGACGTCAAATAAAAAAAATATTAATGTTATTGTAAATTTGACCAAAATTGTTTTAACCAAATATTTTGAGCCGAACGTGTCTAAACATGTATTTACTTTTTTATGTATATGTTTAGAATTTCTAGCTATTTTACGGTTTATTTTTAACCGTTCATATATATATATCAATTTGTCACCAATTGATATAGCAAAAAATTATACACAATTTATTTTTGTTTTGATTTTATAGACTACCCCGCCACTAAATTAGAGAGGCACATGATGTGTCATCTTTGTTGGATTTCTAATCTTTGATTAAATATAATTTGATTCCAATTTTAATAATAAAGTCAAATGTTGCTTTTTATTAAAAAAAAATCGTTTTAAAAATTCACCAGTCCGTACAAAAGAGAGATATAACAAATGTTGTTCATGCTGGGCATCGTCATCGGAACCAACCACATCCACGTGAATGTTATCAACACACTGTTTTTAATAAAAAATTTAGGTTATTTTAAATTTGTGAATATAGTGAACTATATAGTATTTTCTTACATATATAGTCTAATAGAGAAGTCAAGTTTTATTAACTACATAATTGCTTTTAGTTATGAAGTTAAAACTCACAAGAGATTGGCCAAAGTAACCACTGGTTTTCTAGTAATGGTAATCTTGGTTTTGGCTTACATCAAAAATGTAGTATTATAATAGCATTATTATTGTTCTATGAAAAATATAATTGGATTATTTGTTTTCAAACAACTTCACTTTGCAACATTTAAAAGGAAATAAATCATTTGTCGGCAAATTGGCCAAACAAAGCTTTAATTAATATATAAGAATTTTGCATGATATGCTTATCGGATTAAAGGATATAAGAGCACTTTGATCATTACTCAATTATGATATTCCACATATACCTAAATTCTATATATATATATGTATGTGGTATTTTTGAAAACACTGAAACAATGTCTTGTTTTCAAATATATTAAAACTTGATGAATTGTTGCATTTGAGTTTCTTCGACGAGATGAAAACGCTGCGTTTTTGAATGTTGGCGGAAGTTAGTGTCTGATTATAATACGATGACGTTTTTAACATAGAAAATATGATACTAATTATTAAGATACAAAACAACAATATCAAAGAGTCAAAAATAAAAATAACAACAACTTGTATATACATTTACAACCATAATGTGAGCTATTGGGCTCAATTACTTCAGGCCCATTAAGCAAGCTTCCTACCCTTAATAAGATTATGATAATATATCATAATCTTATACAAGTTTATCTTGAAACTTGAGAAGTCCAAATCCTACAACAAACATGAAAGGTAAAGTATTATAAATACAAGTCTCCATAATCACATCAAAGATCATCCGATATCAAGAGAGCAATAAAGAGAGAGATCACAAAGCAAGAGTTTAACAAAGAGACAAGTCTTCTAGGTTCTAGTTAAGAGTCTTTTGTTATTAGCTTTGTTGTTATTCTTATTGCTTAGTTCCTTAAAGCTTTACGCATAAATTAGCATCACGTTGTACTAATCACTTATAAGTTAATAAGAGGTTATTCCGAGAGGTACCTAACGGGAACTCGGGTTTTTTCTAATCCGGATCTTAAGCATTCAAACAAATCTCATAAGGCTCAAGAGTTTAGCACTATAAATAACCTCACAAGTGGTATCAGAGCTTCCAGGTCGAGGAAGGAGTGCAGCGACCATCTCGGAGAGCAACTTCCTTTAACAGTTAATCATCTATTTTTCTCGCACCTACTGCAAACGGTTAGAGAAAACATAGGTAGATATGGAACCAACAAAAGGAAGGTTTGAGATAGAAAAGTTTGATGGAAAAGGAGATTTCGGTTTATGGAAATACAAGATGTTAATGCGAGTTGGAAATTCAAGGTTTAGACTCGTCCTAGATGAACCTACGGTTTCGGTTTCGGCGACGAAGTCATCTTCCGAAACAGAAAAAGATGAACTCGTAGCCAAGAGTGTGGATCCACTAAACCAAGAAAAGGACAAGAGAGCTAAAAATCCGATTTGCATAAGCCTAGGTAACATGGTCTTACGCAAAGTCATGAATGAGACATCTGCGCTTGGGGTTTGGAAAGCCTTAGAGAAAGACTATCAAACTAAGACTTTACCAAACCGGATATACTCGAAGCAAAAGTTTGTAAGCTTTAGGATGGAGGAACAAAAGAGTATTGAGGAAAACATGGACACATTCCTCAAACTAGTTTCAGATCTCGCTAGCCTCAACATAAACATAAGTGACGAAGATCAAGCAATCCAAGTTTTGTCAAGCTTACCTAGACAATATGACTCCTTAGTTGATACACTAAAATATGGTAATTCGAAGGAAACACTTACCATGAGTGATGTCATAAATTCAGCCTATTCAAAAGAGGTAGAATTAAAGGAGAAAGGGTTGTTGAACAAGTCTAAGCCAGCACAAGGGCTTTATGTGGAGGACAAGGGCGGATCGGAAAACGGATCGGAGAAGTCAAACGGCAAATATGGCGAGAGGAAGATCAAAGAGCGAGAGGGAGATCGAAATCAAACACTCGATCCGGCAAAAACAAGGGTCGTTTTATCTGCGGAAAAGAAGATCATTGGAAAAAGGAGTGTCCGGAGAGAAAATCATTCGAAAAGGAAACTCGGTTAACTTGGTAGTTGAATCGCAACAACCTTTGGTCCTAACCGCTAATAGAGATGTTGAACCCAAACAACATATGGCTCTAACTCGTTAGCACAACTAGGACGGATGATGAATGGATTATGGACTCGGTGCTACTTGTCACATCTCGCCACAACAAAGAAGTAATGTTTGACTTAAAGGAATTTAAAGGAGGAAAAGTTCTCATGGCTAACAATACTAACAGCGAAGTTAAAGGTATTGGGAAAATCAGGATTCTAAATCTTGATGGATCAGTCGTGATTCTCACAGATGTTCGATATCTACCAACCATGAGCAAGAGCTTGATCTCTTATGGCATGCTAGAGAGAGCAGGTCGCAAATATGAAGGAGAAAACTTCATAGTCACATTCTATAAAGATGGAAAGAAGGTCATATCGGGAAAATATGATGATGGATTGTATCATCTTCAAGGAACAGATTACAAGTGGGGAAGTGAATGTAACTAAAGTTGAAGTAGATATGACAAAGTTGTGGCACTCAAGGTTAGGGCATATGAGCATCAAGAACTTAAATGTATTAGTCAAAGAAGGTTACTTGTCTAACAAAGAAGTAAACAAGTTAGGATTTTGTGAGAGTTGTGTGCTTGGGAAATCTCACAAACAAAGCTTCCCTGTTGCAAAACACACCACCAAGAGTATTCTAGACTACATACATTCAGATTTATGGGGATCTCCTTCCACAGAAGAAAGTCTCGGCGGTTGCAAATATTTTTTAAGTCTTATTGATGATTACTCAAGGAAAGTCCGGGTTTATTTTTTGAAGACGAAGGATGAAGCGTTTTCAAAATTTAAGGAATGGAAGGAAGAAGTTGAAAATCGGACCGGAAAAAGAGTAAAGTGTTTACGAACCGATAACGGCTTGGAGTTTTGCAATAAGCGATGACGATAACTTATGCAAACAATCGGGAATTAAAAGACACAAGACTTGCACTTACACGCCTCGACAAAACGGTGTTGCTTGAGAGAATGAATCGAACGATCATGGACAAGGTTAGATGCATGCTAGCGGAAACTGGTTTAGGACAAGAATTTTGAGTGAAGCCGCCTCAACGACAGACTTATGTGATAAACAGATCACCTAATGCATCTCTTAAATATAAGTTACCGGAAGAGATGTGGACAAGTTCAAAACCAGATTTAAAGCATCTAAGAAGGTTTGGTTGTTCAGCTTTTGTGCATATTGTGCAAGAGAAGACAAGTCCTAGTGGCCGTAAAAGGAGTCTTCATGGGATACCCTTTCGGAGTGAAAGGATATCGTGTCCGGTTACCCGAAGAACGGATTTGCACCACGAGCGAGGAATGTTGTGTTTAATGAGGAAGAAATATTTAAACACACATTGGAAAAATCGGAAAGTTCTAAAGAACAAGATACTAATTCGAGTGAACCAAACACAAAAGTATCAAAGAAGGTAACGTTTGATACCGATTTGATTCAAGGACCAACACCGTCAACGCCTCGGATTGAAGGTTCATCATCTCGAGGTGGAGACTCTCAATCTTCGGAAGAAGCGGAGAAATCCTCCGAGAGTGAAGTTGAGAGTGAATCGAATCGGAATCGGAATCGAACCGAAGTTGGGGATTATTTGCTTGCGCGTGACGGAATTAGGAGAACCATCAAACCTCCGTTAAGGTTTGAAGATTCTGATCTTGTAGCTTATGCTTTAGCTACAGCCGAAGAAATAGATATTGAAGAGCCAAGATCATATCTAGAAGCTATAAAAGGAAAGAAAGCAAAACATTGGAAAAACGCGACTCGACGACGAGATGGATTCTCATGAAAGAAACGGAACATGGATCTTGATTGAGAAACCTCATAATGCAAAGGTCATTGGGTGTAAGTGGATCTTTAAGTTGAAACCAGGAATACCTAATGTTGAAGAGCCGAGGCACAAAGCGAGGTTGGTCGCAAAGGGCTTTTCACAAAGAGAAGGAATAGATTACAATGAAGTGTTTTCACCGGTGGTAAAACATGTATCTATTCGAGTTATGTTATCTCTCGGTGGTCAACAATGATTATGAGTTAGAACAGATGGACGTAAAAACGAGCGTTTTTACATGGAAATCTAGAAGAAAGGATCCTAATGAGTCAACCAGAAGGTTACATCAAGAAAGGGGATGAGAACAAAGTGTGCTTGTTAAAGAAATCATTGTACGGATTAAAACGAGCACCAAGACAATGGAACTTAAGGTTTGATAGTTTTATGAAAAAACAACAATTTACAAGAAGTGATAGAGACCCGTGCATCTACATGAAGAATGTGAAGACAAAGCGAGGCTATCTACTTACTTCTCTATGTTGATGACATGCTTATTGCTTCCGGAGACAAGGAAGAAATAAAGAAAACTAAAGAAAACCTAAGCAAGGAGTTTGAGATGAAAGACTTGGGAAAAGCCTCGAGGATATTAGGCATGGATATCATAAGAGACAGATCCAAAGGAGTCTTAATCCTCTCACAAGAAAACTACTTGAATAAAGTTCTAAAAACCTTTGGAATGATCGAATGCAAAGAAGTTATAACCCCAACGACTTCTCAAATCAAATTGAGAAATTTAACTTCGGAGCAACAAGAGGAAGAAGCATGGCACATGGAAAGAACACCATATGCTAGCGCCGTTGGAAGTTTAATGTACGGAATGGTCGGCTCTGGACCGGATTTGGCTTTCGCGAGTGGGCTTAATAAGCGGGTACATGAGTGCACCTGGAAGAAGCCATCTGGGCAGCGATCAAATGGGTACTAAGATATCTAAAAGGAAAAACAAATAGATGTCTTACGTTCACTAAAGGCTCGGAATTTAGTATTGAAGGCTTTTGTGATTCGGACTATGGAACCGATCTTGACGGAAGAAGGTCGGTTACGGGATATGCATTTAAAGTCCGGGGAAATACGAGTGAGTTGGAAATCGAGTTTACAATCGGTTGTGGCCCTTTCAACAACCGAGGCGGAATACATGGCTCTTTCCGCGACTCGTGAAAGAAGCCCTTTGGCTTAAAGGTTTGTGTGAAGAATTAGGCTTTGATCAAGGAAGTGTTAAGATGCATTGTGATTCACAGGGTGCTATAGGACTAGCTAAGAATGCAGTGTGTAATGAAAGGACAAAGCATGTAGCCACTAAATATCACTTCATTAGAGATATTATTGCCCAAGGTGATGTTACACTAATCAAGGTTCACACAAGCAAGAATCCGGCAGATTTCCTAACTAAGTCCTTACCTGGACAGAAGTTTGATCTCTGTTGTGAACTTCTTAACTTAGCTTGAGAACAGCACGGCTCCAGGTAACTCCATTATCTATGTCTCCATCTCGCAGAGACAAAGGAAAGAAACTAGGTTAGTTTCTAGGGATAATGGAAAAACAAAGAAATTTGTGGAAAAGTTACCTGAGAGCTTAAAAGGCGAGAGGAAAGTGATGTTAAAGATGCGAAAGATGCTGCAAATATCCAGAGGGAGATAAAGTTAATCTCTAGGTATGTCGCAAGTTTGTTTTAAGAGACAAAGAAGTGACATGGTATGTTATGATCTAGAAACAAGTTAGCAAGGAGCTACAAGTTTTAGGTGGAGTTATGAGAGGATTTAAACACAAGTAAATCAGGTTTCTCATACAACATAACATATAAGCAATTCAGGTGGGTACAATACCTGAGATTGTCAAGGAGATTCGCAGCATATGTCTTCAAGGAACTACAAGAAATCAAAGACAAGTGATGAGTAAGGAAAATCTCCAAATATGTCAAGGAAGTTATATCAAAGATGATACACAATGACATACATGTTTCAGCTCCAAAACCAAGTTAATAACGAGTTAGTGGTTCAAGGTGGAGACTATGGGAAAAGATTTACACCAAATAAATCAAGTTTTTTTTCCATAAAACATGACATGGGATGAATCGAATTAGGTAAGGACCATACCTTAATTCGATGGAGATATCTCAACACAAGGATGTGATGGAGTTGTTAAGGATGAGGAATAGCTCGGTAAAACCTTCGCGCATACAAAGCTGCTACATAAACAAACAACAACCAAGAGAGTGTTAAGGGCTTTATGTAGAAGAAAGCTAAAAGTAATCAAGCAAAGGAAAAATTCTTACAAGACTTATTTGCTTGTTTCGGCAAGGTGAGACGGAGAAGCAGATTGATTGCAAGAGGAATCATCTATGGAAGATAAAGAGCAAACATGATCTGTTTACTATCGGCGAGCATAGGAGTAAGCTTCGTGCTCCAAAAATCAGAACCACCAAAGAAGAAAAACCAACTCGCGGTTGATTCGCCGGAGGAGAAGATCCGACGGAGACTTCGAGCAGGACACGGCGGAGACTTCGAGCAGGGACGCGACGGAGACTTCGAGCAGGGACGCGACGGAGACTTCGAGCCGCGGCGGAGACCTCGGGCAGGGACGCGCCGAAGAAGAAAAGGAGGCGGTGCTTTCATCGCTTAATTTTTTTTGGAGAAAGGGAATTCTCTAAAGGCAAAAGAGAAAGAAAAAAATAACTTGGGCCCAAGGTGGAGTTTGTGAGCTATTGGGCTCAATTACTTCAGGCCCATTAAGCAAGCTTCCTACCCTTAATAAGATTATGATAATATATCATAATCTTATACAAGTTTATCTTGAAACTTGAGAAGTCCAAATCCTACAACAAACATGAAAGGTAAAGTATTATAAATACAAGTCTCCATAATCACATCAAAGATCATCCGATATCAAGAGAGCAATAAAGAGAGAGATCACAAAGCAAGAGTTTAACAAAGAGACAAGTCTTCTAGGTTCTAGTTAAGAGTCTTTTGTTATTAGCTTTGTTGTTATTCTTATTGCTTAGTTCCTTAAAGCTTTACGCATAAATTAGCATCACGTTGTACTAATCACTTATAAGTTAATAAGAGGTTATTCCGAGAGGTACCTAACGGGAACTCGGGTTTTTTCTAATCCGGATCTTAAGCATTCAAACAAATCTCATAAGGCTCAAGAGTTTAGCACTATAAATAACCTCACACATAAAAAACAATCACATTAGTAATTGCGATTTGATTGCGTAATTAATAAGTTTGTAACACAATTATTTTCTCATATTTGTCTCTTATCTTGGCTCATCATAATAGACTTTGGCACTCTAATACTTCCTCCATTGCCTTGAATCTGAGTATTATTAAGTTTCATCTTGTTCATGTCCGCGTACATCTCTTCAATCATCGGCTTCCATAGCCTCACACGCGCATTTATAAACCAATTCGATACCTTTTAAATCACAAAATCAAACAAACAAAGACAACACTTAATCATCACTTGTCTACTTTGGACTTGTAGTAACAAAAACATACTAAATTCTTGCACTTAAAGTTATACTATTATCAAGACTTGAATGATATGTATACTATTTTGAGACATACTATTTTAATTTGTGAAGTGTGACTATACCTGACTTCTTGTTAACCCACTTCTTATAGCGAGAAGATGTTTCTCCGAATCCTTCGGGTAACTATAATCACACGAAAACAACAATATTATCACAAAACAAAAGTACTAACGCTTAAAAATGTCATCATGAAGTTAAAGACTAAACAAAAAAAAGAGTAAAAGGATTGTTACGGGTGAAGAAAGTTTTGGAACATCCAAATTCTTAGAACCGATACTGATTTCTCGGGCAAACCACGTTGCGGTCTCCAAAACTGATGGTTCTTTCTTTTAAGCTGTTGAAGAAGGCAATGCTGGTGGAAAATTGAGTCTTCTTGACTCTTCTCTTTGCCTCTCTCTAAGAAAGATCCCATCATAAGTATCTTCTTGCTTATTCTATCTCTCAAGTTCTTGTACAAGAAAGAAACGGTTTGGAGAGCGAAACGAGTGTGTAACTGTGGATCTAACTCCGTTGCTGCGTGGAAAGCGGATACAACTGTGTGAATCTCATCAATGCAATGACTATATTGCTCATCCACCTAAAAAACATAATCATATCAAAACATTACTAATCTAGAGAACATAATCATATCGGAAAAAAAAACATTACTAATGTAGTAATGTAATAATGTGAATGTATTATTATACCATTTGTAGAAGATCCATGAGTTGTGTTTTCTTTGCTTCTAATGCTTTTCTTTGCAATGTTGATCCTGAACCCGTCTCCGAGTTATCACAAACACCATCAAGAAACTCGGTATGGTTCTCATCACCCGGCTCGGTTCCTAGAGATGGATAGTTACAACGTTGAGGGTTACTCTCCAAGCCATCGAGAGAGAAAGTGGCGAAATGAGAAAGTATCTCTTGAACAGAGTGAAGATACTTTGAGCCAAATATAACTTGAGAGGCATTATTAGAAATGTCTTTGCTACTACAAGAAGCTTGTTCTGAAGCCAATCTATTAGACTTTTTATTAGCACAAAGACTTATGTCCGAGCATTCATCAGAAACATCGGTGGCAAGACTCAACGAAAGCTCGTTTCTTTTATTCGAAACAAGTAGCGATAAATCGTCATCGAATGTAGACATTGTTGGTTGTTGTTCTTCAACACAAGAATATGCTTGATATTCACTATTCTCTCCAAAACTCCACATGTTGTTGTTGTTGTTTGAAGAATATTCAAAGGGTCTTAAATGATCCAAAGACATAACATCAAAGCTTTCGAAATTGCGAGTTTCTTGAACATTGTTATTGGTAGACATTGAACTAGATGATAAGTACTTGTTTGCTAGTGAAGAATTGAAATTATCAAAGCCACCTATTTGAAGAGGATCTGATCTTATGGAACTCCATGGAAGCATAGTAGATAATGAAGTTGAATAATCTCTTGAATATGGTATCAAATCCATGTGAAGAGGATCTTGATTAGTCATTACATTATCCAAAGAAGTAAAAGTGTTGTCATTCTCCATTGGATAAACTAATGAAACTGCATTAGACAAAAAAAAAAGATCTTATAAACTAAATCTTTGGAGAATAAGTAAAAACTTCTGCAAGAGGCAGAGAACTTCAATGTCATTAAATATTCCTTTATTTAATTATTTTATAAAAACATATTTAGTAAATGTGAAACTGAAGTAGTAAACTAGGCTCAATGATACATAGACCGATAATAATATATTTATAAAAACATATTAGTAAATGTGAAACCGAAGTAGTAAACTAGGCTCAATGATACATAGACCAATAATAATATTTTATAGTTAATTAATTAATTAAAAAAAAAATTAGATTACTACAAATGTCTATAGAACATTAAAGTGTTGAACTTGCCTTTACTCTTCCTTCTTGAGTTTATAACCGTTGGAGAAGATCTAAGAGAACAAAACAGTTTCAGTTACATTAAATTTTCCAAAATGTGTGTTAAAAATTGAAGAAGAAGAAGAAGAAGAAAGTGTTTACTTCTCTTCTTTCTCTGTGAAAGAAACAATGTACTTTCACTCCACAGCTTCTCTATGTTCATATAGAGAGCCAAAAAGGAGAAAATATCAACACATAAAAAAAATATATTTATAAATTCTATAAACTAAAGAAAGAAAAAAAGATGATAATACAAAACTGAAAAAGAAAAAAGCGGTTCTGATTAAATCTCTTTTGCATGAACGTAAAATAATACAAAATGTTATGAATTTTTTTCTCCTTACTTGCTTTTTATTACAACTTCACAGAATCTTCATCATATATATGCCTTTAGCAACAAAATCTTATGTATATATATATATTCTTTTGAATATAATTTAAAAAATGTTGATCATATAGAGAGATGAAAATCATATATTTATTATGTAAAGAAATAAATGGTTGAAACCAAATCCACACAAAAAAAAAAGAAAAAATCCAAAGACATGAAGAAGACCGATGTGTTACTGTTTAGTACAGAGAAGTGCACTCATTTTTGTTGCAGGCTTTAAATTTGGGAAGAGACCCTACCATTTTACTATTTACATGTTGTCCCTATGTATATAGTGTTATATATAAAATAAAAATATAAAAATATGAATATATAATAACAAATAAAATAAAAAATGGGTTTTGTCTTGTTGTACTACTACTGGTTATCAATAAATAATCAGAAATCAGAAAGAAGAAAAGAAAAGTAAAGAGAGGTGAAATCTTTTTAGCCATTTAAGGAGAATTGATAAGATGTGTGATCCATTTTGGTTATTGCTTTTTTCTTCTTTCTTTACTCACCACCCGTGTCTTTCTATTGTGCTATCAAATCTCATTTCTGTGTTTTTTTCTTACATTTTTTTATTTTTTTATGTTTTAAAAGTAAAAACTTTAGAAAAAATATCAATCAAGTTTTGGCCTTTTCTTTGATTGTTCCTTTCTGATCAAATCTTTTTTTTATTTTGTTGGTTCAGTGTGTCGTTATGTGTAACGTTTTTATTTATTTATTATAATGGTTATTACTAATGATTAACCCCTATTAATAGTAGACTATTATAGATATGCATATCTGAAATTATGCACTCTCTTTTACTCATAAACTTTGCTTTAGATTACATGTGGTAATCAAATATACAAAATAATAAACTCGTATCCAAAATAAAAGAAACTAATGTAACAATTGTTTTACCTTTTACTTTGTTTTCACTTTTCATGGAAATCTCTCAAGGAGTTATTTATTCCAGCTTATGTTACAATAATAACAATACCGTGGAAAATATAAAATAATTCAATACTTGCAACTTGCAAATCACTGATCATTACTTGTCTAGTTTTCTTGTTCTTTTATTTATTTTGTTCTTTAGTTACATAAAGTTTGTATATGTTAAGATTATTTGCATAAAGTTTCATCCAATAGATTGTTATTAAAAAATATTTTCTCCTTCATATAAATTGAAGTTACAACACTTTTTTTTTTGTTAATTGTGTTGATGTATCATCTACAATAAATATTTCTTGTTACTTGACAAATCCATAACTTTGGACTAATATGTTGATAAATATAGGGGAAATTACAAAACTAAACTCTTCGAATTGCATTTCAAAAAATTATACCATTTTAAAGTCATTTTTCAAAATTATAACATTTCAAATTAAATCAAAATAAACTCTACCGACACAATTTTACCCTTTTAATATTATATTTTAAACATTAATTAACGAATCCAAATAAAAATATTTTCATTTTGATAAAATTTTAAATGGATTACTCATCGATTTAAAATTTTGAAATGATGTAAACACATAAAAATATTGAGTTATGCATAGTTTTGTGAACGAAAAGTTAAAATGGTTTTGATAGTTTTTTTACGACAAAATAGTGTTGTTAGTTAATTCCTCGTAAATATATATAATAGGCCCATTAAAAAATACAAAGGTAGGCCCATTAAGATTTGGTCAAGCCCATTTGACAGCTCAAAATTCACACGTGAGAGAGAGAGAGAGGGGGGAAAGAGAAACGGTACATATAATTTGGATAAAAATGTGAAAAAAATAATAATTATGAAGATTCCGTCAAGTTAATAATTTGATTGATTGATGCAGATTCATACATACTTTTCTTTCTTTGACGAAGAAGACGAAGAAGAAGGATTTGAGATTTCGATGAGTCATGGATTGGTCCAAAGTTTCATCTGTAAATATCTTACGATTTTTCTCAATTTTTATTTTATTTTTGGTTTTCGATTTTGTTAATGTTGTGATATTATTCTTCTTCTTCTTCTTCTTCTTCTTCTTCTTCTTCTTCTTCTTCAGAGAACAAGCTCTCTTACTGTTGGTGAGCAAATCTGCGCCGTATTCATACCTTTCTTCGCCGTTTTCGATTTCTTCTTCTCCGCCGTCGGACAATGCTTCGATTTGCACCGTCCTCCGCCTCGCACGTGCCACCACGCCGATCTCTCTCGTCTCTCCCGCGAATCTCAATGTATTCTCCTTCTCTCTCTCTCTCTCTCTCTAGAGATCTTATCAATGGGGGTTTCTGAGAGAATCTCTCTCTCTCTCTCTGTTTATGGTTTTGTGTTTTGTTTATAGTCTCTATTAACGAAGTTGAAGCTTTGTATGAGCTTTTCAAGAAATTAAGCTGTTCGATTATTGACGACGGATTGATTCATAAGGTAAAAGCTTAGCTTTTTGAGTTAATTCAATTGATGAATTTGCCATATGTGTGATTTGATATTGCTTACGAAGGAATATATATATATATATATCATTGAAAAGCTTCCTTGTGTGTGTGTGTGTGTTTTTGCTCTTACTTTGATGACATGAGAATATCAATATTGTTGGTTTGTAGGAAGAGCTTCAATTAGCATTGTTCCAAGCTCCGTTTGGTGAGAATCTCTTTCTTGACAGGGTAAGTATTGTGTGTGTGTGTGTGTGTGTGTGTGTGTTCGTTAGAGCGAAAAGATAGCATTTTTCATGGTGTTCTTGGACTTGTTGAGATGAATGTATGTGAATGTTCATAAATACACTTTTTTGTTTTTGTAGGTTTTTGATTTGTTCGATGAAAAGAAGAACGGTGTTATTGAGTTTGGGGAATTTATTCATGCATTGAGTGTCTTTCATCCATATGCGCCCATCGAGGAGAAGATCGACTGTAAGAACTATTTATATATATACATACTTTTTATCGTATAGTCGGTTTTAGTTCAAACATATGGTTTAAAATCTGTGGCAGTTGCGTTTAGGCTCTATGATTTAAGACAAACCGGATTTATTGAGCGAGAAGAGGTATATATATAATATGTGTCATTGCAAATTGGGACTGTCTTTTTGAGCTTAAGAGCTTAATAACAATTTCAAGTTATTGATGTTAGGTGCAACAAATGGTGTCTGCTATTTTGATGGAATCTGATTTGATCCTGTCCGAGGAACTCTTAACTATGATTATCGATAAAGTGAGTATTTTCAAATCCATTTTCTCTTGGCTACAAAATCCTATTTTGGTTTGGCAAATTGGTGAAATTCAGTTAGCTAGACATTTGCTGATGCAGATTCCGACAAAGACGGTAAAATAAGCAAAGACGAATGGAAGGCGTATGCGGTTAAGCATCCAAACTTGTTGAAAAACATGACTCTTCCTTACCTAAAGTACCAAAAATCTATTCTTATCTCTTTTTGTTTATAGATTCAAGATAACAACTTTTTGGAACTCTATGATTCAAAATATATCTTGTTTGAATATGAAGGGATGTGACGACGGCATTCCCGAGTTTTATATTCAACACTGAGGTTGAAGATTGAGACAGAACCGGTAAATCCTTTCTTTTTTTTTCTACTTATGAAAGTTCAGTTTCATTTATTGAATTTTACCCCAAAATTAGTTGGTGAATTATTTGTTGTAAGTAATAACGTTGAGGTTTAGCTATATATATATATATATTATTGGATGTGTGCATTGTAAAACTGTTCCATTGAATATGAAATAATACTATTCATTTTGTTTTTCTATTTATATTTGTCCTATATGACAATATGGACCAGTGATTAAGACATATCTTCTGGAGGGAAAATGATTGACAATATAATTGTATCCATGGCTGATTATTCATTCTTATCTACAAATCATTGATACAGAGAGAGATTTATCTGAACATTCAAAATATTATTATTATAAGTTGCGTCATAAAATCCAACTTATAACTATAAGGAATGACATCAAACACCATATGGATAATCATGTGATGTCACTCTATATAACCAAATTAGTTTTTCTCTGTTTTCAGGTTTCATTATTTTAATCAGAGAATTAACATTAAGATCAGTTAAGCTTGTCTTTTTTGTTGGTTCATGTGTGGAGTATTTGTTTATTCATTGAATTAAAAAGTAGGAAAGAGGAAGGAAGGAAGGTGTTTATAAATGGAAACTGTAACAGTTATAGAAGTAATAGATAGAAAGTGGTATAGCAATATACTGTGAACAGAATGTGTGAGAGAAAGAGAGAAGAGAAAAGAGACTTATAACACAATAATGTAATCAAGCTGAAACAGCAGCTGCAACTTGATCTTCTTCGGGAAGGAGAGTGCAGACCAGTTTCCTGTCTCCATACACATTGTCCACACGCCCTGTGGTTGGCCAGAATTTAGAGGCGCGGAGCCACGGTGCAGGGAAAGCAGCGTATTCCCGTGAATACGGCTTCTTCCATGTGTCTGCCATTAGCAACGATGGAGGATGTGGAGCTCCCTGTGACACACAAACAAACCCAAATCCATTTTCTGAATCTCAAATTCGATGAAGAAGGCTATTCGGAAATAAAGATGAGTGTTTCGGTTTTTGCTTACCTTGAGTACGTTGTTCTGAACATCCGCATTTCCTTTTTCAATCTGTGCAATTTCTTCCCTGATCGAAATGAGAGCATCGCAGAACCTGTCTAACTCCGCCTGCAAATGATTTATTACTTTAGTTCATTGATACACATTGAGAGAGAGAGAGAATGAGAGATTTGCATATATTATACATATATATTACCTTGCTTTCACTCTCGGTAGGCTCAATCATAAGCGTTCCGGGGACAGGCCACGACATTGTAGGTCCATGGAATCCATAGTCCATTAGCCGTTTCGCCACATCTTCTGGTTCTATTCCAGCAGTATTCTACAAAACCCATGTTTGTTTCCCTTTCATGAGTATGCATATCCCCAAACAAAGATTCATCATTACTGTAATTTCACCTTCACACCATTTTTTAATACCTTGAAGGCTCTCAAGTCTATGATGAACTCGTGTGCTACTGTTCCGTTAACACCACGGAAAAGAACTGGATAGTGTTTCTGTTCAAACAAATCCACGAATCAGACTCTCTTACATTCTTGACTCCTCCATCAAATATTTGATTGCAAATAGAAATAAATATACCTCCAAACGCTTTGCCATGTAATTAGCATTCAAAATTGCAATCTTTGAGGCATCAGTGAGTCCACCAGATCCCATCATGGCAATGTAAGTGTACGATATTGGCAGGATAAGTGCAGATCCCCACGGCGCAGCTGATATTGTACCCAACGGTGTTGTCTCCTCGGGTTGCGGGATACCACCAGTAGGAATCTATATACATGCAATGGAGGAGACCAAGGGTATTTCATCACCAATCACCAAGAAAAATAATAGTGGTCAAGGATCAAAGACTAACCACGGGGTGAGAAGGAAGGAATGGTGCCAAATGTTGTTTGACACCAATGGGACCCATACCAGGACCGCCACCTCCGTGAGGAATACAGAAGGTTTTGTGGAGGTTGAGATGGCAAACATCCGCTCCGATAAAACCAGGGCTCGTCAAACCCACCTACACGAATTCAACACCGAGCTCTCGGAAATTAGACAACCCACAAGATCTCTGTTTCTGGTTTTGTTTTAAGAAATTTACCTGTGCGTTCATGTTGGCACCATCCATGTATACTTGGCCTCCGTTTTTGTGTATTATGTTACAGATCTCGTCAATACCCTCTTCATAGACACCATGAGTTGAAGGGTATGTAACCATGAGGGCAGCTAAGTTGTCCTTGTTGGCTTCAGCAGCATTTCTCAACTCCTCAATGTTGATATTTCCCTTAGCATCAGTTCCAACTGTAATAATTTTCATCCCACACATAGCAGCGCTTGCAGGGTTTGTCCCATGTGCAGAGACAGGAATGATACATACATTTCTGTGATGATCTCCTCTTGACTGGAAGATGCATTAAGTTATTCATTTTTAAGTTTACCACAATAGAAAACATATTGTGCAGGTAATATATTCAGATTCAAAATATAGGATATAAGCTTTTACCATGTGGTATGCACGGATAACCATGAGCCCGGCATACTCACCAGCAGCACCAGCGTTAGGTTGCAATGAGAATGAGTCAAACCCAGTGATTGTACATAAGAGATCACCCAAATTGGTGAACATTTCCTACACCAAATCCACAAGACATGAGTTTCATTGTTCTGTTTTCTAGATCAAACCTCAAATGCATCAAGAAAGTGGCTCACCTGATAACCTTGTGCTTGGTCAACAGGAGCAAAAGGGTGAATGTCAGTAAAACTTGGCCATGTGACTGGAATCATTTCAGTTGTTGCATTTAACTTCATCGTACAAGATCCCAATGGAATCATGCTGTGACACAGTGATAGATCCTTAGACTCTAGCTTGTGGATGTACCTGAGCAATTCATGCTCTGTGTGGTACCTAATCACATTTATAGGAAACAAAGATGAGATACTGCTAAACCACAAACAATGAACGACTAATGATTCAAAGAGGAGAATAGTACATGTTGAAGATTGGGTGGGTAAGATAAGGTGTCTCTCTTGTTAGGCTAGAAGGAATGGAATTATGAACCTCAGGCGCAAGAGATTCAGCAGTGAAATCAACCTGAAAGTGGATTGAGGATAATCAAACTTCATTTAAAGAAATCAGAACTGATAAGTGAAAAACGAAAAAAGATGAACGAGCACACTTACAGGCTTGCCAGAAGCAAAAACTTTGAAAAGTTTATCGACATCATCCAAGGTGGTTGTTTCGTCAAAAGCAGCAGTAATCTGAAAGACGCCAAGTAATCATATCCAAATGTTAAATTAAGTATGTGGCTACACAAATCAGAGCATTTGAAGGTTAAAGCAAAGTAGACTCACCGTGTTTGAGTCCACAACACGGAGGTTTATTTCGCTCTTGGCGGCTGCATCAGCAATTGCATGTGCATCCGAACATTTAACTTTTACAGTGTCAAAGTAGGGAAGATCTTGGACTTCTGCAACCCCAAGCTTCTTTAACCCCAAGGAAAATGTTCCAGCAAGACCATGAACCCGTTGGGCAATAGATTTTAGACCTACAGGTCCATGGTAAACAGCATACATGGCAGCCATGTTGGCAAGCAACGCCTGCAAATAAGGAAACTCGTTATACAAAATGGCTAAAAAGATAGCAAATTTTGATTATTTGTGCGGACTGTCATCTGATTATCTGCGCGGACTAATAGTTTAAAGCGAAAACCAAGTAATAATCAGGTTGTAAGAAAGTTATATTACTTGAGCAGTACAGATGTTGCTAGTGGCTTTGTCCCTCCTAATATGTTGCTCCCTTGTCTGCATCGCCATACGCAGAGCTTGCTTTCCAAAAGAGTCAACACTAACACCAATAATTCTTCCTGGCATCATTCTCTTATACTCTTGCGAAGTAGCCAAGAACGCAGCGTGAGGACCACCGTAACCCATAGGAACACCAAACCTTTGAGCAGAGCCAACCACAATATCAGCCCCAAACTCCCCAGGGGGTTTCAACATTGTCAAAGCAAGCAAATCTGTAGCCATAACAACCTTAACACCATTAGCATGAGCATTCTTAACAAACTCCGCATAATCCAAGACTTCGCCTTCAGTCCCCGGATACTGAACCAGAACACCACACACATCACCAGAGCTGTAATCAATGTCCTTGAGCTCAGAAGTCACCACTTTGAGATCAAACCCATCAGCTCTAGTCTTACAAACATCGATAGTCTGTGGGTGGCAGTTACTAGCAATCACAAAAGTCTTCTTCTTACCCTTTTGAATGTTGTTACACATAGCCATTGCCTCAGCAGCTGCCGTGCCTTCGTCTAACAGAGAGGCGTTAGACATGGGAAGACCAGTAAGATCTGTAATCATGGTCTGGAAGTTAAGCAGAGATTCGAGTCTTCCCTGAGAGATCTCAGCTTGGTAAGGAGTGTACTGTGTGTACCAAGCTGGATTCTCCATGATGTTACGGAGAATCACAGTGGGGACGTGCGTGTTGTAGTAACCCATGCCTATGAAAGATTTGAAAACCTTGTTCTTAGAAGCTAAATCGACCATGTGTTGAATCATCTGGCTCTCCGTTAAGCCACCGTCGAATTTCGAGAACTTCATCGAATCTAATCTGATCGATTTCGGCACCGTCGCGTCTATCAGCGAATCGATCTCGTCGAAGCCACAGTACTTGGCCATGTGTGTTTGCTCGTCAGGCGTCGCTGAGTTGTGGCGGCGAGGGAAAGTATCTCCCGGCTTAAGAGCCTCGACGGAGATCGATCGCGACGGCGTGGAGAGGTGGTTATGGTGGTGGTGGCGATGGTGGTTTCCTAAATCGGCGGATCTACGAGCGGAGAGGAAAGGAGAAAGAGAAGAGACATACCTAGCCGGCGACTGAGGAATAACAGACGCGACGGCGTGAGGAGTGGTTTCGACGTTGCGGTGGCGTTTCGCGTCGTTGACGAGACGTTTCACGATTCCTCTGTAAGCGATTCTCCTTGCTCGCTCCATGATGTCAAGATTCAGATGCACTCTGTCAAAAAACGTAGGAAGATGATTTTTTTTTGTTTAGTTTAGTTTTTCGCCATTGATGGAATCTGAGAGTATATATTATACACAAAAATGTGTTACTATATCGCTTCCCAATAAAAAGTGTGTTATTTATATACTACAAGATATTTGTATTTTAAGTAAGAAAAAAAAATATTGTCAATTTTTAGTGGATCTCTTGTAAAATGGAGTTGGTGAAAAGTATCTAACCATTTATTTATACAAAGATTCCACGTGTAACGCATCTATTCAGTACTAATTACTCTACACTTAATAGTATGATATTTTGATAATCATTTTTTAATTAAAATTGGATCTCCAACATTTCTTAATTAGCTGTTTCTAGCGATAAATTTTCGCCAAAACTTTATATTATTTGATTAACGGAAATATACAATTTTTTATATATTATTTTCATATATAATACATGCAAAACCTTTAAAGTAACTATAGAAAGTATTTAACATAATTGTGGAAATTTTTTGTAAATAAATTGTGGAGATAAAATATGAAAGGAGAGGAAATGAAGTGGAAGAGATTGGGATTCGGTGGACGAAAATGAGTATTATCAACTTTATCACACACACAAATCAGAAAAGATAAAAACAAAAGTATTATATGTGGTGATGAAGTTATAATTATTTTAGTCACATGAGAAAACAAAACATAAATTAGGTGGCGAGATATGTTTCACATAAGAGTTAAATCTAAACAATCAAAATAATTAAATAAATTAGTGTAAGGTTCATCATAAAACATGGGAACCATCTTCCTCCAAACTATATACCATTGAAAATGAAATATTCTTGTTTTGTACCTTTCAAGAAAATATAAAAGAGTTCCACTTTTTTGGGAAATGTTTATACATATGACATTTTTAAAAATGTTATGTACAAAAGATTATGGACAAATTGGCTGTATACCATTTAGTGGGATAAAAATTGGATGTGATGACAATAAGTAGGATTAATTTGCTAATATAACATAAATTTTTTCATAATACCTTTTTTGTCCTCAATCTTCTTGATATGACAAGAAAGATATGAAAATATTCTCAAAAATATGGTTAGGAGATCTTCTGTGCTTAAATATATTAATTTAACAAATAACAAAACTATATATTTGTTCATATTCACAAATATAATTATGAAAGCTAATATTTGCACTTTTATGAAAGAGTTGAAGAAATAACAGACTATTTAAGTATTTTTTTGGATATAATAGTATTCTATTTCTCAACATTAATATTATAACACTACAAGAATCTGCGCAAATTACCACGAAAAATTTACAACGATTATAATCGTCGTAAACTTACGACGACATTACGACGATTTTACCACAATTTTGGTTTTCGTCGTAAAATCGTCGTAAACTTTACAACGATTAAAATCGTCGTAAATTTACGACGATTTTACAACGATTTTCCGATTAAGCACCAAATCGTTGTAAATTCGTGGTAAATTTACAACGATTTACCGACGTTTTGATTTATAAGAATATTTCGTCGCTATATCGTTGCTAATTTACCACGAATTTACAACTTCGATTTTGGGACTTTTTAACAACGATTTAAAGACATTTAATCCGGTAGTTGAAAACGTGCGACATCGAACAAGTGTTAACTACGGTGTTTGTGTTAGAGGAGACATTGATTTCTACGGAATCATCCAAGAAATCATAGAAATAACGTTTCCGGGTTGCTCATGTTGAAGTGCGTACTCTTCAAGTGCGAGTGGTTTGATCCTACGATCGGAAGAGGTGTACGAATCAACAAGTATGGGATCGTTGATGTCAATAAGAATAGAAGATACAACAAGTTCGAGCCTTTCATACTTGCATCGCAAGCTGAGCAAGTAAGCTTCATTCCTTATCCGCGTCTTAAGTCCACGGAAATACATTGGCTATCCGTCATCAAAATTGCCCCGAGAGGTACATAATCGGGGAAGAAGAATCACCACTACGGAATGACACGTCGGTCGATATTCCTTTGCCGAACTAAACACGGACATGGTCTTACTCGTTGATCCACATAATAGGGAAGTCGAAGAGGTGAATGAGGACGAAGAAGAATTCGAAGAGACCGACGAATTTGATGAATCCGACTGCGAGGACGAACATGAGTCCGCCGATGACTCCGAGTAATAAATAAGAAAATAATGTATTTTAATTTTTTTTTATAAAATAAATTAACAATCGTCGTAAATTTGTGGTAAATTTACAACGATTTTACCACGATATGTGTAAATTTCACAAATCGTGGTAAAATCGTCGTAAATTTACAACGATTTTACCACGATGTGTGTAAATTTCACAAATCGTGGTAAAATCGTCGTAAATTTACAACGATTTTACCACGATATGTGTAAATTTCACAAATCGTGGTACAATCGTCGTAAATTTACGACGATTTTACCACGAATAATCTTATAATTCGTTGTCTTTTAAAGACCTCTAATCCTCAGGAGTTTTGTTTGTACGAGGTTGTCAACGTCAACGATTACCACGAGTTTACAACGCTTTAAAACGAAATCGTTGTAAAATCGTGGTAAATTTACCACGATTTTACAACGTTTTTTTGTATAAACCCCTAAACCCCAAACATTTTTAAAAGTATGTCTTATATTACGTACAAACACTCGTTAAGACCTCTAAAGTTAATGAATAACTATAAAAACAATGTTAAAATTGCTTATCAATAAGTTTTGTTTACATATTCTTAGAATTTATAAAGTTTAAGATAAAGTGTACTTATAATATATTGTTGTTAATATGTATATATGTTCTAATTTTATCAAAACTTGTTTTTGTGCAATCATACGACTTAGAATGATTTCATATGCATACAATATCATAATTATATTCAACATGAAGTCAAATGGCGGATGAATTTCAACGAAATCCATTTAGTGTAATAAATCGTCGTAAATTCGTGGTAAATTTACCACGAATTTACGACGATTCACACAAAATCGATGGAAATTCGTGGTAATTTAACAACGTATTTACGACCAAAAATGAAACTCTAAACGTCAAATCCTCGGGAGTTTTGTTTGTACGAGGTTGTCAACGTCAACTATTACCACGATTTTACAACGATTTATAAAGTAATCGTTGTTAAATCGTGGTAAATTTACCACGATTTAACAACGATTTTAAAGGTAATCGTTGTAAAATCGTGGTAAATTTACCACTATTTTACAACGTCTTTTTGTATAAACCCCTAAACCCCAAACATTTTCAAAAGTATGTCTTATATTACGTACAAACACTCTTTAAGACCTCTAAAGTTAATGAATAACTATAACAACAATGTTAAAATTGCTTATCAATAAGTTTTGTTACATATTCCTAGAATTTATAAAGTTTAAGAGAAAGTGTACTTATATATATTGTGGTTAATATGTCTATATGTTCTAATTTTACCAAAACTTGTTTTTCTCGCAATCATATGACTTAGTATGATTTCATATGCATACAATATCATAATTATATTCAACATGAAGTCAAATGGCGAGATGAATTTTAGCAAAATCCATTTAGTGTAATAAATCGTCGTAAATTCGTGGTAAATTTACCACGAATTTACGACGATTCACACAAAATCGATGGAAATTTGTGGTAATTTAACAACGTATTTACGACCAAAAATGAAACTCTAAACGTCAAATCCTCAGGAGTTTTGTTTGTACAAGGTTGTCAACGTCAATTATTACCACGATTTTACGACGATTTATAAAGTAATCGTCGTAAAATCGTGGTAAATTTACGACGATTTTACAACGATTTATAAAGTAATCGTCGTAAAATCGTGGTAAATTTACGACGATTTTACGACGGTTTCTGAATCTATATATAGTCGACCAAAATTTTTCATTTTCACTCATTCTCTCTAAATCTCTATCTCTCTCTAAAGTTTTCTCTCTCTAAAACTCTACAACTTTCACTCTTTTTCAACATCCCCAAAGGTAAATATTTTTAATATATGTGTTTTAAAACCGGATTTTAGAATTAGTTTTAGGAATTGGAATTTAGTTTTAGGATTTAAAATTAGTTTTAGGATTTGGAATTAGTTTTAGGCTCGGATTTTAGTTTTAGGATTCAGATTTTAGAATTATATGTTTAGAACATATAATTAATTATTAAAATACTTAATGTTTAGTTTTTAAAATATTTAAAACTTATTACTTAACATAATTAATTTTTAATCTTAGTTTTTAAATACATAATTAATATTAAAATACTTAATATTTAGTTTTTAAAATACTAATGTCATTAAAATACTTATATAATGTTTAGTTTTTAAAATACTTAATAATTTTTAAATACTTAATGTTTATTATTTAAATATTTAATGTTTTTTTGAGCGGGTACTTTATATATGACTCCTAGGAGAGGGAAGACCTTACCGCCGGACTACATGCGGATGTTGGCGGAGAAGAGGGCTTCCGGGAAGGCTCGGCTTCCGGTTCGGCTTCGGCTTCCGGGACATCTCTTGTCCACACCGGGACGTCCGTCCATGGCGAGAATCCTCCTAATTTTTAATTTTATTTTTTTTATTTATAATAATACAAATCGTGGTAAAATCGTCCCTAATTAGGGACGATTTTACGACGATTTGTATTATATATATTTCTTCAAATCGTGGTAAAATCGTCCCTAATTAGGGACGATTTTACCACGATTTGAAAAATTTATATTTCTTACAATCGTCGTAAAATCGTCCCTAATTAGGGACGATTTTACCACGATTTGAAGAAATATATATAATACAAATCGTCGTAAAATCGTCCCTAATTAGGGACGATTTTACCACGATTGTAAGAATTTTCGATTTATTATAATTACAAATTTACAACCAAATATTCGTTGTAAACTCGTTGTAACAATTACAACGATTTTACAACGAATATTTTACCACGAATTTACAACGAATTTTTGTCGTCGTAAAATTTACCACGATTTTACGACGATTTGGTTTTTACTTCGATCGATTAACGACGAAATGAAAATCGTCGTTAAATCGTGGTAAACTGCGTTTTACCACGATTTTACAACGATTATTATCGTGGTAAAAGTCGTGATTTCTTGTAGTGTAATCCTATTATGTTTTGTTGTTGTCTGTAATAAATCCATCACTTATATTTCATTACTATTTTCATATTTTCTCATTAAATTACACATTTGGTACACAAATATAGTGAACTAATTTGAAACAACATGTACTTTTATGAAGAATAGACGAGTAAACGAATATTCAGATATATTGAATGGGTAATCTTCAGTTACATTTAGACATCTACTTTTATGAAGAATAGACGAGGTCTACTGTACATTTAGACATCTACCTTTATGAAGAATAAACTAATATTATAATCTTCTTATGTTTTTTGGATATAATAGTCTCCTATTTAAATTACGCATTTGGTCCACAAACATGGTGAACTAATTTGAAAACAAAATGTATAGTAAACGAATATGTAGATATAGTAGACATCTACCTTTATGCATAGTAGACGAATATTCATAAATATTGAATGATCAATCTTCATATACATTTAGACATCTACTTTTATGTAGAATAGACGAATATTCATATACATTTAGACATCTACCATTATGAAGAATATACGAAAATTCATATATATTGAAATAGACTTATATTACCAATAAATAAATAAAATTAAACCCTAAATCCAAAACCCTATACCCTAAACCCCATGAACCCTAAACCATAAACCCTATACACTAAAAACTAAACCCTAAATCCAAAACCCTAACCCTTATCCCTATTACCTATACCCTGTTAACTATACCCGAAGCCCTAAATCATATAATGTAAACCCATATACCCTAAACCACACTAACCCACATAATAATGACATTTAACAAAAGCAAATAGACGTATATTATACACATTTAGTCATATGTCTTTAACAAAAATATATGACTATTTGAAATCATTGTGGTGAGTAAATTTGTTATATATATTCACGTACCCATAAGTCCTAAACACTAATTCCTATATCTATTTTGTTAAAAGTATAAGTACATAATTCTTTTTAAAAGTAATCAACAATGGATATTTGGTATGAAATAGCTAACTATTTTATCAAATAAAAAATAGTTTCGAATATATTGATATTATAGAATCTAATACAATTGTATATTCATGAAATAGTCATATATTTTCCCAAATGGTATACAATGTTGAAATCATTTAACATGGACACATGTGAATGTAATGTGTGAACTAAACATATGAGTAATGTGAGTTTGAGTTTTGAATTAGACATACACAACCATGGTACATTGTGGCACTTTAACTATTTAACAAAAATAAGTATCTATTTGAACCAAAATTAAGATCAATATGAAGAATAAACGATTATTATATACAAATAACATTCTATCCTAAACCAAAATAGAAGATTATTATGGAGAATATATTCAATTGTATTATATACCCTTCATATTTGTATACCTTCAAAATTAATTTTGAGCGAGCTTGTTGACGAAAATAAGTAGACAACTAAACCCATAAAATGGACAACTTTTTCAATAGATATTAAACATACTAAGGCGGAAACTATGAAATGTTTAATTATTACATGGATAGTCACTCCAAAATAGAACGATATTAAACAAGTTCAAAGTTTTATAACATATATATTAGATAGGTGGTAACAATACATTAACCCCGACGTGATCTATTGAGGATGAGTCCTCATGATTATGTGGAAAAGTTCCACGACGTATAACTGCGAAACACCGCTAACCTAGACGTGGAGGAGGTTCCATCTATCACCTGCCGGATGTTGTCATCTAACTTGTTGTGCGCATGTAACTGCATCTGCATCAAGGAGGCAATGCCACTAAGATTTGAAAGGAAAATACAAAATATCACGTGAAAAACCACATAATATAGACTCAAAAACTACCACAAAAGCTAAATAACCTGGTTATCAACTTATATAAAATAGGCAACTATCAGTAGACAATATAGTTATCTATATATTAGGATAAAGTATAATACTAAAATATAATATATATTGTTATATAAAAGTAGATGACTATGTAACGATAAAGACAACATAATCTATGGACTTAGCAGAACAAGTATATCCAAAATGTCGTTTCCCTATCTCTTCTCCTAATTCAATCTTACTCTGAAGCTCCTTCGAGAATCCAAATCTCTTATCAAGCCCTACCTCCTCCTCCTCTTTCTCCTTATGTTGCATTTCCGTCAAGGACAAAGTAGCCTCCTTTTTCCTCTTCCTCCGCCGTAAAGCATCCCGTATGTGTTTCGCCGGCGACGAAGGGTGAAAACACGCGCGAGCTGACGCAACGGAGAGCTTGTAACGCTCTTACTCTCTCCTCCTATGCCGTCGCGACTCTTGTTGCGGCGGTGTCTGGCGGGGCTTGGAGTGTAAAAGGGGAAGAAAGGAGCCGTCTTTACGGATGTAGAAATCTGAATCGGCGATTCTCCGTGATGGGTAGGGGTAGAATCGTTATTGGGTGCGTAGGGATTAGGTTCACGGAGGAGGAAAATTTGGATGTGCATCCTCCCATTGAAAGAGAGATTCAAGAAGAAGAAGAAGATGAAGAAGAAAGAGAAGGCAAAACAATAAATTTGTGTCAGATGAAAATCTCACTAAAATATATTTGTGTCGGTATAAAATATAAAAAGTGTGTTTAACTTGTTTGAAGGCAAAGTAATTTTTTTTTGCTTAAGGGTATAACAGTATTTATACAACACCTACACAGTACAAATTTATTTATCTAATTACATGTATACTAATGTATACTGACCCCAATTACTCAAATATTATACTAAGAGTGATGAGTGCAAATGCATTTGTTTTCTTGGGGCTTTAGCAAAAATTAATAATTTTGACAATGTGTCATGAACCTAGTGGTATTTTGGGTTTTGATATGTGTAATATTATCCAATGAAAATAATGTGGTTGCAAAAGAGCCAAGTGCCAATATATTATATTCACCAAATATCCAAATAAGTCTATCATAATCTTGTAAAATCTTTTAACTACCATATGAAACATACAAATTTTATTTGACCAGAATAATATATCATAGCATCAAAGCTCACTGAAAGTGCAAACACACATAAATAAGATACACAATATTAAACTAATGATAACGTTTATATCATTATTAGTACAAAAGTCCCACACACAAATGTATATTAAGACCCATTAAACCCATATAGCAAGAGAAGACATCATCCCAGCACCAAGGAACAAAAAGCAATAAGACACAATCTGTACTTTAAAATCAACACTCATCTTCTTACTCAAAAAATCAGCAGCTATTAAATCAACAAGTGCCATGTACACAAGTATCCCTGCAGACAAAGAATCTAGCACTCCTTCAGCGACCAAAGCCGCGACACTATGAGAGTTATAAGATGATGCGACGGCTGTTCCCAAGGCCACACCAATAGGTGTGGTGATTGTGAAAAAGAAAGCCATAATGGCCGATCCGCGAGGGGTTAAATTAGCCTCGGCGACGCAGCCACCAAGTGCGAAACCTTCGAAGAATTGGTGGAAAGAAAGAGCTACAAGGAGAGGACGTATGGTGCATGGGCTATGTGATACTCCTAGTGATATTCCTATTATTATTGAATGTGATACTATTCCCATTTCAAGTATCTGAATAACAAAATATAATAAGAAAAGTATCATTATTTAGTGTTTTTGTGCAATGAAAATATTCAAAGATGTGTTATAAAATGAAATTGATTGAATAGTCATGATTTGTATTAGTATATGATAATGCATACTTTAAATTACCACAAACAACTTTGTTTTCAGAAATCAACTAATACAAATGACTATCTATAACGTATAGTGTTGTCTTTGTTACTAATGATAACAAAATAACAACAAATAAGTAAATTGTTAAGTTACATTTTGAAATGACAATTATTCTTGATGCACTCATTTAAAAATAAGTTATATTTCCCTCTTTCAATTATAAAACCTTGTTGAATAGTAAACAAATAAAAAAATTTAAAAAGCTAAAAATTGTGTACTATCTATAAATAAAGTCAACTATTTTAAAAAAAGCTAAACCAAAAGTCAAACCTTACGAAACTAAAGAGTCAATGCTATTTTTTTTTACCTGAGAGACAACAACGTGTCTAACACCACTATCCAAACCAACATCACCGTGGTCATGACCATGACCAGCACCACCACTTCTCTTAGCAAGAGCCTCAAAACCATCAGAACCCATCGATAAGCTATGTCTCCGACGATGATCCGCACGCATACCCACAATATGCAACTTCCCACCATCTTCTTGAAAACCCGACCCGATTTCTAGACCCGGATCCGACATAACCGAACCTAATGACTCAACAGACCGGTTCATTAACTTCTCCTTCTCCCTGTCCTGTTTCTTCTCGTAATAGCCAGTGATCATGAAATCAGCGAGAAGAGTAAGAAGAGAAGCGACCATAGCAAAGAACTCAGGGAAAGGGAAGAGCTTCCATGGAAACTCAGGCAAGCATTGATCGGAGAAAGCTTTGGAGCCACCGGAGAGCATGTGGACGAAGCCTGTGGCTAGGATAACTCCTGCCGCGAAAGCTTTGGCTCCTCTCATTAAACCGGTGTTTGATGGGAGGAGTGTTCCGATGAGTGGGATTGATACTCCGGCTGCTCCGGTTATGAGGATGGAGGCCATGGCTATGAGCTTGAGGGTAAGAGCAGCCGCGTCGTCACGGCACGGGTCTGTCTCGCTAGGGTCACAGCTTTTTGTGAAAGACTCTGTTTTTTATTATTGAAATACAAAAAAAATAACCTAAATTAATGATTATCTTGGCTACAAAATTAATGATTTTGGAAAACAAATAAAACTCAAGTTGTTATTGAAAAACAAAAATTAATGATTTTTTTATCAAAAAATAAATAATGATGAAGTGAAAATTAATTAATGATGAGTTTTTTTCTCTAAGAAAGGTGGATTAGGAAATAATGAGAAAATTGGAGGAAATGTTACTTGTAAATCCAGAATATATTGGTTGGAGAAACTGCAATAAATCCTGAAAACATTTGAAAGGAAAAAAAAAATGTGAGGGAGAAAAAATATTGATGAAGAAAGATTATATTAATTAAGACGGATTACGAGGAAGACATAATTAGTCTTAAACCTGCAAGAGAGACATTACGAAACTGGTTTATATGATTAAACTCGAAGGTTTCTATTAGTGTTGAGAAAGTATAGGAATTGTGTTATTTATTATGATGTAATAAGAATGGGATAATATTAATTACTACGTATATATTGTGTGTGCGTGCACGTACGTGGAGAAAGTCACGAGTGATCCATGAGAATTAAATGACCATACAATGTCGTCATTTTCTCATTGAAAAAAGTTGAGAACTTTTACATAGAAGATAAATAATGGGTTGTTATAAAACTAAAATGTATTATAAAACAACCTCAACAATACTATAAAAGTATAAAACATAGAAAAGGATATGTCTTTTTATTTTAGTTGAAACAAAATGTTGGCAATTCGCTAAATATACAAAAAAAAAAGAAATAAAAGAACATAGAAAGATGATAAGGTTAGTTTCTCTTCACTATCTAACCTCACTCTTCCTTGGATAACACGTTAGGTCAAAGAGTGTGTATGTGTGTGTTTTTTAGCATTTTACAGCCCTAGGGCTTGGGATACCCATATATGTTAATCTTGGTGAAACCCTAACTTTAGGACTCGGCCTCGGAGACGGTATTGGTCCATAAGAGTTAGCTATCGAAACCCGAGGCGAAAGACTAACTTGCTCTAGTGCCTGTGCTTGTAACTCCATTGGATAATCTCTAACACAACCAATTCTTGGACCAACTCCACTTGACCATTTACAAGAAAGTCTCTTCGTAGGATCAAACACCGGTCTTTGCTCTGAAGAAGGCATCTCAACTTCTTTTGAGATATCTTTTCTTTCTTCTTCTTCTTCTTCGTTTCCATTCGATTTGAATGATGAATATTCCTCATTCACCGCACATCTCTGCGAAAATTCAGCTTGTGAATACAAACTGTATTTTCTTGATACCAAAAGACATTGAAAAGATTATAATGTTTGATTTAGTTTCCTTACCTTAACATTTGTAAGATCAACATTGTGTTCCTCCAAAAAACTTATGAACTCCTTGAAGTTTTCTTCTGTTGGAAGATAGTGTCCACTATATGGCCATATAGCCTAAAGAAAACAAAAGGCATAGTAAGATAATTTTAGTCTATCATAATTACGAGAAGATTAAGAGTCTCTGCTTCGAACTTAACAAAGAAAGATAGGTGATTTTAGTACCTCAAGGATCCCATCACGGGCGACTAATCGTCCTGCAGCGGTTGTAGCGCCTCCGGATAAGAAACTCGAGTGCTGGAAAACGCCTTTCATCTTGTTCCCTACATATAAAGTTCTAGTAGTGCTAAGCACGAAAATCGACTTTGATTCTTGGGTTGAGTTTATCAAAGTCATGCTCTGTTTGTACAATAGTCTCCCATCTTCCACTATCACTTCATATGCTTCTCTCTCCATCTGCAAGTAACCACAAAAAACATTGATGAGTAATCAAGAAAAGTAAACTAGTATCGCGGAGTTTGAGTGGTAAAGGAACTCACTGGTCCAAGATATCTAATGAGTTGTTTTTGCAGAACACTTCTTGGATGTTTTTCAAGATTTACATCTTTGCCATCTCCTATATCCAACCTGTGGAAAACAGAGCTTAGAACAGATTCAAAACACAAGAAGACCTAAAAAATGGAATCTTGGAGATAAGACTAACCAGTAAAAGAATGGTTGTGAGCTCTTGCTTTTTGACCATACATCATAATAGAAATGCAAGTTGTGGCCATAACGATGCCGCGGGTCAATCTGTAAATGCAAGAGAAAGACAACAAGATTAGATTCAAACTTGGAGTTGGTGATATTGTGTTCAGCAACAAAACTCATAGATAACTTTCTTCGCAAGCCATATCAATTACAACACTTTTCTTTGAAATAAAACTCTACAATAAAGGGTCATAGAGGACTTACAGCTTCAAGCCAATGTTGAAGAGCTAGTTTCTGAGCATTTTCATCTTTTGACAAACCTTTCCCCACCTACAAAAAAATGAAAACCTAATCAATAAACACCTTGACTTACAAGTAAACAAAAGTCAAAAGAAAACTTGTGCTAATGATGTTAAGACCTTAGCAGCTCTGGTTCTAGCTCGTGCCCATTTCGAAACAGCGGTTTCGTGTTTCTCTTCTTCAAAGAAAGATACAGAGCTCAGGCTCAAAGTTGCAGCATCTAGAGTCTTCCACCTACAATGTTTCAAGCCATAATAAAAGGGTTTAAGTTAAGTTTAAAACATCTTTTAAAAGACATTAAGACACAGAGAAGAAGTAAACTAACCAAAGCTCCTCAACAAGGACAGCACAATCAGCTAAATTCCTTCTTGTCCTATAACTCTTGTACACCTTTTGTAGCGTAGTTGCAGCCGCGTCAAGCTCTGTGACGGGTCTAGGCGAAAAGAAGACAAAAGGCTCAGGTTTCTTTATTTGGATGCTATGACAGTTTCTTCCATTTAAAGTGTTAGGAGTTGACTTTTTTGTCTCCAAGACTTCATCAAGATCTGATGAATTAGTACTCTTGGTCTCTTTAAGAATCTCCCAGCTGTTGAAACTCAAAGACCTCTCCATAGGAGAAGATCTCTGGTGTATAGTATTGTCTCTCTTGAAACTTTTGGTTCTTGATGTAATTAAGCTTCTTCTTTCTTCTTGAAGATTGAAGCTAAAGGAATCAACTTCAAGACCCATGATCACCACAATGTAACAAAAAGATACTTCCAAGAAAATAATCAATTTAGAAATAGCCTGCACACATATCAAATACAATTACACCATTTAAAAATTTGTCAAACAAATATTATCTTATTAATATAACTATATATTAATATATACCAAACATATTATTTGTAAAAATACCTTGTGAACAAAGAAGAGCTTAAAAGAATAAAAATAGAGAATGCAATGAGGGATATGAATAAATGAGCAAAGAGGTTGAAGAAGACTTATATATACAATATGTGGAGTAGTGTGGGAAGTTGAAGACTATATAGTAATAAGAGTTACAAAAAGTCTTCATTTTACAAAATCGTTGAATGTCAAAAACATGACGGTATTATTCAAACTTGGCGTGTCTGAAAAAAATTGAACATTTGAATATTACAAAAGAATGCAAAAAGGGTAGGCTAGAAAAACAAAAAGAGGATGTGGTGGTAGCCTTGTATATTTCATATTTAGGTATTAACAAATAGTAAAAATAAATTTAGAATAGAGAATTCGGATATTGAAAACATGATATTTTTGTGGGTACTAAATATTTAGGAACTCTAAATGGTTAAAATCATTATCCAAATTCTCACTAATTTGAGTAAAAGAACAATTTTAAAAATGGACATTTAAGGTATTTTAGAAGATAATTGGATATTTTAGATAGTTTTTCTTATACTAAAAAAACCTCAATATACATTTGGAATAGTCGAATTTTATCTTTTTAAAACCATTTCAATAAAAGTTAAGGAATTCACAAAACTACACCCTTTCAACCCCTCATTCACAAAACTATACCCTTTCAACTCCTCATTCACAAAACTACACCTAATTTAATTTTTTTCCACATATTTACACCCTTTCAAAATTTTAAAGCTTGATTTACCCTTTAAAAAATCACCAAAATTAATTTTTTTTCATTTGGGTTCGCTAATTATTGTTTAGGGTATAGTATTAAGGGGGTATGATTGTGTGGGTAAGGTTTATTTGGATTTAATTTTGAGTGTTTAAGTGTAGTTTTGTGAAGTAATTTTGAAATGATGTAGTTTTGTGAAATGTAATTCAAATTATGTAGTTTTGTAATTTTCCCTAAAGTTAATCAGTGGTTTCAAACATAGAACTATATTCAAATTAATGAGAATGAAAATAAAAAATTGAGATTAAAAAACATGGAAATATGGACAAAATCTAGACGTGGGATCCAAATTATAATGGAGGTTAGTGAAAGTAAGTTCATGGAAGTTATTGAGAAAAGGACAATACACATAATCTATTTCATAAATCGATAGCTAGCAAATAGTACTAACAAGCGGTCTTAAAGATCTTAATAGTTAATACACAATAAAACATTGTTTTATTTATTTATTTATTTGTCATCACTCGGGGCTAGTGAGTCGTCGACGTGTAGTGCGGGTCACATACGTACGTACGTTTTGGTCTACTATGCAACTAGTCACACACGTTTTGACTTTCCTCGAAACTTCCCTTCTTTTGAAATTTCGAGACTTTATAAGATAAGGTCCAAAAACATTAAATTAAGCATTACTCAAACCTTAGCTCGTTGAATTTTTTATAATTTATTGATCTTACAAATAAATATCTAATGGTCGACTAATAAATTAATAAATCATGCATGCACAATTGCACATGCGACTCATATATAACTTCTACCAATTGTCTAAATAATCGCTTTATCATCCAAAACAACATTATAAAATATATATTTTTACAAAAAAAAAACTTTATAAAATATTCAAAAAATGGTAAAATGATATATTATCTATTTACTTTTTCCAATTTTCACAAGATTTTATTTGTATTTTTTGTTCACTATTTCTTGAAAATATTCAAGAAAACACGTGTTGTGGAAAGTTTCTTCAACCTACACATAACGTGTAATCGTGTATGGTAAACTCCTAATTTGGGCCGTATTAACTAAATGGGCTTAATTTTATAATTGGACTTAAGTAATTTAACTTAAATCTCTTTATTTGCCTCTAAGCCCAACAAAAGAATTTGCCCTTCTCAGAAGCAAATCGGAGAAAGTGAGAGAGACATATCGAAGAAGAAGAAGAAGCGTGTAGAGAGGAGGAGGAGGAGGAGGAGGAGGAGATGTCGACGATTTACGTGCTAGAGCCACCTACTAAAGGAAAAGTCATCGTCAACACAACTCATGGCCCAATCGATATCGAGCTATGGCCTAAAGAAGCTCCCAAATCCGTACGAAACTTTGTTCAGCTTTGCCTCGAAGGTTACTTCGACGATACCATCTTCCACCGTGTAATCCCCGGTTTTCTCGCTCAAGGCGGCGATCCTACCGGCTCCGGCACCGGTAATTATCCCCACCGCCATCTGATTTTGCTTGCTTGTGCTCGTTTGAATCGAGTTTTATTGACTGTTGTTATGTGTTGTGATGTGTGATAGGAGGAGATAGTATATACGGAGGTGTATTTGCTGATGAGTTTCATTCGAGATTGAGATTTAACCATAGAGGGATTGTGGCTATGGCTAATGAAAGCTCGCCGAATTCGAATGGAAGCCAGTTCTTTTTTACTTTGGATAAGTGTGATTGGCTTGATAAGAAGCATACCATCTTTGGCAAGGTGAAGATTTTTGCTTTTCTACGTTTTTTTGTTCTTGATTTGTTCAAGTAGTATTAGTGTTTAGCTGAAACTGGTTATTGTAGGTAACGGGTGATTCGATTTTTAATCTTTTAAGACTAGGAGAGGTTGATACCGGTAAAGATGATCGTCCCCTTGATCCTGCCCCGAAGATATTATCTGTTGAGGTAAGTGTTTTTTCTTACATGCTTGTTCTATGATTCTATTAGTGTTCTATGTTTGTCATATTACGGTGTTTATGTCCTATTGTCGAGGATGTTCTGTAATTTTCATTCTTCAGTTTGTTAGTCTTGTGAATTGTTTGGTTTTGTTTTCTACATTAGGTTTTGTGGAATCCGTTTGAAGATATTGTTCCTAGAGTGGTAGCAAAGACGTCACATGAGCCGGTTGCTGAAGTCAAAGAACCCCAAAAGAAACCTGTCAAGTAAGATCATGTTATCCATGGACAGTGAAGAAGTTTAGCTATATCTTTCTCGTGGATGTTCTTTGAGATATATTTTTCCTTTTACTGCAATTAGGAAGTTGAATTTACTGTCATTCGGAGAAGAAGCTGAGGAAGAGGAGAAGGAACTAGCTTTTGTAAAGCAGAAGATCAAGAGCAGTCATGACGTGTTGAACGATCCTCGACTTTTGAAGGCAGAAGCTCCAAATAAAGAACGGGTAATTGGCCAAAACTGTGGTTTTCATTACTGGTTTTGTTATTTTTCTTGCAAAAATTAAGACTTTATGTTTCTGATGTATATTAGAAACCATTCTTACATTGCAGAATGCATCTGACTCAAAGGAGTTGCTGTCTGTGCGGGAATCTCTGGGTTCTAAGAAAGAAGCCGCTCAAAAAGATAAAAGCTTGTCAATATCTGATTCAGTTGGACATAGTGATGATGACGATGATGATGAAGATGAGGCTAAATTTGATGCGAAGATGAGGAATCAAGTGCTTAACAGAAGGAAAGAGCTGGGAGATGCGCCTTCAAAACCAGCCCAGAAAAAGAGTAATTAATATTTCCATCTCTTTATCCTGAAATATTAACTTATTATCTGCATAGTAATATTTCAAACCAAATCATTTATGTGCTTAGGAATGTTAACTGATTATCACATAGTTTGTTTCCTTTAGCTCACCGAGTATTTCAAGAGAGGCATATTATACAGCTCTCTCTGTTCCTCCATATTGTTTATATTACTCCTTGTTATTTCTGTATATTCTAATTAAATTCCTTGTGATTGTTCTTTTAACAGAGAGCTCTAGTGTGAAAGCCTCTGCAGAATCTATTAAAAGGTAATGACACCTTATCCTCTGTGTATCACTTCCTTGCATGTTATGTGGCTAAGTCATTATGTCTTGCTCATAGTTTTTGTTCAAGGTTGGTAAAATAAACAGCATATGTTCAACGTCAGAAGACTTCCAAGCATAACATTTCAAATCTCATGCGACATAGATGAACATTTATTCATACGGCTCAATTGTAGTCCACTAAAAAGTTTATGAATGAATTTGCTTTATGCGGGATTTATGTTTGAACCTATTTTACTTTTAATTCATGTTGGCATAACCAGTAAGACAAGTCATTGACTCGTTAGTTTTGATATTTACAGACATGATTCTGCAAGTAGTGAAGACGAGAAACCAAGGATGGAAAAGTTATCCTTGAAGAAAAAGGGAATAGGTTCAGAAGCCAAAGCCGAACGAATGGAGAATGGTGACACTGATTTACAGCTTTTCAACGCTTCTGAACGTACCCGGCAGTTACATAAACTGAAAAAGCGAAGACTGCAAGGAAACGAAGATGCTGTGAGTTATTTACACAAGTTTGCATCAATTATAAATCTAAATCCTGTCTTATAAGACACTTTCATTTAACGGATCATTGTAATCCTTCTTGCTCTTTCAGGTTTTGGCGAAACTCGAGAAATTTAAACAGTCCATTACTGCAAAACCTTTAGCCTCAAGTAGTGAACCAGTAGACGAGAAAGAAGAAGATGTCTCTGATTGGAAGAAAGCAAAGCTCAAATTCGCACCTGAACGCAACAAGGTAAAATCTCTCTTAGGTTTCTAATGGGATAAGTATTACAATAGCTTTGTTCCCCTTTGGGCCCTTTCTTTAGTTTCTTGAGCTATTTGTGTGTGTTCTGTTCTGAAAAAAAGTTGAAACTAATATTTGACAGGATAAGATGTCGCGCAAGGATGATCCAGACGCGTATGTAGTGGTCGACCCTCTTCTTGAGAAAGGCAAAGAAAAGTTTAACAAAATGCAAGCCAAACAAAAACGAAGAGAAAGAGAATGGTCAGGAAAGTCTCTTGCTTGAGTTTTGGAATCTTTTAATACATTTGTTTGTTGTGTTGATTCTTAAGATTGTTTTTTGTCAAAAGCTTTCCTGACTAATGGGTGTGTAGTTTTGTATAATAATGTTAAGTGTAACTTTGTCAATTTTTCAAAAATATATCCGTTTTAGAAATTCCGTATTTAAATCACTGTGACAATATATATAATTATATTTTCTGAACATCATTTTGTAATGAAGACATGTGACCCAAGTAGAAGGAATCTGGCATGCATTGATAATAAAAAAATTAAAAAGTGATGTTTCATATTTCACGGCTTGTGTCGACAATGTCTCTTTGCTAATAAATTTACTAATAAAAGAAACTCCATTGAGTTGGCATTTCACTTAAGAAAATACAACAACGAGATAACACCAAACACATTTCATTGTTTTTATGTGTTCACGTTGTTATTTTGTATCCTTATCAAATATCTCTACTTTTTCGTCAAAAAAATAAATCAAATATCTCTACTTGTTTTTTATTTTCTTTTGTTTAAAATCACAAAATATCTTCTACAATACTAGTTTAAAACAGGTACTAACTTCTGTCTTACTTTTGTCAATTTATTGTCAGTTACATATTATTTGAGTAATATTGGGTTTCATAAACTACTTTCAAAAAATAAATTTAGTTTTACTTGTTTAAATAATATCAATAAACAAGAGCCCTATATAATATTCAACATAAGAAAGAAAAAATATACAATTGTTTGTTTACATTTCTATTTTTACACTCCTACAAATAGTTTTTCTTGTATTTCTAAATTCTATGTAGAGGTTGTTTCCTTCTAATTATCTAGCTATGTTATCTATATTTTTTATTCAATCTAGATATGTTATATCTTGATCATACATTCATACATATATGTATATATCTCTGATTTTTATATTTAATGTAGCATGGTTGTTTAATGTTTCTTTAAAGAAAGAACCAAAGAATTCTTCAAGCAAATAGTAATGTTACGTGTATATACTTTAATACACATAAACATATGCGTACATAAAGTAGAAAACCCCACTTTCCCTTTTTTATCCAACCTTCATATTTTGATTTCACTTTTTTTTTTACATCAAAATTTTTGATTAACTAATTTCCAAATAAAACATTTGCTTTTTGTAAAAGAATTCAGCCATTGATGAGATGCCACGTGTGATTATATTGGAAAATGGGCAAGACACTTATTACTACTTTATGTGTGTTTGTGTTTTGTTGAATTTCATTGTCTCTTAAATTATTATTATTAGTTTATTACAACGCAGCATTTCTGACGTTTTGTTCCCTATTACAGCTAGACCACCACCACCATCTCTCTTGTAAAGTTTTATACACTTTTTTCTCTTTTTATTTTAGTTTTCTCCTCTTTTTTTTTTATATATTTATATAACCAAAATAAGTAAAACATAGTAAAAACTTGTATCTACCAAATCATTCCCTATTAAATGACGCAATATCATTTCTTGAGTGTATGGTGACAAATGGTTAAAACTATTTTCTACTAGAATTTAAGCATCGTGTATCTATGTAAAATGGTATATTAGGTACACTACTTAGATTTATAAAACCATATGAAATATTGCAAATTATAATAGCTAGTACATCAATAATGTTTCTGTTTAAACAAAATGTTTTTTTTTTATGAATAAAAAAATAAAAAAATTAGAATGACGCATTTTCCTTATAGTCAATGCTCTTAATTAACAACTACATGAACTAATATATTAATCACCAACCAATAAAAATACATTTTAGCCTCTTTACGTGATCTAAGGGTGGCTAAAACAATATATATATATATATAATTATATATATATATTCAAACATAGAAAAATGAACAATTAGTAAATTCATATCTTTCAAGGCACTTCAAGTTTTGGGAAAATTATTAAGATGGGGTTATATTTCCTTTTGTTATATCATAAATATCACATTGATAACCACCACACGAGCCGTAAAAAAACTAATAAATCCATAAATTTTTGACGTAAGAGTATAAGTATTAAGTAATTTAGATAATGTATTTTTACTAGTCTGAGTTGAGCTGTCTACAAACGTATAAATAGTAGAAAATCTATTGGATATCTAATTATTTTATGTCAAAATAAATAATTTCACCTAACAGAAAGTGGATAAGCTATATTTTATAAAAATAACTAAATACCTTTTTATAGACATTATTAATTAGTAAGTTATTATCACAAGATTCACAAGACCCATCGAATCCTATGCGCGTGTGTAAACCACGAACCAATCATGAAGCTAAATTCTTCAGCTTCGTTGTATAAAACATTATAAAAGTCTTTAAACATTCAAATTCCAATTATGCCCCTGACAGTACCCTCTCTCTCTCTCCAACTAAACACACCTGGAAACTACAATCACGCGCATATGTAAGCGCGTGTCTCTTCTTTTTCCTCTACTCCTGACAAAAATCGTTAGAAACTTTTATTTGCTAATTAAATAAAACAAAAAAATTAGAAAAAATCTTATTAAATTTTCTTTGTATGCATTTGTAATTTGTATTTTATGAATATTTTCCCCATATATACTGCCATTACAATAAAGGGAAGTCGACACGTGTCATTTATTGTTATGGTTTCCAAGGGTAAAATAGTAAAATCAACTCCTTCATCTTTCTTTTAAGGATTTTTCAGAGAGAGAGAGAGAAGGTGCTTTCTACAGTCATTCTCGTCAAGGGACCAAAGAAGAAGAAGAAGACTGTAGAGAGAAGAAGAAGAAGATGGAGGATATACAAGAAGAAGATAACGTAACGGACGAGGAGAATCTAGGATCGAGCTTGACGATGGAGAAAGTGGCGGCTGCTAAACAGTACATCGAGAATCACTACAGAGCTCAGACTAAAAACATTCAGGAGAGGAAAGAGAGGTATTTTCTCAATATTCGCCTTAATTTTCGATTTTGAGATTTCGATTTTGATTTTGTTGGAAGACAATGTTTAGGGCAAAATTACTTGTGTGAACTTTGTTATTTACTTACTTGTTTCAAGGATATTCAGTGTTTTTTTTGATGAATTTGATAGTTTAATCCATGAAAGCTATGCTTTTTATTTCTGGGTCTTGTTGTTTTTGGGATCTACCTTTACTATTGAGTATAGTTTGCTTCTTGTTCTTCTTATGAGTATATACTAATCTATTATCCATTTGTTTACTGTTTATGTGTGACACTCTTGGAACTATTAGAGAGCTGCTTGTTTTTGTGTAATGTGCATTGTTTTGGTTTCTTGTAGACGGTGGATTTTGGAAAGAAAGTTGGCTTCTTCTGGAGTGCCAAAGGAAGAGCAGATGAGCATGATTAAAGATCTTGAGAGAAAAGAGACAGAGTTTATTAGGCTTAAAAGGAACAAGATAAGTGTTGATGATTTTGAGCTTTTGACAATCATTGGAAGAGGTGCTTTTGGTGAGGTTTGTACAACACAATACTACTTCCTGTGCCTTTTGAATGATTATGCTACTTATAATCTTAGTAACTTAATCTAACTTACAGGTTCGCTTATGCCGGGAGAAAAAGTCTGGAAATATTTACGCTATGAAGAAGTTAAAGAAATCTGAAATGGTCCTGAGAGGGCAGGTATAGCTAAATTTAATCTTATATTATGTCATTGTCTTTTCTCTGTACTGTATGCTTGTGGTTTTGTATGAGTTTTGTGTACCTGGATCTTTCTCTTTCTAGTGCCTGATCAAGTTAGTTTACACTTTGTAGGTGGAACATGTCAGAGCAGAGAGAAACCTTCTGGCTGAGGTTGCAAGCCATTATATAGTGAAACTCTACTATTCATTTCAGGATGCCGAGTATCTATACCTGATTATGGAATATCTCCCCGGTGGAGACATGATGACTTTGCTCATGAGGGAGGACACATTAAGGGAGGATGTTGCCAGATTTTACATCGCTCAAAGTGTCCTGGCCATTGAATCCATTCACAGATACAACTATATTCATAGGTGACTTTTGGAAATTACCTAATTTGCAAGCTTGTGGGTGTAAACAGTGGTATTTATGTACATCTTGATTTGACCTTTTGTCTTTTTACTCTTTCTGCAGGGATATTAAACCTGATAACCTTCTTTTGGACAAAGATGGACACATGAAACTTTCGGACTTTGGGCTTTGTAAGCCTCTTGATTGTAGAACTTTACCTTCAATTCAGGAGAATAGGGCCACCGATGATGAAGCTTCTACAGAACCTATGGATGTCGATGGAAGTTTTCCTGACACTGATAACCAAAGAAGTTGGCGCAGTCCTCAAGAACAACTTCAGCATTGGCAGATAAATCGCAGAAAACTAGTATGTTTTTTTTGTCAAAGTAGAAATTCCGTCTACGCTTCTAAGTATTATCTATATTGGATGAGAACATTTTGCACACATTCATCACCTCTACTGTCTGTGTATAAATTTGCGTGGAAACAACTTGCAGTATTGCTCTCTGATTGGTTTCTCCTTTCTTAAAAGGCATTTTCGACTGTGGGAACACCTGACTATATTGCTCCTGAAGTGCTGCTGAAGAAAGGATATGGCATGGAATGTGATTGGTTAGTTGTTTTGTCTATCTATTATATCATTTTCAAATTGAACTCTTAAAATCGTAGTTTTTACCTGTTAAAAGTTTTTTGGTCATTCTACAACTTTTTGTAATCTCCTGGGCTGGTGTTTATTTGCCTATGAAATCTTTTTCTTGTCTCTTAGGTGGTCATTAGGTGCAATTATGTACGAAATGCTTGCTGGCTATCCTCCTTTTTATGCCGATGCGCCAATAATGACATGCAGAAAGGTATTACATTTTTCTGTTATGTTAGTTTGCTCTGTGCATAGTTTCATACAGCAGACCTTAAAGAATTCTAAGATTCAGTGATCATGTTCTTGACGTCTTAATTCTTTCTGCTAGATTGTCCACTGGAGAAATCATTTGAAATTTCCCGAGGATGTTAAGTTTTCATCCGAGGCAAAAGATCTTATCAGCAAGTTGCTGTGCGACGTTGACCATAGGCTTGGCACTGGAGGAGGAGCCAAGCAAATCAAGGTAAGGGTGTTCCATGAGAAGATTTAGTAGTACTTGTGATAAGCTTCATCATTTTTCTTTATTAACTTGCACTCAAATCTTCATTAGGATCATCCTTGGTTCAAGGACGTTGTGTGGGAAAAGCTCTATGAAATGGAGGCTGCTTACAAACCAGAAGTGAACGGCGAGCTAGATACACAAAACTTTCTGAAGTTTGATGAAGTATGTCGTATTTCTTCTTTTTCATTTTCATTATTTGAATAGTCACTCTTTGATTCCCTTATAGGATATTTTTGTCGAGAAGATATATCAAATGAATTTCAGGTTTAATGTTTCTATCAATATGAGAGGCTTACTGATTTTCTTGAGATCTTCTCAGGTGAATTCTCCTGCACCTGAAAGAACAAGATCGGGCAACTCCAGGAAGGTTTGTAATTATTATTCATGTATACATTATCCAGTGAGTTTATTTGCAAGGATATGTGAATGGATGTCAATACTTTAGTATTTATGCTAGAGTGATGGGTATAAGAAAGCATCATAAAACTTCTGCCTTGTTATATTCATATGTTTCATTTTTGAATGACACATCTTTTTCCGATGTGTGCAGCATATTGCTCCCAAGGATCTAAGTTTTGTTGGCTATACATACAAGAACTTTGACGCTGTAAAAGGGTTGCGTCAGTCACTAGGTAAGAAGTGCTTAAGAATCTATCTTTTAAGTAAGTGAACTACAAGTTTAACAAGTCATTAGAAAGAATCTGACTCGTTTCTCTTCAAAACTCTGTAGAGATGGCAAGAACTATGTCTCTGGATCGATCACAAGGTAAGCTTATTGCATATTCAGATCCAAAAGCTTCTTCAATACATAAAGCTTTATTGCTATATCATAAATACATACATATATATAATCAAAAACTGTGTGTAGGTGAAGCAATGCCTGTGGAGCTGATGAACGGTGAAATAGGAGAGGTTCAGATGGTGGCTTCGATGGAAGATCCAATGATAATATGAAATAACCAAAAAGGTAATAAAATGGGAGTTAGCCTTTCCTGATGATTCTGTGTATTAGAAGAAGAAGAAAGAGAGAATGGGGAAGAAAAAGGGAGGATTTGAGTACAAGTCTTTTTTCATATATGTTGTTATGTAAAAGCTGCCCAGGTTGGCTGTAGTAATGTTTGCCTTCTCTAGTGGCAGTTTTACTTGCAACATTTTTTTACTCTTTTTTTTTTTTTTTATCTTTTTTTACCATTGCGTGTGTATTAAGACTTCTATTTTCTAAAGTTTCAAAGACCCACTGAGAAGTGAGGACTTAAGAGTGTGTGTGTATATTTTGAGTTTAGTTGGGACTCGATTTCTAACCAAACTTTGGATAAAACATGAGTTTGATGTGTACTCTATTATCGAATCCAGACACAATGCACTAATGAATCATATTTGATTGTCAAGTGGCTTGAATCTAATGAGCATTTTTTAAGAAAGAACAAAGGTTATTGCATGTAAGAAGAACATGATTATCATCATAATCACTGATGTTTTGTTTATTTTAGAAGAAAGAAATGACGAGAAGAGTTTTAAAAAGGAAAAGCTTTTCTAGTTTCAAGAGAGCTGAGCAATGAGCTTTGTGAGATTATCTTCCTTTCTGATACTCTCCACCCAATTAGCGTTGATATGAACTCTCTCAATGCTCTGCTTCAAGGTTCTTGCCATTGAAGGCTTTGATCTCGTTGCAAAAAACTCCTCCACTTCTTTTGCTTTCTCAAACGACGCAAACTGAGACAAAAACACATCACAAAGATGAATCAATGAGCAAGAAGAAAGATAAAAAAAAATAGCTGTTTATAGATGAATGTTTAGGGGTTGGATTAAAGATGAACAAACCGGAGAAACAACTGCGCTTATGAAACGTGTAATGAGAAATCCTGGACCCCATGTTTCTCCAATGTACTCCCATTTCTCCTTTAGCCATCCCCATGCTACTTCACGTCCTTCCCAGCTTACACCCGAAAGCCCATAAACTGCATCTTGATTGCGAACCTAGAGAAATAAGAATCAACATCAAATGTGTCAGCCTAAGGTAAATGATTATTCACGGATGCTTCAAAGTTTAAAGCAATTTACATATACTATACCTCATTCGACAACACAAAGTTGAGAACATCGTTAACTATAGCGGGATCTGGGCAACATGCTAAAGAACCTGCAAAAGCCACAAAGTAAACATTAGCAGTCGAATGGCGGTTTGTTATCTATTAATTCTCCGGCAAGATCAATTACCTAAGATTCGTGTCTTCTCCTGGCTGAGATCTGTCTCCCTGTAAACTCTCAGAAGAGACTCATAACCAGATTTGTCCGACTTGTTGGCTCTCTGCATTACAGCAACATAAGCAGCCTGCAAAAACACACAAACAATACAGAGACTAGTTAATAGACCATTGTTCTGCTTTCAAAGCGTAATTGAGTTCTATAATGAGAAACAAACCCTTCTAATGTCAGGAGGTAGAAGCGAAGTGTTCCTATCAGCTAAGAATGCATCAAATCTCCGAACAGCTTCCTTTAGTGTCTCATCATGCCCAAACACAGCAAGTGCAGTTAAGAGTTCCCCTCTCAACATAGCATCTAGATGGCTCTCCCCTTGTTTTGGGTCCCAGCCAAGTTTTCTGTAGGAACAATGAACATAGAAAATTAAATACAACTTCTTGATGTTGATAAGTCTAAATTGTGTAGACGGGGTTAAGTGACTTACCCAGCAGCAAATTGGAAAACTCCAATGAAAAATTGTTTAATCGCAGACATTAGTTCTAGATTTGCATCAGCTCCAATCTTAACCACTTTGTAGCTTATCTGTATGGAGGAAGAGTAAGAGCCAGAGCCAAACTAAGGAAAATTGAAGACAAAATGGCAGATCCTTACAGCAATGAGGTTTGACAGCACAGTATAGTCCAGTTCCTTCTTGTAAGCACTAATCAAAGTGAGCAAAGAGGCCAGAGATTGCTGACGAGCCATAGACAGTGCAAAAGAATCATCCAAAATACCTGTCGAAGAAAAACAGGATATTTTCATCTCCAAAGAAATTTCCATAATGTCAACCAGAAATACAAACTCCGCAATGTTAAACTACCATATCTATCGATAGAGGTCAAGCTTTGGCTCTCTGTTGCACTTCTGAGTCCAGCCGCAAGACTGTCATCATATTTCACCCTATAGAATCCGGCCTGATCGACATTGATTTTTATCCAAGAACACGACGCATCACTGCCCAATAATTCCTTTAGATCATATGCTCCAGATTTTGATTCTAATAAGAAGTTTTTGCGTGTGTCATATGACCCACAACACAAGGTTACTGGCACAATCCATTGCCCTTCCCCAGGAGAACCACTTGACAAGAAACGAGACTGTAATTTTAAATGAACTTAGTTAGTTGATCATGCACAAGATATCATAATGAACCTCCAACCATACTAGCATTTAAAATAGCAAGACATCCAACAAAGGAAATAAGTGTAAGAACCTGCTCAAGTTCCAATTTTCCATCTTTAATCTTGGCTGAGACAACAGGATATCCCATTTGTTTTGTCCAAGAACCCATAAGCTTGTTCACAGGTTCTCCTGACCCCTCTTCCAAAGCAGCCCATAAGTCTTCTGTCTTCGCGTTTGAGTAAGCATGATTTTTAATGTAGGCAGCAAGCGACTTCTGCTCAACCAAGGCATACAAGTAGGGTAAGAAGTTTTGGAGAGGTTAGGGATATTAAAAATAGAAGCCACATGTAATTGCTTTTTGGACATAATAAAATGGGTATGAGAAGAACCTGGAAAACTTCAGCACCAAGATAGCTTTGTAGCATGCGGATAACAGATGCACCCTTCCTGTAGCTTATTGCATCAAATATTTCGTCAATTTCAGCAGCATGATTAACTTCCACCTGAGGAAAATTTCGATGACTTATGATAAATAAGAAAGATGATATCTTTGCATTGACAGGGTATGTAAGTAAAGAATGCATGAAGATTTCACGGCACATACTGTATTCACAACATTTTTCACAATTGTGTTCCACTTAAAGACATGGATAATTATTTGATTACCTCTATTGGGTGAGACTCCTCAAGCCCATCTAGTCTTAGACCCTCAGTAGATTCATCAAGAAACTGGGTCCAGATTTTCCATTCAGGGAACAAACTATCAGTAGCCAAGTAGCTGACCTGAAACAAATAAAGAGAAACGGTATACTCACAACAGAAGTCAAAATCATTATTAATACAAAGACCTAGACTTGCAATGTACCCAAGTAGCAAAACCCTCATTGAGCCACAGATGAGTCCACCACTCCATAGTGACAAGATTTCCAAACCATTGGTGGGCCAGTTCATGGGCTACTACAGTCGCAACCTAGCAGCGGAAAATAAGTGCTTTAGATATAATTTCACAAAAGCACACAAGAGAACTTCTTTTAAACAATAAAAGGACATTTTTGCAGTACCCTTTGTTTGTTAGAAGCTGCTGAATGTTGCTCATCATAGAGAAGAGCAGTCTCACGGTATGTAACTAAACCATAATTCTCCATAGCTCCAGCAGCAAAATCTGGTATTGCAATCATATCCATTTTGGGAAGGGGGTATGGGACAGCAAAGTACCTACAAGAATGATTGAAGTCATTTATCAGCAAATCTGATACAGCCCTAAATGTATAAGGGAGGCTATGATACAGCCAGAAATATTCATGCACAGAAGGTTTCAAAAATCGACAGAGGACATACTCTTTAAACAGATCCAAAGTCTTCGCACCAACATGCAATGCAAATTTCCCTTGGTCGGCTTTGCCTACTTGACAGTATACTCTGACTTTGATTCCTGAGCAAAAGATGACAATTAATTTAGAGCTTCAACGATATGGAAGATAATAAGGAGTAAAATGAATTTTACCATCGGCTGTATGATCTTCCACGTAGTCAAACAAACCAACGACAAATGCTACCAAATATGTAGACATAATCGGTGATTCTTGATAGGATACAATCTTCAAATTCCCATTAGCTTTCTCCTCCACAACAGGCATATTGGAAAGTGCAACTAAATCAGATGGCACCTCAAGTGTAATCTTGAAAGTAGCCTGTCACACAATGGTTCAATATGGATAGATAAAGACAAAAGGCCACTTTGATAAACTTAATGCTGATAAAAAAAAGAGGCAAAGAGAAAAAAGCGGAAACCTTGCAAGCAGGTTCATCCCAGCAAGGGAAACATCTCCTAGCATCAGCTGGTTCAAATTGAGTAACAGCCATATTCTTCTTCTCACCATTATGTTCATAAGTACTGCACAAAAACAAAAAAAAGCCTGAGAATTAACAACCTGTCTATGTAACTTTCTACATATACAAAAGATAGAAACACCGATGATTTACCTTCTGTAGAATCCTTTCATTTTGTCATTCAAAACTCCGTCGAATCCTAGTTTTAAAACTCCCACTCCATGAGGAAGAATCTCACTAAACTCAAGCACAAGAATCTCATCTTCTTCGAACAGAGACACTTTAGGAGCTGCAAGCGCCTGCTTATCAAAGAGTTAAATAAAAACCAAAATTCAACACAACCCAATACTCTCTCCTAAATTCTGAAGGTACCCATTAAATCAAATCCAGAGAAAAACACGAACAGCTTCTCAAAATCTCAAAATCCGAGAACCCAATCGATGAAAACGCTATATCACATTATCAAAATCTGAATCCATTATCATCAAGGAAGAGAAGGCGAACGAGATCAGGAATCGAACGAGAGGCGATGGATAATAATAACCTTAGAGGAAGAAGAAGAAGGAGTGAAGGAGACAGAGGCATCGTTGACGGAGAGATCAGCTGCGTTGAGAACGATGAAACGAGTATCGGAGACTATATCGAGATCGATAGAGACTGTTCCGGTGAAAGTACACGAAACCAGATCGGGAATTAGACGGAGATCGTATCGCTTTGGGACGGCGAACTTGGGGAGACGTGGCTTGCCTTTGAACTCATCCATTTTTTTTTCTCTAAGGGCTTTTGCCAAAAAAAAAAAAAAAGTGAAGACTCTTTTCTTTATTTGGGTCCTTTATATCATATATATAAAAGATGAAGGGAACTCTCCTTATGTCGACAGCTCATCATTCTCATTTAAATCATCTGATTTATTTAATTTAAATTATTAAATATTATTACAAAACTAAATACATTTAAAAATCAACACATTAATATCAATTAAGTCTAAGTTTTAAATGTGTATTCTCAATATTTTTAGGGAATTTAAACAATTTTAAATAGTTTGATCCTATATATAATATCCATTAAAAAATAGCACATAAAATAAAAGGCATACAAAATTTATTAAAATAGTGAAAACATGACAAGTAAAATAAAGAAAAAGAATACAAACAAAAATTATACAAACTATATTTAAGATATAAAATAAACATTTACTAAAAAAACATTACAAACTTCATATAAATGAAAAAAAATACAAACTATTTAAGATAAGCGAAAAATATACAAAAATATAGAATTGAGAAAGTAACAAATATTGTATCATTGTTTAGATGCACAAGAACATAAATATTGAAAATGCAAGAAAATACTAAAATCATCAAGAAAAACTATAACAAAATAATTTATAAAATAAAATTATTAATATTTACAAAATATATATTTCAAAATATAGAAAAATTATGCGAGTATCGCGGGTTCCCTCCTAGCGATACATATTAGGGAGGGAACCCGCGATATGGCGGAATTGCGCTACATATTAGGGAGCTCTCCAATGATTGACACATCATCATTTCAAATTTATTACTAATTTACATATTAAATTTATTAATTTTAAAAAACTTATGTCACAATTTAATTACTAATTCATAAAACATATTAAATTTCAACTTAATATTTAAAAATATTATTATATTACAATATCAAATGCATAAAAATTATTAATATATAAAAGTTTTAAAATATATGTTTTTTAAAAAAATTTATAGGGCTTTGAATAAATAAAATTAATTTAAACCCCTATATTTAAAACAACATCACATAAGTAACATATAAAATAAGAATATATAAAATTTATAAAATTAGTTAGAAAACATGAAAGCAAAATAAAGAAAAAATAAAAAATACACAATTTAAGACACTAAATAAACAAATAATATAAAGGGAGAATTACAAAACTACACCATTTGAATTTTATTTCACAAAACTACATCATTTCAAAATAACTTCACAAAACTACACCTAAACAATAAAAATTAAATCCAAATAAACCCTACCCACGCAATCATATCCCCTTAATACTATACCCTAAACACTAATTAGCGAACTCAAATGAAAAAATTTTAATTTTGATAATTTTTTAAAGGGTAAATCAAACTTTTAAAATTTTGAAAAGGTGTACATATATGTGAAAATATTAAATTAGGTGTAGTTTTGTGAAGAAAGAAAAGAAAGGCTGTAGTTTTTTGAATTCCTCTAATATAAAACATATATTAGGACACTCATTTATAAAACATATATGAAAAATACATCAATATAAGTAAATAGTATCATAATACACAAGAAAAAAACATGTGATACAAAACTAACAAAAAATACAAAAACTAAATAATATACGATCTATTTAAGATTAGTGAAAATATATCAAAAACAGAGTATTCAGAAAATAAAAATTAATGTAACATTATATAGGTAGTTAAGAATATAAATTTTGAAAATGAAAATTATTTGAATCATCAAAAAAACAAAAACAAATAATATAAAAAACCCGCGATACTCGCGGGTTCCATCCTAGTATATATAAAGGGAAGTGTTTTATGTTACGCCACGCGAGATGTTGATAATGATTGATTAGTGATTTACTTAGTTTGGTAATTTTGGTTTACGTCTTAAAACTTTACAATTAAAAAGCCTTGTACTCTGAAACTTGTATATACTTATGAATCAAAAATTATTAGTCTTTATAAGATTTGATATTTTGTTTCAATTTGCGATGTAGGAAATTGATAGTGCTGTCTCTTACCTGAAGTCCAAAATCAAACCGGTTAAGAAAGTGGGATTAAACCGGCTTTAACCGATTCTCTTGCTTAGGGTTCTTGACTTGCGGACACGACGTCGTTTTGTGGATTATTAGCCCACATTTTGTTCTATCGGAAGTTTTTTGTCGTCGTCCGAGTCTGATAACAGAGAGTTTAACGAGACAAGGACTGCTCGTGGAATCTGATCTTTACATGTCTAACGAGAGTGATATAATTCAGACATCTTCTTCTTCTTCTCCGGTCTAATCAAAAGCTTTGTCTTTTGATTCCGATCTGATCAAAGGTAATATGAGAAAAACCGACATTTATGTTTCTGTGTATTGATCTTTGAACGTTTCTGTTGTTAATTAAGCTAAAAATTTTGTTATTTAATTGAGATAACGAAGATGGGTTTATTGAAGAAAAAGGAATCAAATTCAGCTCGTTCCTCTTCTACTACTTCTCTCTGCGCCGATTTGCGAAACGCTTATCACAATTGCTTCAATAAGTGAGTTTTGTTTTTGAGTTTTTTTTTTAGAGAGAGAGAGAGATTTTGTCTTTTTAATACCATTCTTGTATGTCTTTCTTTGTTTCAAGTTCTTCCCTTTAGTATGATAATACAACATTTGCTTAAAACTTGCATATCCTTTTTTCTTAGATTGCTTATTTGATTTGGTTTTAATGAAGATGGTACTCTGATAAGTTTGTCAAAGGACAATGGGACAAAGAAGAATGTGTTTCTGAGTGGCAAAAATACAGAGACTGTCTCTCTGTAAGCTTCTTCTTCTTCTTCATTAGCTCTGTTTTGTCATAACCACTAAGCTTCTGTTTTTATTCAAACAGAAGAATTTAGATGGTAAGCTTCTCTCTCGCATGGAGGAGCTCGACAATGAGCTGAATCCAACAAAGCATGATGATTTTAAAGAAACCACTTGATGATGATACATTGATATACTTTATTCATAGGAAACTACATTACTTAAGGAAAGGCGAAAAACACACAAAAGTAGAATGACAATGTTGTACTATTTTATTACTTTGAAAGCAAAACTTAAAACCGGTTTATTCGGAGAAGAAAAGATGTGTAATATTCACTTCTTCTTCTTCTTGAAGAGGAAGTGTGCAACCATCCATTCTTCACCATTGTTGTATCCGAAAAGCTCAGCAACAGAGATGAAGAAGGTTCTCCAGTAAACCATCCACTTCACTGCTTCTTCTTTCCCATATGTCAGTTCCATTATCTTCTTTACCGCGACTATCTCCTTGTCCATTCTCTTGAGCCATTCTTCACTGCAAAAAACATCACAAGATAAGTTTATATCATCAGGTTCTTCTTGCTTGCTTTATTAAAACAACTTATGAGTGTTTTCTTTACCTTGTCTGTGAATAATGCTTCCCATTTACTAGCCAATGATCAACAATTGAAACATTCTCCTGCAACATACAATGAGTATATGTTATATAATTTGATGATAATCTAGTGAAAGAAGCATGGTAAGTAATCATGTGTATTACTTGGAAGTAGAGGAGAAGATCCGCGGATGGCATTGTTCCTCCGCTGAAGAAGTATCTCGTGATCCAGTCATCGTCATTCAAATCCTATAGTATCAACATAATCCCCCCCCCCCCCAAGATTTGTGTTAGTAACAAAGTAATTAGTTAAAAGTTAATACAAGAAGCTAACTAATCAAAGTTGATATGAATCCATACCTCAAAGTGGTAAGCAAAGGTTTTGTGGCAGAAATAGTGAACAAAGAGAAGACTATCTTCCCTCATCCACTTTTCGATTTTCGACAGAAGCTGTCCATAGTTTTTCATATGCTAATAATCGAAAAAACCAAAGCTAATGAGATGCTTAGAAGTCGTAACACAAAAACTAGTTCACTTATATCCAAATAAGTGTCCTAACCTCAAACATTTCGATGGAGAATATCCGGTCATATGTCCCTTCATGCTCAAGAGTGCTAATATCTCCAACAATTATCTCAAGATTTTGAATTCCACGTTTACTTCACAAGCAAAGGAACCATTTAAAGTCTACTTGTCAAATCAAACTAGAACATGAAGCTTAATTAGTATGTAATAAGGGAAGTTTAGTATACCGGCATTGCTCATCGATGAATGCTTTCTGTGTCTTTGAGTTGCAAAGACCGGTTATCTTGGATTTGCTATACGTACGAGCAATGTACAAAGACAAAGATCCCCATCCACATCCAACATCAAGAACTTGTTGTCCATCTTCCACTTTAGCTCTGTCGCAGTATAGAGCCAACATCGCTTCCTCTGCATCTTCTAAGGTGCTTGAATCTTTTGGGAAGTAACAAGAACTGTATTTCATGTTTTTACCAAGGACAAGTTCGAAGAAAGCTGTTGGTAGTTCATAGTGTTGTGTCTTTGGTTCCTCTGTTTTTATTGCTATAGGCATCTCCTTTAATGCTGAAAAACATAATATGAAACATGACCTTCAATATTTGTTTTATTTGGAAAATAGTTCCATGAATCATTAGACCTTGAATTAGTCTTATAAATATGCTTGGAGCTCGGAAATCCTAAATTTTAAAATAATAAAACTCGATTTATTTTTGAATTAATTAAAAATATATATATATATATATATATATGTGTTCGTAAATCTCTCAACAACAATATCTAAGCTAGAAAGATGCATACTCTTTTCTACTACAATTAATTTTTGTTAAGATTACACTAAAACATACACATGGAACAAAAATTAATTAATACTCTTTTCAGTTTTCACATACGAATCTGAATCTCAAAAGCAAAAAGTCATCATCATACCTTTTGTGTTGACACTGACAACAAATACAAAATATATACAAAACCATCATAATCACTTTAATTAACAAAAAAAAATCAAAATTAAAAATTTTAATTTAATCAAAACAAGCGTAATAATTAGGTATGTAAAATTTGTAATTTAATTACTTACCATTAACAAACCGGAGGAGATCGGAGAGTTGAAGCTCCGCCGTGGCTTTGTAGCCGGAACGGAGACGACCGGCTAGGAGAAACCGTGTAAGGCGGCGTATGATAGCGTCAGGCAAAAGATTCTTCTCTAACAAAGTGAGACCAGCTTTCACTGATGTGTCATAAGCCAATTCAAGAATCTTCTCCATTTCTCTCTTTGAGTGTTTTTTTTCTTTAAGTTAGGATCTTCTGTTTATGACCTTTGGTAACAGATCAGATATATAGGCACGATTTTCTTTTTTTTCAGAGACTTTTATTTTTATGTGCATTTTTAAAAAAAAATTATGTGCATTTTAAAAAAAATATCACATTTTCCCCAAAATAGTTAAATACTATTACTAACAGAATATACTATTTTAGGAATAATGGATGATAATTATGTGTATTAATTCACGCCACCAAGCCACCATGTACTGATAATTATGTATTTATGTGTATCATATTTGTTTGATGACGGAATTATGTATATTATTTTGTATGTTTTTAATTCATGCCACCGAAAGAATTCACAAAACTACATTATTTCAACCGTTTTTTCATAAAATTACATTTAATTCAAACTTTTTCATATTTATTTTTTTCATAATTTTAAATGGTTGATTTACCATTTTAAAAGTTACCAAAATTCAATTTTTTTTATTTGGGGTCGATAATTAATGTTTAAGTATAATATTAAAGGGGAAAAATTGTGTGAGTAAAATTTATTTAGATTTAATTTTAAATGTTTAAATATAATTTTAAAAAGTAATTTTGAAATGATATAGTTTTGTGAAATGTAATTTAAAATATGTAATTTTGTAATTGTTTTGTTAATAATTATGTGCATGATTTTGTTTGGTGACGGAACAAATTTAATGTTTTTGAAAAAACCTATGATGAATTTACATTGGGGAGAATTACAAAACTACACCATCTGAATTACATTTCATAAAACTACGCCATTTCAAAATTACTTCACAAAACTACACCTAAACACTCAAAATTAAATCCAAATAAACCCTACCCACACAATCATATCCCTTTATACTATACTCTAAACACTAATTAGCGAACCCAAATGAATTTTTTTTAGTTTTGGTAATTTTTAAAAAGGTAAATCAAGCTTTTAAAATTTTGAAAAAGTGTAAATATGTAAAAATATTAAATTAGGTGTAGTTTTGCGAAGGAAAAGAAAAAAGGGCGTAGTTTTGTGAATTCCTCTTTACTTACACCATTTTCCTTTAAAAGTTCTTTATTTTTTGTCTGCAATTTTAGATTTTTCGAAGTCTTATCTTATCTTTTTACATTCGTCCGTGTTCAATTAATCTTGCATCGCTATCTCGCTAAACAAACAAAATTAAGACCAGACCCGTATATAAATGTTGTACCATGATGGCTTCAATTTTATTTGTCACCATATGGCAGTTTTTGTTTATTCATAAGCAAAAGAAAAAAAAATTAGATAACATATTATGGTGTAACCAAAGCAAATTGCCAATTTGTTATCGTTATTCATAAGTAGTATTTATTGTTAAGAAAAATATAAGTGCATGTAAAATGCTTAATTTCGTGTCTTTGTAATACCTGTCCGAAGATTAATTATATTTTTTTGGTAATATCCGAAGATTAATTATATTATGAGGTGGTTAAGCGAACTAATTTCACAAGATTATGATTTATGATGAATAGCTTGATATGATAGCATTATAAAAAAACAGAAATGTATAATATGTTAAATGAGAAAAATATGAATATATCATTAAGCAAAACAAAATAATTAAATTAACAATGAATTTTGTTTTTTTTTGTCAAAGGATTAACAGTGAATTGTTTTTGTTAGAGAAACGGATTTTTCATGATTTTGTGGCGGGGACGAAATAATTGACCATAAAATATGATTGTTGAATCGAATAAATTTAAGTGATTGATTAAAATGGTGTCATCATCATTTTAGTCGGCTAGTCCACAGTTTATCAGTCAAAAGTCAAGTAGATACAAATGTTTTTTTTCTTCCAATTTTACTTTTATACCTCTAGAGTTACGCAAGTTTGTAGAGTCAATCAACTCCAACTCTTTTAAGTTTATATTATGAAAAGTTAATTTGAAATTAAGGATTTGCTCTTTTTCTTCACTAATTTAGTTTTAATGTTCTAATCATCAATCATTAGTCTATACAAATACTCTTAATTTATTCAATTCCTCAGTGACCACAATATTCTGTCGTCTTTTATATATATATATATATATATATATATATATATATTGGACATGCCTACTCTTTCTTTGTCAATATTCTAATTTGTTTCAAAATATCAAAAAATGATACATGCAAATATTAACTTCTAGAACAGAGAAATGTTCATGTTAAATTTTCTTGATTATATCATATTCAATGGTTGATTAAAAAACATGATAACTTTTTCCGTAGTTGATTGCTTTTTATAATTTTCTTAAATCATATGTTTACTAATCTTTGATTTGTCATAATAGTTTATGATGTTTACTAATCAAAGAAGTTGAATATTCTCTTGTAACTTTTTTATGTTATTGATGACTTGAAGTCAAGGAAGACATATTTAAAATAGATATTGTGGTGGCTGGTGAGATCAAAAATAAAATTCGCCACTGTTTTTTTTAACTAAAATTTGGAATTTAAATTTATACTATATTAAATCTTAAGTTTCTAACAAATTTAAAATTTCCTATTCTAAAAATAACAAATCAAGTTTCTAACACAAATCGAATTTGAGTTTCTAATTCTATTAACTAATTAACATCATGAACCCTATGTTGTCATCCTTTTACATTTATATAAAAACTTGTCTTATCACTTTAATTTATAATCACAACTCTCACCATATGCTTTTTAAGATTAATTTAATTTGGACTAATTTTCTTTTACGAAATGATTACAAAAGATAAGAAAATGGTGTAACTCAAGAGTTTAGGACCTTCAGGTGTATATAAGCTAGTGACAAAAAAGGTGTATATAAGCTTACCAAAAATGTTTAAAATGGTAACATTTTTCAAAAACTAGTCAATATAATATAATACTAGGAATTTACCCCCGCCAAGCGCGGGATAAAAATTTACGTAATAGAAAAAAATGTTTATTGGTAAAAACAATTTGTAGTATAAAATGAAATAAAAAGAATTTGTATCTCATGTGATCCGCGTTAAACGCGGAGTTTAAATTTGAAGTATATATAGAAAATATATTGTATTTTGGTTTTTATAATGTTTTATTTACAAAAATTTATTACTATTACTATTTTAATATTTATCATCGAAAAAGATTATCATTGCCATAATTTCGATGTTGAATATTTACCTTTACTTATAATTTACTATTTATCATTAAAAACAATAACTACATAGTGTTTTGAAACTTTGATATGACTCGTTTAACAATGAAAAGTATGTCAATCCAGTCTCTATTTGTCATAAAATCGGATTATTAAAACCTCGGATATATAAAACCACTGAATTTTCGGGGGCTTTATTTCATTTTCTGCTCAAGTTTTGTCATTTGACATGAACTTTGATGTTTAATACAATTTTACAAAATAATATTGTTATTTATAAATGAACAATATATTTTATCATTCTTTTGTGCGAGAATATAACATACAAACATTAGAAAAATTATAAAATTGTGTTTTTATTAGTTTTTTAAATATTTTAAACATATTTTATAGGAAAGTTTAATCACTCTTTCATGTCTAAACTTATCCGAAAATTCTTTGTTCAAAGTTTGGGAACTGGTGGTTCAACCGATGAGTCGGGTAAATTGTGTGTTCAAGTTTTTTATTTGACATGAATTTTGGTGTTAAATACAATTTTACAAAATAATATTGTTATTTGTAAATGAACAATATGTTTTATCATTATTTTGAACTCAATGTAATATAATATAATATATAAATATTAAGAGATCTATTATAAATTATAAAATTGTATTTTTTATGAATTTTTTAATATTATATTTTATGAGTTTTTCAACATTTTTTTAATAATCCATTTATTATGTCAATTTAAGTCATTTGTGTTATATTTGGGCTTTTGTTTTGGGATTTTTGTTTTGGGCTTTTATGAATTTTTAATAATGTGGGACCAGAAATGCGTAGGTGATGACACTTGTAATTTTAGAATGACTTTCTCTCTCCGTTTTCTGTATTAATAATATAAGATAGTAACATTTGAATAGTTTTTACGATGTATAAAGCCCAAAATGTTATTTTTAAATGTAACAGGCCCATTAACCCACAAGTTTACAAATTTATTATTTTAAAAAACTTATCCAAAAATTAATTATTTGGACCGACTTTTGATATGTATGCCTTTTTTTTATTTCCGCCGTTCAATATGTATAGGCTACGCCGTAAATATAGGAGCCGAACAATATTTTAGAGTAATTAACTCCCTAATTAATCTTATTTAGTTCTCTAATTAAATCTCTATTTTTTCTTAATTACTGCTCCAATTGCATGATTATTACGTTGGAGCCTATCAGATTTGCTTTTTAATTAATTGTTATTATTTTTTGTTGATTTCCTCTGGGGATTTTTAGGGTTCCTTATTTCTCGTCGGTTTTTTTGATTTTAGATAAATGTAATCTGAGAAAATTTTCGTTATGTTAAGTAGACAATCCATCGCAATTCTCCACAGAATCTCGCGATTCGATTCACAAACCCTAATGTCTGCTTACACAGATCCTCTCTTTCTTCGATCGCTTCACACTCGATCCATCGCGAGCAGATTCGACGGAGATTTCGTTAGCAGAATCAATCACAGTGTCTCCAACGGTGTTTTCAAGGCTGATAACGGCGTAAAGCTAAATGGGTTAACTTTGAGAAGCTGTTATGACGATTCTCACAAGAAGGGTGATCAAAAGTCGAGAGCTTTAGCTCAGCATCGTAGGATTCTCCGTGGTTTGGGATCTGGGTCTAGTGAAGAACGCGGCGGCGGAACCACCGATTTAGCGGGTGGTGCGTATATGCGTAGCAACACCGTGAGGTTACAAGGAAGTGATAAGATCGTTGTTGCTGTTGACATTGATGAAGGTATGTTGTTGCCTTTTGGTCTTTAAGGATGTTGATAAATGTTTGGATTCAATGAGTGATATGATATGAGCAGAAGCTTAGAAGTGTATATATGTTTTGGATAGTGTAGCAGAAAGTGGTATGATCACTGATTCACATTGTTTGTTTGGATAGAATATATTTCTGTGAGTGTTGTTGTTTCATGTGATGTGTGTTGAAAAATTGGTGGTTCTGTTTCCAGTTCAAAGTTTTTAAAGTGTTGTCTTGGTTTGGTGGCTGATGCAAATCTTGAATTTGATTTTGTTTGCTGATTTATATAAGCTCTTGTTTTCTTATATTAGTGTCATGTTTATGTCTCTCTTTGTGGAGCTATTAATTTAAGCTTTTTGTTTCACCTTATGGTTGTTTTTTTGTGTAAGCAGTTCTTGGAAACTTTGTCTCGGCACTTAACAGATTCATTGCGGACCGCTATTTGTCTAACCATTCAGTCTCCGAATACCATGTCTACGAGTTCTTCAGGGTATGAAGTTATAGCCTCTTCTTCTTTAATATGGAGGAATACTTCTTGCTTGCATTGTTTTTTCTTCTAGTTTATGACCACTGGGATGAATGGGTGAAATATTGAGTTAGCTTCAAATAAATCTTTTGTGGAGAAGTTCGTTTATGAGCCCCTCTTTGTGTTGCCTTTTACCATACAACTAAACAGTTGCTGGCTTCCATCACTCATCTCCTAGTCTTTGATGTGTCCCTAAACTCGTGTCTTATTTTTTGTCGCAGATATGGAACTGCTCTCGTAGTGAAGGTAGTTGCTTTGGCTTACTTACAGCTATGCGTTTTATCTAGGGACTAGCTGATGATTTCTCTCAAGACTCAAATTTGGTGGATAGATTGGGACCTAATATGTGCTATCCTTAAACTTTCTTATTTCTGCAGCTGACGTACGAGTTCATGAATTCTTTAAGACATCATATTTCAAGAAAGGGATCCATCCTCTTCCTGGTGCCCATAAGACTCTTCACAAGCTATCAAGATTTTGCGACCTTTCAGTTGTGACGTAAGTGACATGCTTCTCTCCTATTGATCGTTTGCAGTCACCATTTAATTCTAAACAAGTAAGTGTTTTTATTCAATTGATAGGTCCCGGCAGAATGCGATAAAGGATCACACACTTGAGTGGATCAACATACATTTTCCCGGACTATTTAAAGAGATTCATTTCGGGAACCATTTTGCTCTTCATGGAGAGTCTAAACCCAAGTCTGAAATTTGCAGGTGAATAAAAAATCAACTTATGAATGTGACATTGATTCCTTTATTGGCTATATTCTACTCTAAAACTTAAACACTATCTTGGGTATGATTTGATGGTCTAACACGAGAATTGCAAGTACAGATCATTTGGAGCAGAGATACTGATTGATGATAACCCGAGATACGCAGAGGAATGTGCTAACATTGGAATGAAGGTTCTACTCTTTGACTATGAAAACTCATACCCTTGGTCTAAAACAGAGTCTGTTGATAAACATCCTTTGGTAACTAGAGTTCATAATTGGGAAGATGTGGAGCAGCACATTCTCTCATTGGCAGTGTCAAAATGTTGAAGAAACATTTTTTTCAATTTATAGTATTGATGCTTAGAATGACATTGTATTGTATAAACATGAAAGAAGACAATCAAACACAGCTTTATGGGAGAATAAGTAGCAAAGTGAAATGAAATTAGCTTCTTTTAGCATAATTTTTAATGTGTTTCCTTTGTCTTCTACATTTAAGTTTGGTTTCAATTGTTCAACTGTATATTTCATTTCTTGTAAATATGGTATATACAAAAACACTTTTTCAACCATATATAAACAAAAAAACATCACTTTTTATAATCTTGATTTATTCACTTTCCAAACTTTTGTAGTATACATACATATGATCACTTAGCTATACATTTATCGACAGACTTGTGTACACTACTTATACATATATTCACGGAGTTCCTCTCCCAATCCATTTTTATTATAGTTTCTCTGTCTTCTTCAGCTTAGTCTTCAATATACAGAGTTCTTCATAAAAGGTTAATCATTCAGTCTTCTCCATTACCTTTACACCATAAGCTTGCAATATGTCCAAAGCTGAACCCAAACACACAACAAATCAAACATGTTCATCTGTAGACAGTCACATCACTAGTTTTGAAGCAGAAACTCAAAGTTACCTGGCAGATAGACCTCTGGTTCAAGAGGCCTTAAGACACCTCTTGTCTTGATCTTGTCTTCAATTAACAGCTGCAACACACAACATCACAATCACATGTTTAAAAGTTGTAATTTCATAGACAAGTAAATACAGGTGAAAGGTGTAAGAACCAGAGCTCCAATGGCTGCAGGGATCCCGACGGTTTTGGCCATAGCAGTCGTTGTTTGCCCATTCTTGATCTCTCCAAACTCCAAGAGAGTTGCACTATGTTTCTCTGTACGTTTGGGTTCAGGGAATTCCACTTCAACCTCGTGATGCAGAAGCACCATGTCCTAAAAACATAATGCAATAGATTGTCCAATGTCAATAGACTAGCATCAAGTAGTACAAAAGAGAGAATAAACCGATTTTTATCAACAGGGGACCTGCTCAGTTCCAGTATAGGCTAGTTTCTCTTCCATTAGGTAGCATGTTGCATCGAATACGGTTTTACACAATGATGGAATCTCCCTCTCTTCATTGAACCCCAAGAATCTAAAACATTGAAACAAGAATCTAGCTTATGGTGTGTCTTTCACAGAATATTTGGTCTCAGCAAAATATATTATCTTCATGCAGAAGCTTACACAATTGTCTTGGCAGCTTTGGATGCAGTCTCTTTGGAATGTCCAAGATTGATAATTCTCTTGATGATCTCTTCTTCTCCCTCTAGAGGCTCAGATTCATTCTCTGCACCCTTTTTTAGAATGTTACTTAAAAGAGCACTAAAAGTAATCTTATTTCCGGTGGAGAGTACTTGATTTGCTTCACTGTCAAAGAATCCGAGTTTCGAAAGTGTTGACATGATCATACTAAACCCTGTAATAGACCATAGAAAACAAATGTTAAGCCTCATATGCAGTAGAGATTTGACATGTGGTTTATGGATTTCATACCTTCATATCTGAGAGTGCCTCGGAATATTGTTGACGCTTCGCTTTCGATGCCATAATGTTCCCCGTAAACCAAAGAGTTTCTATTTGGAAGACACTCCAACGCAAAAGCTGGAAGGTTAGGTACTCTGAATCTTGTAGCTGAGTCATATAGATTATCCCCTGCAGTTTACATTTCTCGGTTCAAACATTGAAGCTAAACTACTCTTAACCTCTCCTTGAATATAAATATAAATTTCTATCATACCATCAACATGTACTATGTCGCCGTTGCTTTTGTACTTAGCGGGGTTACGACCAGCTCTAATTGCTCCAGCAGGATTCCAACTGAGAATACAGAGGTATAGTTTGAGTAAGCAAGATTCTGAAACAATGTCTTGATGCAGGAAACAAAGGATATGTTATGTTGATGGAGTAAAAAATACAAAGGAGTACCTAAACTTATATGCTAATGGATTGTTTGCTGCGGCAGGAGAAGGAAGACCACCACAATAAGATGTGAAAGACTTTACTTTCCCTTTTCTCATATGTGCCTCGTTGATCATCTTCATCGCCATCATGTGATCTAAAAGACTCATTATAAGACCACCTTCTAAAAAATGTTGAAAGATACTATGTAAGGATATGTCATACCAATTCCAGGGTCTAGTCCCATTTCGCCAAGAATTGTGATCCCGGCACTCTTGGCCTTCTCACGTAACTTGGATGTTTCATCGTCAACATAGCTAGCCGTGACTAGATGCTTCTTCAGCTGAGAAAATCATACAGAAGAAGCAGATTTATATATACAATTATGAAACTACTACAAGAATGTAATGTTTTGAGAGTAGAAGTGTACCTCAATGCATGTTTTTGCCACAACAGCATGACAACTTGCAGGTAATAAACTTAGGACAACATCAACCTGTGTGAAAACGCCGAAAAATATAAAACAAGGGATCATTTGAGCAATCCAAGAACATAGAAGTTAGAAAAAATACCTTAGAAACATACTTAAAGAGGCTTTCACTGTCAGACACATCTAGTTGAACCGCTTCTACGTCTGAAATACCTTCAACCGTCTGTCACATAATCTACCACTTCATTAAAACAGAACAAAACTCGAAAAGATTGATATTTTTCGGATGATACTCGGAAATATTGATCATACCTCTTTAGCATCCTTAAGATAAAGAGATGCTACAATCACATGAACATCTGTTTGTTCTTCGGATGCTCCTCCTAAATAAGTTTTATACCATTCATGTGAAGAAATGTTTCTGACTGAAGCTAAAAGCTCAGCAGCCGGGCGACACACACGCCCAGCGCCAAGTATCAAAATCGATGATTTCTTAGTCATATCAGGCTTCTCTTTTACTTCACTTTCTTGATGGATTTCACCAATCTTGAGTGAAATCTTGTTTATTTCTCTACTTGGAGATATATAGTCTTCGTAATCTTGATTAGCTAACCGAGTTAATGAATCAATGATTTGATCCAATACTCTCCTGTCATCAGCACCAACCTATACAAGATAATGAAAGAATCTTTAGTAGGTTTAAAGTGGGACCATCTTGTTTTTTGGATTATAGTTTGTTTACTTGTTCTAAAAACTTACGAGACTTAAGTGAAAATGACATCAAACCTAATCTAGACATTAAAATCTTTGACAGGTGTATGATAAAATATAAGTATATGGTTTTTGGTTTTATCCAAGAAAACAACAAAACTTACTTCAAGTTCTGAGTATGACTCAGCATCAGCACTCTGTCCAATCTCACATTTAGCTAAATGAAATGAGCCACCCGCCGCTTCGATCATATCGAGAGCTTCGTTTATTAGAAACTTATCGAATAGATGTCCACTTAGAGATACCTACAAATCATTCATATCAATCAAAACTATTGCAAGAACCTGATATAGATCTTGAAAAAAAGGATAGAGATACGAATAAGTATCTCAAGAGACCATAATGGTATGAAAGAGATCGAGTTTTCTTTAATTTTGATCATTTTTCAAACAAAAGGTCTTTGCCTTGTTTATATTTCTTGTTTCTCAATCTCACTGACCTTAACTTCTTGAAAACTTACCAATATGTTGTATGTTCTCTGGTTTGAAACTCCGTTAACGATGTTATCAGGCACCTCTCTCCTTTAAAACATTGAAAATGTAGCTTAGATAAGGAGCCTAATAACTTCGGATAACATAATATGTAACTAATGTGTGAAGCAGAACATACTCTGGATCAGACTTCCTCATACGTGGAATATACTCATACAAAGATGTCAACTCTCCTCTATAGCTTATGCAAGCCCTCTTCAAATGTGCTGGTAGATCTGTAATTTCGATCATCGAAGCCAAACTACCGACAAATTGTGAAAGTATATCTCCAAAATGCTGTGATGCCTTTATTTCATGACACAAGAACTCAAAATCAGTACAAGGTTTTTGAAAGTAGAATCAGTCCCAAGTACTTAAAAACTGTAATCTTCTTTTACCTCTTTTGCAAATTCTGTGGGTAGAATGTCGACAGCCATGCATATAACACCATCACCATCCATGTCATTGTAGTATGAATTGTTTAAAGGATTGAACCTAAAAGACACTTAAAATCTCAAACAAGTTTCATTAAATAGTTAACCGTTAAAGAGTGAAATGGATGCTCTTTACCTAAAGAAAGGTGAGTCGATTAAAGTAGCTCGGTTAACAAACTCGATGGAGCCACCGATATCACAAGTTATATCACATATTCCCACTAATGGACATCCTTTTGCTGTTAAATCTTGAATCTGTTTGATGCTCAGAAGACGCGGAAACCTCTTCTCCCAGTACATACAGTTTACTAAACAGAATGTAATACTTAAACTATCAGGCTGGAACTAACCACAAAAATGAGATAGTAACATCCATAGAAACGTAAATCTATGTAACCTTACGATATTGAAAAATGAAATAGAGATAAGTATATACCAAGAACAGATGTATATGGGGCGATTTTTTCGTGGAAAACCGGATTGTAGTGTTCAGGGTGTGCATAATAATCGGCCTAAACATAAGAAGCTTCAGGAGTTAATAGCTGTTCTGCTTCAGTGTAGTTACAACAAAAATGTATGTTTAAGTGGTTACTTTGTCAAACGGCTTTGATGGATCTTTGTGTTCAACCATGTCTTGGCTTGTAATGATACAACCATACACTTGATGTATTCGCTTTGTCGATTTCCCATTTTGGCTCATTCCTTTGTCCTGTGCATAAATGTACATTTCATCAATATAATCATCTCCTAAAATATTAAAACATATATTACCATACACTTACTTTTACAAATAGTTCAGGAAGCTTGTTTGGTTCAACAAAAGTATGAGGAAGAAGCTTGAAAATCTCTTGCGCCCCGAGAGAAACTGCAGTTAACAAAAACTCATCAAAATGAAACATCCGCGTGCTGATATGTGCCGTAAAAATCATAAGGGGTTACCATTTCCTGTCCCTGTGAATACAAATACAAGAGGGCAGATTCCTAATGGTAGTCCTTGACTCGCAATTTCTTCGCCTACGGAAATCACAGCGGCTTTCGCCGCAGCCAAAGATGTATACATATACGATGAACCAAGCGAAAGAAAAGGCGTTGAGTATCCTAGACTTAGATATCCTGCATCCAAAATTGTAAACTACGTTCATATTGATATGTCGCATAAACATAGACACTGTCATAATAGTTAACAAGGGGAGCTTACTCTGTCCTAGTCCATGTAAGAAGTCAACAAGACCAGCTCTTCCTGCGTATACACCAAATGCTAATAATCTCCTCCCATGATCACCAACGATTAGCTCATAATCACACAAAGTCACTCTCTCGGACAAAATCTACATTCGAATACCGCTCTATTTCAACATCCATAGACCATAATACATATAAATGTCTTAAAACTTTTAATAAAGTGTCTTACTTTATCCAACAAAGGCATGTTCTCTTTCTGTGCCTTGTGTGTATGTGAAAAGAAAGCATATGCTCTCTCAGGTAGAATCATTTCTATCTGCACCAAAACCGGAAAAAAAAACTCATAAGGCTTTTTCTTACATCTTCGTGTGTGTGTTTACGATGTTTTTTCCTCGTATACCTCGGGTTGTTTGATTCCTAGTACAAGTCCACAATCAGACAAATCATCAGAGATTTCACATCCTACATCTTCATACAATGCATCATGATGGATACGTTTAGAAGATGGTTGAACCACGATGCGCGAAACACCGGTTCTGTCTTTGCCACCGTGTAAAAGGCGAGCGCAATGAGACGGTGTCAATGGTGTTCTTCTCTCCCATTTATTCACTGTTTCAGCTAAAATTCCAACTACTCCATTACCTAACAACTTGTTCTTATTCTCATCATTGACACTTAGATTCATCTCTTTCTTGTAAGTTTATAATTACACTGCCAAAAATGAACAACCAAAACACTATCTCACACTTTCTTTGGTATCAAACAAACAATAAAAATCCAAACTTTAAACTTATTTTACACTAAATTATTAGACTAAAAGCTTACTAATTGACAAATCAAACGATTTGTGAGATGGGTTTTGCCTATAGTTCTTGATTTTAACCGTACGATGCTAAAAAAATTGAAATTTAACGGGAAATTAATAGAACAGAGAAGAGAAGAACAGAGAAACAAAGATGAAACTATGATTTTTCTTCAATAGTATATAATAAGGAGAGATTGATCTTAAAAAGAAGGAAACTTTATGTAAGAAGAGATTAAAACGTACCCTGATTACGAGTTTAAACATGCAATGCCTTATGCCTGTGAAGTGTGTGAAAGAAAGGTAGAAGCTTTCTTCTAATGTGAGTTTAGGCGCAGTAATAATTTTGTTTATTTTCTCCTTCTTTTATAAGCTAAATTACGTATCTGATTAGTTTTCTTTTATATAATAATTGAACAGTACATAATAGGCGTGTTGGCTAAAGATTATTTAAATCTCATAACTTGATAATTAATTAACAGTAGAATTATGTATGATCTAACAAAATATTTTTAAATAATTTGTGACATGATATGATAACAACAACAAAAATATTTACTCATACCACAAATTAAGAATTCTATTTAAATAATAGAAAAAGCTATGAGATAAGTTGTGAGGGTTAATTATATAATAAAATGATGTAAGGGCTCCTAAACTTTTTGGAACGAAACCTTTCCTTTTGTAATTTTTTTTTTAAAAACTATATACTTTGATATTTACTAAGAATAAACGTGGTCGTTTAGAGATTTTTTTCATAACATATAGTATAGTGTTACATCTCAATGATCTCATTAGTTGTGTCGTTAAATCATATAAAGTTTTGAGGAATTCACAAAACTACACCCTTTCAACTTTTCCTTCACAAAACTACATCTAATTTAAAATTTTCACATATTTACACCCTTTCAAAATTTTAAAAGATTGATTTACCTTTTTAAAAATTACCAAAATTAAAATATTTTCATTTGGGTTCGCTAATTAGTGTTTAGGGTATAGTATTAAGGGGGTAGAATTGTGTGGGTAGGGTTTATTTGAATTTAATTTTGAGTGTTTAGATGTAGTTTTGTGAAGTATTTTGGAAATGGTGTACTTTTGTGAAATGTAATTCAAATGGTGTAATTTTGTAATTCTCCGCGAAGTTTTTTTATAAACACACGAGAATGACATGAAAACCAATCAATAACATTAACTTTGTTGAATTGGCAAATAAAGTCGTCGTTAAAAAGTTAAAAAAAAAGAAATGCAAGAAAACTTATCAAACATAAGAGGATAACGTGAACTATCAACCAATATGTAAAAAATGATTTGCGAAGGACTAAAAAAACACATTGTGAAAGATAATAAATTGCTTATGCAATAGGTATTATCTCGTACCATATTTTAATTTTATAATATACTTGCACACGTAGCAAACGACAAAAATGACATTAATAAAATTTATTAGTACAAAAGGATAACGCGAGTTAGTCAATATAGTAAACTTTTGAATCTAAATTTATAAATTTTAAAAATCAGAAATTAAATTATGTAAATCATTATCCCATAGTGCAAAATTAATAGAAACTTGTTAAGAAAACAGATAAATTCTATATTATAAAATGCAACACACAATAATTGATAAAAATGAGTTAGTTATATATACTATTTTAACAAATTATGAATTAAGGATATAATTTATGTTTTTACAAAAAGACAATGTGGTGATGACGTGGAAGGATACATACATGATAGGACCGAAGGAGTCTACTTCCAATGGAAAGTGTGTTACGTTACGTGTCTAAAGCGATAAGAGACAAATGATAAAAAAAGAAAAAAAGAGTGTAATTAATACATTACTCACTTTTGCTATTTTCTTGTTTAGACACGACGCCTACCACTTACCGTGTTCTCTACGTCTTCTCTTTGTTTGGTACTATCATTACTTACTAAATATATGTGACTAATTAGGGTTTATGTGTCTGATTCACAAATACAAAGTTAGTTTACCTACTCTTTTAATCGATACTAGAAAATAACAAGAAAAACATTGTTTCATTTAGAGAATATTTCCATTATTAATGATAAGTGTTTTTTTTGTTTACAAACATTCGTTTTAGTACTTTTTTTTCTTTGCGTGTGTGACACGTGTCAATTTAATGTTTACAATATCCATATTAGAACATATCTTATTTAGATTAAATCTCATTTGCGGGATGTTGGTCTTGGATTGTTGAATTGCTAAAGCCCAACTTTTTTTGAAACTTAAAAACATTGTTTTGGTATCATTGAGAGGATATCTCTGCATGGGCCTACTAAATTATCTTTTTTTTTTTGCATCGTTAAATATACTTTTTTTCTTTTAAAAGTTATTTTAGTATATTTATAAAAAAAAGATATTATAGAAAATTGAGGATGGCCTGGGAACAAGTTCTGGGCATTGACTTTGCAATGTCGCAAAAATCGATGCTTGAAGAAGAGATTCCTCAACGAGGCTGCAAAGTGCATAAAGTAATATAGTGGTCCTATCCTTTTGCTTTTTTTACACCTCTTTTTTAATTTCATACATTTTTGTCTCACTAATAAAATAACTTTTCTTCTTAACTTTTTTTTCTGCAATTTTGTTGTTGATATTGTTTAACAAAATAAATAAATACCCTTATGACATATTTTTCAATTTACAATATATTTTAAAATAGGAGAAATTACTTTAGTATAGTGTGTTTTAAAATAGGAAAAATCAAATCATTTTTTTATAATAATAAAACATGAATGAACGAAACACCTTGTTTATTAATGTTGTAATACAAAAAGATAAAAAGTAGTAACATACTATTTTTTTCGAAAGAGGAATAGTGTGCATGCATGACTACAAAAAAAAGCTTTAATTTGTATTTTTGGATGAAGAATTCAACGTCAAGTTTGACAAAAATCTTAAAAGACAAATGTGACAAAAGAGAAACTATTTGTATGTTGTGGCACATGTATTTAACACAAATACATAAAGAAAGAAACACGAAGAAAATTAAAAGAAAAAAAAAGTAGTTACTTTAGAATTAGATATTCGAAAGGTGAAACTGTTTAAAAGAAAAAGAAAAAAAAGCAATAGAAAATAAAGAGAGAAGACAACACACACACGAATAGCCACTTTTTGATAATATTTGTAAGAAGAGAAGAGAAGGCAGCTCCGAACTAACTAATTAACTAACTTTCTCTTTTGCTTTTCTGTCTTTTTAAAAAAACCAGCCGTGGCTATGGCATGTCCACACTTATCGTCCGTGCGTTAACCCCTTTCTTCTTAGTCTATAATCTCTCTTTAATTTACTTAAATTATATATGAACAAAATTATATATATATATATAATTGGTTTTTCTAATTACATACAACTCACGTACACATATTTCTACATTCAATTCCTAAATGAGTATATGACAAGATCGCTAATACAAACTAACAACATTTTAAGTGTTAGTCTAAAAGCGTATAATTTGTTTTTAGGAATTCACAAAACTACACCCTTTATCCTTTACTTCACAAAACTACACTTAATTCAATATTTTTACATAATTACATCCTTTCAAAATTTAAAAAGCTTGATTTACCTTTAAAAACTCACCAAAATTATTTTTTTTTCATTTGGGTTCGCTAATTAGTGTTTAGTGTATAATATTAAAGGGTAGGATTGTGTGGATATGGTTTATTTGGATTTAATTTTGAATGTTTAGATGTAGTTTTGTGAAGTAATTTTGAAATGATGTAGTTTTGTGAAATGTAATTCAAAATGGTGTAGTTTTGTAATTCTCCCTATAGTTTTTCAGACTATTTGATTTTTTTTTATATAGATTATTTGATTATTGTGATGAGATTATATGTTTGACTACTATAGTTACTACTTGTATACAAATTCTCATGTTATTTACATTGGTAACATCAATTTTTTTTGTTCAATTAAATAAGGGTAATGATAAATTTGAAATTTTCACCAATGTTTTGTGTACTACTAATCATAAAAGAAAACACACCAATTTAGTTACCACTTATGATTATGTTGGATTCTGTTTGATAGTGAACAAGAAGTTACAACACAAATCTTTTTTTTTTTTACATATCAACACAATTTTTTTGTCCTTTATTCTCTCTCTTCTCTCTCTCTCTCTCCTCTCTCTCTCTCTCTCTCTCTCTCTCTCTCTCTCTCTCTCTCTCTCTCTCTCTCCTCAGAGTGTATCTATGTGGATTGTCAACGCTCTCCTCCAAAAGAGGAGCCCAAGAACCTTCCTTTTCCTTCTCTCTCTCTCTCCAATAGCTCTCTACACATCTCCTCTCTTTAAAAAATCCCCACTTACCAATTCTTTTTCAACACTGTCTCTCACTCTCTGCTTCATCACTCTTTCCTCGAGCTCAAAAATCATCTCTTTGCCCATCAAGCTCCATCCTTTAACTCTGTTTTCTTCTCTCTCTTTCTCTCTCTCTCTCTCACTGCATTTTATGATTCTGTTCACAAAACTTCCTAAATTTCGATAAAACCCTTAAATCAAATCTCTTCCTTGAACTTTCTCTACAATTTTTTTCAACAACCCTAATCGAAAAATCGAAACTTTTCACTGATTAGTTCTTAAAACTTACGCAGATTCAAAACCCACAAAAAATGGGTTTCTCATCATCTTGTAAAAGAAAATCAAGAAACGAAGAAGAAGATACATTGACTTTACCTTCTTCTTCTTTCCCCATGGATGAACTAAACGACGACGTTTTAGAGAAAGTCCTCTCCTTCTTACCAACATCTTGTTTCTTCCGTATGGGTTCTGTCTGCAAAAGATGGAAATCAAGCCAATCTTCAAAAAGCTTCAAACTTGCTTGCTCTCAGATCTCTTCTCGAGATCCTTGGTTCTTCATGATCAGCAACAACGACTCAGTTTCTTCTTTCGTATTCGATTCCACAGAGAATAACTGGAAAAATCTCAACCACCGTAGCCTCCGCCGCAAAGATTTCATCGCCGTCGCTTCTTCCGGTGGTTTGCTCTGTTTTCGCTCCTCTGTTTCCGGTGAGTTTCTCCTCCGTAATCCTCTCACAGGCTCCTCACGTCACATTCCTTCTTCAATCACTCAATACAACAACAACAACAAGAAGAAGCCTCTCCAAGCCATAGCTATGATCACCCTCTCTCCCTCAAGCTACAAGCTTGTTACAATCTCCGGCGAATTGTCGAATCTCACCTTCAAAATCTATGACTCTAGCTCCGGTTCATGGAGCAAAGACCAAAACTTGGTGCCTCTAGAGAACAACGAGTCCAACGATTCATTACATGATGATGAAGGGACAATCTACTTTCTTAGCAAGACAGGTAATGTAGTTATGTCGGCTTGTAACAATCTACAAAGAACTCCAACAAAGCAATACTCATCGGTTATAACGGTTTCAAAAGACACCGAAACAGTCTATTTTCTAAGCTCTAAGGGAACAATCATAGCTTGTGATCTCAACAAAAGATGCTACATAGAGCTGCCTAAGCTGCTTCCTCTGTTTCTAGAGTATTCAATAGACTTAGTTGAATGTAATGGAACAATGTATGTGATTCTCTTATCCGAGTTCTACGAAACCGCTAGTTTAAGGATATGGAAGCTAGAGAATCAAGATTGGGTTCATGTAGGTATGTTGCCTCCCTCTATGTCTCATGAGTTGTATGGGAGAAAAGGCGATGTAAACTGCGTTGGAGGAGGCGGAAACAAGATATTAGTGTGCTTCAATGCGAGTATTGATCAAGAGGAGTGTTATAGGTACTTTGTGTATGATTTGGTTGAACAAGTGTGGAGCGAGTTGCATCGTTGTTTCAAAGACGGAGAAGCTGTGGATTTTGTTTCGGCTCTTTCGTTTCAGCCTAGGATTGAAGCAACAGTTTGAAAGTTAAAACCTTTGAATTTTGGCTTATAAAGTATGTAACTTGATTTCTAATGTATTTGGTATATTTAGTCACAAACTTTACAATAGAAATGTTGTGAAGGTATTAATAGTCACTACATGAGCATGCATACCCATGTAGTGGTTATAGTGAAGTTTTAACTATGAGCTCTATATCCAAACCGATCTTGCAAGCATACCCATGTATTGCTTATGAAACCCACACATATTGAGTGTTGCTTTCTTTGTATGATGGGGTTAAAAATGTAAGATTTTAAAGTTAAAGGGTGTAATCTTGTGAATCAAGAAACTCATGGGTGGGTGGGTGGGACACTTAAAATACCCACCAAAGTTGGTTCTTGATAATGCTTTAGGCTTTTCAATTTGGTAAAGTGAAGTTTTATTGACCGGTTATGTCTTTTTCTTGTATATTAAAAAAATGGAAACAAATCAATATTAAAAATATTCTTCCTTTGAGATATGTTCCTATACATTGAATAATAATAAAAATATAAAAACTTGTAACACTTTTTTTCATCATTTTCTCATAATTCTCTCTCTATCTCTCTGACAAGAAGTCAAGAAGAGTTAGAGATATGTCGTTGTCGTCTTACCTAAGCCCTACGCGCCTTCTAGAAGGCTATCTCCGCCGTTGTCTCACGGCGGCAGGACTAACGTCGCAGACTCTTTCCATAGACTCTGAAACAACCATTCATTTTTGGGGTCCACCACCACCTTTAAACCACCGTATCGACCACGATGATGAAAAACCGGTGGTGCTTCTCCTCCATGGCTTTGGACCATCTTCTATGTGGCAGTGGCGGAGACAGATACAAGCTTTGTCTCCGACAAGTTTCAGGCTATATTGTCCTGATCTTGTTTTCTTTGGCGACTCTGCTACTTCCTCCACTAAACGCTCTGAAATCTTTCAGGTATATGGATTTTTTTTTTATTTCCTTATGTTTATTACCACAAAAAAATACATAGCCTAGAAAAAAAATGAGAAATGAATCTTTAGATGATAATATTCATGTGAACAAGAAAATCTTTAGAATTGTTGTTTTAGTATCTAAAAATCTCAAAAATATGAATACTAGTATATTAAAATTATTATTTGTATTAGTAGAACCCCATGTCATAGATGACTATTATTTTCTGGTCACTTGATTAATACTTTTTGAATTCTTATTAACATATAATTAAATTTATTTAGACATATTGGTATATGTAGACTATTTTTTTATATATCAATTAATATTTCAAGTATATTTTCTTGGTATAAATAGGCAGAGTGTATGAAAAAGCTAATGGAGAAAATAGGAATAGAGAAGAAGTACAATGTTGTGGGAACAAGCTACGGTGGATTTGTAGCGTACCACATGGCGAGGATGTGGCCGGGGAAAGTAGAGAAAGTGGTGATAGCAAGCTCAGGGATCAACATGAGAAAATGTGATGGTGAAAGTTTATTAAAAAGATCAAATTGTGAGTGTATTGAGAAAGTTATGTTACCATCAAAGGCAAAAGAGCTTAAGACACTTATGGGTTTAGCATCTTCTTCTAAAATAGTTCGTATGTTCCCTGATGCTCTTTGGAAAGATGTTATCAATGTAAGTTATTACTAAACTAACATAACTATTACATTAGTCTCATTTTGTCTTTGTAGATGTTTATCAATGTAAGTTATTAGAATTACTAATATAATAATTTTTTTTGTAGAATTTATATCAAAAGAATAGAAAGGAGAAAATAGAATTATTGGAGGGGGTGACTATAGGCAAGGAGGAGAAATTAAGCATTGATCCTCTTTCTCAGGTATATTTACAATGTTTTTGTACTAGTCAATGATTAATTTCTATCATGTCACAAAATTTTTATATCAAATGTAATTTACTTATGATGTTTTTATATGGGTACTTTGAATGCAATTCATCTGATTAACTTTTTTTATATATAAACTCATAGGAGGTACTAATAGTATGGGGAGACAAAGACCAAATATTTCCTGTGAAGATGGCTTACGAACTAAAAGAGTAAGTAAACATATGTCTTGTTCAAAAAGTTCACAAATATCAATATTCTTATCAAGTATATATATATATAGTATTCGAATACTTATAATGTTTGGTATTATAATGATGAAGGATTCTTGGAGAGAAAACGAAGCTAGAAATCATTAAAAACACTTCACATGTTCCTCAGATTGAATGTGCCCAAGAGTTCAACAATATCATTTTGAGATTTTTCAAGGGAGCTTAGGATGTATTTGCTACATTATTCTTAAGCTTGTGTTAGTATTATTATTATTATACATTTAAACTCTATTAGTATTTTCCTCAATATCGCTACTTTGTATTCTCCAATTTCATGTACTAGACTCAAATATTGTGTCAGATAATTTGATTTATCATCATGATTCATTAATGAATTGGTTAAGAGAGGAGTTATGATTTGGTCACCAATAAAATGACAAGTGGTTCAAAGTTGGTCACACAGAAATACTCACATTAATGTCACCATAGTTGTTGACAAAATTACACTTGGAAGAAAAACTAGTATGCGTAATGAACAATAATACACTAAACATTTAGAATTTTCAAAAGAATTACTTGAGAATACACTAGTTGAAAATATTCACAAAATATATTCTAACCATTTACAATCCAAAAAGAGAAGAAAAAAAAACAAACAAAGTTACAAAACTACCATATCTTTCACCATCAACATACAGTACAATTTTACAATTACCAAAAGCCTAAGATTCCATTGTTCATTCTCATAAGAGAGAATTTTGCAACTACCAAATGTGATTTTTTTTTTTCATTTTCTAACTAACATTGATGCCATAATCAAAAGCTTACAAGCATCAAATGATCTGATTTGAAGCAGAAGCTGTGGATAGTTTCTTCACAAGGGACTGTGCGCAATTATATTCTGACACGAATTTTGGCGGTTCTATCTCTGATGGGTCTAACACAGGAATCGCCTTGTCTATATCTTCCGCAGAGAAAGGAATGCTACACAAACAAAAACGATACATTACATTAAATCTAATACATTATTGCAGACAAGTGGGACTTGCATACGAAGAGAATATGTAACGATACCTCATGTCATCATCCAACAAAAACGAATTCGATGTTAGTTTTTGGCTATCTTTGTCCACTAGTATCCTCATTTGAGAAACCACCTAACATCACATACATATATATATATTTGTAAAGGTTGTCTCAGTATACATTCGATGAATGAACGAATTTTACTTACATCATTTGAGACGCTTTGAGTTCCATATTTATCGTCCCAATACATTGTACTTATTCGATATATTTGCCTTATCGTCAATGCCTAAAACATAACAGAATAGTAGTTTTCATGAGATTTCCAAAAATACTTATAGCTAGGAATCAAGAGGTAACGAAACAAAATATCAGCGTACCAGGCATAGATCATTCCTGATTTCGTCCAGTGATTTTTTCCTTTTCTGGTGTATAACCTAAGATGACATTTAAAAATTGCATATAATGTTAAAACTCAAATTCCACTATAAAAAGAATCAAACTTATTATCAGAGAAGAAGATTTTACCAAGAAACCAACAGCTTGTCTAATGTAATTCAATTCGTGCCAAGATGTTCCTGCAAACTGCATTCACAAAAAAAATTTAGATCACAGATAGCATCAATCTACGAAGTAACTAACATGTATATGACATAGTGTACGGTGTACCTCCTCCTTGGCATTGGCTATCCACTTCTCCAATTCTGCAATCCCAGATTTCACATATTCCCCATTTGAAAATGTGCAGCATTCACGTCGAAGGAGAAGACTGAAGAAGAATACAGAATACGTATACATATAAGAGAAGTCGTCCACAGTAACCGATGCAACAAATAACTGAAAATTAAGATTATATTTACCTGTTGAAAAGTGATAGGTTGATAAATGAGAAAACCTGAGTCACAAGTTTACGAATGAAAAACGAGGGTACCTACATATACATTAGTAAGGTTAGGAAAAAGAACAATGTAGATACTCTTAAGAAACAAGGAATCATGGTACATGCACATTCTAATTCCTAATCTTACAAAGTACTTCATATTATATGATACATTACCGGTAGCAGACACTACAACTGAAACTATGGGATGTGCTTACTTGATTTTCACGTAGGCGAGACATAAGAGAATCCAAGAATTTGAGTATACTTTCCCACTGACTACTCGGTGATTGCTGCGGCACACCAACTGGCGATCTAGAGGACTTTCCAGCAATCCCTCGGGAAGCTTTAGGCGCCTAGAGAATCATTAAAGAAATTTATTTCAAAAACGTAACACATTATCAGAAAACTATTCTGTATTTCGAAACTGAGATTGAATCTCTACCACAGCTCAACAGAACACAAAAGTTAAAAAGCTAACATCACTACCAAATAACGAAAAAGTAATCTATCATTACTATTTTACTCCCAGTAACTGGCATGTTAAAGAAGTAAGATTATGGTGCCCAATAAACGGTGATAATTCTTTCTTCAAATCATCACAAACTAGACCATAAATCTACCTACTTTCACATTCTCACCTGAATGCATGATCCCAGGAGTGGTGATAATTCTTTCTTCAAATTATCACGAATTAGACCATAAATCTTCTCCACACATGCTGTCAGCTGCTGTTTAAATAATAGTGCTGGATATCTTGCTTCTATATGCGAACCACTATCATCAGGTCCACGAAGTTTAAAAGGAGACTTCAATCCCTGGTACACAAAAAACAGTACAATTTACAATAAGATTATACGGTGCTACTGAATCTCAATAAACAATGGAAATTTTAATCTAGCAATTTCAATTCCATAGTAATGAAACTTGAAAACTACTCTTAAGTGGTGAATGAAAATATTAACTGAACTCACATAGGCAACCCTCCCAGAACGTTGAGCATTAGCATTTAGAAAACTAGTTGATTGCAGATTTCTCTGCAAGAGGCATAGAAGTGCTGAAGCGTTCGAGAGCCAATATGGTAATACATTGTTCTCATCTCCACCCTGAGAGACATAAACATATATTTATAAAGCACAGAAGATAGTCATTCCCTGAAAGAGTTCCTATCAATTTGTTTAAGGTAAAGCAAACTGGAAGATGGAGAACAAAAGAGAAATTAGATTACAGCAATAATCACCTTAAGGGTTTCATTGATTCCCTCGATAATGATGTTAAATATGGCTGTGCTCTCAGATTCAAAGGCGTGCCAGTGTAGAAGACATTTGTATATCACACAAGCAGCAAGTGGCTTATCATCCTTGAATCCCAAGTTATCCTTTATACATCTGGAGAGCAATTCGTAATTCTCCTGCAGTATAGTTGTAACTTATGTGAAAACCCAGTATCTACTTTAGTCGATAACAAAAAGCATTATCTACATATTACAAGAGACGAAAGCAAAATAGAATAAAATAGGATGTATACGATAATACAAACATATTAATTCAAATTTTAGGAAACAAGTTTCTTCCTTCAATCAAACAGAGTGACAGCCTAATGAAAACAGTAGCGGACTGTACCAGGTTTCTTTCTGGAGTGAATTTGGATCGACGCGACTCTGACATGCTATGCGAAAATGGCATCATGAGCTTTGAAGATGTGGGTGTTTCCTGTATTTATTGATAACTTAATTAGAGTACTCATTTTTAAGCATTTAAATAAAATAAAAAAGATAGAAGCCATGAAAAAATAAAGAAAGGGGTAGTTACTTACAAATATAGATCTCCTGTCACTCTGGGCTGGTACAACAGCAGTAGAGTGTCTCTGTTGAGAAGATAAATTGAGCAGTTGGTAAAAAGTAAAGACCAAAGAAAATAAGATGACAATCATTTGAGTAGCAGAGGTGGAGGAACGCATGGTTCAAAAAAGCAAGATATCTAACAATTTCACGCAGTACTTCCCCACATGCATATTTAAAAAAGTGCAGCAGAGAATAGTTGAAGATTACGTACTTCACCAAGTATATGTCCTGTTCTCTCTGAGGGTGTACTTAATGTCTTTTGCCTCAAGGCCTGGTTCTCGTTCTCCAGGTGAGTGAGTTTCTCTTCAAGGCTGAATGAAACCAAATCAAAGGAAACAAACATGCTTGTTAGAAAAAACTAGGGTGACTTGAGAAAGAGAATTGCAACTACAAACCTTTCAACATTCGTCTGGAGTTCAGAACATCTTTTCTCAGCTTCCTCCAACTTCTGTAGTGTGCTAATGCATTCGGTTTTAGCAGTGAGAAGTTCTTTCTCCAGAGCCAGATTCTTCTTTTCTAAGGTGTTCATCGAATTCTGTGATTGAAAAAGCGTTAGGAGAAACCCATTACAACCACGACAGAATTTGGGTCGCTATGCAAAAAGAGTGAAGAAACTGAAAGCCTATTTATGACTAAAAGGCTGAGTTACTATTATACATTCCCAAGAAATCAACTATATGTTGTCATGAATTTCCGAAGAAAAAGTATTGTTTTTGCATGCAAATATCAGGTGTATGAATTTCAATAGATTATCTGCAAAGTCTTTGCCTATCAGACAAAGTCCTTAAAAAGGGTATCCCAAGCCTCAAACCCAAACCAACGAGACAATATAAGCAAGCGGGAATTACCTTCAACGAGACATTATCTTTTTTCAGTTGAACCATTTCATTAAGTTCTCTTTCAACAGCAGACTTCTCCTTCATGGATATATCTAGTTGCTTTTGAAGTACTTCATTCTTATTGCACTCATTAATTGTAGCCAGCCTAGCTGCATCTAGCTTCAGGCTGAAGGATTCCAGCGTCTTCTGAAGCTTGGATATTTCACTGGATTTGGCCTCCTCACCACTTGTCTGCATTAACAGCACTTGTAGTTATTCACTCTTTCATGACATCAATACAACACAAATGACAAAATTGGCAACATACTCGCAATCGTTTCTCAAGCTGCAGCCTCCATTCAAGTTCTTCTAACCGCTTCTCAAGTTTAGTTTTCGCTAATCGCAGTGCACCTGCTTCATTAGCAACCTGCACGAAACCAATGTCCATGTTATACTTTGAGTGCTAGGATGACTACTTAGCATATTGATAATCTGCTCTCTACCAGAGCTAAAACATACTTGTTTAAGTTTTCTAAACTCTTTCTTTGCAAGCTTCTGCCGCCAACGACACTGAAGAGCTATGATAGAAGATAGACGGTGCCTGAACGCTGAGCGAAACTTATGCATTCTCCAATGAGCCTAAGAGATTTATAATATAAATCAATATTAAAAATACATGGAAAACATTAGAGTCTGAGATGATGAACATCGATTATCCTATATTCAAACTTATAAAAACAAAATGTGTAGCACATATTTATCGTATGAACTTGGAGATCATAGGTACCTGGATCAGGGAAGAAGCTCTGTGCTCTTTCTGATATGAAAATCTTAAGCGAGCGGAGTCCGCACGGATGCAAGACTGAATTACTAAGGCAGCTGATACAAGTTTCACAAAGGCACATCTTGACAGCCACATGCGCGCATGCTTTTGTATCAAGACCGCTGCAGCTGTGTTCCTTCTGGTGGCGTAAGCATTTCGAGACAGGCATCCTTGAAACAAATATTATTATTAGGCTTACATATGAAACTGATATAAGAAACATAAACAAATGCATTAATATCTAAGATTTATGTGAACATGTTTTACAAATTAAACCAATTACATAATTTTCAGAGTAAGGTGTTCAATATCTGAATCTTTCTCAAACTGTGATAACAATTCCGCGTGCAAGGAAGAAAAGCACATACACAAACAGAGAGAGAGGAGAATATGAATGAGAATGGTACCTCTGCAGTATGCTTGAATAGAAATTGCGGAAGCCCGCAAAGAGATGAAGTTTTGACGAGTAACATATGTTCTTAGTCTCCGCTGAATAAATCTAGCAGAAGCATCAAGAACTTCAGCCCGCCTAGAGTCCAAAATGCCAATTTGACTAGCCCTAAGGAACACTTTTGTCCTTCCTAGCTGTGAAAGAAGATCCAAATATCACTAAATCAATTAGAGTATCTAACAGAAGCCATGTATTAGAGAAAATCCTTTGGTTTTTCTGCCCACCAAGATGTATACCTGATAATTCCCTAGACCTACTTTCTTTAAGATTTTCTCAGTAAGTGACTGCTCATCATTGCTGCAAACAATGTATATAATAACAAATTACTCTTGCTTGGCAATAAGATTCGATATAGGACACAAGAAAATAGAAACATTAAGTGAAATCCAGGTACAGGGTACTCGTCCTGTATGACCGAAATTTATAAGTAATGCTTAATTTTTATTGATAGGCCATCTATCAGAATAGCGCACCTCTCATCCATGAATTCTGGAGCTAGCAGACCAAACCGATCCACAAAGTCAGAATAATGCCTTCGTGTAGGATACCCTGCAAGACTAATCCGAACAGCTTCCAATACACCCTATCCAATTGTGAGACAAAAAACATCATCAAAGTTCGAAGACCAAACAATGAAAACGGAAGATAAAGCTTGAACATGAAAATACGACAAAAACATCATCAAAGTTAAAAGACCAAACAATCAAAACGGAAGATAAAGCTTGAACATGAAAATACTAGGTACAATCAGATGTGTCTAAGCAAGATCATTTAATTAATCAACTATGGATACAAACAGACATTTTAGAGAACAGCTGTAACAAAACATGTAACAGTTAGAAAGCAGAAAAGGTCTTCAGAAGAAAGCTATCTTTCCTTTGAATTACTGTAACAAGAGCATGTATTGATGGTATTATCATGATACATACAAATGTTCTGATCTTTTCGGACTCTATTATTTTATAGATCACCAAGAACACTAAAAAAAAGAATACAAACATCATGGTTCTAGCCTATGATGGCACGGAAACACATGCATTTTGTGAGCAAAAAATATAAACAGGCTGAAAAGCACTATACATTTCAGTTATATTAAAGAAAAGATAGATGGAGACACCAAACTAGTTAGAAAAAAACTAAAAATGAACTAGTGATCCACTAACCCCACACCGAAGTTGATGTAAAACACTAAGATTCTCAAACTTTTGAGGTTTGTTGAGTGAGTTTGGCTTTACACAGCGAACATAGTGAGGCTCCGTTTTGCTGAGAGTTTCCATGAGGGATTGAAGTTGTTGCTGGAATCAAAATATAATGATTAAATCAATCATCGACTTCACAATCGATAATTCTTGATATACACAGCTGCCATAAAACAAGCCAATGCAAATTGAAAAAGAAAGTAGTTGGACAGCTTCCTGACCTTAAATCTTGAAGACACAGAAGAAAATTTGTAAGACGATCTGACAGACTCCTCCGGAGATGAGGGGAAAAGTCCAGCAACAAAAGAGCATTTGGAGGAAGACAGCAGATTGCAATGCTCCACAATAGTATAATCACGGTTTTTATCCAAAAAGGTTTCAGTATGATAAGTAACCTGTAGAAAACGAATGGCACAAACTCATTAAGAACTTATAGAAACAAATAGTATCAAGCTTCTTCCTACAGCAAGCAAGACTTGCCTTTCCAGCATAATGAGAGAGAGTAAAATCAGTCTCTGAAAATTTGGCCTTCTCCAATCTTGGATGAAATTTGAAGTTATGGAAGAGCTTCATTGAAAATGACTCATGAGTTGATCTAGGAAACATGCTGCAAAAACGCAAACAAAGTTAAGTCAACGCACAAAGAGAACAGATGATTGCGTAGGCACAAGATGAAATGGAAATACTGTACCAAGCTTCATCCAAGAGTGCAATTACCCCAATCGGTTTCTGCAGATAGCAAAAAATCTGAGTGAAATAATAGTACTAAATAAAAAGATATGAGATTTGAAACCATGTATTATAAACAAAATCAGACCACCCTCACTGAAGTTCTCATACAGCCTAGGCTGTTGCAAATTTCAGAGATTCTAATTCTAATTGAAACATCGAGAAACCTACCTTCTCAATAAGGTCCAAGACATCCTGGTTGTCAATAAACTCGATGTAACTCCAATTAATTTCTTCTTTTCTGTACTCATCTTGCTCCATCTTGAATACATGCTGAAAACAGAGCAGAGATCATACGGAGATGAAGCAATTTCTCAAAATCTCACAAAATCCTTGAAAATGAGTAATCTATATTACCTCATTGAAATGTTGCTGGAGCTTTTCATTGGCAAAATTGATGCAAAATTGTTCAAAACTGCAGAGTAAGAAAGTGTTGGTTTTAATTTTCATTTGGACAAAATGATTGGGTGAAAATCACCGAACTGACAGAATACACCAACCCATATAGAGTTTACAGAGTTCACAGTTAAACATGGTGAACCAATAATACTAACAATGAATAGGGGGGCTCCGACTAATTAGTTCAAGAGTATCACTTACCTGTTATTCTTAAAGCATTCAAACCCATAAATGTCCAGGACTCCTATTTGAAAACGGGAGTCTGCATCTTGCCCAACAGACCTATTAATCTTATTAACCAACCTGAAATAAGCAAAAAAAAAAAGTGAAAAGTTCAAACACAAGTGTAGTGCATTAAGAAATAACCACTAAATGAAGGAATTTAAGCAAGTAAAAGCATACCAGTCAAACAGACGGGCGTAAACAGTCTTGGAGAGTGCATCCCGGCTAGTAACAGCAGCATTACTGTCAAGTGCTTTGACAATGGTACCTTCACGAGTCAGAATTGAACGTGTGCATAGAGACGCCAGCAAAAGATTTGCATCACACCTGAGTAATTTAGCAGGGATTCAACAAAATAAACAACATATTTCTTCATAAGCCTTAAAAATTTAGTACTATCAGAAAACTCTTCGTACTTGAAAAGATCAGCAGCCATCTGCAGATGCATTCTAGATTCCCGATCCTTTACTACTGAAGAGTCATGCTCTTTTCCTGAGGAAAATTCAACATTTCCAAGATGCAGAATCGCAGCTAGTGTGCGAAATATCCCTTCCTGATAAATGAATTGTGCATGAAACAAGCATGGACTTTCAAAAACTGTCAGAAGAAAATTATATGAAAATCCAAATTAGAAGTCATCTGACCTGCTCGTCGTGACTTATGCCCACGATATCCATGGCCCTCCTCGTATTCTTATACTCTTCTGCGTTGCTGACTCCGTCCAGTTCGTAGGTCTTGCTTTGGTTTAGATAATGAAATTGATGTGGGTTGCTTAGTTTATATTTTTCAGCGTCCTATACCAAACAAAGAACAATAATATATTAGTAATCGTATAGGTAACTGAAAAACCGGAGTAAAATCGGTAATAGGAACGGAATTACATTCTCGGAAGCGCACAATTGATAAAAACAATGATAGTTCCTCTCAGGGTCTGTTATCCGGACTACACGTGATCTCTCCAGAAGATAGGTTCTGATTGCAGCACCAGATATTCTACCATTTGCGTCAAATTGGATTTCGACAAACTTGCCAAAACGGCTTAATAAACAAAAATCAATAGTTAGGTCAATATTTTTGTCATACTAGGAAGCTTAAATCCAACTAAAAATATAAGGCAACACACATTATTCTCAGATAAAAAGCAAAATTTTATGCAATTAGTAACTATACATCCGAAATGGAAATCGATATTTCATAACCTACCTGGAATTATCATTTCTAACTGTTTTTGCATTGCCAAATGCTTCCAAGAGAGGATTTGACTGCAGAGCAAGAGTACTTAAATTAGATTAAGCCTAAAATGTATTTGCAAACAGATATCAGAGGAGGGAAACAAAAAGCATCTCTTACTTCAAGGACTTGCTGCTCAACACTTCTATCATCTTTAGCTGCACGTCCCCCGACAAATGTAAGGTACTGCATGATTAGCTTTGTTGTCTCAGTTTTTCCAGCTCCACTTTCACCGCTAACAAGAATAGACTGACTTCGACCATCTTCAATCATCGCTCTGGGTTGTAAAGCATAAATGGGGTTAAATAATTAGCATGAACAATAGTCACAGATAAAAATGTAAGAGCAACCAGGGATATAAAGGTGGACCACCTGTACGCAACATCAGAAACTGCAAAAACATGAGGACTGAGCTCACCAAATGGTGCTCCCTTGTACTGCTCCATCATGTGCCCATTGTAGAGATGTGGAAGCTTTTTAAACGGATTAACAGCGATAAGAATGCTTCCGGTGTATGTCTGCAAAAGAAATGCAATGTAGCTGTAAGAAGATATTGCTGACAGAGACAAGTGGCAACAAGAATGAGGGTGAAGTTACTACCACCAATAGTTACAACAAAGTAGTAACATCTAAATAGGGGAAACTATAAATTAGACACCAAGCTGCAACCAGATTATTACAGTGTGGCAAGCCAGCATTCACATCAAGGGAATCTAGCTGAGTATAAAACCATCTTGTAATTTCTTTTATCAGCATATTAATGAAACAAAGCTCTCCTTCTACAAAAAGCAAATTATAACTCGTCCAAGATAAAAGATCCCGAGACTGAGTACACTAATACCGCGATATAAAAGTCTATATCGAGTAAAATCCAACTCGATAAAGTATCCCAAGCAGTATAAAAAACCAAATTACAAATTCCAAATAATAACTCAGTAAGACTTCTCCATTAACAACACAAGCAAACCAAAAGAGAATGAAAAAAGCACTCACGTAGATATCATTCAAAGCATATCTTCTCTGTAGATTATAAAGCACACCAGCTTCGTGCAAGTAAGTAAGCTTAGTCATATCATCTACTCCATTATGCTCTTCCTCATCAGGATCTCTCCGATATATCTTTTCCGGTGAGACCAAAACCTAAACCCCCGAAAAAACCACGCACAAATAGCATTAAGGAAGCACAAAGAAGAAGAAGAAGAAGAAGACAAAAGAAAAATTAAACAAATAAACGGTTAATTTTCACCTTCTTCCCTGTAATAGTTTCGACATGAACCTTCTTATCCAACGAATCGAGCACATCGCCGGCGACCCAAGCTAAATCCTTATCTTCTACCCAAACTTTGTCTCCCTTTCGAAGATTCAATTCCATCGGAACAAAAATCTCTGAAAAACCTTATAGAGTTAGATTCTGAGAAGCGAGAGACATATAGAGAGAGAAAGAGAGAGAGAGACTTCGTCAGGGTAGGTTGCGCCGGAGATTTTTTCAAAATTCAAATGAATTTGAAACCCTAAGGGGAAAAAGAGAGAGAGAAGAGAGACGGTAAATAGTTACTGTGGAGGTTATTTTTTGGGTTTTAGGTTAAAACCGTAAGCAAAAAATTTACCCAAAAGCAAAACAGTTAACAACAAATAAATTTTTTTACTTCCCGCCTTACCGGAATTTAGGCGAAGAAGGAGAAAAATCCAAAAGCCAAGAAACTAATTATGAAAGCCAAAAAACAATTACATAGTGACAAAAATTTAATCAAATATTAGGGTTTTAAACCGTGTTATAGCGGAATTAATTAGCAATTCATAGTACGTTGGTAAAAAAACTAATAAACTGTATATTGATATTTATTATCATAAGAAAATTTCAAATGAATAGCTGTTTTTTTTCAGTCAACAACATATTTATATTTCAAAAAGTTTGAATTTGGATAGTGACATAAACGACAAGCAATTACAAATCAACAGGCTACTTAAATTCTTAGATGAATTTAATATTGTTTTTTGGTCAAATTCCAATATAATATCATCATCATCATCATTTAATAACAATTTAAATTATTTTTATCCTATTTTAGCATATATTTTTTCCAGAGATTTGCAAGATATATTTCCATTTCTTGCCCAAATATTATCCTTTTTCTATAATATTCCTTTTTGTATTGTATCCAGTGTTCACTATTCTTCATTGTTCATGAATAATACTCTTGCGATTTCTCCAATTTTTGTGTGTTTTAACTTATGTAGAGTAAAAATTTAATTTCACCATTATGTTAAACTCTGAAATGTCTGACCAAATTGATGAGGAAAATAGAAGACTAAAAATATATTAATGTTGTTATGTTTGGTTCATTACACAAACCAGACTATATAAGTGACTCACAAGACAAGCTCTATAAGCACTACTGAAACTTAACACCACGCAACACAAGACATCGTTTGTATGATCCGCAGTAAAAAAGACTATACAATAACACATTCGCCGCGAAACTCCTAATCCTGCCAAAGATTCGGGCTGCTGAAAACGCGCTTCAAACTAGGACACATTGTCCGGAACCTGGCGATGCTCACCGAAGCAATCTGTTAATCACCAAAACATGGTTTTTCAAAATTCTAAGTCTGTTAATGAATCCATGATAAACACTCTCTATTGTTACCTTTGAGCAGACGCGGAGATCCAGTGTCTCTAGTGAGATGCATCCTGATATAGCTGTTTCGACTCCTGCTTCATCCATGTTACAAGACTATACCAAAGACAAAAGTTGCAAAGTGTGTTTAGTAATAACCTACGTACAAAGTATTGGGATGAATTAGCTAGCTTTAAGGAGGGGGCAAAAACATACCTGTAGAAAGAGACTAGCCAGTCTTGGACAGTTAAGCTTCAATACATCCAGAGAGCAACAGTGGCTAGACGATTCATTTTGATTCGAAACTCAATTAGCAATGGAATAACACCAATCATTAACACATGATAAATCTTCTCATACCTTAGATTAAGTAAGACTAAGTTGCAACAGGCGAGATCAACCTCCTTTAAATTGATTGATAGCGAAAGGTTCAGAGATGATAAATGAAAAAACCGAGCTGCAGGCGGGATTGACACTTTTCTGATATTGGGGCAGCCCACACAGTTGAGGTTCTGGAGTAGCCTAATGGCTGTTTCGTGTGGTTCTTGATTATTCTCAATAGAACTGTAGGCACCAAAGTAATCGAATAGCTGCACACTGGTCAAATCCAAATCAAGGTCATGCATGTTAACACATCCGTTCAAGCTCAAATGAGTCAAGTGCGTGCAGCACGCAAGTAGATCATCAATCGCAGTCTGACAAAGAGTTCCATAAGACAGGTCAAGCTCCTCAAGCGCTGGTAAAGCACCTTCTTTGTATAGAGGCTCCAATGATGAGTCAGTGAGATATTTGCAAGCTTGTAATTTGAGTACCTAAACAACAAAAGGCTCAAATCAAGCCCAAAAGCAATACGATAAGATAGGAATAATCATGAATGGCTGATAAGCCTGATATACAAAGAAAGTACACGACAGAGCTCAAGAAATTGCCTTCAGTTGTATACAGGAATTGAAAACGGACTCCAAATTCATCAAGAAAGTGTAAGATAAATCAAGAACGAATAAATTTGGAAGTCCGTTCAAGGACGACAAGCCATCAGACCCGACAGAAGGGCATGACATGAGCACCAGTGACTCAATAAGAGGGCAAGAAGCAACGGTTGGCGGCAGGCAATCATCTCTCAGTTGACTAAATAGGTTAATGGGGAAAGAAAAAAATTGGTCACAGAAATTTGAAAATAACAAGAAAAGAAAAAAGTAATTACCTGCAGAAAGACGCATCCAACGATGTCAACAGAGGACAGATAATAGATGCTTCAGACAGTACACCACAACCTTTTAATTCAAGAGACACCATATACGGAGCTTCGATATTGAGCACACTCAGTTTCGGGCATATCCCTAAGTTTAGAGATCGGAGTGCGACCTATTTCACAACCAGAAGAGAGAGAGAGAGATTCTTCAGTTACAATAAGTTAGTTATTTAATAAGAGTGAAGTAACACTAACAGGCTGGAAGAATGCGGCTTCGAGATGATCACATCCATCCAAACAGATCTGCTCTATACGAGGGCACTTCAACTCAAGAGAAGTAACAGCGCGGCATCCCACAAGGGAAAGACTTGCTAATGACGTATTACAGAACCGCACTGCTGTTAAGCTCTACACGTTGGTAAGAAAAACATTTTCATTTCAATAAATTGTAGACCAACAAACATATATACGATAAATCAATCTGTTATCCTATAATAGTTGTTGCCAAAAGAAGAGAACGGCATCACACCTGACAGTTGTCAAGAATTAATGACTTCAGCATTGGGCATCCACCATCATCGCTAAATAGCTCACAATCAGTGTTAGACAACGATTCACAGTCAGAAAGATCTACTTCTTCCAACGAGTAGCACTGCAGAACCAATGTTGTCAAGTTCTCTTGTTTCTGGAGAGCTAATATCTGCAATCAAAAATAAAGAAATTCAAAAACTCCAAACAGTCAGTAACTACAGTAACAAAAATCATGATACCAAGAATCATACTCGAAGGGAGTTGGAAGTGATTGTGATACGGCGCAAAGCTGAACAGTTTGAAATAGTGATTGATGAAAGCATTGTGCTTTGCAAGTTCAGATCTGTGACTCTGTTAAAACACATTGAAACAAAGACGCTTGAGTGAAATAATAGCAAAACATAAAAGAGAAAGCATAAATATTCATCACAATATAATCTGGCTCAGGACACCAAAGATGAGAACTATACTTGCGGCAATGGACTAGGCTTAAACTCTGCAAACGCGAGAGATGCAAGGATACAGATGTCAATCGCTTGCAATTATAAATCTCCAAAACCTGCAAATATATTATATGTAGTTAATCAAACCAGAAACAATGGTCTCTAATTACAAACAATATACATATGTGAATACAAAAGCAATCACAGACCTCTAGGGCAGGACTATTAGCAATCCAAGTCATCGACGCAGAAGTTATACCCTGGCAGCTACGAAGCTTGAGAACTGTCAACATGGGAAGATGTACTGACTTCAAAGAAGAAAAAGGCCAGACAAGTCAGATATACAAGAATGAGACTACAAAAGGGTAATGAAAAGCAGAACCAGACAAGAGGAACAACCTCAAGAGATATATTGGAGCAGTACGAAGCATTAAGAATACGGAGATTCACACAAGTCTGGGCTATTTCACGCAAGGTTTCATCACTGACACCTAAACAGTTGGAAACGTCTAGCGACTCTAACTGAGGAAACGAAGTAGCCGCTGAACGACCAGCAGCGTCCAAGATCTTATGGCACGAGGCTATATCAAGACGTTGAAGGAGTGGGCAGATAAGTATCGCCTGTAACATGCTGCTTTTTTTCAATGATAAAGACCTGAGCCGTGGACACCTAAAAGATAGGAATAACAAGGAAAAATTAAGAATCAAATACACGTAACTGAATGAGAATAATTACAAATTTGTTGGAAAAAAGTTCACACCTAATAGACAAACGCATAACTTGGCAATTTGTGATTTTAAGTTCTTGTAGCTGATCATGATTCAAGTGTATTTCCTGAGCACCGTTTCCTAGAGAAGCCCCACTTATAGTCACACTCCTTAACGTATTACACTCACCCAATGCCTGGAAAAAGTTATCACATATGTGGCCTTCTCCTATGGTTAAGACCTCAAGATTCCTGAAACAGATGAAATACATTACGGTAGATATATAATAATGAGGCTAAAGAAGATAGATACCTAAGAGTTGTAATTGCTTTCATAGCCATAGCGCCATATACATTCACTTCAGTGGCATTTGGATAGCGATTACACACGTTTTCAACTGCACATAAGGCAACAAAATGTTGAAAGGAAGAAATAAAACTTTTGAGTAACATAAGTTCTGAGGCCTCTTTCGGTGACTAGATACGAAGAGCTTACATTGTTCGATAGAAATATTAGTATTTTCAAAGTTCAAGACCTTCCAAAACTCTTCATGGGCACTAGCTACTCTCCACTGCCGACATACCAATGCAGAGCGACATAGGTCGACTCGATTCAAGAACGAGAAAACCTAATGAAAACACACAATTACAAAAACATTATAAACAAAAACAAAGAGATAACAATACATATTCATCTTGAACTGTCGTGATGCATACCATATGTAAAAGGTCATAAGTAAAATCAATATGAACTTGGAGACTTTCTGTTTCCATAGAGACATTATCGTCTCCATCTTCCGTTTTACCGTCTTTTCGACTATAATTCAAGATGAAATTCTGACAGAACATATCAGTATCTGTCCTAGAAGACGAAGCAATACCAAAACTAACAGTTCTCTCCATAGAAGAAACACAAGCTCCACCACCATATGAAGAAACCGAAAGGGACTCACTGATACATAATTGAACATAAAGCATCATAAACATATTGCAACAAGCAGACACAAAAACAAATCAAAACTCAAAAGGAAGTGTTAAGAGAGCTCAACGCTAAGCCAGAGTACACTTTAGCACGCTTGTGGTGTGAATCATGATCAGCTTCATCATCCATTGTATTACTAGTTTTCTTCTTCTTCTTCGTATTTCTCGTTGTTGATGAAGCAAGGAAGACACTAAATCCTCATACACGTACACCGCCCAAAATTGAATCTTTAGGGTTATTGATCTACCACATGATCAGTGAAAAAAAACAGAACTTTGGGGTAAAAGTGAGTAAATTGAGAAAACCCAGAAGGGAATTAAGCGAGAAACAGAGCTAAAGCTCTAGTTTCGAGGTTCAATGGCGATGAAGAGGAAGAAGATCAAGCGTTGAAATTGATATTAGATTAGGGTTTGAGTAGAAGAGAGAAACGCAAAAGGTATAATCGGATCAGATATTGAGTAAAGGACTTACGTTACGAAACGATGTCGTTTGATGCTCTTAAAGACTAGGAAATTACAAAAGTGTTTTTTTTTTTTTAATTAGTACGATGATGAATTTTTTAGGCACAAAAACATGTAATGCATATCGTTTGGGTCAAATGCAAAAAAAAAACGTAGAAGATATATTGTTTTAGTGTCTAAATTAAACTGCCAAGTCAACATTAAATATGAATGGTTTTGGTCTTTATATTAATATAATGAATTGATATATATATATGTGTGTGACGGTGGATATACTATTATATGTGAAACATCTTGTTGGTGTTAATGCTTTTGCTACTACGACCATATCAAATGGGAGAGTTGTTTGGTGGGGATAATAATGAATAAATGTTAAGTAGTCCCAATTAAATAAGATATTACTAACTGTTTATAAGTAGACAGATATCTATAATAGGTGGTTGGAAAATTTAATGTCTCTTCTCTTCTTTTTAAAGAGTTCTCATTGACTTGGGAATAACTTCATCAATGTCATAAAAAACCAAATCCTAAAATTTCTTGTGCAAACTAAAGTCTTAATAAATTTTGAGAAAAAATGTTATGGTGGAAAGGTTTCTTGATTTTCTTGATGTTGAGTATCATATGTGTGTCGTCATCAGAAGAAGAGAGCATGACATATGATTACTTGAAAGTTCCAGCAAGCGAGTTTGTGAGCTCCATAAACACAATAGTGGAAGTTATTAGACAAGTGACTTCGATTTTGTCGCAATTTGCGGATTTTAGTGGAGATCGTAGGTTACAAATCGCGGTTTCGGATTGTCAGGATTTGCTTGATTTTTCTTCAGAGGAATTGAGTTGGTCTGCTTCAGCCTCTCAGAATCCAAAAGGTATGTACCCTTGACAAACCCTAATTCACAACATACTCTCTTTGTATTGCATATATGTTAATATAACAAGTATATTAGTATTTTGAATCATTCAATATATAGTATGTACAATTATATGGTTACGATGATACAAAGATAGTATATAAAAACATTTTTGTATTGTAGTATTAGATTTGAAAGCCGACAAAGAATTAATTGCGATATGGTTATTAGTTGGTTATTTATAGTATTAATTATATAAACTTCCTTACGTATCATTTTATATAACGTTTTGGAAGAAGAAAAAAACTAAAGAAGAAAGTTATTTCTACCATGACTTCGATATCGAAAATCTAGTGTAACATTTAATTTATTATGTAAACTTATACGTAAAAGTGAAGAAGATAATGACGTTACGTCAAATGTTGTGCGTTTTCGTTTGATGAAGTGAAATAAGAGCAAATTTTTTAAGAAAAAATTAGGAAATCATGTACATTTTTTTACTTAATTTGCAATAAGGTGATTTGTGTTTCAAAATTGGTGATTATGTGATTTTTCTTCCTTCTATTTTTTTATGACTGATATACCCTCCGCACATTCACACATGTTCATGAATGTTCACAAATTTTATGTTTCAGATTTTTTCATGAATTATTTAATCAAACTATGAATGTTCACATGTTATCATGAATATTCACACATGCTCATGAATATTCACACATGTTCATGAATATTCACACATTTTCATGAATATTCACACATTTTCATGAATATTCACACATGTTCATGAATATTTACACATGTTCATGAATATTCACACAATGTCACGATTATTTTAGAAGGAAGAACATGAATGTTCATACGAATACATGAATGTTCACGCACACTGACCATAAAATTCAGGTTATTTTTGACTTTCCAGCATAAAAAATCACCTAAATGCAAATACAAAAAAAATCACCCTATTAACAAATTAAGAAGTAAAAAGTACTTAATTTACTAAATAACTCATTTTATAATCATTAGTTAGGAAATTGGCATGTGCCAGAGAACCATAAATGTTGCATAATAAATGTTAGCAAGTGTTCATGAAAATGATAGTGTTGAAAAAAATGCAAAAAAAAAAAACATGGATAAGAAGCACGTACGTACGTGTGTGATGGTTTTATGAATGGGACACGCATGCAGGTAAAGGAAACGGGACAGGGGACGTGGCATCGGACACAAAGACATGGATAAGTGCTGCTCTCTCTAACCAAGACACTTGCATGGAAGGCTTCCAAGGCACTTCTGGTGGTCTAGTCAAGTCCCTTGTCGCTGGTACATATTCAATTAATTAATCACTTTATCTTGTTACATTTTCATCATTCTTAAGCATTATCAAAATCATAAGTTTATATCGGTTCCATGTAGTTTTTGGATTAAAAGTTTAATAAAAATGTAATAACTAATTAGTTTTAACTAATGCTATATATATATATATACTTGGCTTATTATAGGCAGCCTTGACCAACTATATACTATGCTTAGGGAACTCTTACCACTTGTTCAAACTGATCAAAAGCCTAAGACCATTCCTAAACCTGCTGGCCCTGTGGCTAAAGGACCAAGGGCCCCACCAGGCCGGGCACTAACCGACGACGACGAAAGCAGTCGATACCCTACTTGGATTCGGCCTAATGACCGGAAACTATTAGAAACAAACGGTGTTAGCTACAACGTTAGTGTAGCATTGGATGGGTCAGGCAACTTCACAAAGATAATGGATGCTATTGAACAAGCTCCTGATTATAGCTCAAAACGTTTTGTTATATACATTAAGAAAGGTTTATATTTGGAGAATGTTGAGATCAAGAAGAAGAAATGGAACATTGTTATGTTAGGTGATGGCATTGACGTGACCGTTATATCCGGTAACCGCAGTTTCATCGACGGTTGGACCACTTTTCGGTCCGCTACATTTGGTAACATAATGTTCATAGTAGTTTGTGACAGCTATATTTTTATTATGATGGATTTAAAACATTAAACTGTGATAATGTATTTTCAGCGGTAAGCGGAAGAGGATTCTTAGCTAGAGATATAACGTTTCAGAACACAGCGGGGCCAGAGAAACATCAGGCCGTAGCACTGAGGTCAGACTCTGACCTCTCTGTATTCTATAGATGTGCGATGAGAGGTTATCAAGACACGCTTTACACGCACACCATGCGTCAGTTTTACCGCGAATGCACCATCACGGGAACCGTAGATTTTATATTCGGAGACGGGACCGTCGTGTTCCAAAATTGTCAAATTTTGGCTAAAAAGGGACTCCCTAACCAAAAGAACACTATCACTGCACAAGGCCGGAAAGATGCTAACCAACCCTCAGGTACATAATGTTACATAATCACAAAATTAATCATATGCTTAAAACTATACAATATACAATGAATTTTCACATGGAATCTTTTGATCATGTGTTTAGGATTCTCAATACAATTCAGCAATATCTCCGCGGACGCAGACTTGGTACCGTACCTAAACACGACACATACTTATCTAGGAAGGCCATGGAAGGAGTTTTCAAGGACTATATTCATGAGGAACAACATGAGCAATGTTGTGAGACCAGAGGGATGGCTCGAGTGGAACGCGGAGTTTGCTTTGGACACACTCTTCTATGGAGAGTTCTTGAACTATGGACCTGGCTCAGGGCTCGGAAGCCGGGTTAAATGGCCTGGTTACCATGTGTTTAATAGTTCGGTACAGGCTAATAATTTCACAGTGTCTCAGTTTATTAAAGGAGATCTTTGGCTTCCTTCAACAGGTGTTACATTTACTGATGGTTTAGGCATTTGAATGGTTTTATGTGTTTGTTTTGTATTGTGAATCTTTTTTGTTTCTTTCCCTTTTATTTTTGTGTTGTGTTGAGTTTTTGTGATTTTCACGGTTTTGGCAAAAAATATATATTCCTATTAATATTGGTAACTATTGTTAATGATCTCATCTTATCACACAAATACAAGTTATATGTTATATTTGCATCTTAAAATATGTTTTCTTATCAAAATAAATTAGTAGAAAAATGAATGTTTTAGAACAAAGGATTCAAAATTTTCCTCACCTATGTTTATGTTCTATTATAAACTTCTTACAACATGATCACTAAAAAGAATAAAAACCACCACATTACATGATTTTCAAGCAATTCAAGCATCATAAAGACCAAACTTAACAGGAGACCCTAACACATTGATCCATTCTCCTTGTAAGAACGGTCCCACCGTATACTTCATAGCCTCTTCCTTGTTCAAAACCCTAAATCCAGCCCATTTAACCCTAGAACCCGTTGCCCCGCTTGGACCAGTATTCTTATATTCCCCGTAAAACAACGTATTTATCGCGAAATCCTTCTCTTCCCATCTCAACCAACCAACAGGATCTACCACATCCTCGACAGTTGATTCCATTACAACGGTCCGGGAATGTTCTTTCCATGGCCTTCCTAGGTAGCTCTTGAACTCGGCTTTTACCGGTTTAAGATCTTCATTAGGAGCAATAGTACACTTGTGTATCACAAAGCCTGTTGTTTGAAACTTGTCAGCTCGTCCTTGCGCGGTCACCGTGTTTTTCTTCCCCGGCATGCCTTTTCGGATAAAAATGTCGCAGTTTTGGAATATAGCGGCAGCGTCACCGAATATGAAGTCTATTGTTCCGAGGATGACGCAACTTCTGTAGTATTGTCGGTGTGTGAACGCGTTTAAAGTGTTTTGGTAGCTTTCGAATCGACAGTTTAGGAATACAGAACGGTCGGATTGGACACGTATAGCGACAGCTTGGTGTTTTTCTGGTCCTGCCGTGTTCCGAAAGCCCATAGAATGTGCCATGAAACCTTCTCCTTGTGCCACTATTTAAGTAATTCAAACACAAATAAGTTTAGTACATCTCAATACTTAAACCTTAATTGTTCTTATGCATTTATGTGATTTTTTGGCATTATGTATATGCAAACTATACCAAATGTTGATGTGAGAAATGTGGTGACTTTATTGGCATGGCTTTTGTTACCGGTAACTATAGTCTTTTGTGATCCATCACCAATCATTGTAACATTAGCTTTCTTCTTGTCAACAACCACTGATTCATCATAAACTCCTTGTTTGATATAAATTATATACCTACCCAAAAAGTTATAAATTTTTACTAAGCAAATAATAGTCTAATGGTCAAGATTACTAAAAAGGTTGGTTAGTACCTTCCTTGGTATTTACTTGGCATTGCTTTAAGTGCATCATTAATGGTAGTGAATTTTCCACTACCATCTTTTGCAACAATAGCATTAGGTTTCAAAGCATTCACATCAACAGCTTTCAACATCCTTCTCTCTTTGTTGCTTAACCAAGACGGTACATGACCGGTGTCAATTTTCAAAGTTCTTGATTCAAGAAGATGTCGCGTTTTAACTTTTGGAGCCGAGGAAATATAGGTGTCTAAAGATTTGATCATCGCGAGTGAATTGCTAGTCAAGACTTGAGATGAGTTGAAACTCTTTCGTATCTCGGTCTTGAGTTTCCCTTCCTCAAATCCATCAAGACAAGCTTCTTGATAAGACATGACCGCGCTTAACCAACTGTCTAAATCGGGTACTATCTTCGCGTAGTTATTAGCCTCTGTGTCGTTGATTCTTTTCGCCGAAGTTACAAGTTCCTCTTTAGCTTCATCCACAAGCAACTTGCACCGTGCTATTGCCTCTTTTTCGTCCTTTTTATCTGTTTTAAGTTTCAAAACCTTTTCGGAAACTTTCACTAGATCTTCATTGACTGCTTGAAAAGAAGACTTTAAAAAGCTCCTAGGATCAGAAACAATAGTATCTGTCTTTGTACCATCTTTTAGAGTTTTCGCGCAAGTTGGTTTGTAAAGAGTTGAATTACAAAGTGTTTGTATGATGTTATCAACCTGGCCAGGCTTTACAGTTTGTGATGCAGAAGAAGGCGGTTTCTCGCTTTTATCGGAGGTTTTCTCTTTAGTGTTGGTGTTTGTGTTTTTGCCTTGTCCATGAGTTTTGTTTGCATATGTAACATAAGCAAAGACACCTCCAATAATGGCAGCAACAACAACAAGCGTAGACACAACTCCGATTATTATTCTCTTCCTGAATTTACGTTTTCTATTTGCGTGTACGCGCTCTTGAATCATGTCAAAGTCTTGAAAAGCCATTCTTTCTATCAATATTTTTTGCTCTCTCTACTTGGTTGAGACAAAATGAAACTAAATTTCCTATGCCCTTAGAAGTAAGCTAAGGCAGGGAGGTTAAATTGGAATATCAATCTTTCTTTGGCTTTATTTGATATATCATCAATAAAAGTGGTATGGTTAGGAGAGTTTTGTGGATTGATGCCTATTGTTTGTCCCCATGAGAGCCAATTTTAGCTTTGGTCTATTAAAACATTAAACTTGAAGAAGTATGTTTAGTTTAGTGGTTAAAGTGTCCATCTTTGCAATCTTTTTTTCAGCAGAATATAATTCTATGAACTTGTGTTGCAATGTACTTTGCAATATTAGACAAACGTAAATATCCAAGATGAATAAAATATATAAGAGTAGAGAGCATTTGATATGTTCAAAATGTTAAATATTCTAAACTAAAAGATAAGAAAAGCATTGTATGTACAATTGCATCTTGCTTTTATTACTTCTGATGCAAAGGTGATTGGAAGGAGCCATAGGCAAATAGGCTTAAAGGATAAAACATAAACAAGCATTACCCAAACACCATTCCAACAACAACAAAAAAATAACTAGAGCCTATAAAGTAGCCATTTGCTATAACATATATTTATATTTGCTAACTGAATATTTGTCTATGATTCAGGAGCTGTTACCAACAACTTGAAGATCGTCTCTGTCTTCATCTTCTTTCACATCTGTTGAAGAGCTGTTGTTTGGCACAACCGTGGCAGGCGACCATTGGTCAGGAACCATCAGAAAGTAAGCCGTCATCGCTTTCCTGAAACGTTTCTTGTATTGCTGCGGCGAAATCACTGTGGGAGATGAGTTCTTGGGTCCTCCTAGTAGCCCTGAAGTCTTGACCCAAGTCTCTAGATGTTTGTCCCATGTGTATTGCCTCATGAAATCGATAGTTCCTAGAACTAGTTCGTTTCGTTCCTCGTCTACACCGACTAGTAAGGAGTAATCCATTACGTGGATCGACTTCAGACAAAGAAACAAAGCAATGACATTTTCCATCAGTAACATATTAAGATCAAGAACATACTAAGTATATAAAGAGAGTTTTAGGAACTGTGAACTTACAGCAAGAAAGGATGTATCATTCCATACGGCTCTTTCGAGAAGCCGTTTCGCCTTGCTCCCAACAAATATTGGAGATGTAGGCATTGCTTCAACGAGATTCTGGTCCAGCAAAACTGTATTGCTACCACTAGTATCGGGATTGTAACGGGCACGAGTGGAGCCTTTTAGGTCATAGAGCCTAACGAAGTTACGCTTGAACAAAAGATTCTCCATCACCAAGACATCCATCTTGAAATCTTTACCTCCTTTAAGGTGTTTGGACGAGACCTTTATAGATTATAGCAAAGAGTTATGTTCTAGTCTATATGTCAACAAAAATAGGTAACAAGACAAATAGGTACAACTTGTTCGGTTTTAATGGAACAAGATGTAACCACAACATTCTCAATAGTGTGCTTTAGTTCAGAGAGCTTTTGATACCTGATAGATGCCTAAAATCTTTGCAAGGCTCGTAGGGCTTTTAGTACAGATGGAATCAGTCAGGTACTTGAAGTAAGCTGGTCCAAATTTGATGAAGGACTCAAGTTCTGTCTTTGTAACTTGTTTGATAATAAAACGGTCATCCAAGGTTTTAGCAAAAAATACATTGCTCTTTCCACCTTGGGCTCCCCATTTTCGACATCGACCAAGAGATCTTATGAAATCTGTTTCTGAAGGGCAGCAAATCTTCCTCAGGGCTTCAAACTCCTTTGCATAATAGCATGTCACTGAGTACTTCACTTTCCCAGGAGGACCTTCATCTGTAAACGAAACTCTAGCATGCAAATCTTTCAAATACAAGGATGATTGTAGCATCTGCGAGACTTGTTCATCAGCAGAGCTAAAACTTCTGCTCATGTCAACTGACAAATCGCTCAAAGAGTTCAATGAGAGAAGATTAATAGAATCAAAGAGTGAAAAGGAGCCTCCACTAGCCAAGCGATCTCTTGACTTATCTGATCCGCACATTTGGGAGTTATATTCTGATGATGTAAGAGCATAAGCTATGATACTAGTAGGTTCGTCATCGTATACTGGCAGTACCAGTTCATTGATTCCTAGAGGAAGGAGCAGCCTAGCACCACTTCGCCATTCAAGCTCTCTATATGAAGAAACATGTACAGGCCGGTCTTCAGCCATAATATGCTTACGAGAATTAAGCGAATAATTCTTGTTGAGTGAATAGTAAAAACTTGGAGAAGGCATCTGAACTTGTGTTGTACATTCCTCATCGGTATATTCCTCTTTAAAGTTCAGCCTACTTAAATCAGGAGTCCGAGTTTCATTTGCTGAAGCGGCTCTACTAGGTGGACGAGAAATACCATTTTCTGAAGCAGTTTGTTCACCAATCCATGCTGCATCAAGAGTATCAGATAAGTCTGTTGCTTGAGTCTGTTTCTCAGAAAGTACTGTTTTAGACACCTGAGAAGACTCCACAAAATTTTCTTTACCACTTTCACTAGGGTCAGACTCCATCTTACAACCCGGAGGTATGCCTGAGCCTACATCTTCAGGAATAGCACGTTTGCCACTGATATCAGCAAATGATTTACCCTGGTGAAGACACTTCTCAGACTCTGCATCCTGAGGAAGAGAGTCATTGCTACTTGCAACATGGGTTGATATCGACCTCACTTTTTCATCACTGAGCTTCTCTACGGAGACGTCACGACCATATAATTTTGGGGCAGAATTCCTCAGAGATTCGGAATTATTATTTCTTACCATGCTGGCAGCCCCTGTTAGGCATTCATCCCAAGCATACGAATCAAAAAGTATCAGTCTTCGAAGTTTGTTTATCACAAGTATATCAATGGTAAGTTGTCCGTCCTTAAACACACTTAACATTTGCTGCAGTGATTCCTGAAAACCAGCAACAGTCTAAATCAATAATTGTACATAGTAAGAAATCATCATTCACTGAAGAAAATGACTCCAGGTTTTTTAATGCAGATGTGTATGTGTTACTACGACTGTAAGTGAATGTGCCAAACACATGTAACTCTGTTTCTTGTTTAGGTCTAGTGAAATGTAAGTAGCAGAGAAGGCTACCTTATATTCCTTTTTACGCTGCTCAAGAAGTCCTGCAAGTTCTTCAAGAGAAAGCTTTATCTTGTCAGTGCTGTCCTTGAAACCTGCACTGATTGCTTTCGCTGAAATCTGATTAAGTGCCTCCCGAACCTCATTAAAAAGGACTTCCGCTTTATTAATCACCTACATAATAGAAAATTAGAAACCATGACAAACAAGTAAAATCAGACTCCTGCCTTTGTTGATTATATACAAGTATTCAATTAAAATGAAGAAAACTTGTAACCTCTTCTGATTCCTTTTGAAGCCAGTCCTGATTTTCATAGTTAAACTCAAGTTTTGCTGGTGGCAAAAAAACTGCAAATATATTGATTGAAGCATAGCGGAAGCAAGCCACCATTCGCCCAAAACTGCAGTGAAGAAAATATATGAGACAATCAGTACTTATGAAATCATGCTTGTTTAACACAGCATGATACTTGAAAATCATACATGAAAGAAGGAAAACCAAAAAAGTGTAAACCCAAGGGAAACAGCAAAATGGTTTAAACATTCCACAATGACAGTGTTTATAAAGAAGCAAATCTTCATACCCATAGAACCGGAGACAGTCTCTGTGAAGGGAATGACCACAGTTGGCCACACGACTAGCCGCTGCATGGTTAGAGAAGCTAAGCTCCAAAAATTTGCCAAAAGACAACCCCCAAGCAGCATCTGACATCACAATTCTGCGTGTGGCTGGAGGAAAACCACTGATCCGAGGACATTTCAGGCACCGATGCCACATCCAAATTTTCCCTTCGCGTTGTCCAGGTAGCAGTTCAGGCAGTTTCTTAACAGATATTGTCAAACTACCTTGCCTATGAGTATAACTATGAATGTGTGCTTCTGCTGGCATCGCACACGATGGGCAAGAACGATCCTAAACAAGAGAACAATGTAAGCCTCAGCTATTTATAACCAGAAATTTTTGCCAATATGTTAGGCTTCATAACCTCTGGGCTCTGGTCCTACATATTTAAATAGCTTGGAATCTTTAAACCAATTTATTTTCGTTCTCCACTTTTCCCTCCAGTCTTCCTCTCTCCTAAACTTGCCATCCTACTAGTTCATGGATTTATTTTATGATTCTATGAGCCTAGAAACTTTTAAGTTAGACCCACAATTATCAATGTCCCAATAATACGGTAACAAGTACGTAACCATGAGACTTTAATTGGATTAGCTGGTAAACTTGGTTTCATCATGAACTCTGTTTCCTAACAATTGCTTAAAAGAAAAATAATGGATGAAAAACACACTTAAGTGAAAATACCTGATCAAAGAGATGATCCCTTAAGAATCGTCCTAAAGGCTTGTCAAAGCTCCCATAGTATTTGATACGGAGTAGATGAGCCCGCTCACACACAGATCCCTTCCATACACATCTTGTTGACAAGGAAACCAATATGCTTTGATGGTCAGAGGTTGACGGGACAAGTTCTCCTTTGGAAGAGTCCATCTGTTCATGTCGACTAGTATTTTGATCTCCTGCTATTGTAGTTTCATGAGTGTAACCACCACCGGTTACTTGTACTGTGGAACTGGGTGAGACAGACCACTGATCTTTATGAACAGAAGAGTCTTCCATGGGAACTGATAGCTGCCTGGATTCTAGAGTACGAACTAACCCATCATCCTTGGAGGTAATCACTACCGAGGGCTTACAGTGAACAGTATCCAAGTTGTCAAGCAGTCTTTCAGAAGGTTCAGTCCTGTCGCTTCCATCTAATTTCCCCTGCAAATGAGTCTTACTAGAAGTGGAATTGTAAGTAAGGTCACCGTTGTCTTTATGTGGCTCACCCATTAACTCAGTAGTTGGAGACTTTTCAGCACTGGAAACAGTAAAACCAGGTATTGTAGATATTGATCTGTTAATTGCTGATGGTTTATCAGGTAAAGCCACTGTAATTGGGGCCTGCAGAGGAAGTTCTGGAAAGGAAGCACCTTCATCTGCTAGGAATGATGTCTCAAGAGCCAAGTGATATGCTGCAAAAACTCCATACTGAATCACATGTTTCACTCTCTTAAGTTCATCTTCATGTGCTCCCTTGAGCAATATCTGAAAAACAGATAAAACAGCCATATATTAAAATTCTTTTGATCAGAGATACTATAGCATAATTATAGTAGGTTACAGAATTTATGTCTGAAACACCTAAAATTTCATGGAACTTACTGTACAGCCCAAAGGCCTAGGGCAACCATCAAAATACATTAAAGTCTTTGCCAGTTTCTTCACACCTCGAGAAATGCTAACATGGTTCTCGACAAACTTCTCCACATGAAACATGTCACAATAACCCAACTTTGGTGATGTGAGCTGGTCGACCGAAGGGACAATCTGCGCACCAGTGCAGCGGGATATGCGCTCTAGGAGGGGCCTTTTAATATTCAAAACAAGAGATATGTCTTTCGCAAGAAGATATTCTTGAGCAAACCGCGAGACAGACTTCTCCACCAAGAGAATGTCAGGATTGTGAGAGTCAATTTTGGCAACAGCCATCTTCAAATGGTCCATTTCCTGAAAAACCAGAAACATCCTTTAATAAGGCAGAAAAGCTTTCACCGCCTATTCCTCTGAAGTGACAGAATTATGATTTTTCTTTCTCCCAGTTCATGGTCTTAGCGAAAAGTATAAAATAGAAAAAAAGATTGACACCTGTTGCAACAAAGTATCAAAACTCGACAGCTGGTTAGAGACGCGTTGATACTCCAGAGCTCCTCCAAGGATTAGCAGACGCGGTTTCTCAATTTTTGAAGTCATTCGCCGATGAGCCACATTTTTCTTGCAAACAACACCTCTCACGACCATACTAAGAAAATGACATTCAAGTCTAGTCAGTCCTACGGAGATTAGCAGTTAATTCACAAAAAATTGACAGCAGAAATATGAAGCCAACAAAAACACAAAATGTTATTTTTTCAACTGGACTTTTCAGGTAGTGAAATTATCAAATAATAGACAGCAGAGAATATAATTTCTCGTAACTCCAAAGTACAGGTCCTTCTAGTTACCTAACTCAGAATGGATTAATACTTCAACCATGATGTAATTACATAGGACAACAAACATAAGCATAAGTAGTATTTAAAATTTGAAAACCCACAAATGTGCTACTGAATGACATTAAACACAGTAAATCTAAAATAAGGAGTCCTGAAAATTTACCTCTCACTGCGACGTCCACAGGGGATGCATTTAACCTTTACATATCCTCCTGGATCCATTCCTCCACTTCTGCTCATATCTGGTTTGAGAAGTATTGCAGCCTCCCAGGACAATGATGTTATTATATCAAGCCAGCCTTCTTTATCGCCTTCGTCAACCATAGGCAGATTATCAACCTCCAAAAGTTGTGCTACTAAAGCCCTAAAGTGCCCTTCAACAACATTTTTCATAGCACCATTGGACTTTTCCTTAGAGTGGAACTCCCTATCACCAAAGCTATTTGATGGACGAAGGTATCCCCAGTCACCTCTATCACCTTCATCACCGTCATCATCAGATAACACTGCTTCTCTTTCATCTTCTTCATTATCTGGCTCTGGCGGTAGCCATAAGAGCCCATCACTCTCAAAATCCACTATTTCCGGCTCAAAGGATTCTTCACAAGGAGATGGGGGGCCACCGTCTTTCACATCATTCCATCCATCTGCTTGCATGCTGGGTTTATCTACCGTTTCAGTACTCAGTGCGTCAAGATCTTGATCAGGGGGCAAGAAACTTTGGATGTTTGACCCTATGTTTGCTCCAACATCATGAGTTTCATGTGACCCATAGACACGATCAACTTCATCGAGACTGATGGAACCATAGTAGTCATTTCCTTGTGAGTAAGATTGTGCATAGTCAGACTGATAACCGTCATCATCATCATCTTCAACATCACTCCTGCCACTATCAATTCCAAAAATAGCACTCAACAAACAAATTCATAATAACACAATATTGAATCGTTTTCAAAGATCTCGAATAACACACACACACAGTTGGTGCATGGCAATATAGAGGCCTTTTAACTATTATCAAAGACGACATACAACACAAAAAGTTACCTGTTCACAAAGAATTCGACTGGATTCTGAGAAGAATCTAACACACGACCGTAAGGATCTGAGCTTCTATGCGACGATGCATTATCCTGTTCAGACTTCTCAAAATCCGTGCTTGAAGAGACATGATGGCTAGCTTGAGGCTTCATTTTAGGTCCAGAAGTCGAATCAACAGTGCAATTACTACAGTTAGACGTGCAATTAGAAGCAGTACTCGCCCCGCTCCTCGCAGAAGAAGACGATGAACTAAAATGAAGGCTGATAATAGAAGCACCGTTATCAGGCGGAACTATCCCTTGTTCCCACTGCTTATAACAATAGTTACAAACCCTGATCCTCTCTGGCTCCTCATGACTCTCCTTTGTCTCATCAGAAGGAGACGGAACCGAGTTCGCAGCGCATTTCGCACAAAACACTCTACCGCAGAGACGGCAATGGTGTCTCCGGTTAAACACGGTGAAGTGAGAATCGCATTCGTAACAGACAGGACAGCTCTGGTCAGGCATCCAAAAATCTCTCGACATATGCGAAGAGGAAGATTCAGACTTTCTAGGTATCCATGATCTTACTATATCAACGAAACCAGAAGGTGATGCTTGTGCTTTGTTACCTTGTGGTGTTGGTCTTGTTGATTCCATGTATTGAAATCTCCAATAACAAGGAGATTCATCTTCATGTTACAAAAACAACAACCATTTTTGCTTAATCGCATTTAAGCTATAATCAAAGCAGATCTAGACCAAATCACACTCTCAGCTTTTTCAAAATCCAAAGATCCCTAATATCAATTTCAAAAGCTCAGATTCTTCCTTGTGATCACAGAATCGAAGAAAATGCGAATCGATAAACCCCACGAAACGGAGGATTCTCGCTTTGTTACGAAGCTTTTATGAATGGTGAGCTACACGAAGCAATAAACGAAGCTTTTAATATCAAAACAAAAGAAGAAACAAAATACACAGAAACGGTGAAGGCAAAAAAAATCAAATAGAGAAGGCGAATATTTCTTATGGATAAGATTTGAAATTAATTAGAGGAAACATAGACAATATAATATCTGAGAAATTGGAAGAGATTCATCGATTTTTCACGGAAACCCAAACAATGGATTCGAAGAAGAAGAAGAAGAAGAAGAAATTATTTTTTTAAAAATCGGTGAAATTAATATTAGATATAAAATTGGGAGGAAGAAAGAAGAAGAGATTATGAATTGGTTACAATAAACAAAAGATGAGCAAGTTTCTTCTTCTTCTCCTTTCTTTTTAATTTTCTCTCCGTTTTTGTGTTCACGACTTGTCTGATCTTTGTTGTTGCCTTTTTCTGTTTCACTTTTTTAATCGCGTATATATCATTATATCCGACACGTATCTCATACCAAAATAATTTTATTTCACATATAATATAAGTTTTTTTTTCATGGATATAATATAAGTTTTATACAATGCAAAAAATATTAATAATGCAAGTTTTATTTTGTTAATGATATTAATATAAGCTCAATATGTCGACAACATAAAATCAAAATTGTTATTGTCTTTTTCAATATGCTAACCGTTGTTATTACAAATTTCTTAATCATAAAACATTATCTTCCTTTTTTTGTTAAGCAATTCAAATTTGTATGTATTTTATTACCGTAAGATTTGGCTCATAGTCTTTTTGTTGTTTTTTTTTGATAAAAATGGTATTTTTGTTATTATCAATGCTAATATTACCATATAAATCAATTAGTTATATACATGAAAATTTAAAGTGATGGTCCACAAAATCATTTTTCTTAAACATAGTTTAGGAGTATTAGATAAGATACACAGATGTTCAAAGTTTTCTAAGAAGTAAAAATTAGGTAAGAGTCAAAAATGTGCATGGGAAAAGAGGAAAAAAGAGAGCACGTGACATGATTTGTTGTCAAACACATGATCTATGATCTATCCAAATGGATGCTGTCATTATAACATTCATGTATTTTGTGATGTGGTCTACAAAAAATACAATTTAGTGTTGTATTATTATTATCAATCAATCAATCATGACCTCAAAATACTTGCATTAGCTATGTGTCCATTACCATATACCAAGAGACAAAACTTGGCGAACTTTTAGATATCAAAAGAGAAAAGTCAATGCCAAAATCAGATTACATTTGTCTTAAAAGTATGCATCACATAAGACGCTAGAGACGAAAAGGACAATTTGTAATGTCTTTATAGATTGGTTTTAACCAAGGATGGGGAAGATGCGAGCAATGTGTTCCAAAGGAACATTCTCACTTGTGTTCTTCTTAAGCTCAGGATGGTTAAACTCGTTTTGCGGTAAGACGATACTTCCTTCTTCTTTCGCAACAATCCATCCGTTGTTGGTTACTTGGTGCTCGATGTACTTGTCTAGAGATGCACCTTCCATGTTAAAAGCCTGTACAAAATGTTCATAGCTAATAAGCAAAGGCATTTATCAGCAAGCAAATGTCAGAAGACTAGATTACATGATACAAAAGCGAGAGACTTCGCATCCAAAGTTCTAAGATTTAATAACATAAACCTATCATGTGGTGAAAAGCAAGAACCATAAACTCAACAACATACCTCAGCAAGGACAGATCTTGGAACTTTTTGGTAGCTTAAGCTAAGAAGGTGACTTGCATATGCTTGGATAGCTTGCTCAAAACCTGGCATTTTAATCTCACGCGTGTAAGACATTTACTAGACGATTTTTCTATCATTAAGTAACTAATCTAGTTCCAGATATTTGTTATTAGTAGAAGATTTACTAATGATTCCACAGCTTCTTACCGGGAACGGCCTCGAGAATGTTACGGTTCTTGGCAGCTTCATCCCAAAACTGTTGAAACCTCCCAGTCTACAAAAGGCAAAACCAAGTGTTTTAAACACTAAAAAAAGTACACTTTTCTCTGGTTTCTCAACTAATACTTATGTTTACATATACCTCAAGGTAGTGCGAGAGAACAACGAGTGCCTTGAACTGCTCCTCCATTTGCTTAAAACACACAATTCAAAACAAGTCCTTTTAGTAATTCTCAAGAATCCAAAAACATTGAAACTCAAAAAACTTCATCATCAAATGTTTATGCTTGTAAGAAAACAAACCACTCTTTCAGGAATCAAGAAGAGACAAAGGCTGAAATCTGATGTAGGCATAGCCATAAGAGCCTTTCAAAGAGACAAAAAGCAAAAAAAAATCACAATGAGTAGACACTTCACAAGCCAATCAAAAACAATATAAAATCTAATAAATCATATACCTTGACAAGGATTCGAGCCACAATATGAGTATTAATCCTCTCAGGCTCAAACTACATAAAAACAAACACTATAATACACTAAAAACAAAGCCATGGAATAAAGTGTTGATGAATCAATCTTATAGAGAATCTAAAGCAACCTGATAGAGACGAAGCAAGCATAGATTTGCATCGAGGCTATACGTTTGCGATGTAACCTGAGAAAACGATAACGAAACAATCAGGGATTTGATAAATATGTTCATTTGATAAGCCAAAATCAATAGGAGGGGAGACCTGCTCGTTAACGTAGTTTTCGAGATCAGGCAAGAGTTCAGGGTTGAATGGATTTACGGAGACGAGCTGCTCTACGGTGTATGAGCTTTGCTCCTCCGTTGATTCGATCTCTTTAGTCATCTCTTCCTTCTTCTTTCTCTCTTTGTGCAGTGGAGTTTCGTTTCGCGGCTGAGACGATTCTAGGGCTTAAAAGGCTAAAACGACGAAGGGCTAATTAACAAAACCGAGATACAAGGGAGGGCCTTTTTGCAAATAACATAAATATTGTGCACAAATGTTCAAAAAATATTATTTACCATAAACTAGATTAGAGAATTGTTTTGAAATTTTAACTAAATTGTGTTTTACACTTTTACTTACACAAGTTACTATTTGTAAACTGAATCAAAGTCTTGTATATTATGCTAGTAATCATGTCGACTTGTAGATTATGTGAATGAAGAGGTTAGTAAACTTATTGTAGATTACTAAAAGTGGTATTCTTAAAGAGTGTAAAATCAAAATTCCTTCTAAGTAATTTAATAATACACATGAGTTTGAACAACGACGTAACTTACTTTTGTTAAAAGTGAACAAAATACTTAACCAATACAACAAATTCATGAAAAATGAATCCCAAAAAATAACAAATAAATTGAATAGTTTCCTAACAAATCAATGGCTTTCTTTCTTCAATCTTCACAGACTTTCAACGAATACGATTCACATGAGAGAAAGGCTCATGAACTGATTTTGGAGCAGCTTTTTTAGCAGTCTCAGGCACTCCAAATACATTCCAAAACCTCAATGTCTCGTCTCCTGCTGCAGAAGCTACGGTACAACCATCTGGACTCTGTATAAACAACACAACAAACAAACAACACAAGCTTTAGTAATTGAGACCTCAAAAACAATCAAAAACATACTCTCAACACCAAGTTTTATAATTACCTGTGCCATGTATAGAACTCTTGATGTATGACCAGTAAGCTCAGCCATTTTCACCATAGATGGGTACTTCCAAAGCGTAAGCTGGTTCTGTGTAAACCCATGTGAGCTAAGCAACTCTCTTTCATTCTTGCTCCACAACAGAGAACATACTTGAGAGCCAGTGTCTACAGAGTTCAAGCAAGCTCCCGTGTGACTGTTCCAGAATTTTATCGTCCTGTCTCCTCCACCGCCACCGGTTGCAAGCAGATTGGCTTGGAAAGGGCACCAGGCAAGGGCTTTGACCGCAGATGTGTGTTCTTCGAGCCTGTGCAGCCACTGCGTGGTCGAGTTCGAGGAGGCCACAGAACGGTCCCATATGTGTACCACGTTGTCGTTGCCACCACTTGCTAGCTGCTGTCCAGATCCTGACCATTTCAGACCACAGACCTCCTGAGTGTGACCTCTGTAAGTCTCCACGACGTGAGATCTGATCCGCACATCGTTGTTGATGATCTGCCCGTCCATTCCTCCTGTTGTCAAAATGTGATTGTTCCATGCCATTGATCCTACTCTTGACTGGTGACCACCCTTCATTGTTCTCAGCTGCATAAGAAAAAGTACAACACACATATGGTTTAAAACATGACAAACATGATATATAACATATATCAACCGATTAGAGAGAGTGGAGTTTTGATATTACTTGACGATTAGAGGCAGAATCCCATAGCTGCACTTCAGAGTTGTTGAGCCCAACTGCGACATGACGACCATCAGGTGCCCAGTTAATACTTGTGACAGGTCCCTTCTCTTCATCAACGGTCACAAGCTCAGATGTGGAACCAGAGGAAGCATCCCACAGATAAACAGTGTGTCCCAACGCGATGGCCAAGACATTAGCACTGCCCCAATCAAGCAAGTTGAGGTAGAAGTCATCAACAATGTCAGGTGCATCCAAAGTTCTCTCAGAAGTCTGTTACGGAAGTTTTAACAACAGATCAACATCATTTAACTCCAAAGCAAAAGCAACAATGTTTAACACCATAAGTCTAAAACAATACCTGAGGAATGTATCTACGAGGCTTAACGGATTTAGGCTGTTGGTGAAGAGAAGAAGAGTGACTACTTGGAAGCAATTCGACACGAGCTTGAGGTTTGTTCCTAAAGGCGAGAATCCGCGTGTGGTTGAGATTCATCGTCTCAGCCAATTGCTTCCTGTATGCCTCCCTGGATGGCGAACTTACCGTCGCTGATGCTTGATCTTTGCCTCCTTTCTTTCCTCCTTCCGTAAGAGCGTAGTGAGCATAGTCGAAATCCATGGCCGATCTGTTCGGTATAAACCTGTCAAGCTGGTGAATCACAAAACAAAATCAAATCAATAACACAACAGATATAACAATCTCACAAGCAAAACCACACAACAAAATAAAGCAATTTGACTCAAAGATTCTGAATCAAAGGGGAAATATCGAGATTTGCCTAAAGAAACTCACAAATCAAAACCCTTATCATACAATTACAGTGAGATCGATTCTGAACAATTAAAAATCGAAACCCTAGCTTTTGATTGCGTTAAAGAATCATATAGAAGAGCGTACTTACATTCTCTTTGGAGCTTTTTCTGGGAAGAAAGTGTTCTTGAAGAGGGAACCGAGAGCGAGAAGAACTGTTCATACCTGAATCCATTATCACAACAAAAAAAACAAACACAAAGAAAACGCAAACAATAGAGATGATATTCGAAACGGATCTAAAGATCTACAAATCAACTAAATCGAAAAACTAGATCGAAGGCTAAATCAAACAAAGCTTGCAACTACGAAGAAGAAAGCGTTAGTACAGATTCGAACAGAGAATAGAGAGAGATATAGAGAGAAGAAGAATAAGAAGACAGCGAAGAATTGTTCGTCGCTGATGATCTGAGAGAGAAGAAGAAGCAGATGCGATTGATTTATAAGAGTGGCTGCGATTTAGGGTTTGTGTAGATCCCTAATTATATAATCAGGAAAAATCCCTAACGGCTATATTTTCCAGAGAGAGAAAGAGCCGTTGATACATGTTTATCTCATTTCTTACAAAACCAAACCAAACCAAAACCAATCGGTTATGATGTTTAGTAAACCGGTTACATATTCCATTTTGGTTTAGTTACATTTTGCTTACATTCCAACACTTTATACACAAAAACAAAACGGTCTCACTAACAAGCATTTATGAGAAAGATCATACACGTCACAAGTCACAACACAAAAAAGATTCTTGTGGTTAATACATACTTACAAAACCGGGTTTGAAGAAGACATATATATAGTAGTACTAGTCTTGTTTGCTTATTGACTTATATGGTGTGTGAACCAAGTCAATCATTGTTAGTGTTTTCCTCTTCGGTAGCTCGGAAAATACGAACATTGAGATGAAACAGTTTAGTCTCTGTTTTGACCGGTTCGAACACGGATACATCACCAATGCGCAAGTTGTTGTCATGTACAAACTTCCTCCACCCGGTTGATATCCCACCGCGGCCACGAGTTAAGTATATGTTGAAACTCATACGCCATTTTGTCTGATTTACCTGCATCACCACTTCTTGAGGCTCAAAAGACATGTTCTCTTTGCACCATTTCTTTGGGATTGTCTGTTTTTTCACAAGAAAACAACATTTCATCAACCTTTTTTCGTCCCAAGGAGACTATACAAAGCGTGATGTAAGAGCTCTTACAAGAAAACACTTTGATAGCACATGAGAGCGTTTCATTACTATCAATAAACCGTTAGGCGAAACAGCTCTTCTAGCTTGAGATAAAGCTTTCCTTTTGTAAATCTCTGGCACACTCTTTGATGAAATCATCTCCACATCTTATAACACATTGAAAAATGAAAACACACATTTTAGTATCTAATCGAATAATAAACGAAACTAATAAACCTATGGACTCATTCTATATGTGTAAACAATAAGTGACTCATACCAGCTTTACTAGCAAGATTGTCATTACTTATTTCTCCGCGCATCTTCTTGAAAAGTCTAAGGGGATACTTCCCAGCACCGATTCGTCCTTTACTACTCGAGGATATTACAGGAAGCTGTCCAGATTCTGTATCAATCTCAGATTTGTTATGTTCTTCTTGCTGAAAACCGGTCTGAGATACCACAAGACGCGGTGTATCAGTATCGATATCAATGTCAATAAGGTCTTCTAGGTCATTACCAACAGGTGATATCACATGTTGCTGATTAAGTCCACATTCAACATCATCATCATGATGATCAAGCTTAGTGCGTCTCTTAGGAGATCTTGAAGATGTTGTTGCAGTGAAATCGATACCTTTGTTCTTGTCTGCATGCCCACATATCTTGACGAAATAAGAAGTGGGTTTTTCGCATAAGGTGTCTCCATCGAAAACCAACACTTCAAACTCTGAGTTTCCATTGAACTTAAAGACCAATAGATCATTCTCTTGTAAAGAGTGATCTTTGACAAACTTGTCCCAACCACAAGAGAAAGACAATGTCTTTTCATCATTTTCCTCTAATCCAACATTGTATGTAACACCACTTGGACTTTTCAGTGTCACAACATTGGGTAACTTCCCTTTGCAATGTGTTGAAAACTTCTGAGGTATAGCCTAAATATAAAGTTAAATACACCAATAAAGGATCAAACTTTTGAGATTATGGCCTAAAGTTACATGCCAAAAAAGATCAAACTTAGAGGTATGGCCTAATTATATACAATAATGGATCAAAGTTTTTGAAGTTGTGGCATGCAATATCAGTTCTTGAATAGAATCAAAAAGAAAAACAGAACTAATACTACTAAGAGAAAGATACATATGGAACTTTGTATCTACATAGAGAAAGTGATGAGATTTTGATAAAGTTACATACAAGACGATTGTTGAAACCAGGAAGGAGAAGTTGAGAGAAGTGTAGGGTTTTGAAATGAGTCCAATATAGTTCTTCTTCCCATCTCATGCAATCTCCACAATTCTCTTGCATCTTCTTTTTCTTCTTCTTCTCTGTTGCTAAGGAGACAATATTAAGACCAAACTAAAGCGAAGTGAGTTTAATGATAAGACCACTTTAATTTTTTTTGGTTAATGTTATTTTAAATTTCTATATACTATTATTTTAGTTTTTGAGTCCCTCTATTTGTAACACCTGGCATTTCATGACGACAAGTGTTTCATGGTTCCAAACCCAATAATTTGTTGTCATAGCAAAAAAATAGGACTAGTAAGAGGTGTTTTCACAAAACAAATAAAAATAAAAAAGAGTCATAAAACCAACAAAAAAATTAAGCTCAAATAATCGTAATAACATATGGTCTAACAATAAACAACAACAACAACACCAAAAAGACAATAATAAAATCTCATTAACAATAACAAAAATAATAAAAAAAATGGTAAAAAAAATTCAACCAATCAAATAAGAACGACGTCGTCTAGGATCAGTAATATTAATCCTCCAATGAAAATCAGTAGAGCCTCTAAGCCTAGCTTTCCTTCTCTCCCAATTAATCTCTGTCCTCCTCTGTTTCGTTAGCCTACACAACTTCTGCAAACTTTTGTCCATGCCGTCGTGAACTCTCCACCACCTAACGTGAGCCGCGTCGCTGGCGTAGACTAGCTGCTCGTCGACGTCGTGGTTGCAGTCGTAGTCTCTGTAGCATAGCCATGGCTTCCATCCCAAGTAATGGATAGAGTAAAGCTGTGGTGGCTCGGCGGCGAAGAGGTTGTTTTTGATGTTTCTTTCGTTGGTTGTGTTCGACCAAAAGTTTTTTAAAAAGTTTACTCGGCGAGGTAAGCGATGCCACCACACGAATATCTCGTTCAAGTACCTGAATATATATACATATATTTGTAACGATACAAGATAGTGTTATTATGAGTTTTGTCCATGTTTCTAACATAGGATTAGTCCTAGAAGAACAAAATAAAAACATTTTGTCTTCTATCCCCAAATTTTTTAATAATAATTTATTTCCATATACTTTTCCTTATTGTTTTCTTACAATTAATACTATTTGACAATAAATTATTGAGAAATTTCTTTAAATACTTTTACAGTTGTTTTGTGCCTAAAATAACATGGCAAGTATTTTTTGGACCAAAACACCACTTTATTTTACAAGAAAATACTGCATATATCAAAACAAGATTTAATATTTTAGAACTCAGAATTTTATTTGAATTTAATATCTAGTGTTTTTTTTTTTTTTGTCAAACAAATATCTAGTGTTTAAAGTTTAGTTTTAAGGGTTATTTAAAAAACTTATAAGATAACTTAAGTTTTGCTAATTTTAGAAAAATATCATCAGCATTTTTTTTGTGAAAATATGATGGTGTTTTTGAAACAAAAACATAATATTATGGTATTTTTGAAAACTACGTGCAATAAAACGCTTACCCTTGATCACCACCGTTATAAGAAACGATGTCGCTTCGTTGACTCATGATGTTACTAAACGTGCAATTAGACGGCTCAATGACCATAACACCCGAATTAAATATCCAAACATCGTTTCCTGTCGCCGACATCTCAGGGAAGTGAAACAAAACATCGAGATTAAGCAGTACGATGATGTCCGAATCAATAAACACAACTTTGTCGTATTCTGTTAATTGCCAAAGCCTAAACTTGCTGTAATTATACTCGTTGTAAGAATCTTTCTCCGCGAGAGGGTTTCTGATTCTTTTGATTCGTCGTAGCTTCCATCCCGCGGCTGCGAGGGCTCGGAGTTTCGAGACGGAGATTGAGTCGTCGTGGAGGAGGATTAGGTCACGTTTTGTGTTTGTTCGTAGGAGGCTTTGTGCTAATGTTATTGCACCACATACGTATGATTCTGACGAGTGTAGGACTGTTGCGTAGGCTTCACGTTTAGGTCTTTTTGTCTCTGTTTTTATCTTTGTTAGGTCGTACACTTTGTCTATACCTGTTTTTTAATTTGAGAAAAAAAATTATATTATATTCTATTTTTTTGTCATAAACTTGAATTAGTGTGTTGTAAATGGTGTTAATAATGATCATTGTTTTTCTTAAACCACAAGCAACTTAAGTTAATTAACTATATCTACCAACAAATATGAATGTTTATTTTGAAAAGGAAATTGTTAATACTATTACTTAGTTTTATTAATTAGTTAAATATGTTTCCAAAGCTACCTAATTGCAATACAAGTTTTAATTGGACTTATTGTGAGAATATAATTAACGTTTGATTATATAATATTTACTTTGAAAATGCAAGGTAGCTTGTAAGACAAACAATATATGGTGGTTAGCAAAAAGACATACCTAAAACACAACCACTATCATATCTAATTAATTGACATACAACAATCAATTTTAAAGCAAAGTAAGAAAAACAATTCGACTTGTTTTTGTTTTACACAACAAAGTTGGTACCTTTCACTATCAATTTCACGTAATCAAAAGTCCTTTTTATGTTACAATGTCTTAGTCACTACCATATGATGCATGAGACTTTTCTATCTCACATTTCCACTTACATTTTTTTAGTTAATTACTACTTTAACTTTGAATCAAATTCAAAACAAAAGTTAATACTATTAGCTAATTATATACATTATTAAAAAAAAATTAATAATGAAAGTAATAGTTACCTTGTGATGCCCACAAAGGAAGAGCAAGATTGCAAGATCCTATAGGCAAACTAAGCTTATGTTGTAACCTAACAACTTCAGGCCTATAGAACCACCAATCTCCTTCTCTCTTAACCAAATCGTCACACCGGAAAATCTCAATCATCGGTTGTTGACATTTGCTCAAAAACAACACTTTGCTCTTCCATCTCCAATCCCTTTTTACTTTCTTGTATGCCAAGTTAGCCGCGATTAGATTCACTTGCAACCTAAAAACATCTCTTCTCCATCCTTCTTCAGGGTACTTATAACAAGGTAGCTTCACTACTATCAAATCAAACTTGTCTAAGCTTTCGAAATCGGGCATTGGTATCTCGGGACATGTAGGCACATCCGTGTCTTCCTCTTCATCTATCCACTCGGGGAACAAGTCTTTCCATGTGAATAGCTTAGAGACATGCTCAAAATGTATAAGAACCGTTTCGCCGTAACTTTCCCATTGCGTAAGATCATAGTCTTCCATGTTCACCATACCTATCTTTGTTTTAACTAACCCTCTTGTTAAAATCTCCTCCATAAAGCTTGGTGCCTCAAGCTTTGTTTGGTTATTAATTTTCTTTATTTGGTTATCTAGAGTGAGTTCTTGCATCTTAACTCCTCTCTCTACCTATAGCTCCAAGATTAATCAAAATAACAATATGAAGATAGTACTTATTAGTATGAGTTTAAGTCTATGATTTATTCGAGTTTCAAAAACAAACTCACCTTACCTTGTGAGTACAATCGCGAAAAGAGCATCCAACAAAGGAAGCCGCGCCGCTAAAGTAGACTGATGAAGAAGTATGGAGGCAAAAGATAGTGTAGAGAAGAAAAGAGAGAGCAAACAAAACTAGATTGAAGCGTATCAATGAGGATTTAGTTGGAGCCATCTTCATTATCATCATCATCATCATTGTGCTCACATTTCTAAGTGATGAACATTTCTCTTTCATCTTCTGTGTATAATGAAATGCTTAAAAGGTTTCAAGGAGGATTGTGTATATGATGATTCTTTATATATATGGACAAAGTATAAAGAAGTTAGAGAATATTAGTATATATATGTATAGTGTAGAAGTTGAGTTCTTGAAATTGATAAAATAAAACAAGAAAACATCTAGAAGAGTTTCATTGGACGTGTCATAGGATTTTTCTTTACTCAAAAACAAGCCTGATGTATATTTATATATACTAATATATAACAAAGATTGTTGCTAACGATTTTGGGTGGTTGGGCTAAAAACAATAAAATGTGTGTGTAAATACGTAAGCCTTAAGTTTTGTATTTTGTTCAACGCCTTCAAGTGTGGTACCAAATTAAACTATAATGTAAAGGAAACAATAATGCAAAAAAAAAAAAACAATCTACAAATTTGTCATCATCATCTTATCTCATTCTCACCTAATGAGTTATGATCACTTATGACTCAAGACTCGATCGTCGAGGTTTATAAAAATTCTTGTAATTTAATGGGACAAACTATGAATAAGTTACGTTACATAACTACACCAACTACAACTTTTGAAATTTTGTAGTTCAAAAGATCACAATAATTCATGTCAAGGACTCCGTGAGTAAAAGTTCATGATTTTTAACTTCAATTTTTTTTTTTATTTAAAAAGAACACTTAAAAATATTGTCTCAATCAAATTTAGCAGAGACATCAAAGGAAAGAAGAACAAAAATGAAAATTTAGCAATCTTTGGTTTATTAGCATAAATGTCAAACCAAATTAATCTAGAATTAGGCTAAACAAACATATCATTAAGGTGTTCCGAACCTACCGAGATGAGATTAGGCCGGTTTAAGCTAAACCGAAGATGGATTAGATCTTTAATAATGATATGCATTAGTAAAAAGAAGATTATTAAACTTGTGTTGAAGATGTAATATAGCCAAAAAAGAGAGCTCAAAAGGGGTTACTGTTTTATCAAATGAAACTAAACACATTTGTGTGTGAGTGTCTTTTATCTTGTTTTACTCTTTGATAAGCTTCTCTTGCATGTGTTGTGCACAACTTCTTCCTGGTGGTATGAATATTACATCTTCCCAACCTGAGTTCCGCTCGCTACTCTGCATTTATCGAAAAACATATACATTTATCACCGAGTTTTTTTTATGCCTTCTTCATATAAGGTTGTACAAAAAAAAAGAAGATACCTCCATTTTCCTTATAACATCTTCCAAACTCCCAACCTGCACAGGAATTCATCCATGTTGAATAAAAGATAGCTCTTGCAACATATGATATTCGACTTCGATAATCAATGAAACCTACATCTTCATTTCACCCCTTCTATAGTTTACTTTACAATTTTCTCCATTTCCATTGTTGTATTACTTCTGTAAGCAAAAATCAATACTAGACTACGCAAATCATGCCGAAGAATCTACTAGCTACACCCACTTTTTTAGTAAACCACATGTTTTTTCTACTTTTTTGTTCTCAAGGAGTTCTATAAAAGTACAAGGCAAATAGGAATTTGTTTACCATAATTTGTTGATCAACTCTTGACCCTCTTGTCTGTTTTGAAAGTTCCCTCTCTATATCTTCCTGAAATTGGTCACAGCGGAATTTTTTTTTAACAAAACCAGTAAAGTAACAGTTATCTCGTTGTGCTGGTTTGAGAGATTTTTTATTAGTATTCTTTAAAAACTAACCAACCTTACTGAAATAGACAGGGCAGTAACGTTTATTTTTCTTCTTCACAACAAGAAGCTCAGACTGCAATGGGAAATTACAAGAGAGATAATCAGAGAGACAACAGTGCAAAAAAAAACCAAGGCATTAAGAAACATAACAACTTATTATATTAATACAAGAAAAGGCATGCATTACAATGTAAAACTTTAATTCGAGCTTGATAACTGACGAATTCGCCGAAATTATGAGCCTTTATAAACGGCACCATATACCCCCAAGCAAATTGTTGGTAACACTTAGCAGAGAAAATGTGTAAAGAAATGTACCTGAAAAACCGGAACTCCATCAAACCCATTCTTGTTACTTGAAGATTTGAGCTGTGACGCAAGGAAGTATAACTTAGCTTTAGGATAAGTTTGAAATGAGAAATAATATCTAGCAAATAAAAACTGCAAGATAACTGTATGTTAAAAAGCTTGTAGCAAGAGCCAACCTGCAATGCATTCTTTATTTGGATCGGATCCGGCAAGAAACGAAAAGAAATCCCCTCAACTTTTAACAAGTAAACCTGTAAACAACATTCCTCTTTAAACTTCTTTGAACAGATTCAACTACAACACATGAATGTAGCTACAAAAAAGGATCACACCAATAACATCAAAATTTCCCCCTAAAGAAACTAAGTTCCAAGCCAAATTAAAGCACAAACACAATAATGTCTTCCCATTTTTTACATTCTTATCTTGCTTGTCTCATTTCAACATTCCTATGAGGACACAAGAACTCAATCTCCCATATCATAAACAAGTAAACGATGAGAGACATGAACAAAGATTATACTTCTGATCACATAAACTCATAAGAAACAGAGACATTGTCCTAAGAAACTATGTCTGTTTTCATATGTTCAAATATCAACCAATAGAGTCTTTAGGCCATAGAAGAAAGTTGTTTACCTGGTCAAGATTAATGGGAACAACCTTAGCATTGGTTTTCAATTCTCTTCTCCGAAGACGTGCCTGAAATATATCATACAATCACAAGCTCAAAAACTCCACATTTGCTTTATAAGAACATACCCTTTTGAGAAAAGAGCACAAGCAACAACATAGAAGAAACCTGAGCAAGAAAAGCTTCAGCATCCTCTTCACGGAAACAGAGCAACCCAATAGATTTGTCTCCTGTAGGATCCGATATAAGAACGAACTCGTTGTTCGTGTTGCTGACTGTAAACACGGACGTGCCTGCTAAAGCTTTAGCGACGTGAGATGGGTTCAAAGTATTCGATGTTACGGAGGTAGAAGAAGAAGAAGGATTGGATTGAGACACGGAGGCGAACGGCGGAGACGGAGGAGGAGAGAATCGCCGAGTAGTTAGGTTTTCGGCGAATCGTTTAGTGTCTTCGATTCGTGTGGAGATATCGGAAGCGAATCGATTACAGTGATGGTGAAGAAAAGAAGAGAAACAAAGGAAAGGATTAAGCTTTAGTGATGACTCCATTTTTGGATTTTGAAGAAGAGAGAAGAAGAAACCTCTCGTAATTATCAGAAGAGAAAAGCTCAAGCAAAGCTTAGAATCGTTTAATGGGCTTATTTAATACTCATTAGTGGGCCTTTTCACAATATTGACTCATTAATGGGCCTTTTCACAATATTGACTCATTAATGGGCCTTTTCACAATATTGACTCATTAATGGGCCTTTCTACAAATTGGTTCAAAATAAAATGAAATAATGCAAATTTTGTTTTTTCCAAATTCTACAACCACACTAACCACATGACTTGCAAAAAGCAAAAGTCACCTAAATTACATGTACATGCCTACATGACAATATCCCCTATAAAAACAGTAGAGATACAAAGACCAGAGCACACAACATACATACACTAAAAAAACAGCTCAAAACATGAGAAACATTACTACTAAAACCAGGACAATGTTCCTGTCTTTCATTACACTTGTACTAGTGATTGTGCACCATGAAGTAGAAGCTATACAATGTCCACAAGTAAACATGTTCTTAGCACCATGTTTGTCTTACCTAAAAGCTGGAGGGACTCCTTCTGCGCCGTGTTGCGCCGGGCTTAACGGTCTAAAAGCCGCGGCCCCGGGGAAACCGGACAAACAAGCAGCTTGTCAGTGTTTGAAGAATGTAGCTAACACGATCCCTGGAATCAGTGATGATAATGCCAAACAATTACCTGCTAAATGTGGTGTTAATTTGGGTGTCCCTTTCTCTAAGACCGTGGACTGTAACAGGTATATATATACATATTGCATTTTATATTATACAAGTGTAATAGTTACATGGTGAAATATTTGGTTACTTATAACTATGAACACAACCTTTTTTTATTGTGTTTTGTGAACAGCATAAACTGAATAAAGAGAACTTACCAACGGCCATGAAGCTATAATAAAGTGGTTATCTTCAAAAAGCAAAAGGCATATTGAACATATTAATATGTGTACTTTATGTATATGTAAAATTATATATAGGGTGTCAAAAAGAAATGTAAAACTATATAGTTCTTGGCAAATAAAATGTGGAGTTGTTATGGAAAATGTCATCTGAATTAGACTACAAATTTTCATGTTTATAGATCCACACATAATCATTTAAACTATTTCACATGATTTATACTCAAATTGAACAAACTTTGAATCCAAAAAGGAAACATTTTATTCTTGGAAAATACAAAAACAAAGAAAAGATGTGTAGATTTAGCTTCAGAAGCGAATGAGACCCAAATCTTTCAACCAAGTTAGTATCTCGACCAAACCTTCCCTTAGAGTCCGAGGTTTATAACCAAGTTCAAGCTTAGCCTTGTCACAAGAGTATGACCATTGGTGTCTCAGCACATTCACTGACTGTTTCATTTTGCAAAATTTAGAAACAACATCAAGATTCTATTATATGCCAAAAACAAGATAATGAATTGCAATCGAAAAACAACTCACCGGAGGACTTATTACAGGAAGCTTTCCTGTAATCCGAGAGATTAGAACAGATAACCATCCGTACGCATCGATAGCCCATAACGGAATGCTAAAGCTCGGTTTCCTAGTTCCGGTAATGAGCGCAGCCATGTCGAAGACATGCTTAAAAGACGCGTTTTCCCCTGTAAGCAAGTATCTTTCGCCAAGCCTAGCTTTTTCAATGGCAGCGATATGACCTTCCACGACATCATCAACATGGCTGAACGAGCATCTATCGTTCCCATTGCCAATATATCCAGGCAATCTCCCATTAAACCGCTCGATAAGCTAGAAAGACAACATTTTCCACTGAAAGACTTTAACTTTAAGCACGATGATGCACATAGAGGAATGAGAATCGATTAATCTAACAACGAATACACAGTTTCAAGCCTTTATTTTGTTCTTTGATTCTGTTACTATGTAGAAAGTTAGACACTTCATCATCTCATACCAAAGTATCTCTCTAATTAGCAACAATAAAAGACAAATCTAAGCAACAAAATCAAAGGAAAGTGAAGCAAATCATACCAATTTAGCAACCATATTGCCTGTAGTGAGCTTGCCTGGTCCATAGATCACACCTGGATACAGCAAAACTATAGGCACACCTTCAGAAGCAGCCTTCATCGCAATCTTATCAGAAGTAGCTTTCGATTTCTCGTACTCAGAGCAAAAGAACTTCTCACTATGAACCTAATTCTCTCTCAAAAACCATAGCAAAAATCAGATTCAAAATCAAACAAAACAAACAACTCAAAATTTTTTGAGAAAAATCATATACTTGATTCTCATTAGCAACAAATCCATCAGTAGATCCAAGCGCGAAGAAAGAAGAAGTGTAAATGATTCTCTGTATAGTTCTCGTCTCCTTCACAGCTTCTAATACATTCTTTAATCCACCAACGTTGACCTAAAATTTCGAAAAAAGTCAACATAACACAATACTCTCCCGATGATTCGCTACCGATCTAAGATGTGTAACAACGAGAAGCTTACTGTGAAGAATTTCGATGGATCTGGAAGCCAAGGCTCCACCACAGCAGCGGCATGGAAGACGATATCGCAGCCGGAGCAAGCATCGGCTAACGAACTATAATCGGTTACGTCTCCGTAAGCGAGCTCGAATTCGCCGTCGTCGGTTACTGGAGGTAAAACGGAGAGGTCGCTTGCGCGGCGGACTAAAGCGCGCACGGCGTGGCCACGACGGAGGAGGGCGTGGCAAAGTCGTGCGCCTAAGTAACCGGAAGATCCGGTGACTAATATTTTCATTTTTTTTATATATATTTTTAGTTTTTCGCTAAGTAAATATACATATGTTATGTTTCTTTGGTTATGAGAAAATTATCAAATATATATATATATATAAGTATGCAAATTTTCTACATAACCAGTGACGAAACAAAGAAAATTCAATAGTCATAGTCATTAGTCAATGACCGAGTTTGACCAGATTTGATAACTTTGAAAAGTATGTGTACATACTATTCTATATAGTAACAGAACCATAGATTATACAAAACACTAAATAATTTGATGTATTATGTAAATTATACGTTATCTTCTTCTTCTTATTTATTTATTGAAAAGAAAAGATGGTAATAATACGTTAGATTAATTAATTAATAACCATAAAGTATTATTGGGTATCTCCTTTGATTGCAAAGACAGAGGATCCAAAACCTCTCTTTATCTCTCTCTCTCTCGCGAGTGAAACCTAGATCCGATTTTTCTCCATTGAAGCAGCTCTACTACTACTACTTTCGATTTCTCAGGTTAGCGAGAATCTCTGCTTCTCTTCGTTACCCTTTTCTCGATCTAATCTAATTTTGCCCTCCGTTGTTTTTTTCGATTAAACTGAGATATTGCTTGTTTCTCACTATAATCGCTGCTGAGAATCATAACTAATCTCTCAATAATTTAATTTAATTTTCCAATTTTTTTGTTTCATTGGAAAATACATGATTCACTGTTAAAAATTCAATTTTTATTGAATAAATATAGACACTTGGGGAGTTCTGAGTTTTCTCACTGTTGTTTTGGTTATAAACTTGACCATATGTAACAATGTGTCTTTTGATGTCCGTGAGTTGTTATTACATATCAATCTTGTTCTGTAAAAACTTAACCTTTTGTTGGTTTTTTGTTGTTGTTGCAGGAGCTCTTTTGTCAGCTATGGAGAATCTATGGAACCTTTTGTCTCTGTTAGAACCTGCTCCTGTTACTCTCATTGTTACAGCTGTCTCAGTCACATTCGCATCAGCTTTCCGTGCATTAAACTATGGCAAAGAGATGGAGAGAAACCGCGATTTCTCTGAATCATCCATAACATTAGATACCTCTCAGGCCTTGATGATCCCTGTCATGAGCTCTTGCAGTTTGCTTCTCATGTTTTACCTCTTCTCTTCTGTTTCTCAGCTCCTCACCGCGTTTACTGCCATTGCATCCGTTTCCTCTCTCTTCTTCTGGTTGCTGCCTTACGCTATGCATATCAAGTCTCGGCTTGGTCTGTCTGATCCCTTTGTTTCACGCTGCTGCTCGAAGTCGTTCACAAGGGTGCAAGCATTGCTTCTTGTGTCTTGTGCCATGACTGTCGTCGCGTGGCTCGTCTCTGGGCATTGGGTGTTGAACAATCTGCTTGGTATCTCCATTTGTATTGCGTTTGTCAGCCATGTTCGTCTTCCTAATATCAAAATATGCGCTATGCTACTCGCGTGTCTCTTCGTGTATGATATATTCTGGGTTTTCTTCTCTGAGAGATTCTTTGGTGCTAATGTTATGGTGGCCGTGGCAACTCAACAAGCATCAAACCCGGTTCATACGGTAGCTAACAGTTTGAATCTTCCTGGACTGCAATTGATCACAAAGAAACTCGAGCTTCCAGTGAAAATAGTGTTTCCTAGGAACCTATTGGGCGGCGTGTTGCCTGGTGTGAGTGCCTCAAATTTCATGATGCTTGGTCTTGGTGACATGGTAATAATAATAAACATGTTCTTTATATACATTCTATGTCAGAACTCAGATTATAATGACTAGGAGGACAAAATATCGGTTGCATTACAAAATCTTGTCTTTAACCTGTTTTGTTTGTTCTAGGCTATCCCGGGAATGCTTTTGGCTTTGGTTCTCTGTTTTGACTATCGGAAAACTAGAGAAGTTGTGAACCTTTCTGAACTAAAATCATCCAAGGGGCACAAATACATATGGTATGCACTTCCTGGATACGCCATTGGCTTGGTCTCGGCTCTAGCTGCTGGTGTCTTGACCCGCTCGCCTCAGCCAGCTCTTCTGTATCTGGTACTTGTTTTTAACCGAAATATTAGACATATAACTTTTCTAGTTCCACTCCAATGTTGTTATACAAGAAGCCATTTTTATATGTGTGAATTTACAATGACATTATGATGTTTAATCGGGTTTTTCGGTGCGGAGGATGAATAGGTACCATCTACGTTAGGACCAGTGATCTTTATGTCATGGAGGAGAAAGGATCTTGCAGAGCTATGGGAAGGATCTGCATTATCTAATCCTGTTGAGAAATCTCATGAAGTAGAGATATGAGTTTATCAATCAATTGTTAGCTCAGAAACATTAAAACAAAACAAAAAACACAGACAGGAACAATACCAAATCAGGTGTTCTTGTATTCTCAAGTTTATATATAAAAAAGAGATGTTGTCTTTAGCAGTAAGTATTTATATCTCATTTTATTGCATTATATACCACCTTACATATAACCACAAAAATTCAACGAAGAAAAGTACACATTTTAACGAAATATATATGTTGGACTTGTATTCTCGTATCATTGGAAACTTCAGCAAAAAAAGTATTTATATCCATTGAAAACTTAAATTTACAAATATATTTTGGTATTATCTACTATCTAGTGCTTTAATTTGTTGAATATCTAGTAACTTTAGTTAAATTTACTGTTAGTTTTGCTTATTCATTAAAAGTTCAAAACGCACCATCAAAGTTATGTTATAACCAACTTTTTAATTACATAGTTTTTTGAAAATAGTATTCACAAGTTAGATTGTTAATAGTTCTTTTTTTGTCACCTAATCGTTAATAGTTAGTAACTTCATATCTCAATATCACTAGATCTTAATGAAACTATGAAATGAATGTAAACACACTTTGTATAACCATAGATTTTGAATGAAATTTAAAATACATCAAACTAATTTGTATGTAAAATTATAAAGAATGCTACTATATATAGTTTATATACCAACAATAAGAGTAAAATCTAGAAAGCTGTGAGAGGTTCAATAATTCGTAAAGCAATATTAATACAATATTGAAGTTTCTAACAATGATAATAATTCAATTCCCACTCAATATTTTTCAAACGTTGTATGATCATCAATGTCATAGTCATCCCATATACATATATTGTGGAGACGCATGGGCAAGCAAGCCCCAAAGCTAAAAACAAAACGATGATGAAAATTGTCAAAAGAAAAAGAAACTTCTAATCTAGAATTAGCTTTTATATAGTGTATAAATTATTATACCAATTAACATTTTCCAAATTTAACAAAAAGAATAAAAACATTTCTTGAATCAACTATTCTTGTCTTTACCGGACGATAAGGAAGTGGACACAAATGCAGGCTATGTAGCACTATTAAGTAACGCGTCAAAAGCACTCAAAGTTACAAAGTTAAATTTGACATGCAACTACATTATAATTAAATATAGGGTTAATTACTAGAATAGCTTTGGAAAGTAAGGTATTTATTATTTTAACATTCCAGAATGAGGTCTTACTAGAATAGCTTTGGAAAGTTGGTAAAAGTCCATAAAAGTTTGCCAAATTCTGTAATTACATAATTGTCATTATCTAAAATAAATCTAACAAAATTAATTATATCTCTAATTAAAAACCCTAATTCTAAACCTAACTCTCTAATTCTAAACCTAACTCTCTCACTCACTAAACCTAACTCTCTCTAATCGACGGCGCCTCTCCACATCTCTCCCTCCACGGCGATTCCATCTCCACGACGTCTTCCTCCACGGCGTTTTCTCTCCACGGCGTCTCCTCTCAACGGCGTCTCCCTCTCCACGGCGTCTCCCTCTCCAAGGCGGATCTCTCGGCGGCGGATCTCTCCACGGCGAATCTCTCCACGGCGGATCTCTCCACGGCGGATCTCTCGACGACGGCTGAAGCTTTCCACGGCGGAAGCTATCTCCTCGGCGTCTCTCGCTCCACGGCGCATCTCTCTCTGCGGCGTCTTTCTCTCCACGACGTTTATCTCCACGACGGAACTCTCCACGGCGGAAGCTCTTTCCACGACGTCTCTCCCCCAAACCACCAGTGAAACCACAACTGTTTTTGTTCTCTTGTCTCTCAGAGGTAAGTTTGTTTTGTCCTTGTCTTTGCTGAGGATGGTTATGATGTTGGTTAATCTATGAAATTAGGAAGGCTATGATGTTTATGTGAAAGAGATTTAGTAGATTTTTATGTTGTTCTCTCGATTTACATTATGCTTTGATTGTTCTCTGAGTTATATTAGTCTTGTTAATACATGTTTGTAAATCTTGTGATGTTGTTGATTTAATACTCTCTGTTTATGTATTTGATTTAGTATTCTCTGTTTTAAAAGATTAGTTAGGTAAACTGTTTATTAGTTAGATATATTTGATTGATTTGTATTGTTTTGTGTATGTAGGAATGACACACTATAGCAAAGAGATTAACAGGTATCCTCCTAGGCTTTATCCTCTAGGAAATTCACACTTTCAAAAAAGAAGCATGAATCATAACTGCTAGTTGTCAAGTTTAAAAGACCTGAAGAAATACATTGGTGAGACAGCTTATAACTACATTCGGGATGAATCACAAGTGGGCGTGTTGCTGAAGCTGGCTGATAGTAATTACGTATGGTGTGCTAAGATTGTTCATCACTTTCTGACCCAACAATTGGCAATATCTAGGATGCATGAGATTTGGTGTCTTATTGAGGGTCATCCTCTGCGGTTCTTCCTTCATGAGTACGAAGACATAACCGGACTCAAGTGTCATACAATAGAGTCTGTTGATAAATATGATCTTGATCACACTGAGCTATGGGATGAGCTCAAAAGAACTTTGGCCGTCCTCGAACACAGAGTTTGGATGGCTATCTGATGCGGTATACTCGTAGCCATATTTATAATAATGTTTTTAATATATTTATGCGTTTTAATTGTATGTTGGTAATCTTTGTAGCATTTGGCTCCGGCAATGCATATGCTTCGGAAACGCTCGCAAATATCCCCTTCCCCGTACAACGAGAGGATTGCATTTCTGGACCCATGGTTTGTCAACCAATGGAGATTTGACTATGAGAGCTTTCTAAAAGACGAGAAGAAATGGAAATTCCCCTCTACTTTTGTGGATGTATTCAACGGAGAATCTCCAAAATTGACAATGACGCATAAAAGATGGGTTAGAGATGTTGATCTTCTCTATTTTACTCACAACATCAATGGTAATCACTGGGTTGCAATAGAGGTAAACTTGAATGCTCGGCGCATCAAAGTATATGATAGTATTATCATGGTAAACTCAGATGAGGTGATCTTTGATTCATGCAAACAATATAGTCGGATGATTCCTCTCTTGTTACAAGCTATGATGCCAGAGTATTTAAAGAAGAATATGTCCACACAAGCGTTCAAAGTTTACAGGGTGAAGAGTCTTCCTCAAAACAATCAGACAGGTGATTGTGGTGTTTATGCGTTAAAGTATATAGAGTGCTTGGCTCTCGGGATAAGTTTTGAAGGCTTGTGTGATGCGACAATGCCTGCAATTAGAGCAAAACTTGGCGCCGAGTTGTATGAAGAGGTCTCAGACATGGATTGTTTCGTTGATATTAAAAATATACATATTTGTTTTTAGAAACATGTGTGTTAGAGTTTATGTTGGTTTATTAGAGTTATACTCTGTTTTTTTAACCCTTTTTGTAAGTGCGAGATAATCTAATGATGTTTTTAGAAACATGTGTGTTAGAGTTTATGTTATTTTGTTAGAGTTATACTTTGTTTGATAATCCTTTTTGTAAGGCGAGAGATAAACTAATGATGATTTGTTAGAGTTTTATTATTTTAAGATTGTCGAATGTGTGATGGTTTTTAGTCGGCACGTAAATTCGGATATGACATAAATAGTTAAAGTTTTATTATTTAAGATTGTCAGAATATGTGATGGTTTTTAGTCGGGCACAGAAATTCATATATGACATAAATAGGTAGAGTTTTATTATTTTAAGACTGCCAGAATGTGTGAAGGTTTTTTTCGGCACAGAAATTCAGATATGACATAAATAGTTAGATGGTTTAAGATTGTCAGCTTTTTGACAGAAAGCACAAAACAGACGTTAATTTCTTACATGAAGTACAATACAAAATATAATTTCGGACAACAAGTAAATAACAACACTTATTTTCGGACAGCAAGTACATAACAACATGTATTTTCGCATAAAATTTCGCATAGGGTTTGGGGTTTGAAAAGTTTATAGGGTTTAATGTACAAGGTTTCGATAATGATAGAGTTTCATTAACGATATAGTTTAATTAATATTCATTGTAGTTTGGTTATATGGTTTGAGAAATATATAATTATATGGTTTGATAAATATTATAGTTTGAATAATGTTATTGTTTGAATATTGTTATTGTTTGATTAATGTTATAGGGTTTGATTTTGCATATGGTTTGATAAATATTATAGTTTGAATAATGTAAAAGTTTATTTTCGCATAGGGTTTGCTTAATGTTATAGTTTGATTAATGTTATAGTTTGCTTAATGTTAAAGTTAGATTAATGTTATAGTTTGATTATTGTTATTGTTTGATTAATGTTATAGGGTTTGATTTTGCATATGGTTTGATAAATATTATAGTTTGAATAATGTTAAAGTTAATTTTCGCATAGGGTTTGCTTAATGTTATAGTTTGATTAATGGTATAGTTTGCTTAATGTTAAAGTTTGATTAATGTTATTGTATAGAGTTTGATTAACATTAGTTTGATTTCGCATAGGGTTTGAATATAGAGTTTGCTTAATATAGAATTCCACGTATAGTATTTCGTTCTTTAGTGTTTCATTGTTTAGGGTATAGGGTTTCGTTTTTTAGTAAGTATAGTGGTTCCATGTTTTCCACGTTAACCATGTTTTCCTAAGTCCACGTTGCACGTTTTTTTATTAATCTCATTTCAATATAATATAATAAGTTTGACATGTCACTATCTCTACCTTTACTTTAAATGTAGACCACTCACTTTCTAAAGGAAAAAAACAGAAAGATAAGATGATAAAAATAGACCATTGACCTAATACACTATATATAAGAACCCAGTAAAACCCTAAGAAACCTAACCAGCCGCATACAACACACACAAAACATGACTTTCATCCCCAAACCACTTCTTCAAAAAGTTATGGTTAGTTTAGGTAGAAGGGGATTCCGATTTTTGGGGTCGTTCATTGGAGCTGGGAAGTATTTCAACGAAATTGCACTTTCGGATATGGTGTTAGGTGTAGTTAACGTCAACGAGTTTCGCGAAAGAGCAGATCTTGTTAATGAAGGTTCTATTTATCGCCCTTTCTTCATGAAATGTGTCCGAAGCAACAACCATATGGCGAAGTACCTTGAATCCGTTCGTGCTTTATCTCAACAAGGCCCCAGTCAACAACATATAGACATGTTAGGAGAAGTTGCTCGTCATAGCCACGAGGCTCACTTTGCTTTTGGAATATTTCGATCTGTTGCGGTCTTCCGGATCAAGGTCTCTATATTATCGCCAAATTTTTAGATAAATTTGAGGAATTTACTGAAGTCTGTTGCCATAGCTCAATCCGTTCAAACAATGATTTCGCATATGGGTACCTTGTGTAAACATGGTTTTAAAGGTCATTGGCATTTTTCCAATGATTTTTCACCACCAGTTTGCGGCCTTTCTCACAACACTTCCTATGATGTATGCCGTCATTGTTTCGCGTTGCACTACTCCTTGAATTTTGTTGACATGTGTTAAGTTATGTATGTCGTTTAATTGTTGTAATAAAGATACTGGTACTTTGGTTTATTGATGGTTAGATTTAACAGTTCATAAATCTAATGTAACTGGTGGTTAGATTAACAGTTCATAAATCTAACATACATAAATGTTAAATTTTAAGTTCATAAACCTAATGTAACTTGTTGTTAGATTAACAGTTCATAAATCTAACATACATAAATGTTAGATTTTAAGTGCATAAATCTAATGTAACTTGTTGTTAGATTAGCAGTTCATAAATCTAACATACTTAAAAGTTAGATTTTAAGTTCATAAATCTAATGTAACATCATGTTTATCAATGTTAGATTCACAGTTCATTAATCTAACAACCAGAAAGTCATACAATTAGGTAGAAACTCTAAGAGGACATGTTTTGCGGTTATGGCCTCTGCTTTGACACATCGAACAAGCATGCGTCTTTCTTGGTACAGACCGCGTAGTAGGTGTCTCGAAACGGCTTCTGAAACGACTCATCTTGGGGCGTCCAGCGGGGATTTTAACATTCGGTGGTTTACAAACTTTCTCTGACACCGAAAGAGACAATATGATGGACTGATCCTTAGGCATGACAGATTTGGAATATCCGTTGCACAAATAATCCTTACGATAATATGGATGGCAAAGTGAGATCCTACATACTTTAGCCTTCTCACCGGCCGCAATTGCATGTACGCACGGTAGCTTTTCTAGATCAAACATACGACATGTACAACTTTTACTCCCAAGATTGACAATATCTATGGAACCATCACTCCTAATTTCGAATTGATTCATATCAATTTCTTGTACTTTAAGAGTTTCCGCTTTACGAACCCGCTCCTAAAAAATGGACAACTAATTATAATAACATTTGATAACCATACGAATTATAAAGAATTATGTCACTTACTTGAAGTAGCGTTTCAACACCCTTCGTAAGTACCGTAGTCATCCGATCCGCTTGTTTTCTTCTAACAGCAAACCAACGCGTCAACAACGCCCTTACCGCGTCAACCATTTCAACAATGGGATATTTTCTAGCATCTTTAAGAACTTTGTTTATTGATTCGGCATTGTTGCTTGTTGTGAAGTTATACCGCTCTCCCGGAAAATGTACTCGAGACCACATCCGCACATCAGCGCGTACCAAATAGTTATGAAGCGCCGGATTTGCAACTTGAATAAGGTGGAACCAATGATTAAAATCACCGGGACGGTAAGCTGTTGCTGCCTTCTTAACTAGTTTAAATGTTTCCTTACCATGGAAACTAGCCAAGATATTTTTGTGCAAGTGATAAGTACAAATTCCACGATGTGCAAGAGGATAAACCTTGGCTATTGCATTTCCTATAGATTTGTGCCTATCCGAGATAATAGAAAGACCAACATCATCTGGTATAACACGGTTAAGCTGCCTAAAAAACCATTCCCATGATTCATTGTTCTCCGAATCAACAATCGCAAATGCTAAAGGGAATATGTTAAAATTACCATCTTGCGTTGTTGCTAGTAGAAGCGTCCCTTTATATTTTCCTTTCAAAAAAGTTCCATCTACTACCACAACTTTTCTCATGAATGGAAATCCTTCTATGCTTGGAGCAAATGAAATGAACATATACATGAATCCGTCTAACTCATCAACTTCCAGACTTCGTAAAAGTTTCGGGATTCGCGCTTCTTATCCTATATAAATATGAGGGAAGATCTTGATAACCATCCTCAAAATTTCCCTTCACTAACTCTCTCGCAAATTTAAGTGTTCTATGCGCCTTCCAATAATCAACCTACACACAATATCAAGGGTTTACTGCCCACATATAACAACACACATAAGTTTCAAGAATCATAGTCTAACATTCACTTACCTTTATGCCGTAACGTAAATTTAATCCTTCGGCTACATTCTGTGGGACAACACCGACACCCACACCACCTACAAAATCTTTGTACAAGCTGCCTAATATATCTGGTGTCGCTTGTCGAGATCGATTTGAACGTTCTGTCACCGAACATGTATGTGTCTTCTCCAACACTTTGATGTAAAATATTGTGGACCCCGGCAAAGTGGATGCCCATAATCTCCTTTTACAACCAGGAACCCAACACTTAACACTATACAAGTGCGTTCTCGATCGAACGACGATAAAATCAAATTTCTCAAGAACCGTAAGCATCTTTAATCTTCTCTCCAAATCTACCCGTGACTCATACCGTTGCCCAACAAATAACGAAACACCAGTTCTAGACATTTCCATATATTCTTTACCTATCGTAGACATTTTACTATCACCTTCTTTATCTATGTCATCGCCTTTTTGGGCCTCATATTCATACTTTGATTCCGTGGGACACTCTTTCTCTCCCTCTCGCTACCCCAAATTGAGAATACATACCGTAGTCTTCGTCCTCGGAACTCGCACCATCATGGTCATCACAATAGTCAAATCTGAAATTCTCTTCTTCCACATCTAAATCTTCTTGTTCCATATCTTCTTGTTGCATACCTTCTTCTTCCATTTTTTCATGTTGCATATCTTCTTCTTCCAGATCTCCTTCTTCTATATCTTCGTCGTCAAATAGTGGACCACTATGTTCCTCTTCTTTGTCCCGATAGGTTTTTTTCTCAGTGCGTTTGCTCGGACCTGCTTCCGTGTCGCAATTACCCTTTACCGATGGCTTTTCCTTTCGTAAACTTTTTATCTCGACGCATAGACGCTTTGATTCCGTTTTACATCGACGAAGAAAACTCTCCAATTGTCTTTCATTACACACCAACACAGGAGGCACATCCAACGGAAGCTTGCTACGTACCTTATTAGCTAGGTTATAGCTCAACTTCACTTCATAATTACTTCGGTTTAATTCGAAATCTTCATAAACCATAGTAATCAAATCCGCAAAAGATGTTCTTCGATCTACACACAAGATCCGCGTTCCAAGATTTTCGTCAACATTAAACCACCAACGTTTTTTCTCAAAAAACCACTTACCACTCACTAAAATTATCTCCTCCTCCTTCAAAACATCCATTGATTTCACAAAATCACACTTGCAATCATTAATTTTCGAGGGAGATCCAGATACATTAACTTGGGAAAAGCCCTAAAATTATCACGGTGCCACGTCATAAATCTAACTCGTGAATGCTATTTTAGTAATTAATGATCTGGCAAAATGAGAACAATGAAGCGGTAGACTTAGGTTTCACTCATAAGTCCGCCACCAAAGATATTAGATTTTCGGGATAGATATATCCGCCATTAACTCCACCGTTAGAATCTACGCTCTAACGTTAGAGTCCAACATTAGATCGATAGACACTATCGATCTATCGTTAGACTCTATTGTCGAATCGTTAGCACCGCTGGACTCTATTGGTCTATCGTTAGACTCTATTTGTCTATCGTTAGACTCTTGTAAGTCCGCCATCAAGTGATTTAACTCTAACGTTTAAATCTAATATCGCAATATCTCTAACGGTCTAACCAATAATTTTGTAGTCACTAAAATAAATCTAACATGTCTAACGACTAAGTCTATGTCTTCGTCATAAATCTGCCGTCAAGTAAAGTAAATCTAATGTTAGACTCTACTGTATAACTAGTACGCGTAACACAAACATTAAAATATAACTCTAATGAATAAGTCTCCCGCCTTTGGAGGCACCAAGGCGGGAAATTTTGGCGCCAGTTTTTTTTTTTTGCGCTTTATTTTACTCAAAGAACCAAGGGCTTTTTCGTATTAAAAAAAATTGTTCAGAATGTCAGATGTTCCATTACATTTAAATAATTATGATACTTTCCAAAGCTATTTTAGCCATCTACCCTTAAATATACCAAACTCTCTTTTCCATTATATATTTGGATATTGCTTATCTAATTGAATCCAGCTACATTTAAATAATTATATATGTTTTCACTTTATTCTCCTTTGACTTTTCTTTTTATTAATACTAGTTCTTACATAATACATGCATCTAGGTTTTTTGTATAATATAGTAATTAGTAGCCGCTAATGCAATCGGCATTATCTTATTTAGCAATGATTAGTCAACATCTTTTTAAAGAAAAAATATAAGTTGTGGACTGAATCCATCTAGATAACTATATCATATTTGAATGTTGCGCTTTGATTCAACATGAAACCACATCTTAATTATGTAATCATTCAATAATGAATTTGTAAGAAGATACACATCATGTATTAAAATTGCTTCTATTCAACTAGTAACCACAATGTGTATATATATATTTGGTATTAAACTATTAATTCAACATATTTAGTGGAGAAAGCAAAATTCGAGTTTTGGCAAAAGGAAAATAGAAATGTGGTCATATGTGTACCAATACAACGTGCTACTTTTTTCATGCAATTACATGCAAATTAGGTCAGCTATTAACAATTAAAATAATTTTAATTTCACTATATGATGGTAAGAGTAAACGGGAAAACACAAAACACCACTATCATTTTAATTATTTAATTAATCTTATTTCCAGCTCATCATGGGACCAACCAATAAAAATTAGGTTTTTATATGTTTCAACCACTCCAATATAAAACCGTACGTGTCTATATGAGTGCAAGTCCATACTATATATATATACCATACATAAGCGATAACACAAAGTGAACCTTAATTATCTTCAAAGTTTAGCTTATAAATCACATATACAAAAAGCTTATATATAAACTGAAAATATATATATATATTATTTTAGTGAAAAGTAATAAGATGGTTAGGGTAAAATTATCGAGTGTAGTTATTATATTGATGCATGTATTAATTATAGGGCTACCTTATAATGTTAAGGGATTAAGCATGGGTTACTATATGATGAGCTGTCCTTTCGCTGAAATGATTGTTAAAAACAGTGTTAACAATGCTCTTCAAGCTAATCCTACTTTAGCCGCTGGTCTTATTCGTATGTTGTTTCACGATTGTTTCATCGAGGTAATTAGATTTTACTTTAAATCTTAACTAATATATATTAGTTATATCATATATGTGTATATATACTTAACATTTTTGATTGGTTTTTCACTAAGGGATGTGACGCATCGATACTACTAGATTCAACAAAAGATAACAAGGCGGAAAAGGATTCACCGGCGAATTTAAGCCTGCGCGGTTACGAGATTATAGATGATGCAAAAGATAAGATAGAGAATAGATGTCCAGGAGTTGTGTCTTGTGCTGATATTATTGCCATGGCTGCTAGAGATGCTGTCTTTTGGGTATACTAATATTAAAGACTAATTAAGATTAATTATTATATATAGTTTATACTGCTAGAGATGCTGTCTTTTGGGTATACAAATCAAAGATTTATTATATATAGTTTATATTATGATGTTATTTAGTAGTTATAATTGAATTAGTAATTTTGTTTAATTAGGCTGGTGGTCCATATTATGACATACCAAAAGGAAGATTTGATGGTAAAAGATCAAAGATAGAAGATACAAAGAAATCTACCTTCACCATTTCTCAATGCTACTCAAATTATTCAAACTTTTGGTCAACGTGGCTTCACACCACAAGATGTTGTTGCTCTCTCCGGTTAGTTAATTACATATTTTGTTAATTTTTTTGATTAATTACTACAACATGACAAATGTAAATGAGACTTTTGCTCCTCCTTCAATATGTTTTGATGCTAACTTAAATTGTGAAACTATATATATATATAGGAGCACATACTCTTGGAGTTGCACAATGTTCTTCCTTCAAAGCTAGACTTACTACACCAGATTCTTCAATAGACTCTTCTTTTGTAAACACACTCTCTAAAACTTGCAGTGCCGGCGACAATGCAGAGCAACCATTTGATGCCACACGAAACGATTTCGACAATGCTTACTTCAATGCACTTCAGAGGAAATCAGGAGTCCTGTTTTCGGACCAAACCTTATTCGACACTCCAAGGACTAGGAATCTTGTTAATGGCTATGCCTTTAACCAAGCCAAGTTCTTCTTTGATTTTCAAATGGCTATGCGCAAAATGAGTAATCTTGATGTTAAACTTGGCTCTCAAGGTGAAGTTAGACAAAATTGCCGGAGACTTAACTAGCCTAGCTAGGCCAAATCTATTGAGTTTTGTATTTTATAATCACACCTTTAAATCTATATATACTTCTATGGTATGAAAGATGATGAATTTCTTGTGCTACCATGTAAAAAAGTTTGTGTACTTATTGTAAAATAATGTCTAAAAATATGATATAACGTGTGATATGTAGAAACAGAGTAACGAATACTTAAGGAATAACTTTTAAGTCATGTTTAGGTTTTAGCTTTCAACAACATTCAAATATTTTTTTCCTTATATAATACAACTTACAAACTCAATCTGATCATCATGTATTCACTTAAGAAACCAATAATATGAAGTATCAGTAAACTAACATTCTCAATAAATACAGTAAGAGAACAAAAGACAGAGAAAGCATTCGTGTTATGAATCTTATCTTGGACCAGATGGGTATTCGTTTTCGATCTGAGAAGTTGAATCGCCGATGAGCCAGGAAGTGTGTGGTTGATTGTAGTTTTTGTAGTTGAAATCTTGTCTGAACATTTCCTCTTTTTGCCACTCTTCCCATCTCTCAGCTAAACCATCTCCTTCAAGCATTCTTACAACTTCAGACATCTTGGGTCTTTCCATTGGTGAGCTTTGAGTACAGAGCAGAGCCACTTGTATTAGCTTCTCCACTTCTTCATCTTTGTAGTTACCTTGAAGATCGACATCTACTAACGCTTCCAATTTCTTCTCTTTCAACAACCCTTTCACCTGTTAACAAATACACACCTGTGATTAACAACAAACAGAAGCAACACATATCAATGACTATACGATTAAGGAACACATATATACCCAGTCTAGTAACATGACATCATCGTCATTTGCGAGGCGAGCAAGATCGAAAGCCCTTTGTCCAGTAATGAGCTCAAGAAGCATAACTCCGTAACCAAAGACGTCCGTTTTCTCTGATGATTTTCCCGTAGAAAGGTATTCAGGGGCTATATGACCAATTGTACCACGCACTGCGGTTGTCACATGTGTGTCTTTGTAATCCATGAGTTTTGCAAGTCCAAAATCCCCGACCACGGCTTCAAAATCTTCGTCCAACAATATATTTGCAGCTTTCACGTCCCGATGTATGATCTTTGGGTCACAATGATCATGTAAATATGCAAGCCCCCTTGCTGATCCCAATGCCACACGTTGTCTTTTTGGCCAATCAAGCGGTTCTTGAGACTCCGGACGATCTAAGGAGGAGATAAAATATAAGATCAACACTGGAAGTTGGCAAAAAAAGGCGTCTACTGTGGAAGGGACTGCTGGAAATATTGCAGCAATTGGGAAGCAAAGGAATAAACAGATGAGAGATACCTCTTAAACACGAGGCAACACTTCCATTAGCCATGTAGGGATAAACAAGCAATCTTTCAGTTGGAGTCATGCAAAATCCACGAAGCCGCAGCAAGTTTCTGTGAACCGCCATGCTGATCATCTCGACCTCGGTTTGGAACTGTAGTTCGCCACCTTGGGTACGCTCTTCTTTCAGCCTTTTAACTGCCACTAAAGTTCCATCGGCTAACCGTCCTTTATAAACTTTACCAAACCCACCTCTACCTAATATGTTCTTGTTGCTAAAATTATCTGAAGCAACTTGTAGTTCACGCAATGAAAACCTTTTGAGTTGTCCTAAATGAACCTCTGGGTCCTCTTCAGCTGCAAAACAGCAATAAAAAGGTAAAAAACAGCAAGAGAGAAAACAGGCCAACCAGCTTTCACTTACCTGGAACATCAAAGAAGTGGTCTTGTGGCTGTTTCTTTCGCCACCAAGCAAGTGCAATGGCCGGAATAGCAAACAGAAGTGCAGCACCTGCAGCAACTCCTCCAGCAATTGCTCCAGTAATTCTATTACTCCCTGCAAGTATGATACCAACAATTTAAATGTTTATACTCGACAACAAAAACAAAACTGAACCACATTCAATTAGAAAATGTAAAGGGTGGACGAAGAAAGAAAAACACTTATCATATTCAATGACAAATACAAAATGACACACCTGCAGGTGATGGCGGTGTAGGAGAGATGGGAGGTGGCGGAGATGCAGGAAGGGGAGTCAAATTGGTGTTGGCAAAACTGCAGATAACTTCCAAATAATTAATCAATCATTCTGACCTTTCCGACAACAAATAAATTATGAGCAGGAAGCAAAACCTGATAGGTGTGAAAAGTGAAAAGGAACCATTAACAGGAATATCTCCAGTAAGACGATTGTTTGAGAGATCCCTGTATTTCCAGATGATATCATTTTCTGACTTAATACCAAGTCTGGCCAAATAATAATCAGAAACATGAACACAGAGAAATTTGGGAGAGACGAAGTTACACTCACAGAACTTGCAACGTCAAAACAGCAGTCAAAGACCTTGGAATTTCTCCAGATATGCTATTGTTATTAAGACGCCTGACCACCAAAACCACAATATCATGAACAAACACCTTAACCAGTTTATAATGCGGAAAGTAGAGCAAAAAGTACAATCAAACTTTTAAAAACATTTAAAAAATAGGGGCTGTTCTCAAATCTCACCCAACAGAAATGAAGGTGACTGAAAACACTACACTAAATTTTCCTAACTAAACCTTTGAAGACATTTTAAAAGTGCATTAAAAAGTGGTTAATATGGGTGCATACAAGAAACGGAGTTTCTGTAGTCGGCCAAGACTTGATGGGATGGGGCCACTTAAATTGTTCAAGTAAAGATCCAAGCTCACCAATTCCGTCAAATTTCCAAGCTGCTCCGGGATTGGTCCAGTAATGTTATTGCTATACAGCTCCCTGTCAAAACGTTTTCTCCAATGTTAATTTCTATGTAAGATATCAAAGTTAAGTATGCATCAGTTAAACTAAACTATCCCTTAAACATATCTTCTTTAAATAAGATATGACTTACAAGTACTGCAAGTTTGGAAGTTGGCCAAGCTGCATAACAAGCTGACCAGATAGATTCGCATTCCCAAGATCACTGAGAAAAACATGAAGACAACGGAAAAAACTCTTAGCAGATGCATAAAGCCTAACCATCTCAGCCATATACAGAAAGAGACTTACACACGAGTAACGCTATTCTCGCTATTGCAAGTAACATGAAACCATGTACACGGAGTAACAAGAGTAGCATCCCAGCTTTGAAGCACCTTGTTAGGGTCAGATAAACTGTTCCTCAGTGCACTCAAAGCATCACCTGCGGTTAACCCAGAGACAGAAAATCAAACAACTATCATGGCTAGCTAAATGGGTCCAAAGAGATACACATAACTCAAGCAAAACGCTGCAGAAAAGTGTCTTCTTTTAAGCAAAAAATGTTTATATCATAAGAATCTAACAACATTGAAAACTAATTATACAAAGAGAAGAAAATCAAACAACTATCATGGCTAAATGGGTCAAAAGAGATACACATAACTCAAGCAAAACGCTGCAAAAGGTGTCTTCTTTTAGGCAAAAACAGGTTTATATCACAAAGGATCCAACAACACTGAAAACTACTTACACAAAAGAGTTAAATCTTTATCAGAGAGAAGAGGTATGTATATACCTTCTGCGTTGCTAGATATTCTGAGAACCAAATCGAAAATTAGAATCAGCCAAAAGAAGCCACCATAGATCAATCTTCGTTCCATTGTTATCAACTTCTCCAGATTATCAAATTGGACCCTAGATTCCGATATTCATCAGAGAAGAAGGATCTCGAATCCTAGATTAAGCTTACCACAATCTCACACAAGGCACAGAGATGAAGAAGAAATCGAGATCAAAGCTATTCGACGCGTATTCAAATTCGTTGACTTGATCTGAAGAAATCAAAACCCAAAAATGCCGATATCGTTGACCGTTGACTGGTTTTCTCTCTCTCTCTAGAGAAGAAGAAGAATGAATAAAAAGTGTTATCGAAAAGCAAAGAATTTTCTTCTTATTAGAGCGAGAGAAAAGACTTTTTAATACAGTGAAGAAAATACGACAAAAAAAAGATGATGACGTGGAGAATTTCAAGCTGGTCAAAGTCAAACGCACACGGAGCATAATATGAATGATGATGGTTATGGTATCTTTTATCATAAAAGCATGATGGTGATATTACCATTACACATTAATCATCATTATCGTAATTAATTAGCTTAATCAGTAATTAACACTCTCTGTTTCGAAATGGATGGGTCCAAAATCGGCCCAGTTCGGTTTATACAGGCTCTTATTTATTTATGGGCAATAATAAAATCTAGTCCAGTTATGTAAGAATTTTATTGGATGTGCAAGATATTATCGAAAGCATAAAATAATTAAATAAAAGTATTAAAAAGATAAACGGAAAATACAAAAATAGAATATGGAAAGACAAAAATTAGACAAGATAAATGAATATTATATATCTGTTGTGGGGGTAAAACGGCTAAATATATTGTTCGGAGTTAAGGTGAAGTTCAGTTCGGGTTTAAGTGAATGACTTTGGTTTGGAATGTATATGTGAAAAAGAGGGTCGGAATTCTCGTTATGACAACTACGGTTCGTTTAGATAGTTCGCTAGGTCTTTCAGCGAACTGTTCTTATTATGTTAAGATAGTGAACAGAAAGTGGACAGAGATGCCGAACAGAATATGGGCAGAGATGCCGAACGAAATATAAGGACAAAGATGTCGAACTAAAAGATGGTAAATTTTATGGTCTTGTTTCTCTCTGTAGATTTTCTCTCTCAAATCTGGATCCTCACTCTGAACGGGATGTCCGCTATTTATAATAAATGCTCCATTTGGCGGAATTCCTTAGTGTGTGGTCACAGTATCGATCCCATACCATTGAACAATACCCTATCGCAGGGTTGTTCGGTTCGACGCTTAATAAATGCTGTCAGACTATCGTTCGGCGTCTCATAAATGCTCTGTCAAGGCTACCGTTCGGCGCCGCGGGACTGTGCTGTCAGGCGTGACGTGACGCCACTATCCGCTTAACGAGCCTGATTCTGATTGGGCCGTAAGTCATTATTTGGATTTTGGCGGACTTGACGCGGCGGGCTTCTTAAACTGGTCATGTTGGGCCTGGGAGGTCCACCCATAACAATATGTTAGTACTAAAACGAAATAATATGATTTGCAAGGACACGATCGGACATAAACAGATATCTTTCTTGACATATTTAAAGAATACAAAAATAATAATTAAGTTTCTAAATTGGAAATATAGAAAAAGTACGAAAATAAATACAAATAATTCAATACGGACATAAATACCTAATTTGTCATGAAAAAACAACAGCCGGTCACTACAATGGACTATTGTAAATGCCCCATATATAATGAAAAATCGTATCAGTTATATTTTATTATTACATTTAAAAAAAATATTATTTTTTAATTTTTTTTTGACATTTTATTAATTCTCTCCTACCACCTTTGTCTTTTCGCAATTCACATGCAACACCATCCATAGTGCCCTTTTCACGACAAATGACTCGTGTCTGTATATAATTTCTTTTTATTACAACATTTTTTTTTGTCTATTTACAGAGAAGAACCCAAACAAAAAAAAAAGTAAAAAGATTATCGAATTTGAGAGGTAAGGTATCATCTCTCTTCCACATTCGTTGTCTTCACCAAAATAAGTGCAATTTTCTTCTTCTTCTTCTCTCTTACACAAACCAAAAAGTTTCAATTTCACTGTTCTTCTGCTCATAAATTAACAGAGCTTTACATGGGCTTTTGAGTTTCTGAATCAATGGAATCAGACAAGCCCAACACGGTAACGAGTTCTATTACAAGACCATTGTTAGCATTCATCGTCCTTGTCTTCACCGTCTTAGCGATTCTTTCTAACCAAATCTCATCTAATTCGTTTCTTCCTCTCTGGATCCCCACGACCCGGTTTCATGACCCGGTTACTTGTTCCGGGTTTTACCGACACGACCCGTTTCCGAATCGGGTCGTCATGTCCGTAACCGATTTCGGCGGTGTCGGAGACGGAAAGACATCGAACACGGCGGCTTTCCGCCGCGCAGTACAACATCTCCGTGGCTTCGCCGAAGAAGGTGGTGGGGTCCGGCTTAATGTCCCAAAGGGCACGTGGCTCACCGGTAGCTTTAACCTCACGAGTAATCTAACGCTCTTTCTTGAACACGGTGCTTTGATTTTGGGATCCAAGGTGAAATCAAAAATCTCATTTTTATTAAAGTTTTCATTTTTTTATGTTCTGTTTTGTGTTTTAGATTAGTGGGATTTGATAAAGTTTGGTTGGTAAAAACACTATTAGATTAGATTAACGCTAATCACGCTCACTAGTAAATGGACCCACAAGTGTTTGAAACAGGAAAAGTTGGGTTCTTGAGTGGGATGGGATTAGTCTTAGGGTGGAGTATGTATTAGCAGTACTAATCAGTTTCTGATTTTACTTGCTAATTGTGTTTTCTTATGTCTAAAATAGCTGTAACTACAAACATGTATGGGAAGAAGTGAAAGAAACCATTTTTTTATGTAATATAAGATTCTTACAAGAGTTAAACTGGACTAGACAACTTTTGTCTAAAGCATGTTGATCTGTAAGGATTACTTGTGTAGTCTTCCAAATTTAATATTAGATTATTATTATTATTATTCTTGAGTTTTGTTTTGGCATGTGCCATGATACCAGGAGGTTTTGGTTACTTTGATATTGATTTTAAGTTTGTCTTCTAATGTTTAAGCACATGTAAACTAAAAAAAAGTCAGTTTTACTGTTTTATTACCTTTATTATGCTGGATTGTTTTACATTCTTACGTTTACATCATCTGATCACGGTTACAATATTGATATATTTTTGTGTGTGTGATCTTGGTTTGATAGGATATAGACGAATGGCCGATAATAGAGCCATTACCTTCTTATGGAAGAGGAAGAGAGAGACCTGGTGGTAGACACATTAGTCTCATTCATGGAGACAATCTCACCAATGTTGTCATTACAGGTTACTTTGTCTCTTTTGTTCGATGTTTCTACTTCGATTTCTCAGTAATGAACAAAGCAAAAACAACATTTAATTTACAGGAGAAAATGGTACAATAGATGGACAAGGTAGAATGTGGTGGGAGTTATGGTGGAACAGAACATTGGTTCATACGAGAGGCCATCTTATCGAAATCAAGAACTCTCATAACATACTAATCTCTAACCTCACTTTGCTCAATTCGCCTTTCTGGACTATCCATCCTGTTTACTCCAGGTTCGTCGTTATACTTCCTACTGTCTTTCACTTGCATTTTATGACATGTCACAAGTCTGTATTGTTCAAATAAACTGTGCGGTTTTGTTTTGCAGCAATGTTGTTATTAGAAATATGACCATTCTTGCTCCAATGAATGCTCCTAACACCGATGGTATAGATCCAGGTGATTTCTCTGTTCTGTATTAACCTTTATCTTGTGTCGTAAACTCTGTAATCATCGATCTTTGTAATAACATTGTAGACTCTTGCACCAATGTATGCATTGAGGACTGTTACATCGAAAGTGGCGATGATCTAATAGCCGTGAAAAGCGGGTGGGACCAGTACGGTATGGCTATGTCACGTCCTAGCTCAAACATTGTTATAAGACGTATCTCTGGTACAACGAGTACATGCTCAGGAGTTGGTATAGGCAGCGAAATGTCCGGTGGGATTTACAACATAACCGCGGAAGACATACACGTGTGGGACTCCGCGGCTGGTCTCCGGATCAAAACCGATACAGGGAGAGGCGGTTACATTTCGAACGTAACCATTAACAATGTGTTGTTAGAGAGAGTAAAAGTTCCTATAAGATTCAGCAGAGGCTCTAACGACCACCCTGACGATAACTGGGATCCGAAAGCCGTGCCGAGAGTTAAAGGCATATACATTAGCAATGTTGTGAGTCTAGATTCGAGGAAGGCGCCGATGCTGCTTGGCATCGAAGGAGCGTCGTTTCAGGACATATGTTTGAGGAATGTTACGCTTATTGGGTTGCCGCGGAGCGAGAAATGGAAATGTAAGGATGTTTCGGGGTTTTCAAGCGATGTTTTTCCTCAGCCATGTCCACAGTTGATGTTGTTGCAGAAGAAAAATGGTTTGATATCTCAGTGTTCATAAGAGTGAGTTTTGAGGTTATGATAGAGGAGGCCATGAGTTTTGTTTTTTGGTGAAGATTCATGGTTACTTTATTATAATATAGATGTCTTTATTTTTCACATTCTTTTGTTATTGATTGTGAATTTTTGATTCATTTTTTTACATATACTTTGTGTAACGATATATACTTTGAATTATTCAATGAATTTTTTTCTGCTTGGTTTATTTTTTTACCGACATTGTCTTCCACGTTGCTTGCATTTCACCTACTACAAAAAACTATTGCATTTTATTTTTAGGTGTAGTGATTTGATTGTTTATTTGAAAGTATATAGTCAAATCTCTTTGTTATGGAAATTAGTTAATCTTGGCTATTTAATATGTAAAGTAATGAATTTTTGGGTTTTTAACATGCACCATTGTTCAATTACTACTCAAGTTGGAGGTAACATAGATCAAGTGAATATAACATGATTAAAAATAAACAAGCTCTAATCATGCTGTAATTAGTAAAAAGATGACTAAAACTACATAAGCAAAGCAATTTAATTAATTAATACTCCGTAAATCCAGCGGAGAGAAAACGATGCATATATTATTCCCAACACAATTGTTTAATTAGTGACGGTTTAATATAACTAACGCCCTATAAATATCATACAAAATAAGTATGTACGTATTCCGATACAAGCTCCCAATTAGTACACAAAATTTCATGCTTTACAATATTTCCGATACATTCGTGATTTTGTAATTATATAACGTAACTCAATTATTATGCATTTTTTTTAAAAAAAAGGTAGCATGCATGTCACGGGTTATACTATAACCAGCAAGTCATGCATTATACGTATACTATAAGTCTATAACACACAAACAAGAAATATGTATACGTACTAAGTGCATGTGATTCACATACATAAAACATATATGTAGACCACTAGACCCCTATATGATATATATAAAACGAGAGTTGTAATTGATATAAGATGTATATGAAAGTTTAAGGAAGCAAAAAAGATGAAAATGATACGTAACCCTAATTGATAGATACCCTAATTGATTGTATAACCTAAGATACTAATCCAACTCCAAGAAAATCAATGAAAGTAACATTTTGAATCCCACCATCATCATTGTCATCATCTCCCATCAATGGTCTATCTTCACTTGAGTTCTTCTTATGATCTTGTGAAGCTCCATAATTCACAAACTCTTTAGACTTACTCCTCTCAAGATAAGTTTCTTGGTTTATATTAGAGGTCGATGAAGATCCGTATTGATCATTTCTAGGTGTTGAAACAAAAGTGTAAGGCCAAGGACCATGATGACTCTTGTCCTTTTGAAACCTCCATAGACCAATTTGGGATCTATTAAGACTAGAACTAGGTCTCAAAATATTAGGCCAACTTTGGTTGGTCACGGAAGAGAAGTTTTCGCGTTTGTGTCTAGCCATGATGACATGGAAATGGTTCTTGACCGCGTTATCGGTCCTTCCAGGGAATAGTCGGGCTATTGAAGCCCAACGATTCCCTTGGATCCGATGCGCTTTAAGAAGTCTCTCTTCTTCTTCCTCGGTGAATGGTTTCTTTGTTATGTTGGGATCAAGTTGATTGTACCATCTCAATCTACAACTTTTCCCTATATAAGTCAACATAATTATTAAAAAGAAACACTTATTGAGCTAAGGTTTTTAGATGTGATTATATTACCTGATCTTCCATAGAGATGTTGAGCTATAAAATTCCAATTTTTGGGACCATATTGTTCCACGAGTTTTCGGAGATTATCGTCTTCGATAGGTCTCCAATGACCTCTTTGGCAACTAGTTTTCTTCTTATGGTCAAAATTGTTGTTGCTTGCACTAGACATTTCCATGGATGATTGTTATCTATTTCTATCTCTATCTCCACCTATAACAAAACCGAGTTATTGTTGAATAAAGAGGGAAGAAGAGAGATTAGTCTAAGGGTGAAATGATAACAAAGGATGAAAATTAAGATAAAGAAAGAAGAAAATTAATTAACAAAAAAAAAAAAAAAAAAAAAGAAAGAAGAAAATTTAAGAATAAAATAGAGAAGGTTGGTCTTAGTGCTTCTTATTTTCTTGTCTAGGGTTATACATTAAGATGGTATGTCACTTTTCTTCTTTTTACAAGACACCCTTTCCTTTTATTTTATAGTATATTATGCTTATCATATATATACTCTATCATTTCAAATACACCTTTTAAATAAAATTATAAATTGTTTTCTTTTCACTGGTTTTAATTAAGATTCATAGCCTCATAGGTTATGTATGTTATTATTCTCTATAAATATGTTTGTAAATAAATATTGTTTTAAACCGTATATAGTCTTAATTCAAAGAGTACAATAATAAGAAAGTTTTTCTATCCATTTAATTAGAAAATAGCCTAGTGTTAGTTTTGATGAACAAATTCTTAATATATATATAGTTTATAGAATGAAACTTCAAGCAGCCTTAATTAGTAGTAGTTAATTTTGTTAGCAACCAACTTAAATTGACGACTACGATTCTTAATTATTATTTTCCAACGTATTGTTGTGATTACTTAACATTCTTTCCACTCGAGTAAAGAATCATCTTTGCCTTTGTTGTAGATAATTTATTTTTCCACGATTTATTACATTTTTGTTATTTAAAAAAAATGAAAGTAGAGGAAATATTAAGCTACAAAAATTAAGAAATCATACCATGACTTTTTCTTTTATTTACATACGTAGAATTGAATCCCAGTTATAATACAAAGTAGTTAAATATATTTTAATTAAACGCCTCCTCTTGAGATTCTACCATGATTAAAGACATTTTGTTCATGTCTTTCACTTTTGAAGTAGTAAAAATGGTATGGTCAAAATAGGGGGCAACACAAATAATATAGACTTTTGATAAATTCATACATCTAAGCTATATACACACACTCGTATATTTTGATATTTTTGAGAAAATAAACTTTTTAATGATATTCGTAAAATTTTCAAGAATGAATGCGTAGGAATATTGTTAGAAAAAAGAAGAAAAAAATTGGGAAATCAGGTACATTTTTGGACCTTAATTTAACAATTAGGTGATTTGTTTTTGAAATGGGTAATAAGATGATTTTTCTTCATGCAGTATTTTTTGTGACCGATATACTTCTCTATCGTTCACACATATTTATGAATGTTCACAACCTTTTCTATTTCAATTTTTCATGAATTACTTAATCAAGTTATGAATTGTTATAAATATTCACACATGTTCATGAATATTCATAGCATTTAGAAAGATACGCGTTCTAAGTACAAAATTTCAAATACAGAAAATCATGAATGTTCATGCGCATACATGAATGTTCACACGAACTAACAAGTAAATTCAGAGTTATTTTTGTCTTTTCTACATACAAAATCACCTTTTTACAAATGTATAAAAAAATCATCTTATTGCCAAATATAAAAGTAAAATATACCTACTTTACTAAATAACTCAAAAAAGAATTGCCTTTCAATTTTTGAGCGTGAGGCTTATGTCACTTATTGAATTTACCTGCAGAACTATCTGACTACAATCTTTACAAAAGCTTAGCAAATCTCCATTTTTCATTGCCTCTATACATGTTACTTTCATCTAAGAAACAAAAATATTCCTTGAACATAGAAAGTTAAAAACCGATTTGATCAATGTAAGATGATTGTTTAGCCTTAATAAAATCTGAGATAGTAGCTGCATCACCATGCCTAACCACTCTACCATTCTCCATATACACGGCTCCATCCGCGTACTTAAGCTCCTCTAACCGATGTGTCACCCACAACGCCGTCACATCTCCTCCTTTCTTTGCATTTATCAGTTCTTTTACAGCTTTGATCACACCCATCTGCAACAAAAACCGAAAAAGAAGCTCAATACTCATAGAGATTGGGTTTCATATAGCATTTTGTTTTGAATGAATCAAAAACCTTACTTGATCAGACTCATCTAAGAAAGTAGTGAGCTCATCCAACAACAGAACTTTGCAAGCTTCGGCTAAAGCACCCGCAATAGCGACTCTTTGTTTCTGACCACCACTCAATGTTTGAATCGGTCTCTGGAAACAGTAACAGAATATAACCTTAGTTTTAGTAAGATAAACAAGCTTTTGGTAATTCGATTAAGATAAGCCGAACCTGCATATAATCACGCATACCAACTGCATCCAAAGCTTGAATCACCTTAGACTTGACTTCTTCATGATTCATGTCATGATACTTGCCTAGACCAAATGCTACATCAGCTTCCACAGTAGGCATTACTACCTGCCATTATAAATAACATTACAAAAATATGGCACAAAGAGCGGATTCGTTTTGAAAACCAAAAATGTAAACAATTAAACAACAACAAAAAAAAAAAGTGAAAGGAAGATGAAGATGGTGAAAAAGGTATGATTCTTTTAACATATAAAACAAGAGGAAGAAACTTAACCTGATGATCCGGATTTTGAAACACAAAGTTCTTCGGCTTCTCTACAAACACAGTGCCACTTGTTGGATTTGCTACACCTGCTAAAATCTGCAGAGATCCAACCAGTTCAGAACACTTAAGCCTTAGTTACACTTACACACACACACACACACAAACATCATCGAAAGATTTGAACTTTCCCCTGAATCATGCCAATATAGATTTAAAGAACAGAGCTTTTGGTTAAAACTTAATCCCCAAAGAAGTCCAACACAAAGTGGCAATAACCAGTAAAAAGCCCTAATGGTGGATGTTAAGGATAGAGAGAGAGAGAGATACCTTTAAAAGGGTGGATTTACCACATCCATTAGGACCAAGAATCATCCATAATTGACCAGAAGGGATGCGAAAGGAGCAATCACGGAGTATAGGGATAGATATACCAGGTCTTGTAGTGACGGAGAAGCACAGATTCCGACAATCAACGGCTACATCGTTAGAGACTACGATTCTGTGGTTACTAGAAGGAGAAACACTCGATTTCGAACGAAGATGCGAGATGTTAGGAGGAGCAGCATGAAACAAACCGTAGCTATGCATTTTTGTCTGCACGATTTCGCTCCAAGTCGCAGCTTCGTTCTTCTTCTTCTTCTTCTTCTTGAATCGGTACACAAAGGAGCGATTGAAACTTATTATTCGGTTTAAATCGGTTTGGTTTTGACCATATTTTGATACGGTTTGGTTCAACGCAAGAATCGTTTATTTTAATTCCGTAACGAGATCTGCTCACGTTAATAAATTCAAGTTGTTTTTTTATTATTACAACTTTTTTTTTTACTTTCTCCTATAATTCAAGTTGTTTTAATTTTGACATTTTTGACAAAAAAAAAATTGACATTTTATACAAATTGTGTTTCACTTGTGGTGACAAAAAATAATCCGCCACTAAATTTTGATTTTTTGAAACAACAAATTTTAAAAACAACGTTATGTGCTTATAATGGTTTCTTTCCTTATCCAACATTGTAAAATATACACCGTTTATTCATCATCATCTAATTAAGTATACTAAAGTATTGGGATATTTACAAGAAAGATGGCAAAATTGATGATAATTAAAAGTGAATTAACAAAAAAGTGTATTTTTGTAATTAAAAAGGCGCAGAAGCAATGTCCCAACCACGAGGACTAAGAAATATTAATCTTTCTTCTTCATCATCATCATCATCATCATTTTTCTTCAAGTCTAAACATATTTCCTTTTTCTCATCTTCCCTAATTAATCCATCTTGCCTCTCCTGTTTTTTTTTTTTTAATATATAAATTTACATTTAAAAAAACGTTACATATAAAATTTAGAAATAAAAATAGCCAAGAAAAATTAACAAAAGTAGATAATATAAATATACCTTTGTGAAAATATTCATAGCTTCTTCAAACGTTTTTGTTTTCATGACAAACAATGCTTCCTCGCGAGCACTTTCGATTTGGTCAATATGCAATGTCATGGGCTCTGTATCTATCGACGATTTCCTTTGTAACATCATCGTCATTTTTATCTTCATAAAACAAACAAATATATTTATAAGATGCTCAAGAATCTCTCTAAAGCTATATTTGATTGCTATTATTATACGTATATGAGTCTTTGCAAGAATAATAAAATCATATATATATAGTAAGTGGAAGATAGGACGATGTATCACGTAACGTGTCTTGGTAGGGCATGTCAAGGCGGTGTAATTTGACACGTGGCTTGTAAGGGATGGTGGTCACTATGCACGTGTCGGTTTTTTGTTTTTTTTTTAAATAATCAGCCGTCAAAATCGGAATGCAATTTCAATTTTTGCATGAAGACTGTTTTTTGATAACGTTAGGACGAGATAGTTCTATGATCTTTTATATTATTTTTTAAAAAAAATTGGGGTTGGTCAGCGTATATTCAGATATTTTATTATGAATGTATTAAATACGTGGTAGTTTCGTTAATAAAATATTGTTTACGGTGCAATTAGGTTGGATGAAGGCTAATCCGTTTTTGACACAAATTTTAAAATAGTATATATATTAACCAAAACCACAATGTTTATTAGTATAATTTAATAAGCATAACTTGTGAAGTGTCGTCCCACCGTTAAGCTCAAAGGTCGTTGGAGGCAGCCAAAAGATAATTAATCAAAAAAGTATATACAATTAGGAAAAAGAATATTATTCATTTGGTTTTGTTTGTATATATATAATATAGAAACCTTTTCAAAATGTAGTTGAATTTAGATCTAGTTCGAGTTTTTTAAAAAACTATGTTGAGAAAACTGATCAATAATATATTAAAAATCAAATTTGTTTTGATTCGTGTAATTTTGTTCAATAAATAGTAAAAAATAAATTAGATATATGAATTCGTTTATATATTCGGTACAATAAAAAAAGAGGAATTCACGTATCTACACCATTTCAACTCCTACTTCACAAAATTACTCCTAATTTAATATTTTCACATATTTACACCCTCTCAAATTTTTAAAAGCTTGATTTAACCTTTAAAAAATTACCAAAATTAAAAAAAATTTATTTGGGTTCGCTAATTAGTGTTTAGGGTATAGTATTAAGGGGGTAGGATTGTTTGGGTAGAGTTTATTTGAATTTAATTTTGAGTATTTAGGTGTAGTTTTGTGAAGTATTTTGGAAATGGTGTAGTTTTGTGAAATGTAATTCAAATGGTGTAGTTTTGTGATTCTCCCATAAAAAAATTAGGAGATGATATGAGAATTTAACAACTTAGATAAATAAGATGCAATTACACAACAAAAAGGCAATTTAAATGTGTCCATGGAGAAGAGAGGCTAGGGATAAGCTTGGAGCTTGCACTTTGTGTATAAATCCACAGTTATTGGAGATTTGGCATCATTATCCTGAAATGCTGCTTTGCTTGATTCTCCCGGCATCGAAAAACGATTTCAACAACTCCACAGGGCTTTTGTCTTTTGGAAAAGACAGTACGGACGTCGTAGCTTCTCCAGTCTTTACACAAACATGCGTCTCTACATGCACAGAGAGGAGTCCCTGAAACAAATTAGAAGGAAAAGTTTCAGAATATGCACTTAATTATGTGTGTTTGTTTGTTACACCTTATGCATTATGGTTTTGAATGGTTTTGTTTCGTACCTCTAAAATAATAGTTTCTAGTTTTGGACATCTCTCGAGCAAACGTGGTAATGACTCCGACCACTTAAATTCTCCCATATTATTGATAGACAAATGAGTCAGGTTGCTGAATATCGGTATAGCTTCGCAGCAAAACATGAGTACCTTAATTAATTATTCTAGCCAAGCATATAAAACAAAAAAATTAAAGAATATTAGGAGAAAGTTAGAATACAGACCTAATTGAGAGTTGAGGCAGTTAAGTGGAGGTGTTTAACATTGCAAATTCCATTGACAAAATTTGTGGCGTCACCGAAAACATCACTTTCTCCAATATTACCATGCTGATGCACCTCTACTCCAGGCGATAAATTTTGCCTTTCTTTCTTGCAGCATTGTTAAGCGGAGATCGATTTTGGCTTCCACGAGCGAACCAAAATTCACTTTCGGATACTTGCGTGCGTGAATTTGAGAATATTCCAAATAGACCAGGTTTGGAGTATCAAAAGAAACACTGCTTGGACTGTAGGATATGATCAAGGTCATCAAAAACAAGAATCATGATATTGGAAAGGGAAAGTTTGTTGAAACTGATCAACCTAGGAATAGCACGAGGAGTTCCAACGACGACATGTGAAGAGTGGGGTGGTTGTTTAGTAATATGTAGACCTTTGTACAAGGAAGAGGGCAAGGCGGGTATGGAAAGTTGACAAGTAATGGCAGTAAACTTGGCAATCTTTTGAACAAGTAGATAAACATGGTTTGCCAAATCACTTGTGGGACATATGAAGAGTGCTTGAGGAGGTTGGTTAACGAGTGTTGGGTCAACACGAGAGAGCATACCAACAACGCTAGCAATTGTCTTGCCTGATAAGTTATCGGATTGAGCAATTAGATGCTTGTGAGGTGGGTTTATAATAATGGGAAGAACAATTTGGAAAAAAGAATTATTCATTTGGTTTTGTTAGTGTATATATAATCTTGCATATATAACAATAAAGATATCTATAACAAGCTACATACAATTTTTAAGATAATGTTTCTCAATAATCATAGACTTGAGAAGCAGCTTTTAGTGAAGCAAGTTCATCACAATCAGCTGGGATCCAACCAATAGATTGCTTCTCATTATCATATATTATCATCTGATCTTGCATTGATATATCTGTCAAATACAGACAAGAAGTAAACTCCATTATGTATGATCCCATAAACAAAAACATATAACATGACATTGGTTTTGACTTTGTACCGCCTATGAGGTTTAAGTTCTGGAGACCTATCTCTGTGCCATTCAAGATTCCTAAACATACATTCCCCTTCATCTGCAACATTTTTTAAAAAACCGATCTTTTTAGCATTGTCCTATAAAAGAAAAGAAACCACGAGAGAGAGAGAGACAAAACTGCTTACAGAAACGATGAGATAAGCTTCAGGGGGTATTTCAAACAGAGTTTTTGATCTCCAGCCGGTTTTGAAACTTAAAGCTAGAGGCTTGAAGTACTTTTTGACTTCTTCGATGCTCATGAACGGTCTACGTCCTTGCCAACATAGTGGCAACGTGTGATCATCGCGTGCTTCTTTCAACGGTTTTCCGCTTAGCTCTCTCTTTAGCTACAAAACAGGACAGAAGATTCGGTGAGATAAAACAACAGTCTCTTTTGTCTTTTTTTTTAACTTCCAAGGTTTTACAAGTTCCTTACCAAGTATGTTACTGCCTGGTACGCCTTGGAGTTAAAATACGTGTAAGAACTGCCACTGTCGAATACTGTCACTAGATTCTTCAATCCCGTTGCTCTTCCCCCGAACAGAAGTTCCCCACCCGTCGCAGGAGAGTAGTGTTTACTGAGATTAAAAAAGTTGCAGACTTACAAAGCAACAAGAGAGAAAAAGAGTGATCAAGGTAGTAGTGAGAAGAGGTAGATTACTTGTTTTCACGGGACATGGGTGTCCAAGAGACTCTTGAAGGATCATAAAGATCGTTGCCAAAAAAGAGAATCCCTCCTCCTAGACTGCTTAAGCAATGTCCGATAACATTCTTGACAAAACCTTGGCTATGAAGCTGTGACAAAACGCTTACTTTGCCCCTACCAAGCCCCAATACTCCGTCTAGAGGATGATGACTCAAACCCCCTGGGAGTTGATCGTAGCCGCATCTGTTAGACAAAAAAAATCCAATGAGGAATACTAGCTAGGACATTAGTTTCTTGAACCAAAGTGCAAAATCATTGGTTTAAATATATATACCCAAGGGCAAGACGAGGGCTGAGCTGGAGACCTTTCGTATAGTTCAAGGAGAAAACATCTCTAACAAGAACACCAAGAGAAGATCCTCCATCAGCATACTCAACCTCATAGTCACATTGCTCTGGAGTCTCACATCTATGATCACTGTTCAGATGCAACGCCTTGCACAATGGATCTTTGCAAGGAATCAAATCGTTGCTAGGCTGATAAAGTGGATGAGGTGCCTAAAACCAATAAAAGAGAATAGCAAGATTAAGACTATGACATTTGATCCATCGAAAAAAGAGCATCGAAGATGACATTATCGTTATTATACCTCCAAGCAGTGAACACAAGGAGCATCACATTGGAGCCAAGTGAGATCACTACCAGTGTCAAGATCAAGATAATAAGGTTTTGGTGGCTGTCCTATATTGATGGTAACATTGTAATACCTGTTCCAAAACCAAAGATACAACATTTCTGAAATGAGATCATACTCAAAACATGTTTCATGAAATTGAGTCTGATGAAAAAAACATAATACCCAAGAGGATAAACGTTTCCATTAACTGGGAACACCACTGAAGAAGCAGCTCTGGTGAATCCCATCGTCTTCCTCCATCTGAAATCAACAGCCGACGAGAAACCAAGAACCAAAGACATCAAAATCAAAGCAATAAAGAAACGGACATTCATTTTCTCCATATCCACGGCCTTGAGTAGTTGAGAAACAGTAAAAATGATAAAAAGTTATGTGTATTATAGCCAATCAAATGATTTTGATGATGAATATGGAAAAAGACAAGGAGGCGTAGACAATTTGCAAGTTGAAGATATTTTTTTACAAGAATTGTCTTTTTGTTAGGAAGCTTAAAAAGGTTTTTTTGCAATATCAAAAGAAAAGATTTCCTTTTGGTTTTTGCCATAAGGATTCTTGGCTTCAACAAAAGGACTTTAAAAGGAAAAGAAACATTCAAGGCTGTTTCTTAGTATCTGCATAAATCATGAACAAGGTTAAAGAATATTGCTGATGAGAAAGAGTAGAGACCAAAGTATATCTTGCAGCTAAAGTAAGCAATCTTGTTGGCACCATTCTTTCGATTCAAATCGACAAAGAACAATGAATGAGCTTACACATTCATGTAAAGACTATGTACTGACTCCAAATCAAGAAGCAGTTTTCACAATCTTCATCATCATTACCATCATCATAAGTCCACTTCTAGCTTCTTGTAAGGAATCTGCCATTAGAGCAAGACAATGATAAATATGAAAGCCCGGCGACAACATCTTCATTTGCCTATAAACCCATAAGAAAAAGCTACTCAAATATGGAATGTACATACATACCCACTCAAAGTTCGGTCATCTCATATCGATATCATCTTCATCATCCAATCCATTCCTATAATTAACAAGCTCTGCATCAACCTTAGCCTTCCTAGGACTCATCAACACTAGCTCAGCTAATCTCCTCCTAGCCAAATACACATCGTTCGGCTCAACAAGCTCCCCTCTCTTATACGCTTCTCTCAAAAACACTGTATGAAGCTTCCCGTAGTTTCCACGAGTCGATATGTAGAATATCCCCTGATGCTGTAGAAGAAACTCTTTAAGCTTCTTAGGCAAATTCATAACGTTCCTGAAATGAGCTATCCTCTCGAGCGTGATCTTCTTCTCCACAGTCAACGAAAGAAGCTCGTGGATACAAGCAACGGCTCTCTTCTCCAGCCTCTTCTGAGCTTCCATTGATCTAAGATCGTAACCGGAGATATCCTCGTACGGTGACCAATAAGGAAGCCTCTGCCATTTCCAGACAGCGATTCTAAAGTACTTACCGATCTTAAAACCAGGAGGAAAGTTAACTACAAAGGAGAATCTAACATCCTCTGCATCGATTCCTTTCGATCTATACTCAAACTCTCTAACTCTCTCTATAGCACAAATCGATAAATCCGATTTCGATGAATCCGATTCTCTATCTACGAGCTCAATGTACTTATCTCGAGTCTCTTCTGCATCGATAAGCTTGAAGATCTCTGGGTGTTTGAGAATCACCGAGTATTCAAAATCGTCGGGGAGGCCAAACTCGGCACGAGCGATCCGTACGTGTTCGAGCCGGATCCGACCCGTATTCGACATCAAGACGAGTTTCCGGATCCGGGTCACGGCGTCGGGGATTTGGGCGTGAAGAGCTTCGTGCTCATGACGGATCTGATCCAAAGCCTTTCGTGTTAGTCTACAGTATAGGATTCTTTGAACAGGGTGCTCGTAGACTTCGAAAACGTGTGGGAACTTGAGGAGGAAAGCTCCTGGCTCGTGCTGCTTGAACCCTAGGCCGAGCCGCCGAGCTAGCGTGTCTAAGAGCGAGATCGCGATGGTTTTGTTGGGCTGCGAGAGGATTAGGCTGTGAAATTTGACGACTTTGCGGATTTTTTTCTCGACTTCCATGTAATTGTCGTAGCCATGGTCACGGACTCGTTCTTGTTTCGTGGGGATTTTGGTTGATTGTGAAAAGGGTTTAACTTGGAGAAGAATCGTCTTCGCGAGTTTGCTCTTAGGGTTTAAGCTTAGAGAAGAGGCATTGCCCAGGAAAAACAAAAACCTCATCTTTTTTTGTTCGTCACTGTCTGAACCGAAGAGAGTTAAAGACTTATGGTCTGGTTTTAAAGGGTTTATCATTAAACACCTGAAGCGTTTTTTAAGCCCAATGTTTGAAAAGAACATAGTTTTGTAATGGTGTACTAAAGTTCTGGTCTTTTACATACATGATACAACAATCATTAGGTTTATGTTTCTCTCTCTTTATTTACAGTAGCAGAGGAAGGTGCATATTTAGTAGGCAGTTTTTACAAGTGAGACAATGATAGTAACAGCATCAAGCTTACCGCCTTTGTATCCATCATATCCTTCTTCTTTAGCTGTGTCTGCAAATGGTGTTCTCTCTGTCTCAGATTGTCCCACCTCTTGCGCCTTTGCAGCCATTGACTCTGCTATTTTCTGAGGTTCCAAGCTCTGTTCCAGTGACCTCTTAACTATCGAAACGATTTCTGTCTCGTACAAGTTGTCAAAGAGTCCATCAGTTGCTGTGATGGCAACATCACCCTCTTCTAGACTCATATGGTAAACCTGAAAGTTGTGTGAAACAAGACCGCATATGCTCTTTTGAAAATGATCCATTAAAGAGTGTCTCCTACTCGGAAAAATGATAAGCACTGTACCTCTGCTAGTTTTAGAACATCATCGCCTTGCCTTATTTGCAAGGGAAAACAAAAATGATGAAACATTGGAGATGACTTCTGCAATACAGTCCCATTCCTAATAACCAAGAACCCCGAATCGCCGATATTGGCAATGTTGAGTTTCTACAAAGTTATTTTACATGATCAGACTCCTTTCTTATTACCCTAAGGACTGCCAATGTAGGTAATATTTATACGTTAGGGAAAAAGTCTTACATTATTTTCAAGATGAGCAATCAAGGCTGTCGATGATCCACGGGATTTGGTCTCATTGACACTTTTTTGGAGAACTTGAACTGGCTCAGTTATCTTATCAGTTTCATTAGAAATAATCTTTTGACAGTTGCTCATGAGTTCTTGAGCATATGTTCCTTTAATGATTCCTGAAGGATGAATCAAACATATGTCGATTAAAAGAAAACAAAATAGGGAAACTATTTAAAACACACACTTAAATGTACCTTCAAATGACCAGTGAGAGACTCCATCTGCAATACCTAGCCAGTTGTAGTCAGAGATAAAATAAGCATCTTCCCGGCCTGCCAATGCCTGGACATCATTATTTCTAAATTACTAACCACATACACATGATAATACAGATTTTAATTCATTAGTTCTAGATTCCTAACTACTTGCAGAAGTAGAAAGAACCACATGTACCTTAACGGGGCTTTGGAGTGAAGCAAAACCAGACACCAAGTGAAATGCTTTGGACACTGGTTCTTCCCTGTTTGGACGTCAAAAAGCTTTTAAAAAAGCTGCAATATGATTCCTAGCCAGGGATGTATATAATATGTATCTATGTAAACAATAGCACATATTGTTAAGCATTCGTAAAGACGAGTAAAATATACAACTGACTAACTTGGCTGAAACCCCTTCAATGGATTTAAGACCAACAGTTTCAGGTGCAGGTAGTTGAAGATCTTCACTTTTATTGTCATTGGCAGTTTCAGATAAGTTACCATTATCAGCTTTCCCATCACTCAGAGTTATTTCGTCTTCTGTGATTGAAGCCACATTTCCTTCATCATTTACCTTCATGAATGATAAATAATTAGGGCTGGAACACTATATTCTGTTATTCTGTTCAGAACTACTATCTTATCTGTCTTTCCTTCTACAACTATTACAAATGCTTAATGAATTAGGATTAGGCCTCACTACCTCAGAAATATCAGGTACATGTGTTTCAGCACTGTGATGTGTTGCTTCTGAAGTCGAAAGTAGTTCATCAGGAGACACAACAGCTGTAGCTGTTGGTTCAACAACAAGATTCTCCTCAGCCTCAAGAGTTCTCATAGGGTTTTCCCTCACAACCAAATTGTCATCAAGTTCATTGGTAGATACATGCGCAACTTCCTTGCGATCATACAACTGTGGCGAGCCCTGTTGTGAGGTAGATGATATCGGTATTGCTTGAACCTCCACAGGATTCACAGTGAGCTGTTGATAACCACTTGTCTCACAGTCTCTTACTTCGTTTACTGAGACTTTCTCCATGACTTCAGAAGAAAGAGGCTCTACATTGACCGGCTCAGATCTCCTCGAAACACCGACCTTTATTTCAGTAGAGTTAGTAGGAACAGCTTCTACTACACTAACTACAGAGCTCAGATCAGGCACACTATCAGTTTTGACTTCAACTTTATCTTTAATCCTCATCACATTCACTGAATTCGGCGTCTCTTTCTTTTTCTTAGTAGTAGAACGAACCCTTTTACGATCTTTAATTTTGATGACATTACTAAGATTAGCAGGAGGAGCTCTTTCCTCTTCCTTAGAATCTGTTGCAGTACTAGAACTCACAGATCTTGTCTTAGTATCAGATGCATGTCCATCTTTCACCACTTGATTCACTGTTACTTCACTAACTTCTTCTCCTATCTCACAATTTTGCTTTTCTTCCTCAAAGCATCTTGCTTTTTCTTCAATCACAAGGTTTCTCTCAACTTCACTTGCATCTCCAAATCGGAAAACATGGGTTTCATCGTTAAGCTCTACAAAATCCAAAAAAGCTATCATTTTTACAAGGCTTCAGACACTAGCCTGATTTCGCGGAGGGAGAAGAGAAGAAGAGGAGCTTACGAGTGGTGGATACGAGATCGAACTTTTCCGGGGCAGAATCCGACGATGACTGTGAAGGTGAAATGCAATTACTCAACTGTAGCCGAGAAGACAATCGGAGCTCAGGAACGGAGAATCTTCTTCCGCCGGGAAATCTCCGGGAGAAACTAAATCGACGGCGACGATAACAAGTAAAGAACGGAGAAGGAGGAGGTTGCAGTAGAGAAAATATCAAACGATGATCGGCCATAACACTAAACATCGAAGAGTCTGTAACAGTCACAAGCTTTTGTTTAAGACGATGAAGAAGAAGATAATTGAGAAAGAGAGAACCCTCTGATTCAATCAGGTGTGTTCACTTTACTCATATTATGTGGCCATTGTATTTTTAAAAGAGAAACCCTCTGATTCAAGCAGGTGTGTTTCGCTTTACTCATATACGTAACGTGGCTATTGTTTACTTTTCTCGCTCTCTATCTTGTAGCTAACGAACGAGCTCAACGATGGTGACGACTCTCAACGCTTCTTCTCCTCTCGCGACCAAATCGTTCTTGCCTTACCGTCAATCTCACCACCGTCATATCTCCTCCTTCTCCACCGTCTACGCCGTCCACTCCACAGATCCGAAGAAATCTTCTCAATCAACCTCCGCATCGGCGAAATGGAGCCTAGAAAGCTGGAGAACGAAGAAAGCTTTGCAATTACCCGAATACCCAGATCAGAAAGATCTCGAATCGGTTCTAGAGACGCTTTCTTCTTTCCCTCCTATTGTATTCGCAGGGGAGGCGAGGAAGCTTGAGGAGAAGCTAGGACAAGCTGCCATGGGTCAAGCCTTTATGCTTCAAGGGGGTGATTGTGCAGAGAGTTTCAAGGAGTTTAATGCTAATAACATTAGAGATACTTTTAGGATTCTTCTCCAGATGGGTGTTGTTCTTATGTTTGGTGGTCAAATGCCTGTTATAAAGGTTCGATTTTTATCGACTTTTGCTTGTGTTCTTGTGTGTGTTGAGTTTGGTTTATTGAAAGTTTGTGGTTTTATGGGTTTTTCAGGTGGGGAGAATGGCGGGTCAGTTTGCGAAGCCGAGATCGGATTCTTTCGAGGAGAAAGATGGTGTGAAACTGCCGAGTTATAGGGGAGATAACATAAACGGTGATGCTTTTGATGAGAAATCGAGGATTCCTGATCCTCATCGGATGGTTAGAGCGTATACGCAATCAGTGGCTACGTTGAATCTGTTGAGAGCATTTGCTACTGGAGGTTATGCAGCGATGCAGAGAGTTAGCCAGTGGAATCTTGATTTTAGCCAACATAGTGAACAGGGTGACAGGTTGTTCAAGCTCCTATAACTTTCTTATACTGTCCTCTTTGTTTGTTAGTTATGCTACCTTTATTTAAGTTAGAGACTGTTGTTATTGGATAGGTACCGTGAATTGGCCAACAGAGTCGATGAGGCTTTAGGATTCATGGGTGCGGCTGGACTTACCAATGCACACCCGATCATGACCACTACTGAGTTTTGGACATCACATGAGTGTTTGTTGTTGCCTTATGAGCAAGCACTCACGAGAGAGGATTCCACATCGGGGCTTTACTATGACTGCTCTGCGCATATGGTCTGGGTCGGGGAACGGACTCGCCAGCTCGATGGTGCTCATGTTGAGTTTTTGAGGGGAATTGCTAACCCCCTTGGAATCAAGGTACTTGATCGTAAGGATTTTCGCTTCCTGTTGAGCTTTCTTACATTTATCTCAACTGGGAAATTTGTGTGTGTTTATGACTCAGGTGAGTGATAAAATGGTCCCAAGTGAACTGGTTAAGCTGATAGAGATACTAAACCCTCAGAACAAGCCTGGAAGGATTACACTTATAGTGAGGATGGGAGCTGAGAATATGCGGGTCAAGCTTCCCAATTTGATCAGAGCAGTACGTGGAGCTGGTCAGATCGTGACTTGGGTTAGTGATCCAATGCACGGAAACACCATCATGGCCCCAGGTGGGCTGAAAACCCGTTCTTTTGATGCAATCAGGGTAATAACTCCTACTAACTCCACTATCCAACTCTGTATGATATATTCTTGCACTTTGTTCATGTATTTGCCCGTTGAAATATATATATATATATATATCAGGCGGAGTTGAGAGCTTTCTTCGACGTGCATGATCAAGAAGGTAGCTACCCTGGAGGGGTCCATCTAGAGATGACGGGACAAAACGTGACAGAATGTGTTGGAGGTTCACGCACCATCACTTACAACGATCTAAGCTCTCGTTACCACACTCACTGTGACCCTAGGCTCAATGCTTCTCAGTCTCTGGAGCTGGCATTCATCATTGCAGAGCGTCTGCGAAAGAGAAGGCTTGGTTCCGGGAATCTTCTGTCATCTCTTGGTTTCTAGAGGTAAAGACAATGGTGTGTCCTAGTTATATGATGTGTATAGAGTATGTTTATCAAATTTCAATAATTGTGCTTTGTGTGGTTCCAAAGTAAAACATTGTTGTTGGATTCTGCTTAAAGTCTTTACAATGTATTGTGATTATTCCCTTTCAAAGAAAAACTTATTGCCACCACACACCAAGTATCACTCCAAACTCTGTCAAAAATACAAATCAATCAATAAAAAATGATGCACAGAATCATATATGAACTCTCAAAATAAAATTAACATTTTTTCTCCTATACTTTTATAACCACTCACACGTATGAAACAATGAGTGTAAAAACCAATACACCGGTTGTGTTTTCGTGTTCCTCCATGACACCTTTAAAATGTTCATGAGACGGGCTCGTGGATAAATAACACTTTGGTCTGATCCTCCTGCTTCTGCAGAACCACGCGAATACTGTTCAGACCATATAAGTCATACCAACTTGCATCAGATGCGAATGCGGAACGCTTAGGTTTGTTATCCCTCTCCTGCTGTTCTTCCTCAAGAATGCATACATGTAATTTATCACCAGCTTCTTCATAAACCATGAATCCTTTGTAGCCCTTATATCCCCATGTCCTAGTAGATACACGACCCCTGACTCTTTCGCTTTGTGTATGAACGACAACTCTTTTTCTAAACTCTGTTCCGCATCCAACGTCGGTGTTTCGTTTGAAGGACCTGCACCAAAATCCATGCTGGTCCTTCTTGTCTCATGGGGTCGATTGTTGAACTCATTGTGCTCAGCTAAGAGAGGCAGCCCAAGTGAATACACACTTCCGTTGGGTGCTATCAAAACTCTGGACAGAGTCGTGTCATCCTCGGAATCCGTATTATGGTCCCCATCACTCTCAAGTTGACGCTCCTGCGCTTCTTTACGTATAAATTTCTCTAAACTCTCAATCAGTATTTGCTCAAAGGCCTGGTGGTTTTCTTTTCGCACGTCTTTGTATCCATACCTGATTTAAACAAGGGAAAATATCAATCTATATACTATCAAAAGGTACATCATCATAACCAGAATGTTTCATGAAAAGCGGTTAGCTTGTATTACCTAGCAACACAGCGGAATAAATGATAGCTTCTAGGGCATACACGTCGGAAAAGAAACCTCTCAGTCTGAGGCACGCTTGGAACAGGGACATACTTAATACACACAAAGATAACCATGGAGTGGATTGCAGGAAGAGTGGTCAGGAAGTGACCAAATATCGCTGGAACTCCTTTTGCTAGTTCGTTATATAGCAGACCAATTCCAGGTGCTCTTATTGTTCCAAGATTACTGCCCAGTTCTCGCAGTAGGTCCATTGGTAGCTTTTTCTGGACTTCAGTTTCATACTTCAGTTTACTCCCGTAGTTCCAAACGAACATTATGAGAAACATGATTGTAGCAAAAACCAAGATTATCCAACTTCCATCAGTCACACTTGATAAAACTGATGAGAAGAAAATCAGTTCAACTACTATGGAAACGATTGCAAACAAGCTCACAACTATGATGTTCGTCTGCCAGATAAGAAGCATGATAAGAGTCACCAAAACTGTTGTAGTCATCATGATTCCTAGCTCTGCAATACCTGAAGTTGCAAAATCCAAAACCAAAGGCATATAAATGTGTGTAGGATTTAAATGCACAGTTACACTAAAAAAAATTCACAGATTGGTTAAGAAGTGAAGAACAGTAACGATAATAACAGCATCTTCATAACAGTGGAACATTAGAAATCATGTGTACCAAACTTGAGTTTCAAATTAAAGAGTAACTAAAATTGGTGTCAGCCAAAAAAATTCAAGGAAATATTACCATATGCGTTTCCAATCATGAAGATGTTTGAGATAGAGCACACGACAATCAGGCACACCACCAAAAGGAACCAGTTTAGAACCGGTATATATATCTGTCCAATGAATTTTTTTGATGTGTGAATGATTTTAAGACGTGGGAAACAGCCTAGTGCTATTGACTGTTTGATGCACGTAAATGTGGCTGTTGTCATTGCACGACTAGCAATTAGAGCAGCAATATTAGAAATGAGAAAGACTGGCCAGAACACATAACCTGAGAAAAGGAGTAATTAACAATTAGAAACGTGAAATGAGCGGTAAAATCAAGACAACAATGAAAGAAAATCCTTGTTGATATTGACATACTGTTAATGTTAGTGGTTCTTACTTGGAACTGACGAATAGAAAGCATCACTAGCATGGCTGAAATTTTCAGAAAGGTATGCTGCTTGACCCAAGTAACCCAACAAGAGGCAAGGTAACACCAGAAGGGTAAAAGTAAGCTGCAGATAAAAACTAGCTTTAAATCAAAAGTCCTGATGACTAAGGAAGATACACTCACAAGAACAGCAGGAGCAAAAAGTGTATACATCACTACCTGAACAGAGTGAACAGAAAAATAGCTAAGATCTGCAAACATAGCCTCTGATCCTGAGACAAGATTCGCACGTATAGATATGAGTAACGACATTTTGTCAAAAGTCATTCAACATATTTAAGCTTTTAAATGTCTATCCCAGAATATGCAATTTACCAGTTGCACACAGAATGCAACCTCCAAGCGCATACCACGCATTAACAGAGTTTCTCTGGAAAAAGAAATATATGTGTGCAGGATTGAATGCTCTAAAAACGCTGCTGTCATATTTAGCAAGGTTGTATATCCCAGTGCCCGCAAGAGAGAAAAACCATATAAGTAAAGCAGGTCCCAAAGCAAGTCCCAGTTTGCTTCCTCCATATTTCTGTACACTGAACAAAATCACAAGAAAGCTGACTGATATAGCGACCACCTGATCTGCAAATGAAGCCAAATTTTGAAATTATTCACAAAAAGCGATCGCTAATGACTCGTAATGCTAAGAATTACATTTCTAACTAAATTGTTGATACATACGGTATATCACACCCTCCTATACTATACCGCTACAAGAGGAAGAAGGTTCAGAAAATAAGCGCAAGAGATGACATTGGGCCTTTGGAGGAAGGTAATGCACTTGGGGAAATTAGTGGACTTGGGCATGGCCCATCTACATAGGGGAACGTTGTCGTTTGGGGGAGGGTTACATGTTTGTTGTGATCACACGTTGTGTATTTAAGTGAGAGCAGGGAGAAGAGAGAGGGTATCAAATACTTTGTTAAGAAAGTTGATCATTTGGTAAGGGGGAGAGATCCTTTTAAATCTCTCAAGTTTGTTTATCAATACATTGTTTAAAGACTATCAAATCAGTTTTTATTGCTGGATCTTTGATTATAAACACTACACATATCAATTGGTATCAGAGCAAGGTTGTGATCAATCTAACGACCAATCATGCCACCAAAGAAAAACGACGCTACCATGGAGGAGAAGACGGAGAACCTGATACGTGACGTGGCGGCGATCCAGAAGGAGATATCGAGGATCAGCTTCCTGGAAGAAGGGATGAACGAGATGCGACAAAAGATGAGTAAGCAGGCCGATCAGATGGATACTCTTTTAGCCTTACTTGTTAACACAAAGAAAAGTGATGAAGAAGAACCATCGGCACCGTTGGCTAATCCGACGTCGAAGGATATGGCGAGCAACGTTGACAGGGGAGATGAGGTGGAAGAACGTTCGAATCAGACCGTAGCCGCGCCGGAGAGGGTGACAGTCGATCGGACACCACTGACGAGGAAGATCAAACTACCTCTCTTTGACGGGGAATACGCCGCTAACTGGGTGCTGAGAGTGGACCAGTATTTCGAGATGGAGGAGCTCACGGAGATAGAAAAACTCAAGGCGGTGAGGACATGTTTTGATGATGATGCGTTGATATGGTACCGGTGGGAGAGAGATCGTGACCCGTTTGAAAGCTGGGATCACATGAGGTCTCGGATATTAGATGATTTCTCAGAGGCACACGAGGAAGCTCCGGGGGAAAAGGTCCTGACACTCCAACAGACAGCGACGGTGAGGGACTTTTGTCGAGAGTTTATATATTTGGCATCAAACGCACCGGAGATCGGCGAGCAGGTGTTGATGTTAGCATTTATGGTCGGGCTAAAACCTAAAATCAAAGCCGGCGTGAAGCTGTTTAATCCCAAAAGCTTGAAACAGATGATGAATAGGGCCAAGATGGTGGAGGATTATGAAGGAAGTGAAGACGCACCATCGGAGAAGAAATGGGAAAAGGGGGCGCGTGATAATAGGTATGCCTCACGCGCTCACCAATTAGGGCATGGTTTGTTTGGAAAGAAAAAGGAGAGTGACGCGCCTGGAGGAGAGAGGGATAAAGACAAAACAACACGTGATCAGAGATTTGGGAATCGAAATCAAAACCTAAATTCCCAATTCAACAGGAGAGAGAATCACCGCTCCGCTCCGTTTCGCAAGCTCACGGCGGAGGAGATCGCTGACAAAAAGGCCAAGGGGTTGTGCTTTAAATGCGACGGTCGGTACTATCTCGGGCATTCCTGCAAATATAAGGAACTGCAAGTCATCATGGTGATGGAAGATGGAACGGAGTGTGACGTAGAAGACGACACAGAGGGGGAAGACGACGGAGACACTCGAGTCACGACGAGAGATCGCCGTAATGTCCGTGGGTTCGCGGCGGGGGATCTCGTCACCAAGAACAATCAAAGTCAAGGGATCGATCCAAGGAAGAGCGATATCGGTGTTGATAGACGGTGGAGCATCTCATAACTTCATAGATGCGAGCGTAGTAGAGAGCTTGGGGTTTCCACGAGAGAAATTCACATGGGTTTGGAGTCAAACCGGGTACGGGGCTCACGAGTACGAGGACGGGGACTGTGTAAGCGGGTGGAGCTGTTGGTGCAACGAGTTAAGGATAATAACGGACATGTTACCAATGGAATTAGGCACGGCTGATGTCATATTGGGAATGCAATGGCTAGAGACATTGGGGGATACAAGAGTTAATCGGAAGACGCAAACGTTACGTTTCTTTTGTGGGGAGAAGGAAGTGACTTTGCAAGGAGATACTAGTCTGAAGAATGAGGCCATTTCGCTAAAAGCAATGAGGAAAGAGTTACAAGAGGAAGGGCGGGGCATGATTGTGGAATGTAGTAGCCTCACTTGCTACGAGAAGTGAGTTGGCAGAAGTTCCGGAGATGCTCGAGGCCGGTCCTAACGAGCTATCAACACGTCTTTGAAGAACCACGGGGATTACCACCAACAAGGGGAAGAGAGCATGATATTTTGCTCAAAAATGGGGCTGAACCTCGTGAGTGTTAGACCTTTTAGATATCCTCATGCTCAAAAGGAGGAAATAGAAAGACAAGTGGCTGTGACAATTCCTGAGAAGCTCACGGAAGAGGGTGTGTTAGAGGCTGAACCAGAAATGGTAATAGGACAGAGGATCAACGGAGCAACAGGACAAGAGGAAGTGTTGATTAAGTGGAAGGGACAACCTGAGTTTGATTCGTCGTGGGAGTGGAAAAAAATCATAGCTGGACAGTTTCCACACTTTAACCTTGAGGACAAGGTGAATTTTAAAGAGGCGGGTATTGATACATACGGTATATCACACCCTCCTATACTATACCGCTACAAGAGGAAGAAGGTTCAGAAAATAAGCGCAAGAGATGACATTGGGCCTTTGGAGGAAGGTAATGCACTTGGGGAAATTAGTGGACTTGGGCATGGCCCATCTACATAGGGGAACGTTGTCGTTTGGGGGAGGGTTACATGTTTGTTGTGATCACACGTTGTGTATTTAAGTGAGAGCAGGGAGAAGAGAGAGGGTATCAAATACTTTGTTAAGAAAGTTGATCATTTGGTAAGGGGGAGAGATCCTTTTAAATCTCTCAAGTTTGTTTATCAATACATTGTTTAAAGACTATCAAATCAGTTTTTATTGCTGGATCTTTGATTATAAACACTACACATATCAATTGTACGATGACAAGATGATGTTTCATATCATTTAACCATTAAATCTAACTGTAGTTAATGAAATAAGGATGCAACCATTGAAGACTCACTACTAGTGTTTCTAGAGATAGATTTTACAAGAAGTGAAAGACAGAGTTACCTTGTTCTATAACACCAACACCATACTTCAGACCACCTATAGCAGACATTACTGCGTCCAAAAAGAGGATTTGGTTAGGGGCAGATTACATTTTACTTCATACACATCAGCCATAAGACAAGGTAAAACCATTAACCATCATCTGCCAACAAATGATTAATCATGCAATAATGATGCTATCAAAATCCTATTTTCTCTATAATTGATATATACCTGACATTGCAGGCGTAACAACGGCATCAGCAATCACCATAGCAGTGCCAGCAAGAACTAAAACCAGAAGAAGCTTTTTCAAAACCATCGACGCCTCAAGTTTTTCCTTTATTATCAATGATCTTTCAAGTTCTGGAGATGGAACTTTCAAACCAAAGCCTGATATACGAGCATCTGATGGAAGTTGATTCGGGATAAGGCTAACATTTGCGTGCCTACAGATTAACGAATACAAAGCAAAAGTACCACCTGCAGTTGATTTCCAAACACTAAGGATATTATAACTCCAGAAAAGTTCAAAGTTACACCAAACAGGGGGAAAAAGCAAATACCTTCACCATCGTCATTGGCCCAAAGAACGAAATAAACATACTTTACGAGAGGGAACAATATTAAAGTGTATATAACCAACGACAAGGCTCCGACAACGTCTTCTTTGTCGTTAATCGGAGATCTGTTGAACATGACACTGAAAGTGTACAATGGACTTGTTCCAATATCACCAAATACAACCCCTAGTGTCTGCAAAGCAAGTACGAGTTTCTTTCCTATGGTAGAGCCCTGCCCAAAACAGATAAGCAAGTTACAATTCATCATAAACTAGCTTTGTTAATCAAATCATACACAAAGAAGGCACTCTTACACACACATACACACATACACATCAAGCTTTAAATGATAAGGCATGTTATTGATAAAGGCTAACCTCGATTTCGATTTTCTGAGCTCCAGGGATTTCAAGAGCATCAACATCGAAAGAGTCAACGGCAGGGCTTGTACGAATCAAACGCTGCTCGACGTTGTCGTCATCGTCGTCAGAATCCAAATCCGCTTGCTGATGGTCATCGTACCCTTCGTCGTCGTAATCGTCATCGTCATCAATCTCATCGTAATCGTTCTTCTCATCGAAAACCCACCGCGACAAAGACGTCGCGGATCCGTCTCCGGTTATCTCATCGTCAATCTCAGATCCGCCGTCTCCGCTGCTTCCTTCTTCCACGTTCCACATCGAAAACACACCGGCGCGGGAAAAGGTGTTAGATCTCTGTGATTCAGATTCGTATCTGATCAAAAGAAACAGGATTTAGAAACGGTGTTTAGAGAGAGAGGAGAGAGATGATCTACTACCATGGATGGACCTGGCACGGATGAGAAAGAAGCTTACACTTGTCGTATCGTGAATCGATCTGAGAAATCTCTGACTCAAACCGGTTTAACCGGGAAATAAACCGGATCTTCGTCAAAGTCTAGATTTTTAAAATTGAATATTTTTCACTGTGAGAGAGTAAGCGTTGCGTCGACGATTCTTCTTCTTCTTCTTTCCACTTCAGTCTCATCAAAATTGAAATCATACGTTGAATATTCTGAGTAAGCGTTGCGTTTACGACTCTTCTTCTTCTACTTCACACACTCATCAAAATCCCGAGAGAGAAGACGAAGAGAGAATCACAATTCACAAGCCATGGCTTTATCTTCTCCGGCGATTTCTTCGCTCTCTTATCACTTCCGATCAAAAGAACTGAACTTTTCGAAGAGATCTCCTCCTTCTTCAATCTCGACGGGAAGGAGAGTGTTTGGATCTATTAAAGCAGCTCAAGTGAAAAGCTATGAGAAAAACCCAAGACGACGCACACAGAACGTAGAAGGGGATATCTTCGTTGGTAAAATTTATAGTCTATTTTACTTTTTGATTTCTATTCGAAACAAAGAGAGATCAATAACTATCTCTCTCTCTTTTGTTTTTTTTACAGATAATGCTTGTATTGATTGTGATACATGTCGTTGGATGGCTCCGGTAAGCTCTTCTTCTTCTTTGAAATCTATTAAAGCTTGTGTCTTGTGGGTCTTTTTTTGTGGTCCTATGAACAGTTTCCATGGATTTTTCATGATTTAAGCATTTGGGTCAATTAGATTTTTTGGTAGGGTAAAGTAAACAAATGGCTTATGCTCAAATCTCAAGTTTTTGCCATTGAAAGCTTACTAGTCATTACATTAGAACATACACACAAGTTGGAATGTTAATATTATAGTAGTTTGTTGATAGGCTATGTAAGTTGTGAGAGCAGAAATTTACTTTCCTTTACAGATTCATGAATAGACTTTTCTTTTTTACCTTTTACAGCAAGTATTCACCCGCGTGGATAACATGTCTGCGGTTGCTAAACAACCAACAAGTAAGGAAGAGAGGCTAAATACTCTTCAGGTGCCATACCAACCTCAGTTTTATTTACCTTCGATGTTCATCGAATAGTTTTTATGGGTAGTTTTAGTTGCAAGTGTCCTCATTTTATTCTATTCCAAAGATGAACTTCATGTAATGTCTGTGAAAATGTTGCTAGAATGTTATACAGAGTGAAAATTTCCTTGTGATGAAAAATTTGCCTCCTTAGACGATTCGTAAACAAAAATTCTTTGAGGCTTTCCTGATTTGCTCTTGATTTGTTGTTTCTTTTAGGCCTTATTATCTTGTCCAACGGGATCTATTCGCACTCAAACCCCGCCTACTGACATAGGGGAAGCTCAAGAGTCCTTTCCACTTGCACTGAACAAAGACACACTTCCTGTAGTTTCTCATTCCTTAAATCTATTTTTTTCTGTGATTTTCTTATTAACAAGTTAAAACGCTGCTTAGTTCATTGTAAGCATGCCTCAAAGATTGAGATTTGTGTTGTACTTCCCATACTACCCTGTTATAATATGTTGTCTTCTGTCTGGCTTTCTGCTAATAACAGGGTGTTTTTCATTGTGGATTTCATTCCAAGAAATCCTTCGGAGCAACTTCCTACTTGATCCTTCATCATGAGGGAAATATACTTGTTGATAGGTATATATGTCTTTTGGAGACATCATGGATTCTTATCTTTTGTTGTTTAGTAACTTATACAGCGTGGATACAATTCATTTCGTGATATAAGTTACTATGGATAACTGATATAGTATTAGTACTAAGGTTTCTCGGTTTCCTGCAGTCCCAGGTATTTGGAGAAACTTGCTGGTAAGATTGAGAAGATGGGCGGTGTTCGCTACATGTTTTTGACGCACAGGTAAAGTTGATAACACAAAAAGGATAGTCTCAGTGTTTTCTCTTGTTATCTCTCTTACAAGGATAAGCTACTTGATTGTTCAGGGATGATGTTGCGGATCACAAGAAATGGGCAGATAGATTCAAGTGTACCAGAATTCTGCATTCTGAAGATGTATGCCTTTGAATTTCGTGCATAGCTACAAAGATCTTTGGCTAATTATATGTTCTGTAGAAAAATAGAAAAGATTATGTGGTCGGATAATATGACAATAAAGGGCTCTTGTTAGGTTGAATCATCGACCTCCGATGTGGAGTTAAAGCTGGAAGGAAGTGGACCATGGAGCGTCAATGAAGATATTGAACTTGTACACACTCCCGGTCATACATACGTAAGTCTATCCAACTCCAAGAACATAAATGCTTTTGCTAAAACAGCACATCAAGATGATCTTGATATATAAGAGCTTTGTATAAAACCACAGGGATCAGTGTGCCTGTTCTATAAGCCCTTCAAGGCAATATTCACCGGAGACCATATAGCAATGTCTGAATCTGGAATGAGCATTTATGAGCAGTACACTCAAGGTTCAGGTAAAAAAAAGACAAATTGTAGAATTTGTACTGCTAAAAATGCTTTTGATTAATCCCTCCAGTAATGGTTTTTTGGTATCTGGTCAGTGTCGCGTCAGCTCGAGAGCGTGGAAAAACTGATCAACCTCGATTTCAATTGGCTAATACCAGGTTAGTGCACTCATATGCCTGCCTACACATGATTTTTTGCAGCTTGTAAAGTGTTTTTACTTTGGATTTTTTTGTATAAAAGGACATGGAAGAAGAGTACATTTTAAAGATGGAGAAGAGAAGGCTAAGATTCTGGAAGCACTTGTTCAGAAGCACAGAGCAAATCTTGGGGGTAAGCTTGAGACAAACTTTGTATGATGAATTCTAAAACCGGTGCACGTTAGCGATTTCCAACGGGAGTGATGTATTTCTATATGTAAGATTTGTAAACCTACTTAAAACGCTTATTTTAAAGTTAAAACCTACTAAACTCGGATGCATAAGAATGTTATAAAGTTTTTTTTTTGTGTTCTATAGATAAAGTTTTCTCTCATATATAGTTGGGAAAAAAAAGTTATTTAGCAGTTTGTTAAGAATTAGAAAACATCGCATACACCGAATGGTAAGAAACTACATAAAAAAAGTTTATATCACTAAACTGACCCGAAAAAATGGTTACATCTTTTAATTAACGATGCTAAACAATTTAGAGACAAAAATAACTTTAATCAAAAACCTGTCAATAAACTTTTATCAACCACTCCACTTACATGATTAAGTGGAATTAACATCACTAAAAAAATGCCACGATATATTTCCACTACCACCAACAAATATTAACTAATCAAACTTATTAATATTAGTATATTTCAAATAAGTAAGATAACAAATAAAATCAAGCACACCCTCCCTTTGTTGCTTCCCACTACAAACCCAAAAAAAAAGGTGTTGCACTATAACTAAGCATATCAATAATCTTATGCTATATATAGAAACATATCATCTGACCAAATATTCACAACATATATTTCATTACAAAAGAGTTAACTAGAAAAACAAGAGAAAAATGGACCGTAGTGAAATGATTACGACAATGGTCATAGCAATAGCTTTCTTGGTGATCGTTTCCGACAAGGTCCACGTGGCGAAAGCTCAGGTATGTGGAGCTAACGTGTCCGGACTGATGAACGAGTGTCAACGCTACGTTAGCAACGCCGGACCAAATTCTCCACCACCGTCTAGGTCTTGTTGTGGTCTGATCCGTCCCATCGACGTGCCTTGTGCTTGCCGTTACGTGTCAAGGGACGTAACGAACTATATTGATATGAACAAAGTTGTTTATGTTGCTCGTTCTTGTGGCAAGAAGATTCCCTCCGGTTATAAATGTGGAAGTACGTACATTCATTTTTTTAATATTATTTATCATACGTTTTCGTATTTATTTATTAAGCATATATATGTTATAATTGGGAGTTTGATTTATTAGGTTACACCATTCCAGCAGCTTAATTATAAAGGAAGCATACCAACAAGATATTTGGATTCTCTATACAGAATAATATTAAGATGTATTTGTATCTGAATAATGATGATGATAATTATAAAGATATATATTGTATAACTGGCTTTCTATTATGTGTTTCTATGTTTTCTAAGAGAAAACGAGATATGTTACTACTCAAATAACTCATTTTTATAATTAAATTGATAAATCTTAAGCATTAATTAAACTAATCCACATTTTGTTAACACATTTTAGCACAATGACATTAACATATATATAAATATATATATATATCATTAATGAAATAATTAATTCATAGTCAAAAGAATACAAACATAATTAATAAATATGAAAAATCAAGCCCACTGGTAATATTTTTCTCCACACACGTAAAGTAAGTATAAACAAAAACCACGTCCAGTTTTAGAATACTTGTGGCTTATCAAGCCTCTTGTTTTAAATCTTTATATATAATCACTTTCTCAAATCTTATCTTTACAAACGCAAACTCCAAAACACACAAAGATCAAGAAACGCACTCTTTACTTTTAAAGAATATGAACGCAGGGAAGCAAGCGACTTGGGCGGTTGCGACAGCGATCGCAGCCGTGGAAGTTCTCAAAGACCAAGGCATTGCTCGTTGGAATTATCCTCTCCGTTTACTACACAAAGAAGCCATGGCTCGTGTCCGTACCATCAATGTCCCGTCTCGTCCCTCTTCGTCTTCTTCTTCTTCTTCAGCTGATTTCATCAGAATAAAACAGGACATGACCACATCGTTTGAGAAAGCTATGGGGCTTAGCTGCTTTGGTCCCACCACCGTTAGATTCTAGTTATTTATTTCTCTCAATATTGTATTCTTATTTGATTAGTATTGGATTATTATATGTGGTCTATTTATGATTTGTTCTTGTTTAGCAATATAATCATAATTAGTTAATTTCGACTATACATGAACCATTTTTATAACATTTAGATTTAATCAGTCTAATGTAATGGTTTGTGAATTCATGTTTCTTATTTGATCAACGTTGCAATGTTACATCAATCTCATTAATTTTATTTTGTATTTTTGTTACATATGGCTACAACTTTTTAAAAACAGAGCAATGTTATACTATTAAACACTCATTAATTCTATAGAGCCATCAATACATATTCAGATAGCTTTTATGTTGATGATACTCTTCACATATACCAAAGAGTTTTATTACAATAAGTGAAATATAGAATTTTAGCTTGGCAACAAAAGAAAAGAGTTTTAGCTTGGAGACGACTCAAGGGCTTAAATTCGGAGTTGTGGGGAGAATCGGTAACGTGAAGAAGGACGGAACCCGATGGAGGTTTCTGGAGAGCGATCCGGGTGTTAAGGGAGGGAAAGAAGGGTATTTTGGGATACCTTGCCCCGGAAATTGAGGAAAACCAGGTGATGGGTTTGGAAAACCGGGATTCGGGAATTGAGAGAACGGCATGGAATTAGTCGGAAAACCGGGTCTAGGAAACTAAGGAAGTCCGGGTGTTGGATAGCTCGGAAAACCGGGGTTTGGGAGTTGAGGGAATGGCATGGGGTTGTTTGGAAAACCCGGTCTAGCGAACCCGGGTGTTGGATTGCTCGGAAAACTAGGGTTTGGAAGCCGAGGGAAACGAGGTCTAAAATGTTTCGGTTTTATTTGTTTTTTCGTAAGTTGTTCCGCAGCGCGGCTTGAAGTGGTCATAGAGGAGAACATTAGAGCCATAAGGAGAGAAGCAAGTAAGATGAGTCTAGATGATGCCATAGTGTTTAAAGAGTTCAATGAATTAATGTGTCTTTTTATTTTATTGTTTCCTTCTCTAATGAAACTTGGGTTTATATAAGGAGCAAACTCAATATAGATAACAATTACAATTTGCATTTCCTTTGACTCTTTTTTTGCTTTAAATAGATTTTGAGTTTTTAACCTAATGGTTCCATTATCAAGAATAGGAAACGGTTAATATTGTTACTATTTGCTTAAAACATTAGTATATGTTTGTTGTATCAACAATACATACATATCCATAAGATATAGACCATTAATGTCTCACTATTTTTTATCCGTCAACATTGACATGTATCTAGTGTACTATAACCATGGCTCCGCGACGAAATCTCTTCCATCTTTCTTAATCTAAACCCACTCAAAACGTTTCTTGCCCACTCGCCGAAATAAGTCTCATTGCATCCGACCACACCGTTCTTATAGACGGACATACACCGCCTATCGGTATCAGGAAACTCGCATATTTCCCCTACCGGGTCGTGCCAAGCGCCTTCATGTACCATCCCTGACCAATTAGCTCCCCATTTGAACACAAGCTGACCAACTCCTGCAAGCTTAAGCCATCCTTTGGGGAAGAACTCCATCACACTACTATTTCTATCCATTAGAACCAAGTTAGTAAGTTGTGCGCCGTGTGACGATACTAAAACATCGGTTTTCTTCATAAGCTCCACTTGCTCACAAAAAGTTAGATTGTTCGAATACGAAACATTCAATTTACATCCTTCTATGTTCTTACACTCTCTTGCAAAGACATTGATCACCTTTGATTCGTTTCTAAAGGATCTTGCTCCGGTTCTCAATAGCAATGTCATACCGATAAGCGGTTTTGAGGTATTTGATGAGGTGAGGTTACAATAGTTTCTTGCCTTGCATCTAATGAGATCAAAAACTTGCATTCTCCTCTCCCTTGACATCCCACCTTCGTTGTGTCTCATAACAACCGCTTTTTCGAAACAAACCGGTTTGTCCTCATCTACAAATTGTAGATACTCCGGTTCTTGGCCGTACGTCCCTGTGATGATCTTGCTTAACCAATTCCCCATACCAAACCTTAGCTCTCCCCAATGGTAAAGTATCCATCTTTGTGGCTTTTCGCAATGGTTTCTTAAACTCCAAGAAACAAAAGGAACCATGGATGATAGCCCATGCCACAAGTTACCGTAATCGTAGTGGTTATAAGAGACAAAGGTTAAGCCTTTCTTGAAGCTAGCATTGACCGGAAGAGCCTCAGGCCAAGCCATTGCATAGTAGTTCCATGAGCCGTCATGGCCATCAACACCTTTCAAGCACAAAACCCTTCCTTTTGAAGATTCCGAAGGAAACTCTTGATATTGAGCTTCGCCTTCGGTTTGGTTATCGTAGAGAGAGCTCATGAACCAAGTATGACCCACTAGTGGTTTGTTTGAGAAACGATAGTCCTTGAGAGGAAGAAATGTCACAGATTCACGTAGCTTCTCCAACAAGTAAGTCGTGTCGTTATGAAACATGGGTTCAGTTTGTTGTTGTTGGTTGTGTTTGAGACATGTCAGCAGTGGAGGAGAGAATGAAAAGGAATGTTGAGTTATATGAAAGGACCAGATTTGGACAAGAACAAAGACAGTGATCACTACAAGGAACAGAACGTTCAAGTAGAATTTGATTGATGATAAGCAAGTAACTAGGCTAGATTTAGCCGTTGTCATTGTGAATATTGGTAAGGAGATAACATGAATGGTGATTTTTTTTGATGAAAGTATGTGAATTTAACTTGTGATGAAAACATGGTCAACGCATCGTAAAGGCACAAAACCAAGATTCAAGGCGGATTTGAAGTCAAACACATGCTTATACCGTTTTTGTTTCCTAGTTTTATAACTTTTTTATTGCTTACTTTGAGTGTGTTACTCACACAGTCACACCTATCAAAGTTGGCTTATATTATATGGAAGATTAATAATTCAGTAATGCTCTTGTCTCTTATACGACAAGTATACAAGATTAGTTTCTCACTATGACCAAAAATATCTGCTGTTGTTTTTATTACCAAAGTGGAAGTAAGAAAACAGAGAGACGAAAATCGAAAACAGAGAGCTCAACACAAGCCTTTTAATACAAAAGAACACAAAGAACTTACCTTTTCAATGAAACTGTGCTTGGGATTACATTTACGCCACGTCGTCTCTCCTCTGATGCTCCACAAGCAATTGTTCTAATTCTTCCCTGCGCCGATCTATCTCCTGCAACAAGGAAACAACGATTTAGCAAGCAAGTGTGGAACAATGATTTCAGAAAACCATCAATACTTGCCTCAAGATCCTTTACAGCTTGATCTCTTGAAACTTCTTTCTTCTGTCTCGCACGCTTTAGACATCCGATGCACAGAACTCCCTGAAGTTCACACAAGGATCAACGGTAACTTGGTAAGTATATATGAACATGGACTCAAATCAAATATAGGCAGAACTTGGAAAGTTATTGAACAAAAGAAACAATTAGATAAGCAAGATACGACCACAATAGCTAGCAAGATGCCAAGAACGGGTATATGTAAGTGATATACGTACTGATACGACATAGATGACACCACAAGCAAGAAGCATGTAGCTTGCTATATTCTGTAGAAGGATCAAATCCTTCTTTTGAGCCAAATAGTCAGGGAAAGATCTTGTCATTACAGCAGCACTGAAGAAAACAACCAAAGCAATACACACATAGATAAACATCAAGAAACAGTTCCACATTCAAAGGAACCAGAAGATACACACCAAAACAGATAAAGTAGAAGAAGAAGAAGATGTTACAAAGCTCAAAACTTACAAAATCTGAAGCATTCCTCTCCCAGCCCAGAACTCAAGAACCTGTGTGTTAAGAGTAAAGTGTGAAGACAAACACACATAGTAGAAAAGGGAAAGTGATAAAGAGAAGAAAGTATCAACCTTTGAGAATTTGATGATGAAACTCCACTCTGTCTCAGCGAGAACAACGAAACAAGCAATCAACACAGCGTAACATCGAAATATCCCATCGAATAGCTGCAACGAAACAACAAAAGCTTCAGAAGAAGACGAAGATCAGAGAGAGAGAGAAAGGGATAGAGAGAGAGAGAGAGAGAAAGATTACATCGTGGCTGTCTCGGAAGGATCGAACAACGGCGAGAACGTTAACGACGACGCAGAGAATGGCGATTAGCGATGTGACGACGCTGAAGCATCTGCAAACGACGAGGAAAGGATCCGCTCTGTTGCTTAGTCTCGATCTTATGGATCCTCTAGAAGGTGCGGCGGCGGCGGCTTCGTCGATTTCTTCAGCTCTCTCCATCAATTGCTTTTGCTCCGGCGAAGATTAACCTTCTTCGTGTGAATTGTGGATTTTCAAAATCGCGAAAATCGGATTCGAGGCGGTTTGGTCACTGATACTCTTGAGATATTTTTTCACCGCCAAAGCAAAGGCCTTTTGTTTCATTCCTATAGATCATGCGTTTGCGTTTGCGTTTGCGTTTGCGTTTGCGCGTTTGCGTTTGCGTTTGCGTTTGCGTTTGCGTTTGCATTATTGGTTAATAACATACAGTCGCAAGTCGCGATTTTGTTGGGCAACATAAAAGCCCATTTCAATACCAGCCACTCTTCTCTCTTTCTTTCTCTATCTCTCTCCGGCGATGCCTTCCTTATCCACGCCGCCGTCGCAAAACCTCGCCTTTTCCCCCGCCGCGTCATCTCGTCTCACTCCCACGAAAAGACCGTTTTACCCTCAACGTCTCACCGATCCAGCCACCCTCTGCCGCTGCTCCTCCTCCTCTTCCTCAGGCGGAAATTCGTCCTCTTCCTCCGGTGATAACCCTAGATGGGACGCTTCGATTCAGGACGTGCTAAAGAGCGCCATCAAACGCTTCGATTCGGTCTTGAGCTGGTACAAGACTCAGGATAACGATGCTGGAGACGACGACGTCGTTTTGGGAGGGCAAGATTCGTCGAATATGGATAAAGAAGAAGATGACGATTGGGATTGGGAGCGATGGAAGAAGCATTTCGAACAAGTCGATGAGCAAGACCGTCTTGTCTCTGTCCTAAAGGTTCTGCCTTTGAGATTGTTGTTAATGTTCTGAAGAATGTTGAAAATTTTGTAGAGAAAAGGTGTCAAAGATGAGATTTTTTTGTATTTGGTTACAGTCGCAATTGAATCGAGCTATTAAACGAGAAGACTATGAAGATGCTGCTAGGCTTAAAGTGGCTATTGCAGCTTCAGCTACAAATGACGCTGTTGGCAGAGTGATGTTCAGTTTCAATGTATAAACTCTATTAATGTAATAAGGTTTCTAAAAACACCGTTGAGATTATTTCATTTGATTCTGAAAAGCTGTTTATTTTTTGGATTTGTGATAGAGGGCTGTCCTTGAAGAGCGATACAAGGATGCGGTATACTTGCGAGACGAAGCTGGTGCTGGGTTGGTGAGCTTGTTATATGGTTTTTAGCTTCTTATATGTATAAAGAGCTTCTGGTTATTTTTTTGGATTGAGGTGTTAGAATGATCTTCTCTATATGGCTTGTACAGGTAGGGTGGTGGTCGGGTGCTTCGGAGGATGTCAAAGATCCTTTTGGTCTAATTGTTCAAATTACTGCTGAACATGGAAGATATGTTGCAAGGAGTTACAATCCAAGGTAGTTATGTCTTCTTAGCTCATGGGTTTATATGTGGCATTCTTTGTTTTGGAAAGTTGTGTTTTATGACAACTCTTTCTCTCTCAGGCAGCTTAGTACATCTGCTGCTGGTGCTCCTCTTTTCGAAATATTTCTGACACTTGACAGAAAAGGAAACTACAAAAAGCAGGTTTTCTCCTCCTTAATTCTATGTAGTTGCTGTCCAGTTTTTGGCTACTTTGGGATATTCATTGAATAATCATTTTCACAACGAATGTGTCTGATTTGATGTAATGTTGGAATTATGTCTTCAGGCTGTTTACTTAAAATGGAAGGAGATTTTTCCGGACGTTCCAATCATGCCTTCTAGAACTTTGAGTTCTCCCAGGTTTTTGACTCCACCGGGTAGGAAGGAAGATGCGGGTAGTCTTGTTGTCGAGAGTAGTGAAGATGAAGATAGTGATAACCCAGACGATGATTCTGATCTCCTTGAGGAATCATCTGGTTTCCAGAGTTTCCTGCGAGATATGATTCCTGGGGTCAAAGTAAAGGTTATGAAAGTAACCGCGCCTGGAAAGGTGGACAAGGATTTCATCTCAAAAGTTATTGAGCAGATAGCTGATGAAGAAGATGAAGAGGATGAAGAGAGTGATTTTGATATAGAAGATATAGAAGTTGAAGATGAAACAAAGGCTGAAATCGATGAAAAAAAGGCAGACATTGAACTGGAATCCGTGACGGATGAAATCATTGACAACAATGGAGGAAGAGAAATTGCAGTTAAGTTTGTGATAAGTGATATAGTTGATCGGCTTTCTGGAAATCAACCTCCTAAAGAGTCACTTCGGTCTCCTGCCAATCTGGAATCCGTGGAGAATTCTTCGTTTTATCTTCGATTAGAGAAAGACTTAAATGTACAGGAGCCTAAGGGTGTAGAAGGTACTTTAATTGATGGAAAAGGTAACCGCCAAAGTAGACGTAGGATAGATAACATTATGGTTGATCTGGCTAAATCTATTGAGAAAGATAAGAAGATTTCTGTCAAGGTTTGTTTTGCTGTGCCATGGGTGTCTTAGATATTATATTCCTTGTTTCACTGCAAAATCGGAGTTTCAGCTTATTCTAGAAATTCACTTTTGCAGATGCTTAAGGATGTTGGGGAGCTATTAAGCCTCACTCTCAGCCAGGCCCAAAACCGTCAACAGTTGTCGGGTCTAACCAAATTCCATCGCATTGATGTGACACCATCACTAGATCCTCTAGAAGGTCAGTGAAAACTTGATGTTGTTTTGTATCTCTACAAGTTGGTGTGTCACAACTTTACCAGTATGGCTTGCTCAGGAGTTAACATTTTTTCAGTGTGACTAATGCGATCCTTCACAATAGAACATTTTCATTCTCGCGTAAGGTTTCATTATGGAATGGATTTTGAAAAATTATGTTAATCTCTATCTAGGGCTATATATTGGCGCACATGGGCTGTATACATCAGAAGTAATTCAGTTAAAACGCAAATTTGGCCAGTGGAAAGGTGGAAAGGAGTCTAAGAAGCCATCTGATATTGAATTCTATGAATATATCGAAGCTGTGAAATTAACTGGAGATCCTTATGTGCCTGCTGGGAAGGTTAGTATCTTTGTTTGTTCTAGTATGTGGTATTAACACAAATATGAAGACCCACGACTTAAATTGTCTGTCCAAGAACTTGTATGCTTATAGTGGAAAGTGAAACCAATTTGGTGAAAACATGTTATGTTTATAGTTCTTTCATTTACATTTGTGACTACACAAGAAAGGAAACATAATCATGCAGTATCCACTGTGATGTATTGCTTTTTTGTTCTTCTTCCGAAAGACTTAAATTGCAATATTATAATGTGGCCTTGCCATAATTGTATCTCGTGACAGGTAGCATTTCGCGCAAAGATTGGTAGACGTTATGAGCTTCCACATAGAGGTCTCATCCCCGAAGAATTTGGAGTGGTATACTTAGAGCACTATCCCAATCTATCATTAAGATATTTTGTTCTTATTGGAGTTTTGGTATGATGTATAGTTTCTTGACGGAGCTGTGATTTTTAAAAATACAGATTGCTAGATACAAAGGTCAAGGTAGGCTTGCTGATCCTGGATTCCGTAATCCGAGATGGGTAGATGGCGAGCTTGTTATCATGGATGGCAAGGTTCCTTTCTTCATCTCTCACTAAACTAAAACCAACTTGTCCATTACCCAAACTTAAAATGTAACTCATGTTTTGTGTGATATGTTTGTTAAATTATGGTTTGGATGCAGAATGTAAAAGGAGGACCTGTGGTTGGATTTATCTATTGGGCACCTGAATATCAGTTTGTGATGTTCTTCAACCGCCTGAAACTTCAAGCCTAGTTTTTCTCTTCTATCTGTAAAATCTAAGAAAGGTTTTCTTCTGAACCATTGTAAGTATAATCCTCCTAGATACGATGTCGGTACTCAGAAAGGTTATTGAAAAGGTTTCACCTATTTTACAGCTTCATGGAATTGGGGTATGCTTAAGATGAGAGATAAGTTCAAGTTCAGTGTACACTTTTCTATATTTCTGGATTGGTAATGAACTCATCGCTTTTGCTCTTTTCTTTTGAACCTTGGCCTTGAGATTTAGCAGTGGCAGAGTATCTATTTGTTCATGCAGTTGAATTAGTTGCATTCCGAGACTTTTGTGAAGAAATCTCTCCCTACATATATATATATGTGTGTAAATTGATGTATGTTTCTTAGAGATTGTTAAAGAGCTATCATAATTCCCTTGTATATACGTTCCAGTTTATAAATGCATAAAGGAAGAATCTTTCTTGTTAAATGTCTTTGTTGTAACACTTGAAAAATATCCTTTAAATGTGTAAGCAAAAGAAAAACATTGTTTGATGTTGAAGTTTCATCGTTTCATTACACACAAGAACATGAAAAAGATACAAAAAGAAAATGGGAACACTTAGGAAGTGGCTTGTGTCGTTGTTGTTGTTGCTGGTGGTGGTCGGAGAATGATCTCGACATTGTCGTGGACACCTTGAAGCAAAAGCTCTCCTTGGAATGTCACTATTTTGCGTTTCTTAGCAGCTCTCAATGTTCCGACCAATGCTTCGAAGATGTTGGCACATCGGTCGTCATTGAACAACACTCCAAAAGTCACCTTACGAATCCCAAAAGCAAAACCATAAAGATCTTATCAAATCAACCATTCACATAAATAAGGGATAAACAATTTGTTAGATCTAAAGAAGATCTTGATGAGACCTTGTAAGAGCCATCTGGCTGGAGAGAACCGAGACGATGGATCTCTTCCTCAAGTTTTTGAATCTCTTCTTCTACGTTCATTCTCCTTCTTCTTCTTCTTTCTTGTGATTGAAAGGAGAGACCTTTACACAGTTTCCAGATCAGATGATGACAGATCCTCTTCTTCTCATTTTTCTTTTAAAAGACTAAAATACCCATGTAATTATAACATTCTGTTTTTTTTAATTCTAGTAATTAGTAAAAAAATGATTTTATTCAATTAATCGAGAGTGAAATGCGACTTCTTCACGTTTCTAAACTCTAGCCCCAAGTAAAAATATTTTCGTTTATATTTTTTTTTTTTTTAAATGAGAAAAAAAGAGAGCTTGGTGAGAAAGGAAAAAAAATCAGCGTCAACATAAAAAAAGGTTAGCTTTTTATCATTGATTCGTGAAGAAGGTTCTCTCTTCTTCTTCTCGATACAGTAAGCAAGAAATCGAGTATTGACTCTCTCTCTCTCTCTCTCTCTCTCTCTCTCTCTCTGTATCTCAAAGTTTCTCTCTTTGCACGAACTCTACACACCTCTTAAAGGCCAAAACCCTAACCTTTCTACCCATTCAATCCGATCTTAAATCGATGACGATTGAACAAGTTAACGGCGAGACTCCTCCTTCTACGCCTCCTCCTTCTTCCTCCTCCTCCGCCGTTAGCAAAGCCTCGCCGTTAGGAGCCTCCGTGATTCCGATTGTCAACAAGCTACAAGACATATTCGCTCAGCTAGGAAGCCAATCATCTATCGAGCTTCCTCAAGTAGCCGTCGTGGGAAGCCAGAGCAGTGGCAAGTCCAGCGTCCTCGAAGCTCTCGTGGGTCGTGACTTTCTCCCTCGTGGAAACGATATCTGCACGCGTCGTCCTCTCGTTCTCCAGCTTCTGCAGACGAAGAGCAAGTCTAATGGTGGATCTGATGAAGAATGGGGAGAGTTTCTTCACTTGCCTGAAAACCATCGTATCTATGATTTCTCTGAGATTCGTCGCGAAATCGAGGTTTTTGCTTTGAACCCCCTTTTCATTGAATCCTTCTCTATGGCTATTGTAATGTGTAAATGTGATGTCTTTATAGGCTGAGACGAATAGATTAGCAGGAGATAACAAAGGTGTATCGGATAAGCAGATTCGTCTTAAGATATATTCGCCTAATGTGTTGGATATCACTCTTGTGGATCTTCCTGGTATAACTAAGGTGCCTGTGGGTGATCAGCCTACAGACATTGAAGCGCGTATAAGAACCATGATCTTGTCTTACATCAAGCGGCCTAGCTGTCTGATACTGGCTGTCACTCCTGCTAATTCGGATTTGGCGAACTCAGATGCTCTTCAAGTTGCAGGAAACGCTGATCCTGATGGTAAGTTCTGGTATCAACTCTAGTGAGAAGAGAATATGATTTGCTTAATGGGTTGTATTTGACTTTACTCATCTTCGCCTTCTATGTATCTATACTGTCTCCAGGTCATAGAACCATAGGTGTGATCACAAAGGTGCATATTCTCTGTCCAGACTTTTGTTTACTATCGTTTTAGTTTTGGTCGTAAAGATAGTTGTACCAGTTCATCATGTGTTTAACGTTATTTTTCTCGATATTTCAGTTAGATATCATGGACAAAGGTACGGATGCTCGTAATCTACTTCTTGGAAAAATTGTTCCTTTACGACTTGGATATGTGGGAGTTGTAAACCGTTGCCAGGAGGTAAAGCTATGAGGGTTCTTATATATCTTGCATTTCTCTTGCTATCATATACTATGTTGAATCTTCCTTTACTTTTTACTGTGCTATCATAAAGTTGTGGTCAATGCTAGTGATTATTTTTGTTCCTTTTATTTTGTGGCTCTGCATTCACACAATGTTTAAATTTACTTTGGTGTTCATTTTTTATAAACAGGATATTTTGCTGAACCGTTCTGTCAAAGAAGCACTAAGCGCAGAAGAGAAATTCTTTCGGAGTCGCCCAGTATGATTGCATCCTTTTTTCGACTCCCTTCTTAATACTTGTGTGATTTTTCCTGATTCTAGTGTTTTTGTACTACACAGGCATATCATGGTCTTGCTGATCGTTTGGGTGTCCCTCAGCTCGCGAAGAAGTTAAATCAGGTAATTTTTGCAGTTTCGGAGAGTTGTATTTTAGTTTATATTTTAATCTTGACTAATAGCAGCTTACCTTTTGGCATTTTTCTAGATCCTTATTCAACACATCAAGGTTCTGCTTCCTGATTTGAAGTCGCGAATAAGTAATGCTTTAGTTGCTACAGCTAAGGAGCATCAGAGCTATGGTGAAATTACAGAGTCCAGGGTATGTAATTATTTGTGGCCCTTCTACCAAATTCATTGTTAATGATAACCTTAGCTTTGGTAACTACCATTTATTCCACGTTATGGTATCTTTTGCACCGTCCTTTTTGTTTGAGTACAATTTTAGCTCATCCAGTCTATATGCTCGTGCATGTGTCCTGGGTTCATGACATCCATGGATCCTTTTATGTTAAGAATACACAAAAATTCTTTAACTCGCAGAGTTATCATTTGGATGTGTTCTTATTTGCAAGGAAATGTTGTTGGCCAATGGGTAGTTAACTTGTTTGAAGTATTTACAATTGCCATCTTATTCTTATACGCTACTTTTTCATTTCTGTATGGCTTGCCTCGTTCTATGGGTTTGCTTACATCGCTATATAGTCCAACGAATCATATTATGTGGGTCTTTACTGTCCTTGAAAATCTGTAGGCTGGTCAAGGTGCTCTTCTCCTCAACTTTCTTTCAAAATACTGTGAAGGTAATATTTGAAGATGAAATTTCAGCAGAAACAGTGAGTAGGTGTGTTACGGTTTCTTTGATTCATAGTGAGTAATGGATAACCTTTTTCAAACAGCATACTCTTCATTGCTGGAAGGGAAAAGTGAAGAAATGTCTACGTCCGAGCTCTCTGGAGGAGCAAGAATTCATTATATTTTCCAATCAATCTTTGTTAAGAGTTTGGAGGTACGCATGCAGGCTTATATTTTACAATCAAATTTTTCTTTGTCCTGTGAATTTAGACTGATGGGGCTCCTAAATATTGCTTCTTCAGGAGGTTGATCCATGCGAAGACTTGACAAATGATGATATACGGACTGCGATCCAGAATGCGACTGGCCCAAGATCAGCATTATTTGTTCCAGACGTAGGTTCCTTTATAGGTTTCTAAGCATGTTTGGATATGATCCTGGTGTCAGAGAGTTCTAGCGTACATATATTTTTGTACCTTTGTACTTGTCAAGATATCTAGTTACGGTATCTTAATTTAGATCTTTTCTGCATAGGTTCCATTTGAAGTTCTTGTTAGGAGGCAGATCTCTCGGTTGCTAGATCCTAGCCTTCAGTGTGCTAGGTTCATTTTTGATGAGCTCATAAAGGTATGTTTTGTTTTGGTTGTGGATAAATGATAAACTTAATTTAATTTCTTCAAAAATTTGAGTTTCTCTACAGATTAGCCATAGATGTATGATGAATGAGTTACAGCGCTTCCCGGTCTTAAGAAAGCGCATGGATGAGGTTATTGGGGATTTCCTCCGAGAAGGTCTTGAACCCTCAGAAGCAATGATCGGAGATATCATTGATATGGAGGTCTGTGTAATGAATTGGATATCGCTATGATCATTGACGTCAGTAAAATATTAATTTCGTGGCTACTGTTTGCAGATGGATTACATAAACACTTCACATCCAAATTTTATTGGAGGAACCAAGGCCGTGGAGGCTGCAATGCAACATGTGAAGTCTTCTAGGATTCCCCATCCTGTGGCACGACCAAAGGTATGAAGTATTCCAAGAAACACATAAAACTGAATTATTGTTCTTATATAATCTTAAATATACGTTTAATTTGATTTAAGCAGGATATAGTGGAGGCTGATAAAACATCTTCATCTGCCAGCCAGGTGAAATCTCGATCTTTTCTAGGAAGACAACCTAATGGAATTGTTGCTGATCAGGTATGTCTTCTCTTTTGTTATATAGTTAGATTTATATATCTTCGTTATCTGTGGGTTTTAGACGCCCACGAGGAAATTATAATTTCCATGTATATGAGTTATTATTTGACACCAAACTCCATTACCTGTTCCTAGGGAGTTGTATCTGCAGATGCTGAAAAAGCTGCACCAGCTGGTAATGTGATGAATCTCTTGCTATGTTTGGCTGTGTGATGAATCTCTTGTTATGTCTCGGAGACTCTTGTATGCTTGCAAATATATCTTGCCAGAGCTTGTGGTTCTGGGTAGAGTTTAATTATGGTTTTATTGGGCTATTGATATTTGTTAGCAAATGCGAATGATTCAAGATGGGGTATCCCTTCAATTTTCCGAGGGAGTGATAATCGGCCAGCTACTAAAGAAAACTTCTTAACCAAACCATTCAGTGAATCTGTTGATGATATGTCTCAGAACTTATCGATGATCTATCTAAAAGAGGTATGTCCACTGTGCCATCTTAGATGATTTATATTACCAGTACACGCATACCTATTCAACTCATACTGTTGCTTTGCTTTTCTGAAGCCCCCGGCTATCTTGAGGCCATCTGAAACCCATTCAGAACAGGAAGCAGTCGAGATTCATATTACGAAGCTGTTACTAAAATCATACTATGACATTGTCAGGAAGAATATTGAAGACTCGGTACCAAAAGCAATCATGCATTTCCTGGTAAGCATCCCGTCTCTGTCCCCTAGTTTTTGCAGTTGCTCAAAACTTGTAACCGAACTCTGAAAATTCTGATACCATTTTTATACTCAGGTCAACCACACAAAACGTGAGCTGCACAATGTCTTCATCAAGAAGCTTTACAGGTGATGCTTGTGTTTTTTAGGCTTCATATATGTATGTGAAGAGTATCTTATAAATTGACCTATCTGTATTATATGGTGCAGGGAGAACTTGTTTGAAGAAATGCTGCAAGAGCCAGATGAGATAGCAGTTAAGAGGAAACGCACACAGGAGACACTCCATGTTCTTCAGCAAGCTTACAGGGTATGTTCTCACTCGACTTTTTAGAGCTCTTGATCTCTCTTGCGAAATTTTGGCGTTAACCACATGGGTTTCTTGGACTAAACAGACACTAGACGAGTTACCTATGGAAGCAGAGTCAGTGTACAATCGTGGTGGTGCGGATACAACAAGTGTATCGAAACATCTAGACTTGCCGACATCTTCTTCGATGTATTCCACGAGCGGTTCTTACACAGCAACTCCAAGTACAGGAAGAAGATCTGCTAGAAGAGCAGGAGATCACCACCAAAATGGATATGGATTCTAAGATGATCCATAATAATCAGTCTTCTCTGACTTGTGATAAGTGATGACGCATTTCATTCATTTAATGGTGCTATAAGGTTTTGGTATTAAAAATTTAAAATTATGTGGTGGGAAAAATTAAGAACTTTATAATAGGATATACACTGGTTTTGGGCTCTGCATTGGTTTGGCTGTTGAGAGAGTATAAGTGAGCAAAGATCTATTTATTTTCGATAACAATAATAACAAGCAGCAAGGTCTTGATCAAATAATTCTTAAATCTTAACTAATCATATTTGATGAAGAAGATAAGTTTTTCTTAATCTAGATTAGTAGTAAATTACTAAATTCTGTCAAGTATGTTGCAATTAGAACAAATGTTTATTCTCAGCCACCAAAAATATGTATGTTACATATTTTAGTTTAAAGGATAAATGACAGGAAAGTAGTCACATTAAATAATAAAAACAGTTATTACATAGACCCCATAACAAAGACATAAACAAAGACGGACAATGATTTTAAATGTGTTTGTTGAAACTTAATCAATGCAATTGGAGGGGTCACAGCAACATTGATCAGCAAAGCAGCAACAACACATAGCCGCAAGTCTGCAAGAACCAAAACCACACTTCACAATGGTTTCAACAGAAAACAAAAAAGACAAACATTGTATACAAGTTTGATTACTTACGTTGAGAAATATATATTCAAAAATTAGACAATGTATGTACTTACAGTCCTTCAAGAAAACCAGCTTTATGTTTTGTCGGTGGATTCTGCGGTGGCTGAGCCGAATATTGCGGTGGTGCTCCTCCTACTTGTGGTGGCTGTCCAGGTCCAGGTGCAGGATAAGGATATGCATACTTTGGTTCACTCATATTTTGTGCAGAGAAATAAAAGATAGTGAAAACTGACAAATAGTAAATCTTGTACCCAAAAAAAAGCAAACAAATTGTAAAATCTTTTTCCAACTCCAACAATTGTTTTTTAGTAGCAAATCATATAAAATTTGGAAGCATATGAATATATATATATAAGATAATAGTAGAGTGAGAGAAGTCACGGATAGCAACACAAGCAAGTGTGAGCTTTTGTCGACGTGTATTTATATTTACCAAAGAACACAGCTTCAAAGATAATTTATTGTGTATATACTAATAAAATAGTAACGTGTCTTTTAGAGTAAGAAACTGTTGGAGTCTTTGAGACTAATCTTGAAAGTACACACTCTTGTCTCTAAACACAACAACTTCAAAGCGGTGAACATGAGAGGAAAAGCAAACATTAGGTGACAAAAAGGTAAAAGAACCAATGCTTTGGTGGAAGATTCTAAAGAGGAGAAGAAGCATATAGGTGGAGATGCAACGTTGTTGCTTGCTTCAGACATAAGCTATGGTAGTTTAAAGAAGCTTATATTGATACATTCACGAGAGAAAGTGACAAGAGTACAAACGTTGAAACACAAAGACAACTTCAAAACATTTCATAATCAGTACTCATGTTTACTGTCAGGAGTCTTCAAAATGGTGATCTGTTTCGTCAAAGATCTCCTCCTATAACCATAAAACAAACAGAAATCAAGTGAACAACGAATGGTTAAACTTATGATTGTGTGGTAAATTTATATACAAACATTCCTTACCTGTAAAAGTTCTTCAATAACATCCTCCATTGTAATGATTCCAACAGCTTCTTCTTCTTCCGCTAGTTTAGGCAGTGGAATCCCATTCAATTGAAGGATGTCTGCATCATTGTCCTTTGACCACTTTTTAGTCTTTGAACCTCTTTTAAACGAACTTGCTCGGTTCGGAAAGCTCTTCCATTTCTGAAGAGATCTCTTTGTCCTTAGCATTCTCTCTTGCTGAGTTAACTCACCATCCACATCCACATGGACTTCCTTAACACTCTCTATCACACACCAAATTCAAAGATTCTTAAGCTTAAAACTCAGCAAAACCATGTTTCTTGTTTCAAATAATGAAAAACAGCCTTACCGTCTTTAGAAGGTAACGGGTGGATTTTGTCGCACTGTCTCACTACAACAGCCATGTGGCTGAGTCCTTTCTGGAACTCATTCAATATGTCATATAAAGGCAAGGTTTCTGGAACTCTAAAAAACAGCAAGACATCAGCCTTTAAAGCACATTTCAGTGGATTTTAGCTACTTAGATTCATAAATTTTACCTTGGAATCCTTCTTATCGTGACATTCTTGACCGGTATTTCTTCATCTGGGTTTATAGTCAGTAAGTTCTTCACCTGAAGATGTAAGTATATGAATAGTTAGAAGCAGAAACAGCAGATAGTAGGCAATAAAGACAAACACTATAGGAGAAAGTATTTGTGAATATGTCTTCAAAGAGAGCCGAGTAAAAATGTGGAAGTAATTCATGAGCTTGAGAATCACCAGAACAAGGCCGATGATGTTAGTTGGCTGCTCGTAGTATACAGGAACTCTGCTATGCCCTTTCTCAAGAATCAAATTCATCAATTCTCTATAGGTAATGAACAGAGAAATAAAAGTTTAGTATGAGAACAATAAAGACTCCAAGATCTGACATTGATAATTCTCCGAGGAATTACAACACATAAACCTGTCAAGTTTGGCGTTGATATCAATCACAAAGATATCAGATATTGGTGTCATTGCATCCTTGACCATTTTCTCAGAGAGTTCAAGAGCTCCAGCAATGATTGTAGTTTCGTCATGAGTCAACTCTCCGCCTTTTCCAGCCTAAAAGAGCCAAAACACTAAGCAACACGGCACAGAAGTGATACAAGAGGAGCTTGTCATCTTGAAGATGGGATCAACGAATACCTCATTTCCATGAAAATCCACAAGTGTTTTCAGCTCAGCTCTTCGAAAAAGTGCTGCACGGCGATGGCCCAACAGAAAGTCCAGCAGCTGGATTATTCAAAGAGACAAAACAATTATTACAACGAGGAGCATGACAGGAGCAGGGAACTTACTTCCAAGAACATCGGTGAAGTGTGTTTACCTTGCTAATAGGCCATGCAACAGGTAAGCAGACAAAGACTAGAACATGGACAAAAGGAGCTACTGTTGCACCAATGGCCAAACCATAACGCGAACAAACTGATTGAGGTATAATCTGCACTTTTAAATAAAGCCAACAACAATCAACGCTAATATCCTTGGTTGGCATTCACATCTCAGATGCTTAGGGACTGTCTTCCTATCGAAAAGTAGAGTTAAAAAGGCTAATCTTACCTCGCCAAAGAGAAGAATCAATGTAACCGAAATCAAAATGGCGCCCCATGCCGTCACAAGTCCATCAAGAAAAATAGGAAGCGTCTAAAAAGACAAACCAAACCCATTACTACTATAACATCAAGCATACCTAAAAGATTCTCAAAGGCTAAAGTAAGGAACTAGTTAAAACATTAACCTCCATAGCAGCTGCGTTACATATAAGTAAAGTGACAAGCAACAGATGCTGATTCTTTACCACTGGCAATATCTTTGCTGCAACAAACAAACAATAAAACTTGTCATTACAAACACACACAGACATAAACAGCTCACAAAAGCAACTGAATCATTGATGGTAATGCCAAAAGAGCTCCAAATCAACATCTACTACACTATTTAAGGTTCTGTCCTAAGAGTAGACAGAAACTAACAAAAGGGCTTTCAAATCATAATCTGAAAAAGGTATAACAATTCGAATACACACATCACAAACAAAAAGGACTCTAAGCTAATAAAAGTTTCTAAATTGGTGAAAAGAATCAAACTTTAAGCTAAATTGGTGAAAAGAATCAAACTTTAATAAGCGAGATTAGAGTCCAAAGAGAAGAGAATCAAAAGGAGTTTTCTTAATTTACCAGCGTATGTACGATACTGAGGTGTACCGGATTTAGCAAGAACCTCAAGATCAACGAGACTCATAGACATAAGACCTAATGTTAAACCAGACATAAGCCCAGCGAAAAGGACAAGGAACACTATCACAGCTATGTGTATGAAGAAGTTAGGCTCGCAACATTCATACTCCACCGCCATTTAAAACACACACAAGAGAGAAAAACAAAACCCTAGCTCCACTTTCTCAGATACTTAACATCATCTTCTTCTTCTACAACAACAATAAAGTTTGGTTTTTTTCTAAGGAGAAGAGAGATTCGAGAACAGTCTTTGATTCGATTAAAAAGACGGCTAAAAAAACGCAAAAAAAGAGACGTAACGAAAGTGAAAGCTTCGAAAGTTTTAGTATTCTAATTAAAATATCGAACTTTGTGAGAAATTTGCAGAGAGAGAGAGAGAGAGAGAGAAGGAAAAAACAATTATGGAGAGGAAAGCTCATGCGGTGGAGATCACTGTCGCTTAAAATTTGTAATGACGATAATACCCTTGTCCTGAGAGCGACAATACTTGAGAAGAGAAGGGTGTTTTAGTCTTTGTAAGTATAGGATATTGATCCGATACGGTTTCTCGTAAAACTGAAAGTGTGTTTCATGACTTGATCAATCATCTTTTTGTGTAATAATGGATGATGTGTTTTGTTTTATGTTTTAATAATTCGAGAATCTTTGTTATTATTGTCGAAAGTATCAATATTTAGTATCAATATTATGTGTTTTATACATTCATGCATCGTGTGTGATAATGGATATCATGTGGTTTCTTGTGTATTAATACATTTAACTAAATAATCTTGTTATATTATTTTACCAAAAAAAAAAAAGAATCTTGTTATTGTCAAAAATATGGAGTATTATATTTTGGTAAGAAACTTGGAGTATTATAGTTTTTTTTTTGGGTTAATGAGTATTATAGTTTGGTAAAAAGAATATTTTTTATGAAGAATAAAAGTATCTTATTAGTACCACCTTTTCTAGGTCGGCAAAATTATTATTATTAAAATATTATTGAGCAAAATCATCCACAAGTTCCCCTATATTTCATTATTTATTGTCTCCCTCGTGTCCGTGCATTTCTTTTGCGATCTAATCATATTATTATATGAGGCGCCAACATAAAGGAAAAGGACATAGTATCTTTGTAAAAAAAAGTATAAATGAATCTATTATATATATTAGCACAATACTCTCTCAATCTAAGGCATCCACATCATCAACATAAATAATTAAAATAATTCAATTAAAAATCATTTAATAAAACTCATTTAATATTTATAAAAGTCATTCAATATTAATAAAACTAAAATAAAAAACATTCAATATAATATTTAACACTAATAAAAACATGTATATCAACTTTCTAAAATGAAAATATATAAGAAAATTCTCTGTTACACTAATTCTTTTTGGAATATATTACATATGTCCCATTATCTAAAATTTTCTATCTAAAAGCACAAAATTTAAAAGTTATAAATGATGTTTAACATTTATTCAAAACAATTAAAAATTAAGACTACATAATATTAATGGTCATACTATAGTTAATAAATAAAAAATACCCATAGAAACTTGTGAAAATCAAATAAAATAGAACAAATCAAAAGATCTAAAACATTTAACAAAATGGGTGAGAGAGAGTATAGTTTAAAAATAAATAAATATAAATTTATAAAAGTTTAAATAACTATAATTTGGGAATAAAAAAACTCCATATATATACATACTTTCTAAAACTAAATGTTAGTACCAAATATATGAAATAAAATTAAAATATTTAAGGAGAAAACAAAACATCATATAAAATCAACAATTACATATACAAATAATTCAATAACGTTATATATAGAGAATACAAAACAAAATATGATCCAAATTAATTGACGGGTTAAGATTTCCACGTAAAACCAAAGTAAACAACATACGTTTGAGAATAAACTAAAACATCCAAACAGAAGTTGTTCGTAAACAAAATCATTTTCATTAGTTTAGTAAAATAAAAAATAGATGGAAAATATCTAAAGTTAAACCATATATTTATTACAAAAACAAAAAACTTCATAAAACAAACCAAAACACCCGTAAATTCAAAAAATTATTTAAAATAACTATAATAATTAGCGAATATTCCGCGCAACGCGCGGGTTATTTCCTAGTTTAATATACTTGACAAAACCAAAGAGATACAAGTATATACAAGATATGGTTTGGCCCGGTTAAAATCAATTTCATTTAGGTAGTAATGACTCTTTTAAAGTATGCCAATAAATTTTCATGTGTTATACACTTAAATGTTGATGTAAGGACAAACAAAATCACCAAATGTTAGTATACTTGTATCTTCTTGGTACACTTCTTAGTTCATCGAAAGAATTAGTGGAGTTCTACATTTTTGTATTAGCAAAACAAAGTTCCTAAGAAAACAAAAGATTAAAAGCTACGACTAGTGTATAATACAAACAATGGAAATTGGATCCACTTGAAAAAATTAAGTAATCCCTTATCAAGTCAAACTTTATAATAACTTGTTTTTATGATTAAATATTTAAATGTATAATAAGCATCATCACCATGCACTTACCTGACTTGGTAAAAGTCATAGTAATTAACTAGCATAAAACATAGAAATTATGCACAAGATTAAATATCCAACGAGGAACATAAACTTATTCTAATGATTTGTATATTCAATGCTTCAAATTTCCTTCTGAACAATAATAAGAAACTAGCATGCAAACACACGTAAAAATTTGAAGAAAAATTCTTACATTTTAATTCATTAAAAATTATTACAGTCAAAATCCTTGTTTTAATTTTATTTACAAGGGGGCAATTTGTTGACCCCTTCGCCTAATTGACTTGGTAAACCAAATTTAAAAAATTAATACATTTTCCCAAATAAATATATAGCAAGTGTTACTTCTTGTTCATACAAACATAAAACTCTATATAAATCATAGTTTCTAACCACAAAAACACACAACACAAACACAAAAGTCTCATACAAAACTCAAATAAACATGTTGAACTCTTCTCAAACCTTACTACTCGTGGCTATTACTCTTATCCTAGCTTTTTCACTTCCTTTAAAAGCTCAAGACCAACCACAAGACTACCTAGACGTACACAACCGAGCTAGAGCCGACGTTGGTGTCCGTCCAATAAAATGGCACAACGGTGTAGCGAACTACGCACGTAACTACGCAAGACGTAGACGTGACTGTCGTCTTATAGAATCAGGTGGTCGGTACGGTGAGAATTTGGCTAGGAGCGGTGGTGACATATCAGGAGCAGCGGCGGTGAGATCATGGGTTAACGAAAGGCAAGACTACTTCCATGGTTCGAACACGTGTCGCGCGGGGAAAACGTGTAAGCATTATACACAAGTTGTGTGGAGAAACTCGGAGTGGGTTGGGTGTGGTAAAGTCAAGTGTAACAATGGTGGAACATTTGTTATTTGTAGCTATGATAGACCAGGTAACGTTAGAGGTCGTTGGCCTTACTAAGTATATATATTAATTATATGCTATGCATGCAAAAGAATAATAACAAAAATCAAAAAGAAGAATAATAAAACTTGTCCATAGAGGACGTATACGTGTGTGTGTGTGTATTTCTATGATTTTCAATAAATGATCATCATCTAGCATATGATACGGTGATTCCTTTGTGTTGTGTTGTGGTTTGTATAATATGTTGTGACTTGTGATATGAATAAAACTTGTATAAATGGATTTATTTGTAGAAAAATATATACTTGCAACACATACATGGTGATTTGTATAGTTAAGTACATGTTGATGGTTTCTCTATGTTGCTGAAAAAAGGTTGAACCAAAAATACAATTCACTAATTATCAAAACATAATCACATATTTTTCCTTATATTATGTACGTAATAGTCCACAACAACCAATATTTTTTAAGATATTGTTCCATAATCCTAAAATTAGCCGTCCGAGATCAGCTATACAAATATTCTAAACCCAACTAACGTGCGCATATCATTTAAAAATGTTCGGATATTTTTAAATATAAATTTTAGTCAAATTTACTCCAAAACGTGACACCAACTAGGCCATAAACTACAATTTGTCCATATAATATATAAATGTCGTAAACTTTCTATAAATACCCATTGCAACACACGATAAAGTCATCTCACTTTATATTATATCTCCATACATAATTACATATTTTACAAGACAAACAACAAGAAGAACCATTAAAATGTTTCATAACGTTTCTCTAAAAGCATTGCTTCTCATATTTCTTATCAACTACTTATCTCGAATCGATGTTTCCTCCGCGCAATATTCCCAATACTCGCAGTCCAGCGACTGTCCGGGCAGCTACCTCAGACCACACAATGCAGCACGAGCCGCAGCCAAAGTCAAGCCTCTAAAATGGGACTTTAGTCTAGCCTCCGTGGCTCAAGACTACGCAAACCAGCTTGCTTCTGGTCCATGCAGTCTCGAACATTCCTCTGGACCATATGGAGAGAACCTTGCATTTGGTGGTGGAGACATGTCCCCGGCTCAGGCCGTTGCTATGTGGATAGGTGAGAAGTCTTACTATGATTATTACTCAAACTCATGCCACGGTCCGGCTTGTGGACACTACACACAGATTGTGTGGCGTGGCTCAGCTAGGCTTGGTTGTGGTAAGGCCAAATGTGGTAGTGGTGCAAGTATTATTGTGTGTAACTATGACCCTGCAGGCAACTATATGGGAACTAAACCATATTGATTTCTAATTTTTCTATTGATGAATTGAGTGTAAAGTTTGTTGTATTAATTGTTTTAAAATTACTGTGAAGATAAAAATAATTTTTTTGCAAAATCACTTGTGTAAATATTGTTTCAAATAGGTTACATCCATACAAATTTATGTAAAATAAATTATAACCAATGATGGTAAAGAGTAAACAGAGGATGTTGATAAGAACTTTGGCAAGAGAGAGTACCATTACCATGTTTCTACTTAAAATCTTCTTCTCAGAGAAACAAACAAAAAATGGTGTTTGTGTTGAGAGCTATTTTATTTGGTGCGGATGGAGAGGTCTTGGAGCTGTTGTGGATCGACTTCCGAGGGAGTCCTTGTTAAGGCACATTGCGCCGTGGTTGTCTTTGGGAAGGCTATTACATCTCTTATAGAACTAGCACCTCCAAGCATCATCACCATTCTATCTAATCCATATGCAATTCCACCTGCAATTTCATGTCAAATTCCAATGTTTCATCAACCATGCTTGAAAAATCTTGTTCAGTAACAAGTTGTCGACAAAGTGTCAGAAAATATAATCCATTGCTTCTTAAAGATCCTAAGCTGAAACTTGTTCTGACACAACAGAAGTCAGTTGTCTAGACATGAATGTTATGATCATGTAATGTAATTTTCTTAAGTATGAGATTTAGTTGACATTGAGAGAGTGTACATACCATGAGGTGGAGCACCCATGTCAAGTGCCTCCAGAAGATAGCCAAACTTTGCTTCAGCCTATGTTGTAGAGAAAAACATGAGACAAGGCTTACTTACAAATATCAAACAATTCATTTGCAATGAACAAAATGTAAGTGTTCTCACCTCTTCATGTGAGATGCCAATGATCTCCAAGACCTTTTCTTGGACATCCCGCTTGTATATCCTCAAACTTCCTCCACCAATCTGTTATACATCGAGATTTTTTTATCAAAACGATTGTACAAAGCTACTTCTCCAGGAGAAAGAAGCGTTCAAGATATTTGGTTTACCTCGACACCATTATAGACCATGTCATAAGCGAGAGCTCGTGCAGAAGGCAAGTCATCTATATCTTCAGGCCTAGGAGCAGTAAATGGATGATGTAATGCCTGAAGGGAAAGGCCTTATCATATTAGCACATAACATGTTTGACCGATAGTCTCATCTCATGCAAGAAATCAAATTATGAAAGGACGGACCTCAAGCCTCTGCTCTGTTTCATTCCACTCAAACATTGGGAAATCTGTCACCCACAGGATCGAGTGCTTGGACTATAAAGTATACAAGAAACATCATACATCAGATGAATGATCATCAAGCGGGAAACAAAAATCGTGGCTGGCTAATGAAGATACTTACATGGTCAATCAAATCCATGTCATGGGCTACAAAGAGTCTTAACCTGTCTAAGGTTTTATTAACAGAAGTAACAGGACCCACTCCAAATAATATAAGATCACCAGGACCTGCTCCACATTGACTCACCAAGTTTGTTTTACCTTTCGAATCTAAACTAGAAACTAATGCTGCAATTCCCTCTACCTCCCCTGCATCACAAGACCTAGTCAGCGTTGAATGTCTGAAGTATAATTATGTCACTATAAATAGTAGAGAAAGGCGAAGTAAAAGAAGTAATCATGATTTATCTATTTACCATTATCCAAAACCTTCAAGAAAGGCAGACCCTTTGCTCCGGATTTCATTGCTTCATTGTAAATATCTCCTTTTTTGAGAGCTGAGTTTGAATACTTTTTAGCACCCGAAGGCACGCATAACACCTTAATGATTCCTCCACTTTCAAGGGTCTCCGTGAAAACCCTGAAGGACGATTCTGTGAAAACGTTTGACACCTGCAGTTTCAGACACTTGGGATTAAAGCTTAAAATATAGACGTCTAAACTTGTGTATATATTTATACTTCTCCATGACATTAATTCAATAACCAAGTAACAGATTACGTCTTTCAACTGAAGATCAAATCTTGTATCTGGTCTATCTGAGCCATATCGATCCATCGCCTCCGCATATGTCAGTCTTGTGAATGGATCAGGTAGCTGGATACTTTTGATCTCTGAAAATACCTACAAAAGAAGGTCACCCAATTCAAAATGCTGAAAGAACATCTTACTATCATTAATGTTAAGAGATCCATATACAAATGATGTTCAGAATTTCAAGGCATATAGAATATACAAGAAACACATCACAAAGCAACAAATTTGTAAATATATCTCTTTACAACATTGAGCATGTCACAGAAAAAATGGAGTCATATAGCTCAGTGGAACTCTAACCTTACGGATAAGATCTTCGTTAAGCTTCAGCATGTCCTCCATAGGCATGAAAGCCATTTCCATATCAAGCTGAGTGAATTCAGGCTGCCTATCAGCTCTTAGATCTTCATCTCTAAAACATCTGATAATACGTGACAAAACACGAGAGATAAATCGTTTGCATCAAGAGACCTACTTTTGGTGGTAGGTGAAAGGTGATGAACCACTTATATCAGGGAGTCTGATGCAGAACCAAGCTTAAGAGCAAAAGATCATACACATACCTTGCTACCTGGTAATACTTGTCAAAACCGGAGACCATTAACATTTGTTTGAAGAGCTGCGGACTTTGTGGCAAAGCATAGAATGTTCCTGGCTTCGAAAGGGACATTTACTAGAATCAGATCTATATACTGTGATAGAAGCTTATAACTGAAGATGTAAGAAAGTACAAGCACCTGAATTCGTGAAGGAACCAGATAATCTCGCGCACCTTCTGGAGTAGATCTAGAAAGTATTGGAGTTTCAATCTACCACAAACAATAGACCAAAATGATAAACTGGGTAAGACTCCAAGTGAAAAAATTAAAAGAAACTTTATCGAGACTCTTCAAAAGAGAGAAAGCAAACACCTCAATAAAGCCATGCATGTCTTCTAAATATCTTCTAATCAGCTTCACCACATTATGACGAAGAACAATATTATTCTTCATTTGCTGACGACGTAGATCAAGACATCGGAATCTAACATCACACAAACAAAAGCCAAAGCATCACTCAGTAAGCATTTAAAGTTGCAATACGAAAATACCAACAATGAAAGTTAGATCTACCGCTAAAATATTTCACCTCAGGCGAATTTCTTCTTTAATTGTATCTTTCGTCTCGTCTGAAGTAGTAACTAGGAAAGGAAGCTTTGACCTCACAGGATTCAATATCTCAACATGTTCTGCAACTACCTAATGCAACATAATACCCGTATCAGCTTTCGAGAAAACCAAAATATATATGTATGGAAGCTGAAGTGAATGAGAAGAGAAGGCATACTTCAATGACTCCAGTTTTCATTTTCTTGTTGATTGACTCACTTGGCCTACTACGAACAGTTCCTTCCACAGAAACAACATACTCAAGCCTCATGTCATTGATCAAGCCATGCGCCTCAGGAAACTCATCCGGAAGCGTCCTAACCTAATGTTACAAACTTTCAATCATCAATTAAGCCTACAGTCTACAAAGAGATGATATAGGTACCGAATCAAGGGTGATAATTTCGGAACAAAGAGACCAATTCAGCAAAAACCAAGTCAAAAGTAGGAATAGATAGAACTCAAAACTACTTAATTGATCATTCTACTCAAATACCAACACCAAACACAGTAAAAGAACTCAATGTTAAAGAAGAAAACTTTTAAGTTCTAAATATCAATCTAATGTGGACTACTAAAGAATTGGGAGAACCTGTACAATGCCGGTATGATCTCTAAGGTTAAGGAAAGTGAGGCCTCCATGGACTCGGTGAAGAGCGACCCAACCGCAAAGGTGGACCCTTTTACCAACATCTTCTACTGATAACTCTCCGCAAAGCTCAGTGCGCGATACCCACTTGAGAATCGACGGAGGAGATGAAATCGGCTTCGTTACAGCATCACCAGAAGTGGCCGAGGCAGCTGCAGCAGCGGAATTGGAGAAGATTCTTCGAGTTCCATGAACTGGGTTTCTACTTTTGGGTAAGTAGAAGAGAGAGGCGGCGTTAGAGGCGGATATGGCGGTGGCGGAGAGGAAAAGAGAAAACGAAGCATGTCTAAGAGGCAAAGTTCGTAGGAAGAGAGACATTGTTGGGGACGAGAAAGAAAGGTTTAAGAGATTGCGTTGAAGAAGAAGAAGAAGAAGAAACTGATCGAACCGGTTTTAATTAATAGCCTTTTAAAATTGGTTTGGTTTGGTTTATAACTAACCGGAATGGTCAAGATAAAGAGTCTCTTATTTAAAAACCAGTAAGTTTCTTCATCATCTCCTCCAGAACAGAACCAGTAAGTTTGGTTTATTTAAAAAAAACAGCTTCCAAAAACAGAGGAGCTAGTTTCTGTACAAATCCATACTTTGAAGTCATTATTATTGTTATTATTACATCAGTAGTGTTCTAAAAACCATTCCTTTCCGTAGACAATCTAATGTAACCCCCCCCCCCCCCCACACACACACTAACTTCTCATTTACAGTGTTTCTTCTTGTTATGTTGTTTGTCTTGTGCCATATTGTGGAAGAAATCTACAAATACTTGCTCGTAACCTTGCATCTTTCCATAACCTGCAAGATTGATTTCGGAACGGGGAACATACTTTATGTACCATTTACCTCTTGAGAAAATCATCTTCAAAGTTAGTTCTAACTACACAAGAGAAAAACACTTGCCAGGAAAATAATTGATGTCAATAACATAAAACACATCTTTGCTTCCATGTTCTCTGATCATGTCTATGTTGAAAAGCTGTAGTCCCTATCAGACCAGAAAGCAGCAAACAAATTAATACGAGAAAGACACAGACTTGCAGGTGAAAAAATGTGAAGACGCATGAAAATGTGTAATACCAATAAGCTTCTTAGCTCTTTCACAAGGGCCTCGAGGAATGGCTTTGGAGGCAGCTCAGCAACACAAGGGTCCAAGTCTGCGTCATCCGCTGAAGCAGCAGCAGATGAAACCCTTGGGAATTGGAAGATGCCATCAACTTTGGCTTTTTCACAGTTACTCACATTTGGTAGAGAGAACCGTCTCACAACTTTTATAGCATCACCAACCACAAAAACTTTGAACATAACTCCACCTTCAGGTCGCAAAAAATAAGGGGTGGGATAAGATACATTGAATATATTGAAGACAATACATGGGGGAAACTAATGTGTAATGTAAAGCACAATACCGTGATTAACAAACTCTTGAAGGACTAAAGGCGGATCAAGTTTTGCAAGTGAGTCTTTGTCATAAGCTAAGAACAATTGATGTGACTTGGCAGTTCCATCGATCCAGAGTGGCTTTGCAACTGTTACAAGGTTGGCATGAATAAGTTTGAAACCAAGTCTATTCCTTTGTCATTATCATTATCATTTATATGTTAAGTCGTACCTAGTGGAAATTTAAGACCAGCTTCAACGACTTCATCAGCACTAGCTGCTGAATCCTTCAATACAACCATTTGCTTTGGAACAAGAAGGCTGCCTACAAAGGTTAACCAAAGAAAACATCACTTATAGAGAGACTTAAGAAAGTTTGATGTCGAAAATAACTTGTGAGAAGTGTTACCACTGCAGTCTGACAGATTCAAATCTGCCATACCCTGAAGCATGGACTGTCGATTATATATACGCTCTATTGCACCTGGAGGATCAAGCACAGTCACTTCCGGGTGTTTCTGCTGGTAATCCTGCAAAGAAAATGAGGCAAATATGAGACTGTAGAGCCAGATATTGAGTTCAACGACACTATACTCATGAAATGGATCATAATCGAAGTGCATGTAAGACAATTCTCCGAACCTCGATAACCTCTTGCCACTCTTTTCCCAGCAACTGCAATTGCACAATCACATCGTTCATTAGATTTGCAGCAGAAACACATACAAAATTCAATTGTAATTCAGTCTTAGCTCACACAAACCTTATGCAAAACAACATCAAATGGCCCTTGTTCAGAAAGTGGACGGTTCAAATCTATGGCGACAAAGCAAATGCCTTTTCTCCTAAAATAAGAAACCAAAAAAGTAGTACTGTTAGCATTTCCTTCAAAACTCAATTCTTATCTATGTGTTGATTAGAAAGAAGCAAAAGTAGAGAGCATTAAGATATCCTTGTTTGAGAGATTCTAGAACATGATATTTTAAGTAGAACCAGTCAATGTTTTAGCTAAAACACACATGTGGGTGAAGAGGAAAAAGTGAAAAACACACACCAAGTATTATATTTTTTTAAGGCTAAAGTCAAACCTCAACAGAGACTGATCCAAAGGAATTTAAAGGAATATTCCCATAGAGACAAGGTTCTTGATACCATAAGCATACTATAGTGTTAACTCTAAGCAGTGACTCAATAAAGAACTAAAAGAAAACATGGGCAAAATGACAAGACATGGCAAGTGGTTATGGTCCTCCACAATATAGAATCAAGCCCAAAATCCAAAAACAAGAGTAAAGAAAACAAGAACCAAATCTAGAGAAAATGTCAAAGTCCTAAATACTTCTTTTTTCAAAAGTAAGAAAAAGAAATTGTCGGTTCTGTTTCAACACCAACATCATCAAAGACTAAAACTTTGATAATCAAAAGAAAGCATTTTGTTTGGTGGGTGTTAATATTATCATTTACCTAGCGAGTAATTCAAGCTTGGGCTGCAAGAAACTCTTCTTCTTCTTTAAAGTAAGAGCATACCCAACAACTAGTTTCTGCTCCTGAAACGGCGTCGTTTCCCTCACCGCTTCTCCGTCTCTTTCACCGTAGTCATCTTTGCCACGTGGCACCATGATTTCGCCTTCTGCTAGCAAACCCAAATCTTCAAATCCGCCGAAAGAAAACCCTAAATTGAACGTAACCCCCAAATTACGCCTTGCGGTTTCGATTTCGCCGAAAGCAATAGTCTCAGACATTAATAGAGAGATACAGAGAGGGTAATAAAAGAAGATAGAAAGGAAGATTCTTTAAGATTCCTCTAAAGATTCTAATCTCAGCTTACGAGTTGTGAGATTTGGCACTTCCTGTGTAATTATAGTCTCTCGCTGCGATAAACGAAAGAGAAAGAGATGGGTATTACGTATATGTCGAAAAGTTGAAAGCTTGAGAGAAAACGAGATGTGAAATGTTGAGGAAGGGAATGCTCTGAGAATCAAATATTTATAGAAGAAGAAGACGAAGAAGAAGAAGAGTGATTCTTCCCAAAGCTTTGCTGATTTTTTCGTTTAATTTATTATTATTTATTTTCTCAGAAATCATTAATAACTGTGAAGCTGGTAGAGTTTCCACGTAATTCTCATTATTTTTTTAATTCCACCTAATTATTTTTGTTAATGAATTCCACGTAATTTATATTTTTTTTTAAGGTATTTTTAATGTCATCGAAGAATGTAAACATGGAACAACCTTAACTTGTCACTAACTAATTGGATCATATATATATATATTTATATATATACACTTATATATCAAAATGATCATAGCTTGGGACATCTATTGATACAAAAAGTTATAGGAGAACAAAAAACAATTAGTATTTTATAAAAAGAAGAAAAACAGATGTTGTAAAATGTCACAACAATTATATAGATTGAAGATCTTTTTTTATGGTTGATATTGGATAAGGTCGTAGATCACATTCATTTAAAAATGACTAAAATTGAGGTTAAATCTAATGATTTCCAAGTTATATTATATTTTAACATATATAATATGTTTATTGATAAATGTGATTTACTTTATAGGAATATATAAAAGCGATGAACAACATGCAAGGGAATATGCTTTTGTTTTTTTTTTTTTTTTTTGGTTTAAAAATATGCTTTTGTTAAACAGAAGAGTCTCTTGTTTCTGTCAGAATCTTCTTTCTGTTCTATATTTTTTACATTTCTGAACTAATATAATATTTAATATAATCAAGACTATTAAACTTTTTCTATACGACGTTTTAAAAACGTACAATGCAATTTAGTCATCTTTCAAAATTTTACATTTGTACTCCGTATATACTATATACTTCCATATATAGGGTTATATTAATAGAGGGTATTTTTTGTCAACAAATGTACAATGCAATGTAGTCACTATTTTTTATTTTACTTCAAATGATCAGAACACAACTTCGTGTGTTGTTTTGACTTCTTTTTTTGCAAATGAGATGTCTAAAATTATGATTCGAGAATTAATATGCATATAGTCAGATAGAATATGATTCTAATTGATATGCTTTACATATATATTAATGACATGACTTTTCAGATTATGACGATTAAATAGTTGAAGAATCATATACTGAATTGACTTATATCACTAACATTTAGTATAATATATGTTCATGCATGCTTTGCGAGAATATGATCGAGCCGTCATGTTTATTATGCGATTAATCGTTACTTACAACATAATGCATATGTTTTTATTCGACACTTGACAGTTGACTTTGATCGTTATAATTAAGAGTCTTATTTTTTGTATGTTTTTAGTCTTAAGTTCTCTATTTTTTGGTGAATGTTATATATTTGTATACGTCAATATTGAGAAAAACATAAATATGTTATGTGTAAGAATTATATAGGACAACGTCACATGATATCATCCAAGTGTTGATACGTATTATCTAGATGAGCGTGTGGTTTTTCGCCTAACAAATTTGGTTTCAAATGTAACGCTACAAAACGTGAAAATGATAAATGTTGTAACAATTATTATGATTTCGAATATAACTCATTAATCAAAATGATGCATGTTGATGATCATATTTTACTCATAAGAAAATGTTTATTTCGGAAGAAGAATATTTATATGATGTATAGTATATATAATAACTTTTTATATAAGTATGTACATTATACTATACTATTAATATATATATATACATTTAATGTGCAATTATGTAATGTTGTCTTTGAGTAAATATGTGTACCACTAAGTGGGAATAAAAAAGGTACATAAGAACATCAAACTCCAAAAAATGCATTTTAGTGGAATTTCATACATCCACTAATCTCTTGGCATTATTGTCTACTTTTAGCTTTTTGTGTGTGGGATTAGTTTAGTTCTTGTTTTAGGTGAAAAACATATGCCTATATCAATGTTTTGTAACTTTTAAGTGCACTAAAACTTTTCCGCTTTTAACATCACCTTTATAAACTTATCTGTAATCTATCTTATATTTTTGTAATAGTTTACTTAACTCTAACAAAACCTTGTTTATTCACCCCCATAATTTATGAGTTCTCTCGTTCAGATTTATTGGTTTCTCAAGGTTAAAAATAAGTGGTATTCAATAGTGACCTTAAATAATTTTCAATAATCAAAGACGAAAATATTACATAACTAACACTTAGTGAATGCTATAAATAAAACATTCTTTTACTTAGACATTGCAAAAGAACATTCACCATAACTTTTACTTAGACATTGCAAAAGAACCCAAGACCAGTTCTGGTTCTTTCAAAAGTCAGTATTTTTTTCAATTTCCTGTAAAGCTTAAAAGCGAAATTAATCAAGAAACTGGCTGCACACCATTCCACGCACGCGGGTCATCAACGAGTTCATTGATCCTATTGTTACGGTTCTCTTGTACGTAAGCTACACCGGCCCAGAGTCCACGTATAAGTAGAATGCTTGTAAACACTATAGTTCCAAGTGTGCAAGCTACCTGATTTCCACCACAGATATCACATAAATAGCCAATCCAACATGAAAAAGCTCAAAATATACACATTAGCTTTCAAGATTCAAAAAGAGTCGAGCTTTGTGGAGGATAATCATATCTACTAATAAAGATACACAAAGTCAAGAACGACGAGTCAAGTAATGAATCAAGATCTATTCATTTAGCTATGTATGAGTAGAGTTAAACAGAGAGTTGGTCATGAAACTCATCAACACTATTCTAAGCTTGATCCTACACTCTCCACTCAAGCTTATCATAGATAAGTCTTCTGCCACAGTTAGTGAATCCGATATCGAAGACAAATCAATCTACATAACTTCCACATCCAAAGAATGGTAAGAAAACATCCAAAGTTAACAATGTTCCAAGTTCAATCCTTTTTGCAATAACAAAACTACACAACAATCCAATGGATTCAAGTCTAAGTTACCTCGAGGAATGCCTTCAAGATCCACAAAAAAGCAAGAATTAGTACTCCATTCACCGAGAAACCCACCTAAAAACATTGAAAACAAACCTTGAAAGCATCATCATCAATGGACTAACTAATCGTAAAGAAGACGAGAAGAGACTTACGAGCTTCGTAGAGATCGAAACAGGCAAAATCGATCTAACGGCTTTCCTTGCTCTCTTTGAAACTTTCCTGAACACATTCTCAACAAATCTAAGCAAAAGATCTAAGCTTCGATCTTCTTCTTCGTCATGATCGTCTTCGTCTTCTTCGCCTTCGTAATCCTCATCGAATCCATACTCTGGTCTGATCTTCCGATTCCAATTCCGCTTATCTTCGACGAAATCATCCCTTCCCTGTCAAAACCCAGAAACAAAATCAGCTCAGAAATCTAAGTCTGTTCATTATTATGTTAACAAATTAAGAAAAAGACAAAAAAAATTGGATCTACGTTGATGAAATCACGAGATCGTCGAGTAGCGAGAAGAGAGGGAGAAGAAGAAGAATCGGAGATTCTGTTTCTGGTAAAGATCAGAGATTTGGGAGCAAAGATGAAGAAGGAAAGAGACGATCTTGCTTGCGATGAGAGAAACGTGAGAGAAGAAGAAGAAGATGAAGAAGGCGATGAGATTGAAGTGGAGAAGAGCATTGTTCGTTAAGCACCAAACACTTCTCAAGCTTTTTTTTTTCTTCTTCTCTCTTTTAGTTATTGAACAAAATTAAATCAATTATTAAAGACATATTACATCAAATTATATGTCTTAATATTGTAGCATGATAAAGAAAAATTGATTTGTGCAATAATTAATGTCATCAACATACTGATTACAAGGATAAAGCATATTTTGGTAAGAGTTTCTCATAAGCAACATATTAATAAGCATTTTGAACAAAGCCCATAAAATTAGGTGACCTAATAACAGCAAAATTGTAGACCTAAAAAACTTGAGAAAAACTTACAAAATTTCAATTTGTTGTTAAATTGTGAGTATACCTTAATAATACATGTAAAACAACAAATTCCCATAAAATCCAAATTGTGTTTCTAATGGACCAAAATACAGTCAGGCCCATTCAGGCCCTGGCCTGTTAAATTATTAGGCACTATTGACAACAAAATTAGGCACTATATTTGTCTAATATTTAATTTTGTTTGAATTATTATTACGCACCTAAAAATTTGCAATTTAAGTGTTTGAACCTTGACTTGAAAAAGGAACGCTACAAGAAAATAAAAACTCATTTGCTACAAAATAACAAATTAGAAAAAAAGATTTAGATCCAGTGAAGATTCTTTGGTTTCTTCTATATCACTTTCTTTTTTGCTTAACCACTTCCATTTCTTTCATGAAGATATTTAAGATTATCTTTTAATCAGTACTTTGAATCCATAAAAGCTTCACAAATATCCAAAGAAACCTCATGCTAAAAACCACCTGCTAATAATTTTTTTTAACTTTTAGTTAGAAATTAGAATGTAATTATACACTCCATAAAATCAAGATTAATAAATAATTAGTGAATATATAACTTAACTGGTTATTTAGAATCTTAATTTTAAGTAAAAGAATTTTGCAAATAACCATACTGCTCTTCTTGAAATGCTGTTTTGTCCTGCTTGTTTTAAACAAACAAAAAAATATACATATAATTAAGACATGTCACGTGTAACTCAACAGAATCTCACATTATGATATAAACCTGAAAGTGATCAGTTGCTGAGAAGCCTTGTGAATAATCCAATGTACTTTCTTGAAATTTTTGTTCTATTTTATTACCACCAACACTCTTTTGCAACATCTACAAAAAAAAATAAAAATACAAAATCAAGACTATAATTTAAAAAAAATATGAGAAATTTATATGTTATAAGTTTATAACAAGTTAAAGCTTTAAAAAACAATCATAATTTACTGGACTATTATGAAAAGTTTTTTTTTGAAAAATAAAAAGACTTACATGAGAACTAGCAGTATCATCAAGATTAATAGAGTTTAATTTCTCATAATCTCTTCTTTTATTTTCTTTCTTGCTTTGTTTCTTGGAGCCAACATTGCTTATCTTCTTCACAGAATCTTCCACATAAATATTTCTTGGACCAGAAGATGCATCTGAAATCATAGACAAATCATCTTCTTCATCATCTTCTTGTTCTTGATTATGAACATAGTTTTGATACCATGAATCTTTGCTTCTGTTTCTGATTTCAAAACAAGAAGGACTTGAAGAAGAATAAACAGAATGGTCTAAGTACAAAGTCCATCCTGACTCACATCCACTATTAGAACTTAGCATTTTTTCTTCTTATAATGTTTTATAACAAAAGTAAACTAGTTTAATTTTTTTTGAAGATGTATTGAGAATTTTGTAAGAGAACAACTAATGGTGAACAACCGTCTTAATTTATACACATGCATCTATATATATATCTCACCATATGTAATGTGTTTTCTATTGTTTTAATTTATTTTTAATTTTTAGATTTTTTGGTCTTATCTTCAATAGGTACGAAGTATATATTAATTTATGTTTAATTATCATCGTCTCCTATTTGTTTTTTTTTTATTTGTTTTCAAACCTTAGGGTGACTAATAATTTGTCGTTACTAGAACAAATATGAACGAAATGATTTTTGTAAAAAAGGCTAATGGATAAGTCGGCGTTATTTAGGCACACTCACTTAGGCGTTTTTCTTAAATAGTCATAACGCTATAATAAGGTGAATTCCAAGTTTAAATTTTCTTAAAACTAATTGTTGCTTATTGTTGAAAAAGTTATTTTGGTCTAAATAATAAGAATACTATTTATTTCGCCTCGTTATAATTATAATTAACCACTATATATCCATGTTACATAAAATCAAAATAGAATAAATAAAAATAGAACCAAATTTAAGAAACTTCACCTACATAAAGATAGAGGAACAACGTATTACGCATATCTAAATAGAGTGAAAACTCAATAATTGAAAAATAAAGTCTTAAAGAAAGTTCCCACGTGGCATATTTTACAAAACCAGCATAGAAGAGATAAATACCCATCGATCATATATTATAAGTTTATTATTATGGATATATAAATGTTAATTAAGTTATATTAGTGGTAGTAATTAGATGGTGCATGGGTCAAAGCGATTTCGACAAGACAAGTGGTGACAAAGGAGATCCGCGCGGTCTATTGACTATGCTTTTATGATACCACATGCTCTCACGTTTTTTAATCCTAGCTAATTTAATTCTTACCTAAATCTCTCTTGTCGAAAAGTATCTCTTAATAATATCTCTTTCTATGTTATTTTCGTGTGTTTTTGTCGTTCTCTATATATAGTCTAGGATAACATGTATTGCATGGTGTCATTATAATTTATAAATAGCATGGTTAAACTTTAAAAAGAGTAATATAATATAGAAAAAGTTTTTGTGATTTTATTTTATCATAAAAAAATCTTACAAAAACTTTTATGATTTTATTTTTTCATAATATATAATTCTGTTAGATTTTAAAAAAAAATTTGAGAAAAAAAGTTTGTTAGAGGAATGAGAAACTTAAAGTGTTCTGATACCATATGAGTAAATGTAATGTATCTCGTTAATTCATTAATGAGTACAATGTACTGTATATATACAAATATGAATATACTAAACCGATATAAACCAACTATATAATACTATATATATTAATAGTATGTAAGTTGAAATATTTTAAAGAAAATATATGAAAAAAGGAATTTTGATTGAATTTATTTGTAAGGGATTGTAATAATAATAGGTAGCAAAATAAGGCATGCATGTGAGCACGTGTGCACGTAAAAAAAGAAAAATACGCAAGGTTCAACAAATACACACATGTACGCACGTGCTTGAACACGCACTTCGACCAAACTACACTAACACTAGACAGACACACTTTTGTGATTTTTGATCTTAAATGTGTCTGTCAACATTTTCTCTGATCAATCCTTTTTTACAATTTGCTGATAATTAATTCCTATGCTCACGATTTCGATGTTCCCGTCTTCCATGTGTTCTCTTTCCATTTTTCACTTCCTTTCACATTCAAATAGTATTATATGATATATACTTGTTTGGGTGTTTTTAATTAGTATATGATAATTTATTTGTTTTGTGTGTCACTTAATTAGCTTGATAGTTGTTAATAACAAATAAAAGTTATTACCTGGTGCCTTTAACAAAAAAAAGGTTACTCTCTGTAGCAATAAGGCACTATGGTTTATGGTATATGACTTTTCAAAGTTTTATTTCATTATGATAAATCTTATAACACATTATTATAATTTAAGCATTAAGTATAACTCTAACCACATGACACTGACTCATCTCTTTAGTTACCTCCAAGTTCAAACTAGTGGACAAGTTCTTCATAAATGGATGACTTACACTCACATTGTAATGTCCATGCAACAATGAGACCTCTTCTTCTTCACTCTCAAGAATCTCTAAAGAAGTTTCTTGCCACTCCATTAGCAATTTATCAATAACATCTCCTGTTTCTGTGTTGTTAAAATCTTTGTCTGCAAGTGTTAGCTTGTCGAAACCAGACACTTCAGGTCCTGCAAATATTATGATTCCTTTCACTGCAGGATGTGAATAAGCTTCCCTGAGAATATCTTCTATATATTTTGCCTATAAAACAATCAAAATTAGTTAACAAAGTGATGGAGATATGGCTTTCTTGTTATGCAAGTTAGGTCATAAGATAAACCTGATTAGGGCATTTTGGCATATCAAGCTCTGTTAGCCAAATTGGTAAACCTAGTGAACCTAATGTATCTAATGCAGATCTCATATAAGCTAAGTTAGGTTGGATTGGACTAAAATGACCTTGAGCTCCTATTGCTCCATTGATATTTATGTTTCCTTGATAAGCAAGAATCTCCTCCATCTTTTCCTTGACCTTAATCGCGGCCGCGGTTACCTCTTTAGGGTTCTCTATAGTGTTGTACTCATTAACAAACAATGTCAAATTAGGATCAAGCTTAGAAGCTAAATTGTAGAATCTTGATGAAGCGTTTGCACCAAGAAATTTCTCAAAGTAGTCCCAATGCACATTTTCGTTAACCACATCCCATCCGGTTAACTTCCCTTTGTATCTATTGATAACCGAGTTAATCCGGTTTATTGTCACATTCATCAAGTCATTAGAATCTTTTATCTTTTGAACCCAACTTGGTTGCATTTTAGGGTCATCCCATAAAACCGTGTGACCTCTAACCAATATACCATTTTCTTCTGCAAAACTTAGCATCGAATCGGCTAAAGTGTAGTTCTCTTGGCCGCGTATTTTCTCTGTTGTGTACCATTTCATTTCATTGGTGAATGATGTGATTTTGAACCGCGAAGCAAACCATTTTCTGTAGTTTTCGCTTTCTAGTATCCGAAAATTCATTGCGCAGCCAAAGAGGAAAGATGGTTTGGTTTGTTTTAGAGATATCACTGCGCCTTTGACCGCGGTTTTGTTCATATAAGTTACTTCAAATCTCACTTTGCTCTTCCTTATCTACAATCAACACTCTTAAGTCATGTTAAGAGAAAATCAAAACATAACACAATAGGTCTTGTATTGATTACTAATGTTACCTTTTCAATAAGTTGGTTTTGTTTTTGTTTCCACTCTTGTTTGCTAAATTGTTTTAGAAATACATTTCTTGCAGAGATCTTTGCTTCTCTATCATCACTCTGTTTGTGCATAACACATGCATGTGTAATTAACATATGATGTATGTATCTACATATACATATGAATACATGTATAGTACATGGTTTTGTACCTCGAAAAATATATCTACAGGGCCTGAAATATTTGGTACAATGCCACCTTTAAGCAAAGACCAACATCTTTGCTTTGCTCTAACTTCACCTCCATGAACAAGTCTTCCTTTTTCTGTCTTGAACACAACTCTTACTATTTTGTTGTTTCCTTCCTTCAATTTCACCCAAGCTGTGTTTTCATTAATAAAAAAAAAACTATGATGTTTCAATCAAGAAAATAAACATAGATAACCTATCCAATCTCAACAAAATCTTTATAAATTTGGCTTAGAATGATTTCTTATTTTTAATTTGTATATTCAAAAAACAGAAGCTGAATCAAAAGTTAAAACTAAATTTGACAAATAAAAAATAATTATACAAGAAACGATGTAATGATGATGTATTATATAGTATATGTTATATAAGTTTAAAATTACCAGAGAAGCTGTATATGTTTCCTTGGTGAATCTGAATATTTTGTGACATTTCTCTAATGGCTCCATTTTCACCTATATTCCATTCTGCATTAGAGTCATCTTCAAAAGAGCTGCTAAATAGCGATAATCCTTCCTTTTCACTACTTTGTGGAGGCTTCATTAGACACTTTATATATACAAACCAATGTTAGAAACCTATAGAGCTTATAATATATAATCAAAATATCTCATATGTGATGTGTATATGTGTTGTGAGGTTTTTTGTTAGTTTTTGTTACCTCTGTTTTGAGAGAGTCACTATAGGAGAAAGGATCATTAATACCAATCCCTGAATGCACAAGAAACAAGAGAGAACAAAACATGAAGTGGAAGAAGACATTGTTGATAATATTCTTCATGTTTCGTTCTTATATACAAAATGAAATGTCTAGACAAAACTCAATATATAAAAGCTTTGTGATTGTCAGATTTTTCTTTATAATATGTAAACTCAAACATCACGGAATGTTAGTTGTAAGTTTATTATACATAAATGGCGCTTCATGTCAGGTAAATATATATTTAATTTTCTTAGGAAAAAATGCCATTAAATTGCATATTTTGTAACTATTATGTAAAGTTTAGTACATAGAGTAATACGGTCAACCTAGAAGCACGGATACCACCTACCTTTAAGTAACGATAGACAAATTAAAAAATTTAAAACTAAAGCAAACAAAAAACAAATATCCAACAACTTTTCTCAATAGAGTAAAACTAAAAAAAAAAAAAAAGTGTGTCGAAATATATTGAATAAAATTTGTAGTTCTTGTAATTTCAAGATCCCACCCACATAAACACATAACTCTCCGTTTAACATTTAAAAAGTGAAATAACATTTTTAAAATGATGAAGCTAAATAATAAACATGACCCGTGAGAAAAAATAAACATGACCCGTGAAACATTTTTGGAGTTATATGTCCAAGTACCTGTTGTGGTTGCGTGGTGACGTCAAATGTTACAGAGACCAGTTAGTTATGTTTCAATACGTCGTAGATAAATAACAATCATTTATAATTTTCGATAGAATACCAATTAATGATGTTGAATAAAATTAGCTATTCTTGTTTTGTTTGGTGATTTGGTCGATTCACTAAACCGCGTGGGACTAGTTTGGAGATGTACGAAATATTGTTTGTTCATTCATAAAAAAAAAATCATATATTTCTTTATCAATTCTTTTTTTGAATATTTTGAATTTTTTTTTATCATTTAATTCGACACGTAAAAAAGAGATATTTTCATTTGAGTTTTGTATGACCGAGTTAAATTTCCCATTCATTCTTCAAATAAAGTTGACCAATTAATTAGTCTCTTTTTATTTCGTCAAGCCTCATTACTAATATATACATTCCGTATCCATATTGATTTAATTTGTTTCCCAAAATTATAACGATGCATTTGGTCAAACTTCCTAAAAATTTGAACTATCAATGTTGTGTCAACGCCTCAAAAGACAACGAAATAATTAAAATAAGTTCAATATTATTGATAAATTTGTTACTACATTATTAAGAAATCGTTGTACAAACTTAAACATATTAATCAAGATAGACAAAAAGAGATGGTTGGGTATATGAAGAAGAGTTATCAGAAGTCAACTTAAAACTACGAGACACCATTGAATTGGTTAGAGGATGAGTAATGTTGAGATCATAGTCACCATGAAATAGTGAAGCTTCAAAGAATCCATCCGCGTCGGTTAAACCTATGGTTTGGCCACGAAATCCGCCCCATTCGCGCAAAAGTTTGTCCACAACATCCCCTGTTGGTAGGTTCCTAAAGTTCCCATCAGTGAGGCACATTCGGTAACAACCCGATGGCGAATAGCCTCCCCACACAACCATACCTTTCACTTGAGGATGCGCGTGCCCTTCCCTTAGGACTTGCTCGAAATAATTAGCCTACAAAAAATACAGCACATGACTAGTTTTTTTTGGGGGGGAATTTCGAAAAATTATGCGTTTCTGACTTAAAAACAATTGACAATGAATCATATGTGTTATATTACCTGGACGTTTGGAGGAGCATCGACATCAACTTCGGTGAGCCAAATAGGCAAACCGGTAGCGGCAAGAGTGTCAATAGCTGATCTCATATAAGGAATGTTAGGATTCTTGAAATGAGACTCAAGTCCAATTCCTAAAGGAATGTTTCCGGCGACACGAATAGCTTGAAGCTCCCTAAGCTTTTGCAAATACCTAGCGGGACTAGAACTCGGATCCCTCGGTTCCTCCAAAGTATTGTATTCATTCATAAACATTGTTGTCCTTGGATCTATAGCATGCGCTAGGGCGTACATGTTATAAGAGGCTCTAGGACCTAACTTGCTTTCGAAGTAGGAAAAATGTAGATTCTCATTCACAACATCCCAAGCCACAAGCTGGCCTTTGTAACGCGAGACAACAGAGGAAACCCTTTGTTTCACAGCGTTGAAGAGATCGGCATCGGACAAAGAATTAACCCATCTAGGCTGATACTTTGGGTCGTTCCATAAGATGTTATGGCCGCGTACACTTACTCCGTGCTGCTTAAAGAATCCAAGCATCGCGTCGGCTGTTGAATAGTCTTCTCTGCCTCTAACTACTTCGGTGCTATACCATTTCATCTCGTTGGCGAAAGTTGTCACGGTGAATCGCCTAGTGAACCAGTTTTGGTATGCTAGATTCCCAAGTATGTTTCTTTCTACCTCGCAACCGAATGGGAAACCTAACTTGTTCTGCACGATTGATATAGTTGCGTTTGGTATTGGCTCGCCTTTGTTGTTTACGGCTCTGATATTTACGGCTCCTTTTCTTGCCTTTTGGATGCTTTGCTTGTGGTGTGAGTTCCACTCTTCTTGTGTGAATGGTTGTAGTGAGACACTATCTACCCATATCTCAACACTTGTGTCCTCACTCTAACATATATGACCATGAAAAAAATATATGAAATCATCATAGGTTCAAAAAATATAAGATTGCAATAAGTAAATTTTTTAACAATCTTAAAAAGTAATAAGTAAACCAATAAAAGGGTACTTTCCTTTTCAAATTATGTTATTTTTTGAAGTTTTCCTTATGTAGTTATGTAGACAAAAGTAAACCAATAGGTATTTATACCATATACTTTTAATTAAAAGCAAATAAAAATGTAGGCAAATATTGGTGATCTTGAATATGCTTTTTTGGTGTAAGTGTAACTGATCATATAAATATTGAAATACCTCAAAGTAAAGTTGGGCAGGACCAGATTCATCAACAGTGAGACCGCCTTTGAGCATAGACCAACATTTAGATTCAGCAATAACCGAACCGGCATGTTTATATTCACCTTTCATCTTAAAAACAGCTCTCACTGGAGCCATTCCTTTGCTTACTTGTAACCAAGCTAACAAATAACAACAAAAAATACATTATCTTATAAAAATTCTAAAGAGTGTGACCCAAGAAACAAAAAGAATTCTAAACTATTTCTATCTACCTGAGAAAGTATAGAGAAGTCCTTTCTCCAAATAAACCTTTTGTGTAACACTGTCATAAGATTGATTCCTATCTCTTGCAACAACAAACTTATTGTCTCCAAATTCTCGGAAATCGATTTTGGCGTTTCCGAATTGTGACCAGCCTTGTGAACCGTTTTGTAGGTCAGGGTTCATGATGATTCCTCCATTGTATTGTGGTTTATTAGGCTTCTCTAGACACTACACAAGGACAATAAAAATAATAGCTACAAAATTATCAAAAACAAAACTAACAAATCGTATATCTTTGAAAAAAACAGAACATTGCTTGCCTCTATTGTTGCCGAGTAATCATAAGGTATAAACTTTTCATCACACCCTACAAACGTTTAATTTCATAAGCTATATTAGTTATATATTTTCATTGATATTAACATATTCCAAAAAATTGAAATCTTATACAATTAACAATAAGAATTGTATAGAAAAATCAGAGAATAAGATGGAAACCAACTTGATAGAGAAAGGTTGTAAAAGGCAAGCAGCAGCAGAATAAACTTCATTGTGAAACTAATCAAGAAATCACTTTGTGATGATGACTAATTAAGATTAATTATTATAATCATATATATATATACTGTTTCCGTGGTCATGTTGTAAATATTATACCAAAATTATTTTTGACTAGATTTTTTTCCTTATTTTTGAGTATTTTTATTTTGGAAATAAAGGTTAGATGAATATCATACATTACACACTAAAAAAAAGACGCCATATTAAATATGGGAAAATTCTTAAAAAGAGTCAATGACTAATTATGTTTAATGTATGGAAGCAAACTATGGAATACTAATATAGTCATTAACACAGTTTATAGCTAATATTTAGCTAGTTTGAATAATAAAAATGTTAAATAGATAAGTAAACAGCTAAATTCACAAAAATTCCTAATACGATAATTTTGTTTCCTTTAAATATAAGCGTAATGTTTTGACTCCTAGTATTTAGAGTTAAGAGTCGGTTTGAAATAGGTAATTAAAGAGAATTAGAGGAAGTACAATATACATGTGCAAAAAGAACTATGACACAACTACAAGTGTCTAAGCTAAGAACATAATGGGATTCGAAGAAGGATCCATGAACATGATTCGTGTTAAAATATCATAGTTGAGTTTTTGACCATAAATAGTGAGTGTTTAAGGAGATTAAATAAATTGTCTTATCATTAATATTACTTTCATTTTTTTTACAAAAAATAGATATTAAGACTATATTCTTATCATACTGTTGAATATTAATCTAGCGATTCTTATGCTTCATACTATGAGGGATTCTTGTTGCTACTATAGGGTAATATAAAATGAACATAATGGATTTGGAGTAAAACAAAAGTAACTTAAGAGATTAAACAAGCTCAAAAAGCATTACCCAAAACGATTCAACATTCATGATCTATTACAATATCAAAGGCATAAATAAAAGTTTTAAGAACCCAACCAAAATGATTGCTCTTGCTTGCGTAAACAGCATATCCATCTTTTTGTTTAACGGTACTGCAAAAAAGAGGAAGAAAAACACAGACAACCACCACATGAGTTAGTTAATCTTTCAAAAGGAAATGAGAAAACATGAAAATTACTATAGAGACAGAGACCAATAAAAAGCTGATATACAATGAACATATAGTATACGATGATTGTTACCTTGATGAATCCGATTTCTTTGGCGTTGCTGCGGAAACACTGTCTGCAACAGTTAAGACCATACTTTCTTATCAATCCATGCGAGTTTCCGCATACTCGGCTACACACAAAAAATTAACCAAAGATTAGCAACAATTTAAGATTAATATAAAAGCATTTGTTAAAATTATTTGTTAATAAAAGATTGTATAAGTTTTCTACTATACACACATAGACAGAACTACACAGCAACATTTCACAGAACAAACAAACCATAAGCAAAACATGTCTTAAGATTTCAAAATCGAATTCATCCACGACACAGGCGTAACACAACCCAAGCTCAAGAATCACGAATCCAATACATTCGAGTATATTACGGAGCTCTAAAACCAGATCTAGAAACGAGAGAAGAAGAGGGTATTATTACCATGTGCGAGATCCAGCACCGTACTTCTTTGGATGCGAATTCCAGATTGCTGCGAAACCCATTCTTCTCCGATTTGCTCTGAGCTCAAAAAAAGCTTGAAGACGAACGGCGAAGAAACGCTCAAAAACTTCTTCACCAAAACCCTAAAATAAGAGGAATGCGCACATTATTATTTATTTATTAGGTGCGAGTCGAACCTAAGAGACGCATTTTGATTAAAATATGGGCCGAATTGTACAGGCCCATTAAAAAACACAAGTACGACGTCGTATTTAAAGTATATGGTGAATGTAAACAAGTGAACATTGTGTAGACTGAATGTTTCATATTATATTCATCCTTCAAAATATTCACTAATGTCCATAATATTCAACAGTCTTGGTTTCATAGTTCAATAAACACACACACACACAAAAGACGCTATACTATACTCTACAAGGAGGACTAATAAGTTCTCTTAGACAATGACAAATCAGATCTAACTAAGGCATGACTTTTGAGCAGGTTGATCTGATTTGACCAAGAGGACCGGTTAACACATTATGGCTTGATAGTTTCATCATCGACATTGCAAAGTCACGGCCGAAAAGCAACGGATCAGATGCGTATGCTCTTACCCATATCTCCGTCTCTTCGCTGCTCGTTAGTTGCTGGTCAGAAAACAACAACCCTTTCTTCTCCATCAGTCTTTTGTAGTAACGAGTTCCGAAATTTTCGTCACCTCCTTCATTGTTGAAGCTCAAGTCGATCACTTCATCGTTGCTACCTGCCGAGCTCATACCAGAGTCCTTGGACGGTGCTAAACTAGTGGAAGAGGATGGTGATGGAGATGGAGATGAAGAAGCAGAGTAGGGGCACTTGGTTTTCAGTTCTTGGAGAAACCCTGGATTGATTTCAGGGTCAGGCTTCCCTGTAGCTGAGAAGTTGTAGACCCGGTCCTTGACGAATGCGCATTGTGTAATGCCTATGCTATGTGCTCCTGCATCAGAAACAAATCAGTCATGTCACAAAGAGTTAACTTATCAGAAAAAGTTGTCAGATTCAACAAGAAGTGATCAGTAAGTACCGAATAAACTAACGGTTTCTCTTTCGTTAAACCCTTTAGAAGCAAATCTTGCAAGAATTACAGAGAGATTAGCTTGTGGTGGAGGAAGCTCTCTTTGAGCAATTTCCTTGAAAGCCACTGCACTGTCTCTCCTTCCAGTTTTCAATGGATAAAATGGACCACCAGCCTGAGAATTCCAAAGACATAACTCAACATTACAGAGATACTAACATGGTAGACAAACCAGAATCAAATAGGTGACTGTATCTCTACCACAAGAACAGCTTCTCTAGCAGCCAATACAAGAAGATCAGCACATGACACAACTCCAGGACATACACTCTCTAGCTTAGACTTTATGGCGTCAATAACATCAAATCCTTTCAATGACAGATTCGGAGATGCTTCTTTCTCAGAAGCAAACGATTCATCTGCGTCTAGAAGAACCGATGCATCACATCCCTGTATTCGATAGAAAATCCCCAATTTCAAATTCAACCAAATGCTAAGTGAAGTTTCCCTAACAATCGTACATAGATCTATCGAATAAGCGGAGAAATCTGACCTCGATGAAGCAATCGTGAAACACGAGGCGGATCAGAGACGGAGCTATGCTAGGTTTTTCATTGTAGATCTCTCTGATGCTTTTCGCGATGATTGATTCGGCGGAAGGGCAAGATTGTCCGTAGAAATCGTAGTGTAGCGAGTGAGATCCGTCGATATATTCTGGGAGTGAGACGTACATAGCACTGAAATCATCGCCGTAGGGAGTTTTCTCAGAAACCCTAACGCCGGTGCGATTCGCCGGCGAATATCCCGGGAGACGGAGGATACCGGCGCTTCCTCTGTCAAATTCGGGACGGCGAAGCGCGACGTAGATGCTGAGAGCGATAACGAAGCAGGTAACGAAAGCGATCTTGTATTCTCCGAGAAACTTCCTCATCTTCCTCTCTTCGTCTTGCGATTGTTGTGAAATCGGGCGGGAAACTGGCGAGTGAAAGAAGCGGGAAGCTTTAAAATGACGAATATACCCTTACTATATTGGCTTGGTTTCAAAGTGGAGTTGTGATCAGGTGTTTCGCTTAGCACGGTACGTAATGACACGTGTAAGAAAATATGGGCCCAAGAATGAGATTATTTTGAGAGTTGGTCTGAAAAACACCATAAATCATATAGACTGAAAGATTTAATAAAGTTTTACATAATATAACAGTTCTTATGGTTTTGGGGATTTTTTTTAATAGATATCACTAATAATATGATATTTGATTGAGAAGGCTTATACTCGAGCTTATTATTCTAATTTATATGAAAAAATATGTATCTTGAAAATAAAATAGAATACGATAATACAAAGTATTTAGGGAGAATCAATCGCCTTTAATGGCTTTTAGTTATGTATTAAAATTTATTTTACTTTTATAAATAATTAAAGTGTAGTGTATGGAAAAAATAATACGACGTGTTCCTACTTTGTAGTGATATATGTAAAACAAAAATATATTCATATACCATGAACGTTTTGACAATGTTATAAAATAAAGAAATTTACTATGAACTCAAGTCAATCAATACTTTAATAGCTATAATGTCAAATCTAAAACCATTTCTTATGATAAAGACAATTTTTCAATATTACAACTTATCTTCAAGTTAAGTTATTAGCACATATTTTTTTGTTTCTTAATTAAAATATAATCTTGATCAAACAATGCCATTAAGGAAATGGTGTTGTGGTATTTTAATTCTATTCGTAGATTATAATGATGACAAATTCATTGGGTGATATATATATATAAAGGATTCCAATATATAGAAACATCATCTAAAACAAATAAACCAATGGTTCAAAAATTTACTGAAAAATACGGAATATAAGAACTGAAACGCGACATAAAAAAAGTCTCCATTCCATATTAATTGAACATCGTGCGAGAAAATATAATCGAACTCGTCCGATATAAAAATGAAAAAAAGAAAAAGAATATTACATTGTTTATTATATATATATAAGAGGAAAAAAACACCAAACAAAATTAAAAGATCCTTGCATCTTCTCGGTGATTAAGGCCAATATCCATCCCGTTGAAAGCAATTGGCGCATACATCCATAGATCATCAGAGCTTAATAACTGCATTTTATTATAATTTTAATATATAACACATGCAATTACACGTAAAATGTTAAAACAAAAACTAATTAAAACCCTTATATACCTTAATTTGATGCTGCAAAAATTTAACGTAATGAACGGCTTCTTCAAGCATTGTACTGATATCGACCTGCAACGTATTTATAAAAAATAACATTTGTTTAAAATCTTTAACAATATTTCTTGTAAAACATTTTTCAAAAAAAATATATTGCATGGGTTTTATTTTACCTTTGTTCCGTTAGGGACGAGATTTTGCAAAATCCTTAGTCTCTCATTTATCCTTTCTCTTCTTTTCTGTACAACCAAAAATTAAATCCGGATTTAGTTCTCTAAATTAAATATTTTAGCTTTTGATATGTTATATAGATAAAAAAACTAATTTAAAGAAACCAATGTAAAATAAATATTTTATAAAAAATTATTAATCTAGGTATAACACGTTAAACTAATTTAAAGACACCAATTTTATAGAAAAAATATTTTATAAAAATTATATACACGTTATTATCAATCTAGGTATAACAAAAAAAAATTAGGAATTTTTTACTTTTAACAAAAAAAATAGTTACCCTAGCGTAAAGGCTTTGAGGGTCGGTGGCAGCACCACGGCTCGCCCTGGTCTTGCCACTGAGGTTTAAAGCCTTGGAGGCATCTTCTTCGTCTTCTCCTTCGACATCTTGAGATGCACAATTTGATTCTTCCGCGGAACAATAAGTAGTGCTTGAGTTTTGTGTACTCATCATAGCTCCATTTTTTCTTTTCTTCACTTTCTCTCCTTCTTCTTCTCCTGATCCATTGTTGTTATCACCACTCATCTCTATGCTCTTTTGTCCTCTCTTACCCACTTTTGCTCTCTTGTTTTTCTAAAAACCGTTTTATATAATATATTAGTCACAATCATATTATCAATTCAAATGGTAACGTTTTCATGCAAGAGTTAACCTAATTTATTAGTTTAAGACTTACATCAGCCGATGTGACACGTGATCTTTTTTTTGAACGGGTTAGAGATTTCTGATGATCAATAGTAGTGATAGAGATCTCGGATTGCAACATGCTCTCTTCTTCATTATGGTTCTCCACAACGGTTTCCAACGGTAAAAGGGTCTTTTCATGTGAGTATTTCTCAACCTCGCACTCACTTGTCTCCTCGCCAACAAGGTAAGAGTTGGTATTTATTGTAACATCTTCCATACCATAGTCCATTGACTCATTGTTATTCTCTTCTACCGTGCGTGGGAGCAACGGATAATATCCGATGTTCCCAACGCTATAGCTCGTGCTATCTTGAGAGAAGCAGAAGCTACTTGCTTCAGGCATGTGGCTATTGTGAGAACCAAGGCTCCAATACATGCTTTGGTGGTCTCCACCGGTCGTGGCAGAGGATGAGCCGGTGTTGGGATGATCATAAGAGGCAATGAGTTGGTTCATGAAATCGGCTTCTTCGGTTGTGTAGGTGTACATTCCTCCAAGGTTGTTACTCCATTCTCCCATGGCTTCCATTTTTTTGGTTTGTTATTAGCTTATGTGTCTTAATCAAGAGATTAATTATAATTAATTAAGAAGATTGGTTAGTTTTGTTTAGAAGTAGTGAGAAGTTAGGATGTATATATAGAGAACATGAAAGATAGTAGTGTGGATAAATGTCAACACACTTATGTAACCAAATAATCATACTTTTAAATCATTTATAAATTAATTAACTAAGTATATGATACCAGTAGATATGAACAGCTAATTATGTTGGGTTATACAACTTGGTCTTCCAAACATATAGAAGTTTGACATATTTTTGTCGTTTATGACTCGATATATTTTTCGCTTATTTAATCGTTTAATCTAATATACTCTTCTCTTATAGTATTTGTTGAATACACTAATCATGAGCAATATTGAGTTTTGTGGTATTCACAGCGTATATATTGAGTATTTTCACTGTCCATTATATCTTAGTTAGTATGATTCCAAATTTTAACAAAGCATTCGACTAATTGTGTTGATTCATAAAAGAGTGAAGTGTTGTGTATGGATTTAAATTAAATACTATGAGCAAGTGTTAATTTTGAACATATATATGATATACATTCAAGTATTTTTTCCCTTAAGAGACATATATAGTTCAGCCTGCCATGATATAACAAAGACTTGTTTTATTTAATAGCAAAATATATTTTATGTATAATATTCTGCATATCGTCAGAATATTCCTATCATTTGGTAAATATATAATTAGTGTTGTTTTAGCTTAATTAAAGTCTGAATAACTATTAAAAAAAATCATCAATTGTTTTACTTACATAACTAACAAAGTAACAAAGAGAGGATCATTTTTTTTTGTTAAAACAAAGAGAGGATCATATTATATATATATATAAATTTGATTTAAAATAACTGAAATATATATTTTGCCTATATATTAAGGACTTCTATAAAACATAAATGGTGTAATTGGAATTACTAACAACAAAAGGGTCGTGAATCTATTGATGTTACTCGAAGCAAATATGGTGAGTAAGTTAAGGCTTTTAATTTGCACTCATTTTATTTTCTACTTCACTTATTATTCTATTTTTTATGTTTTCTTAAGTTGTCAAATTCCATAGATAAAACATCTTTTCAGAAAACAAGGGTTTATGAGTTGGAGAACGAAAGAGAGATATGTGAAGTGGAAAATCAGACCTGGTTTTTGAACGTGACAGTTTTTTTGTGTCATTATTTAAATGAGCAAAAATTATAATGTAACTACATATATTAAGTGCAATTAAAAACTATTTTAAAGTAATAATCGATTAGGTTGAGTAAGCTACCGGACGGCAGATCGTGCGCGTGGAAAATCAATAATCATTATTCATAAGCCAATCATTTTTATATGAAAAGCTCACACTCTCTTTTTGACCCTAAATAAAATTTATTATTTACCATATACTAAATGTTAGTTTAGTAACTCTTTTGTGAGGCTGTGCCATAATCAAACTAACTAATTAAATAAAATTTCATTGGGAGAATCACAAAACTACATCATTTGAATTACATTTCACAAAACTACATCATTTCAAAATTACTTCACAAAACTACACCTAAACACTCAAAATTAAATTCAAATAGACCCTACCCACACAATCCTATCCCCTTAATATTATATTCTAAACACTAATTAACGAACCCAAATGAAAATATTTTAATTTTGATAATTTTTAAAAGGGTAAATCAAACTTTTAAAATTTTGAAAGGGTGTAAATTTGTGAAAATATTGAATTAGGTGTAGTTTTGTGAAGGGAGGGTTGAAAGAGTGTAGTTTTGTGAATTTCTCAATTTTCATTTAACAAAAAAAACATAAGTAAACCATTAGGAAATTTTAAAAACTACTACATATATATATATTTTCTTTGTCTACATTTGGATTGGGTATGCTTTATTATAATTCACAAGAATCAGTTATAATCGCTTTTGGAACGCCAAAGAGGCTAAAATAACTTTTGGGTGACTTCAAAAAGAAAAACAAAAAAAAACTTTTGGGTAACTATAAGGAGCTAATGATTAAATCAAGAGATTTTTTGGCCCTTATTATACATAATCAAGATTGTATATATGTCTTTTGCTATATTATGCTTAATTAACTCAAGGTTAACCAATCATACTGTTTAAGTGACTTATAATTCCTATTTCCTATGAATGAATATTTCATCTTGAAATTGTCGACTATTTCCAAACATATTATTTCCCTATACTCATGAGTAAGTTTGATATAAAAAAAAATATTTTCTTGAACTATTTACTATGTTTTGGAAGATTTTTCTTAAAAGAAGTTATTGCACGCACGACCAACCATTATTACAAATCAAACAAGTATTTATAAAATTAGAAATTATTCGTTCTTGCAATTTCTTTTTTGGGTAGATAGCTGGCAATTTGATGCCCCTTTAAAAGAATTAAAAATTACAAAACGACCACACTTAATTTTTATTATTCATGATCTTATTGTCTTTTCATTTCACTTGGACGCTATTTTCTCATTTTAAAACATAGTTATTTTAGTAAATAAATTACAAAAATAAAGTTAAAATCTAACATTTGTCTTTTCTTTTCTAAATATTCTACTATTTTTTTATAAATTGTACGAATTCCTAACTCTCGATCTCTATTTTGTAGAAGTTAGTATTTATGGTGTCATTGATGAAATTTTAAAGTTAAGGACATATAAACTAAAAAAAAATTGAGATGGTGAAGTAAATTAAAAAAATCCTACCAAACACAATTAGAGATCAAGGTGCAACGTGTGTCGGATATTCCTCAGCATCATTATTGATATTAATTTTCATAAAGTATGTGTTTAGACAATTAAATTATAGACGTAGATGCATACCACACGCATATATTAGAAAAACAATAAACGCTAATTAACCGATATATAACGAAATAATCCATAATTGGCACAATATTGGACGTATTAAACCATTGCGAACGTATATGATCGTGGAATGTTTAAATTTAGTAGGGAAAGTATACTTCATTATAACAAAAAAGTATATTTATGAATAAAGCAAAACATTGTGAAACCAAATCAGTTTCTTTTTTTCTATAGAAATAAAATATGTTATTGTGTGAAATTAATATATGGGAGAATCACAAAACTACACCATTTGAATTACATTTCACAAAACTACACCATTTCAAAAATACTTCACAAAACTACACCTAAACACTCAAAATTAAATTCAAATAAACCCTACCCACACAATCCTACCCCCTTAATACTATACCCTAAACACTAATTAGCGAACCCAAATAAAAAAAATTAATTTTGGTAATTTTTAAAAAGGTAAATCAAGCTTTGAAAATTTTGAAAGGGTGTAAATTTGTGGAAATATTGAATTAGGCGTAGTTTTGTGAAGGGAAGGTTGAAAGGGTGTAGTTTTGTGAATTTCTCTTAATATATATATATATATATATATTAGCCTAAGAGCATCTCCAAAAAGGAACCTCAAATTTGAGGTTTCATCAACCTCAAATTTGAGGTTTCATGTGTTTCTCTCCAAAAGAAAAACCTCAAACTTAATTTTACATATTGCATTTAAGTCCTTACTATTTTTCACAATTAAATAAATCTCTTAATTTTTGTAGATAATATAAAATATACCTCAAATAATTATTAAACCAATAAATAATTACTAAATTAATATTTTTTATTTTAATTTAAAGTCTTTCTTTTAATTTAACATGTGAAAATTAAATTTATATTTACAAAATATATTTTTTTATGTACTAAAATGACAAAATTAAAAAGTTAATAAAGATATTTGTGAAATATTATTAATTGAAGGGTGAAAGTGCAAAATAAAGATGAAACCTCAAATTTTGAGGTTTTGAGGTTTCTTTTGGAGAACAAAAAACATCATATTTGAGGTTATGAGGTTTCTTTTGGAGATGCCCTAAGTTATATATAAACTTAGCTAAGTTACTATTAACCAAAAAAAAAAGGATAATTGTAAGAAATGGACACAGAGGATGTCGAAATTAGGTCCCAAAAAGGTGGTACTATTTCGTCCACTATTCATCATCAAAAAGTCTGATTTGCCCCTATCTTAACGTTTTTTTTTTAAATTTAAAAATCAATTATCTGACACAAAACTGACACCACTGTGACGACCATTTCATTCTCTCCCCTTTCTCTCTCTCTTATAATTTTCGCTGTTTTAACCAACGACGAAGGATCTACGACGGAGCCACGATGGAGTTTTTTACTCCGCCTATCTCCTCCGTCGCCAACGGCGCTCCTCTACCGAATCCATCGATTTTCTTAATCCACAATCCATGGATCGAGCTTACTTCCTCCTCCTCCTCGTCCTCCTCTCCACCGTGTCTATATTCTCCGATCTGAGCGCGACTAAAACTCCCGATGAGCTATATTCTCCGATCTGAGCGCGGCTAATTTCGAATATGCATTTCAGATCCATTGTTCAAATCAGGTTTCCCTTTTTTCGTTTGTAACCCTTACCGGTCTATTGTGTGTGGCGATAACTAAAATGTTATTGTTAACAATATTGTTATCGTTAACTAAAATGTTATCGTTAACAATAATGTTATCGTTAACAATATTGTTAACTAAAATGTTATCGTTAACAATATTGTTATCGTTATCGTTAACAATATTAAATGATTGCGCTAACTAAAATGTTATCGTTAACTAAAATGTTGTCGTTAACAATATTAAATGATTGCGCTAACTAAAATGTTATCGTTAACAATATTGCGCTAACTAAAATGTTATCGTTAACAATATTAAATGATTCTCATCCAAAAAGAATATGTTGGAACCAACAATAAAGGAACAATAAATATGAGTTATTCATATCTTATAAGTATTTATATTTATTGCCCTGATTATCTTGCTTCTTAAAGACTTCAATAATTAGTTTTTTAAAGTTGGTCTTTCTTCTTAGTGTTTAATGGTGATTTGTGTATTCAAGTATCCCTTGTGTCGCTACCATTAATGGTATCACCATTGATGAATATATATACTAACACACAAACTCATTTGCTAAATCATAGATTTTAGCTAATAATGATTTTGTTATAGGTGATGTTAGCGGATAACTTATTGGTTATCGGAAACAAATATAATATCCTGCAGCCAAATCTCAGCATTTAATGTCGCCGATATTCGCCTGGAAAAAATCTTTTCCCTCTGCAACTACAGTACTCTTGTCTCCTACAACATTATTTCTCTGCCGTATGTCAGAAGGGCAAATTCGTCCAAGGAAAATTCTGGATGTGTGTCAGAACTAAAGAAAGATGAAAAATCAATTTCTACCTAATTAACCATTCTTCTAAGGCCATAAATTTAATTGACCCAAAAAAAAACTTAGCTAAGTTACCACAATTTGGTTATAATACAAACTAATATCTCTGTTTAGCATATTAATTAATAGAAAGGGGCAATGATTTGATGTTATCTTAAAATTTGATTCGGCTGACGATTGGTAGTTGGAGAGAATGTTTTTATGCGTTTATTTATACAATTATTAACAATTATTTATAAGAACACCAAATTATAGACTTATAGTAATAGATTTATCACTCTTCTCTAATATTGCTTCCTGAGTTAATTATACTTTTTAAGTATACGATTATTAACAGAATCTTTAATATCGTATAAAAAACGTTTGTTGCGGTTTGCGACCGCCTCGTGCATTAGTTTTTTTCCCTTTTATTCATAACTTTCGCGCGTTTGGTGCATTGATTGATGTAGGACAAAAAAATAATATGACAACATTAGTCTAAAACCAACAAGTAACATTATCATTATTTATGGACAAAAGAATTAAAATATAGATTAGCATAAGTTTGATCAAATCAAATAGACCAGAAGAAAATGGTCTATTATTTTTTTTTATTGTAGTTAATAATATCCATATTTTTTTATATATGTTAAAGTGTTTTGTCTTTAATGGCCAAAGCTCGGATGCAATAGTCCATGGCTTGTCCCACTTTCGAAAGCTGAATTATATATACAAAAATTTAATTATTATTTATGTAATGTGATGAAAGAATTTTTCCCACACAACTAAAGGTTTCAAAACTTTGTAACAAACCTTAGGAAAAAAAAACAAAGGGTTTTTTAGAGAAATTCCTCAAAATAACATGAAAAAATATTTTTTGGACAAAAAAACATTACAAGTTTTTTTTCCTCAAATATCATTAAAATGTTTTTGGACAAAAATACCATAAACACAAAAATCTAATTTTAACACTTTAAAACTTAACTTTTTCATTTGGGTTCGTTATATACTGTTTAGGGTATAGTATTGAAAGGGTTAGGGTTTAGTTTTGAGGGTTTCATGTTAATTTTGAAGGTTTTAACTTAATTTTAAGTTTATGGTATTTTTGTCCAAAATTTTTTTTATGGTATTTAAGGAAAAAAAAACTTCTGATGGTATTTTTGTCCAAAAAACTATTTTTCATGGTATTTTCGGAAATTGCCCTTTATTCAATTCAGTAAATGAACATTTTAGTTTATTTTACTAGAGATACAATAGCAAACGAACAAAAAGATCTTGATAGTATTATCATATTTTTACACTAGACATATTTATTCTTTGTTAAAAAAATTTCACTAGAAATATTTGGCGCAAAGCTTATATCAAATAATATACTATACACTATAAATATTTCCAATTTGAAAGAAATGAGTTTTGTGATAGATTGTGATATTTCATATACATTTGGTGCGGTTATTTGAGACAAGTATTGTATTATTATTTTTAATGTCCAAATATTTTTTTAAATGGTCATTTGAAAATCCTTTGTATTTTGACAGCATTTTTTTGATAAAACTATGAGATTAACTTTTGAAAATCAAATACAATAAAACATGCATTTATGAAAAAATAATATGGTTACATTGGATATTCTTTCGCCAACTTATTATATATTTTGATTGACAAAATAAACAAATTCTGCATTTTGACATTTGGTTTTCATAACCTGTTAAATTACAGCTGACTTTTGTTTTTCATCAGATATTAATTAGATTTGACTTTGGCTCAAGGTACTAGTTTTTTTATAGTTTAAAGGTTTTGATGTTAACCTGTTGAAATAAAGTTTTTATTTAATCGAATGAAAAAAGAACATTAATTATAATATGGGTAATTTGAAAAAGTCATTTTCCATCGCCTGGTATTTAAGGTAATATAAATTTTATATATGTATAGAGGTAACAAAAGTCTAATAATATTTTATTTTTATCATTTGGCACCAAATCTGATATATGTAGTTGTGCCTTTGTTCACTATATTTTTCACTGTCGTTTTCTTAACTTCTTAATCTAATACTTGAATAATTTAAAAAAATAAATATACGAGTATATCGATCTGTAATCGCATAAAATAAAATCAAAAATAATTTGACAACTATACTGAAATCTTTCCCATATTAAAATATAAAAAAAATTTAGGAAATTATGTACATTTGTGGACCTTAATTTGCAATAAAATGACTTGTGTTTCAAAATTATTAATTAGGTGATTTTCCTTCTTTCTGTTTTTTTGTGACAGATATACACATTCGCATGTTCACACAGGTTCATGAATGTTCATAAATTTTCTGTTTCAGATTTTTTCATAAACTACTTAATTAGATTATGAATGTTCACAATGTTGTTATGCATATTAATTTATGTTCAAAAGTATTCACATATGTTCAAGAATATTCGCACATGCTCAGATTGACAGTGTCATGATTATTTTAGAAAAAAAACATGAATGTTCACGCGCATAAATAAATGTTCATGCATATGCATGAATGAACACCTAACCAAAAAGTTCAGGGTTATTTTGACTTTTAAACATAAAAAATCATCTAAATACAAATACAAAAAATCACCTATTGACAAATTAAAAAATAAAATGTACTAAACAACTCTAAAATATATATATATATATATATATATATATATATATATTTCATTAATTCTAAGTGATTTTTTTGTGATCATTAAAAATATGAAATCAGTATGTTCTTAAATTCTTAATATTCAAATATATATTTACTCAGTTTGGGCCTTGTAAAATTGGGCCTATATTTAAATAAAAACGCGTCTTTTCTTTTTTTTGGGCTCGACTCTCATTTATATAAACAAATCAAGTGAGCCGTCATGTAGGAAACTTATTAGGGTTTTGGTGAAGAAGTTTTTGAGCGTTTCTTCGCCGTTCGTCTTCAAGCTTTTTTGAGCTCAGAGCAAATCGGAGAAGAATGGGTTTCGCAGCAATCTGGAATTCGCATCCAAAGAAGTACGGTGCTGGATCTCGCACATGGTAATAATACCCTCTTCTTATCTCGTTTCTAGATCTGGTTTTAGAGCTCCGTAATATACTCGAATGTATTGGATTCGTGATTCTTGAGCTTGGGTTGTGTTACGCCTGTGTCGTAGATGAATTCGATTTTGAAATCTTAAGACATGTTTTGCTTATGGTTTGTTTGTTCTGTGAAATGTTGCTGTGTAGTTCTGTCTATGTGTGTATAGTAGAAAACTTATACAATCTTTATTAACAAATAATGTTAAATAATGCTATTTTATTAATCTTAAAATTGTTGCTAATCTTTGATCAATTTTTTGTGTGTAGCCGAGTATGCGGAAACTCGCATGGATTGATAAGAAAGTATGGTCTTAACTGTTGCAGACAGTGTTTCCGTAGCAACGCCAAAGAAATCGGATTCATCAAGGTTAGTATAAGTATATGTTGATGAATGATAAACATCATTATCCCATGATATTTGTACATGTTCTTTCTCATTTACTTGGAATCATTACTAATTACACTCTCTTTTTTATGTTCTTCTTCTTTTGCAGTACCGTTAAATGATGGATGTTGAGCAGTCAATTCTGGTTTAATAAGCTTTTGAGTCTCTGTAATGGATTTTTATTAATGTTTCTTTAAGACTTATGTTGTTGTGTTGAACCTTTTATCCTAAATCTTTGTTATTCTACACTTTGTTTTTACCATAAAATATTGTTGAGTTTCTCTTCTTTTACTCTTTGAGATGCATGTGGCTGTTGCTATATTCATCAGCAAATCAACTAGAATCAGTATTCAGTAATCAGTGTATAGTTAAACTATCTACGCTTCATGTAATAATATCTTGCAAAGTAAAATAGTATCTCTTGTGGTGGTTGACCAAAGTCAACAAGTTCCCGCTTACAAATATGAACCTAGAGAAGTAAAATCTAAGACGAAGAAATTAATAAAAAGCCCTTTTTGCCTTTTAAGAGTTTAGAGGGAAAAGGCTAAAGCCTTTCCAGGAGAATTAAAGATCTCTCTTTGACTCTTTGACTAAGATTCTTCTCTAATCATCTCTCGTCCTCATCGATTTCTCAATCTCTCTGTTCCTCTTTCAATATCAGTTTCTCTCAATTGCGATGCTTCTAAACTCTCTTACTTCAGGTATGTGTTGACAGTCTGAGATCTAAGGTTTCTTTGTCGGGAAGAACAAAACTTGAATTAAGACTTTTGGATTATGGTTTTAGTTCAATAGGAGTTTTGGGTTTTGAAGATGGGATCCGATAAAGGTTTGGCCTTTTCTCGTTTAGATACATTAGAGATCAAATCTCTCATTTACAGAGAAATCGGACATGAAAGAGCAGATAGTTACTTTGACCAGCTTGGAAAGTTCTTTGCTTTAAGGATTACAAAGTCTGAATTTGACAATTTCTGTCTCAGAACAATCGGTAAAGGAAACATTCATCTTCACAATCGTCTTATACGTTCTGTTATCAACAATGCTAGTGTTGCTCGTTCTTCGCCTTTGAGGTATCCGAAGAAAGGTGGGAACTTTGTTAGATTCGGTAAGGGTAATCAAATTCAGACACTTTGTGGGGATTCTGCCTTTTCGCCTTTGTCTCGCAAATGCAGGTCGAGAAAGTTCAGAGACATGTTGAGTCCACTTGGGAAGACTCAAAGTGTGATTACTACAAAAGAGGAGTCACAAAGTGCTACTCACTTGGTTTCTCTAGGAAGTAGACCTCCCGTGGAAGTTGCGTCTGTGGAGGAAGGAGAAGAGGTTGAACAAATAGCTGCAGGAAGTCCGAGTGTACAGAGCCGGAGTCCTGTCACTGCTCCGCTTGGTTTTGATATGAATCTTGGCAAGAGTGGACTTATTAGAAAGTCTATGAGTTTTGGTTTGAACCATGAGACTTGTCAAAGCAGAGGTGAACTACCCGATACAAGAACGCTAAGGAATCGTTTGGAGAGGAGATTGGAGATGGAAGGGATAAAGGTAACTATGGACTCGATTAGTCTTCTTAATAATGGGTTAGATGCGTTTTTAAAAAGGTTGATCGAGCCTTGTTTGAGTTTGGCTAAGACTCGACGTGAGAACGAATGGTCGAGAGATACGAGTTTCGGATTTGCACAGCAAAGAAGAAGGCTTTCATGCGTGTCAATGACTGATTTTCGCGCTGGTATGGAATTGAATCCTCAGATTCTTGGAGGAGAGTGGCCTATAATTCTGGAGAAGATCTGCTCCCGTGGTTTAGAAGAGTAAAGAATCTTAGTAGAAACGCCATAGTTTAGCTACTATACGTAGCATTTGATTTGACTTATTGTTGTGATGGTTCAAGTTTACAAAGGAACAAATAGGCTTTGAAGAGAAAAAAGTTGGGTCTTGGTGTTGTAAAAGTTCTGTGTAGTAAGTAGAGGTTTTAAAGTAGTCACCATTTTGTTTAGCAGATTTGTTGTACTCTTTCTGTGTATTTTTTTACCCTGGTTACTCTTTGATTGTAATAAAACCAATAATGAAAGCAATAAAGAAATAAAAAATCGATTTGGCTTCTTGAAACTACTTGTCTGAATAATTGTCTGGTCAAAGTTGATAAAGAAGCTAAGAACTTACACATTTCACTAACTATTACATGGAATGTTCAAGGCAGGATTGAGTTAAATCTAAGAGTTGCATGACACAGAATGATAACATGTCCAAATGCATCACTTACATCTTTACTCTCCGAAATCTACAGAGAGAAAACAAAAAATTGTTGAAGAATCTATTATGCTTCCCTTAGTAAATAGCTTCCTCCATGCTCCCTTTCTTCACTTCTGAATCACAATAACTGAATTTTCCATGTATATAAAACCGAGCGCGTGAGAAGGGGTTTGTGATAGAGCTGTTTCAGCCTTCGATAGGAGTTGGTTTCTCGCGGCCTGCCATGTAAGTTATGTAGATTGTCCAAAGATACGAAAACGAGTTGCTCACAAGTGGCTGCAGACAAAAAAGAAACCAGCATTGTGTTATACTAAACTCAAAGTCAAGATAAGACAAGGTGAGATGAAGTGGAAGGTACCTGTAAATGAACTGGGAAGAACCTGAATGTAATAAAATCACACATAGGCCAATACATTACACCGTTTAGCATCGTGGGAAGTAGGTCCCTTTTTAATCTAGCAACTATCTCTGTACCATTTTCACCTGAAAAATAAGATTTGAACAAAACAGACTTGAGTGACTTTAAGACAAACCTAAGATCAAAACTAACAAACTGATCTTTTGTCCACACAAACAGTTCAATGCTTTACCTTGTAGAGCTGCATTCAGTGAGAAGAAAACAACGTTCATGAAAGGACCGTAGACGGTCTGTCCCATGGCCATTTTCTTAAATGTTGTGATCAAATCTCGTTTGGGGAAGACTCTTGAGATGAAATTGAACCAATAGTGAAGTGTAGGACCCAAAATCAATAGCCCATATCCTGCCATCCTTGCTGTTCTTACCAAATCATAAGAATCAACCGAAGCTTGCGGAATCGTCTGTCGAAAAAATCCAACATTAGCTCTATAATTACATTAATCATCAAGGCCAAGAGGGCATAGCAACCATACAAAACACAAAGAAACATAACACATAGAAACAACCATGCTCTCATGTCTCACACCTCTAAGCAACAATCAAGATGAGAACTTTCACAACACACATGTAGACCAAAAAAAATGAAAAAGGAACAATCTTTCTTCACCAAAAACAGTGAAAATCAACACTTGATTAGATTGCATTCAACATAGAGACAAACCCATTAACGATAAATTTACCTGTGAAGACAAATCAGCGGCTATGTAAATAAGCGAAGACGTGACGGATTTGGTCAAAATCGGCTGCGATTTCACCATACTCAGATACCATCCTACGAACCCAACCTTCGAAAACGACGCCGTAGCAGATGATGCCGTCGTCGAAGACGAAGAGGAAGAAGAACAGAAACGAGAGATCAACGAAGAAGAAGGAGAGACTCTGTTTCCCTTTGATTTCCCGAGATAAGGCCTCGTCTGAAATCGACGGATGTCTCCTCCTCTCAGCGACGGATCTACGTTACCGAATCGATTCGCCGTCGCTGTTCGTCGTGACCGGAATATCCGAGCGGCGTCTCCGGCGACGGTTCTGAATATTGCGCCGCTCATATTCGTGTGATGGTTCCGAGAGTTTTGGGTGTGTATAGAGAAAGGTTTAAATATAACGGCGGAGGAGAGAACAAGAAGCAGAGAGCTCTGCTTTGATTTTTAATTTTATTTTATTTTATTTTAATACAAAACCTAAAAAAAATAAACATTTTCGCGGGTACGTATTTACAACCTTAATCGTTACTAATATCTTAATTAATTTTTTGGTATATGTATTTGATCAATTCTAATCTTTTGTTACAAACCATATTTTATAATAGTGTTTTTCTAATCTTTTGTTACAAACCATATTTTATAATAGTGTTTAATATTTTTAGGCGGAGAGTACGCATCGCGTGCCACGAAGCGCGTGAGACCGAAAAGTAGGACAGGTAAAAAAAACCAAAACGTCTCCAAACTAAATTCTGGTCTGAAACGTCGTGTTCACATTGGTTAGGACGTCATCATTTCTGCCACGTACAAGGTAACACATCTAACACTTGGAAGCTAACCTTTTAATACGAGCCACGTGTTACGTCGGTGTTCTACGTTACGAAGTTTGAAGATTCTTCTATCTTTTTGTAAACTTGTGAAGATTCTATACAAAAACTAAACTAATTGCAATTTTTCATTTGTTGACAAACTACTCATCATAAAAGTGAAGTAGTGATTGATGTGTTTTGTGCCGACAACAACCAAAAAAATACTAATTATATATTTTTGGAAAACAATATAAGCATCGTGATTGTTTAAAGATATGTTATTTTTCATACTTATTTAAGTGACAAATTTCTCAGCATTAAAATGTTTTTTGGACAAAAAAAATATTATAATTTTTTTTTAGGGTATAGTATTGAAGGGGTTAAGGTTTAGTTTTGAGGGTTTCATGATAATTTTGAAGTTTTTAACTTAATTTTAAGTTTATGGTATTTTTTTCAAAAAAACATTTTAATGATATTTAAGGAAAAAAAAATTTTGAAGGTATTTTGTCCAAAAAACTATTTTTGATGGTATATTCCGAAATTGCCCTTTTAAAAACTCATATCATTATATTGTTTGGGGCCTTATTTTGTGTTTTGAAAGATGACCATCTCCTAATTTCCTTTATAGGCTTTACTTTAAGACTGAAATATGTGCCCATATTAGGACCGTTTTGGCACACCCATAGAGTTTGAGTGGAAACAATTAGTAAACAAGTTTTGATATATGTCAATATGCAAATAATATATTATGGTCAAACTCTTAACTAAGTTGCTCAATTCTTGTCGATAACCATGAAAATGTGGAACTTGCAATTAAATTATATCTAATCAGTACTATATTTCATAATGTTGATTAATTCTATAGAACAACACACACAAAGATCTTTGACTATAAAATATTGCATCTTTTACTTTGAAACCGTTTATAACTTAAATATACCATTAAGTTGAGTAGATTATACAGAAATCCTATTCAATAGTTATCTGTCTTTCTTATCCCACAAGCAAATATATCATCTATACGTTGGCTTAATCAGTTACTCATTCTCCTTTTTACAACATTTTCCCCACTAATGTATTAAATACAAACAATATATTGTTTTTTCTGACAAAAACACAGAATATAATACACACTAGTCATTTTTTTTTTGCAATGAAATAAGTCAAATAACTATGAGATCCACCTCATTGTGTGTCATACTAAATGGAACCTAGCTATGGTTTCTGTTATTTATTCTTATACATGAATTTATATTTATAAGGTTTATTATCTTATAAATAGTTTTAAAACATTGTGAGTTTCACTTAAATATAACTATAATATGCTACACTAATAAATATTAATTTATTTTCCCATTAGAATACATAAAGTAGGTGTCGATTTTCTTAGATTAAAAGAGCGGAGAGCCATCAGAGTAAATATTTTTATTAGCCCACATTAGAATAATTGTTCCACAAGAAAGATATATTTATTTGAATATTAATGCGATAATCATTCCAATAAATTGTCTATTTCTGAAGAAAAAAATACCAAATGTAGAAGGAAAAAATCAAAAAGAGCAAATTATAAACAGCACGTTGAGTTGACAAAAAAAAAAAAAAAAAAAAAAAAAAAAAACAGCACGTTGACAAAATAAATAAAAGAAGAGATAAGAATTAAAAAAAATACGAACAAAATATATAAATAAAAAACGACGCGTAGTCTACAAATGTAAATACAAAACGGCGAAGTCCAAGTCTTCTTCTTTCTTCTTCTTCACGCGGTTTTCTTTTACCAACTCAACACACAATCCCTTAAAAACCTAAAAATTAGATCAAAACCCTCTCAATTTTTATCCAATCAAATCCTGTAAAATTCTCATTTATCTACTCTCTCTCTCTCTCTATACTTTGAATCTGGTTTTCCAAAAAATTCATAGAAGAAAGGCGATGTTGCGAGCTTTAGTACGGCCTCTTGAACGGTGTTTGGGAACCAGAGCGAGCGGTGACGGTTTACTCTGGCAATCGGAGCTAAGACCACACGCCGGAGGAGATTATTCGATCGCGGTGGTTCAAGCCAATTCAAGGCTTGAGGATCAGAGCCAAGTCTTCACATCTTCCTCCGCTACTTACGTCGGCGTCTACGATGGTCACGGTGGTCCTGAAGCTTCTAGATTCGTTAATAGACATCTCTTCCCTTATATGCACAGTAATAATAATAATAATAATAATAATCTCACTTTTTATCTTTATTTTTTGTTGGTGAATATGTTAAATTGATTATGATGTTGATTATTGTAGAATTAGAGAATGAACATGGAGGATTATCTGCAGATGTTATTAAGAAAGCGTTTAAAGAGACCGAAGAGGAGTTTTGTCATATGGTTAAAAGATCTTTGCCTATGAAACCACAAATGGCTACTGTTGGATCTTGTTGTCTTTTCGGTGCCATCTCTAACGGCACGCTCTATGTCGCGAATCTTGGAGACTCGAGAGCTGTTCTTGGTAGAGTTGTTGTTGCAGGGGATGGTGGTAATAATAGTAAGGTTGCTGCTGCTGCAGCTGAAAGGTTGTCTACTGATCATAATGTTGCTGTTGAAGAAGTTAGAAAAGAGGTTAAGGCGCTTAACCCCGATGATTCACAAATCGTTCTTTATACTCGTGGAGTTTGGAGAATTAAAGGCATCATTCAGGTATAGTATAGTTTTGTTTGTAGAGTCTATGATGAAGTTTTTGGAATTGTGTGTTTCATTTGTCAAGAGTGTAGTCTAATTTGGTTTTTTTCTCGGACTTGGTATATTGAGGGATTGCTATGTTCAGGAATCCGTCACACGGGCTCCTGCAACGTTTCTAAGAATCCCCGGTATATAGAGCTCTACATGACAATGAAAAGACATGTTTTTGTTGTTGTTGCTTGTAGTCACTAATAACCTTTCCATGAGTGTTAAAGCTTGGCTGTATACAAGTTTGCTGACTTGGTTTTTCATATGTGGTTTTATAGGTATCGAGATCAATTGGTGATGTATACTTGAAAAAACCAGAGTTTTACAGGGACCCGATTTTCCAGCAGCATGGAAATCCCGTTCCTTTGAGGAGACCCGCGATGACAGCCGAACCATCCATTATAGTTAGGAAGCTTAAACCAGAGGATTTGTTTCTGATATTTGCATCAGATGGTCTCTGGGAACATCTTAGTGATGAAGCAGCCGTAGAAATCGTCCTCAAACACCCAAGAACCGTAAGCTTTCACTACAAAACTCAGAGTTTATTTATGCCTTTCTCTTCATGTTAAGCTACTTAGATTTATTAATATTTTGAGATGTATATACAGGGAATTGCACAGAAACTGGTAAGAGCGGCTCTTGAAGAAGCGGCAAAGAAGAGAGAAATGAGATATGGAGATATAAAGAAGATAGCAAGAGGAGTTCGACGACATTTCCATGACGACATAAGCGTGATTGTTGTTTATCTAGATCAACACAAATCAGCTTCGTCGAAGCGTAAAGTTCTCAAGCAAGGAGGCATCACAGCTCCACCAGATATCTACTCGTTACATGCTGATGAAGCTGAGCAAAACAGGCTACTCAATGTGTTATACTAAATGGTATTGTTGAAAAAATATACCAATTAGGAAGAAAAGTTTGTTTACTTAATTTGTTTATTTTTACCAAAAGAATGTGTTACTTTTGTGGTGAATCAGTTTTGGTCTATAACAAAACAATATACTTTGTGTAAAAAATGTAGTGAAAAATCGTTTGAGACCAACAAGTCATGAGTTTTTAGATTGTTGTTTTATAAACCAGATCCGAACCAAGTTTAAAACACTTCCACATTAAACCGAAAGTTAAACAATTAGGACCAAACCAAACCGGTTATAACATAGCGAGATTTGTCTTGAGAAAAGCCTCTCATCTTCCTCCCTCCTGGCGAAGAAGAAAAGCAAAATATGAGCGTCACTGTTTTGGTCGCAGAGACCGTCTGGTCTGATATCGAATCTAGCGGCTCTGGTACTTCACTTTCCTTACTCCTTCTTGTCTTTCCTTTCACTGTTTACGACAATGTTTTAGTTATCTTATCCAATTTTTTGGCAGTAAATGAAGATCAACTCTCAATGTAAGTTCTCCCAAATCCAATTAGGTCCTTTATACATGACATATATATATATAAAAAATGGAAACTTTGTGTTAGAAAATTGTTGTTTTGCAAAAATCCAGCTTGAATATGTTGTTTGGTAAGAATTTTGAGAAAGCCACTAGAATAATCGACAAGAATGGTGTGAAGAAAATCTCTGGTTTACCAAGTGGAAGATCAATCTTTCGGGTATATATCAAACATTTTACTTTGATTCATCGATTTTTTAGTTTTGCGTTAACGTTTATGTGACAGGTTGTTGGAGAATCTCACAAGGGAGAAGAGTATTTTTGCTTCCCAAGAGATTACTGTGGATGTTACTCTTTCTTCTATGATGTTGTTAGCAAAGGAGACCAACATTGTGTAAGCCTTTTTTTCTTATCATTCATTACATGATTTAGAGCTTTTGTATTATACTATATAAATGACTGACTTTCGACTTTTGTGTGTTTTTGACAAAGTGTAAACATCAATTAGCTGCAAGGCTTGCTTCTTCTTTGTGTGCATACATCGAAATCAAAGTCTCTGATGAACATCTTGCCTTGATTCTCTCCAAGATCTGAAGTTTTCAATACCATTAGAGTACATACAAGGTTGATATCTCAAGAAACAAGTATGCAATGGAGTCGATTGTTTTGACCCTTTAGGTAAGTCTTTAGCTTCAACATATAAGGTATTATATCAGTGTAAGAAAACTATAACTTTTTGTGAAAAAATCATCATTACAGAAACCTTTAAAAAACTCTTATAAAATGGATTAAAAGACAGTACTTAAAAGAATCTTTAATAGGAAACAAACTCAAATTGTTTAAAAGAAAAGGAAAGAAACTAGATTTTTAGGGTCTAGTGTGTGAATTCTTGCGGGGAATCGAGGATAGAGAGAACTTCATGTTGTGGTTGCAGCCGTTGCGATCACCACTTACAAAGTAGTAAGTCTGAGTCCTGCGGAGAAGCAACTTGAACCCTCTTGATGAGCGGCCTCGTGTGGCTAGCTTCTTGCCTCTGCTGATATCGCATCTCTTGTAACTCATAGAGTCCGGGAGCAAGTAGACATTGTCCTTGTTGTTGTTGTTGTGCTTGGTCTTGGATTGTGTATACTTGAAAACAACAACATCGTTGGTGTAGAAAGGCGCGTGCTTCGTAGCCCATTCTGCGTAGTCGAACCCGCTTTTCCACACAGTTACTTCAATCTTTCTCCTAGGAGATACAAGAACCGTGTGGTTGTTGTTGTTGTTGTGTGTTGAATGGTTCGATGGAGCCGTGTGGTTGTTGTGGTGGATGTTGTTGTGTGTAGAGCCAGTGCCGCTTGAGTGGTTTGAGCCGGAGCTGCTTCCCCAACCCCAGTTTGTGTCTGTCCCGTTAGAGCTCCATCCCCAACCCCAGCTAGAACCACCCGAGTTAGAGCCAGAAGAGCCGGATCCAGAGTTGTTGGAGCTCCATCCCCAGCCCCAGTTAGAACCGGGCTGACCTGAGCCCCAGCTCCAGCTCCATGCATCAGCAGTCTCGGAGAAGATACATGAAGTGATCACGAGGATTAAGAGTAGCTTGTGTGTACCAGAGAGAGCCATCGCTTCTTCTTCTTGTTTTGATTGCTTTTCTTTCTTCTTCTTCTTCTTCTTCTTGTTTCGTTTTCTTGGCTTTTGTTGCTTTTGTGAGTTGTTAAAGAGTTTGGAGAGGTTCTCTATTTATAAAGACTAGCTAGTTTGGCTCAAGAAAGAGAGTCCGTTTCAAAATAGGATTATGAGTAATTTTGATAATCTCGTATCAGAAATTTATTATTAGATTTATTTCCTTTTTTGTTAGATATTCATTATCGTATTTATTTTAATCATCAGATTATCATCCAACATTATCGTAATATTCTCTTCATCTTTCCTTTTTTTCTTTTCTTCTGTTGCAACATTATCGCATTAATATAAATTTTATTATAATTGTCAAAAAATTATACTCCGTATATATATATATTTTTAACACTATACTCCGTATATATATTTTTGGCAATTTTTTAAATTCTAGTCGGATTTTGACGTTCGAAAAACTTGTAAAGTGAAATACAATCAAACTTTATTAGTCTTGTTAATATGACAAATTAATACACCTTTAATCTAACTACTTTGACTAAAATGACTCTTTTGTGCCTATATGGATTCATTTACCTTACCATAAATATGAAGGACAAATTAGTCATTTGCTTTAACACACGCGCTTTGAATATTATCAAAGACAAATTAATGAACTGTTGTAATTTGGGGGAAAATTCTAATTTAATTCATTTCTCAATAAACGGAGAAATAAAAGAGTCTATAGACAAGTCAATTTCTTTCTTTAAGGGAGAAATCAAGCAAAAATGGCGGTGACGACGACAGACGATGTATTACACGAACACGAGGAGGTAAACGCCGCCGTTGCGGAGGAAACACTTGATCGGAACGATCTGGTGGAGACGCCTATCGACGCCGTGCTTGGCGGTGGAGTCTTGACGGCGGAGGAGACGAAGATTGAAACCGACGATCTTGGAGAGAAGAAGACAGAGAGAGATAAGCCACCAGATGATGATTGTTGCCCGATCTGTTTCAGCTCCTTCACAGTTCCGTGTCGAGGAAATTGTGGTCATTGGTATTGTGGTTAGTCTTTGCTTCTTCTCATGAATCTCTAAGCTGTTTAGTCTTACATTGAAGTATCGTTAGAGAGTATGCTTAGTATCTTCTTTCTATTGGGAAACTGGAGAATCACTTGTCTGATATATCTTTCTACTAGAAATGTTTTGTCAATTTGCTGGGTTTAGATTTTGATTTAGGGTTCTTGGATTTTGGACATAGTAACGAGGATTATATTGGTTTATTTTTCTGATTTGTGTGCAGGAAGTTGCATCCTGCAGTATTGGAACTATGCTGCAGTTTCAAGGCCTTGCAAGTGTCCCATGTGTGTTCAACACATTACTAAGCTGACACCACAAGCATCACTGCAACAGCTTCAGGAGCAGGAAGTAAAAGAGGTTCTTGCTAAGATCCGTAGGTATAACCGTCTCTTTGTTGGAGGTCTCATTGGCTTTCTTCAGGTAGTGTCTTTGATCTATGGTCTTGTTTTTGTTCACTTTACTGTTTGGTGCATTTCTCATTTATAATTGGGTTAGATTTTTCCTCTAGATTTATGATTTGACAGAAAATTACTGTCTTTTGAATGTTTCAGAAGGTGCAGGAGCTGCCTTTGTTGATGAAGAGATTGGTGTGGCACATAATGGATCCTGATACAAACAATATGTATTTTCATGAAGTTCGCATCTTGGCAGTTAAGAACATCCAAATTTTTTCTTAGCTTCGAACTTGTTTGTAGTGAATTATCCAACATTTGCTTTTTTGCAGTTTAGTGTGTAGTTATTATATCTCTGATCATCATTGGAGTAAACTATGTGTATATCCTTGCTTCTAAAGGCCATTGCTCTTTCTCTCATTAAAAGATGAGAAGCTAACTTTCTTCTGTTGTTGCAGATATTCATGAGTACCTTATACACTGCCGCAGAATTTAACTTCATCCCAACGGGTAAGTTGCCTCACAAGTTGTAAACCAGCATTGACATGGTTTAAGATTTGATATACTTATGGAAGTCTCATGTGATACTAAGCCCTCCTCTCTTTCTAAGAATTGATGTTTCCACTTTTTATACAGGCGGTTTCAGAATAGTGAACGTGTTTGACTACACTGCTATAGCAATGATCCTGATTCTGCGCTTGGTGGGGATTTATCGGAGGAGGCGTCTTGCTCAACGGGTCAGGAATCTTGTAGTTGCAGAGCTTGAACAGGAAAGAGATCAAAGGGAGGAACTTTAACAAAACAAGTGAAATGTTATTAACATGTCAAGGAGTGTGTGTTACTTGTGGATAAGTTTGATAGATAGCAAAAAAAAACAATAGTTTTGTGCAGCTTAACGCAGAATAAGCAAAACCAGATAGGTGCTTAAGTACATATATTATTAGCCTTTGTCTTGTCCAAATATCATCACCCTCTCCTTTTCTAACAAAAAACGGCGTCGTCTACTAAAACTTATATTTAAACGACATCGTCTGGAAAATACTAAAGACGATAATACGACGTCGTTGCTTTATAAGCCCACCAAGTTGCTCTGCTAAAAAATCAGTACACTCATCGAACGGTGTATTTGAATACTCCGACGAATCAGAGCGGCGGAGCAAAGGAGAATGGGTGGCCGTGCAATATCTCAGGAAGCATTCGACGATCTCGTTAGAGAGAATGTTGAAGATCTGGGTATGGAACCTACGGAAGCTCTCGAAGACGCTCTCTACACACTCAAGCTCCAAGGCGTAGATCTCTCCGGTTCGTTAACATTTACTCCTCTCTCTCTCTCTCTCTCTCTCTCTCTCGCTTCGTAGAGTTTACACGAATCTATAGTTATGCTTGGAGGAAGTTAGATTGTGACTTGTTTCAATTGTGTGTATTGTGTTCTTATTTTTTGTGTTCCACAGGGATTATTACAGAAAGTAGCGTTAAGGACAATCCTGTGATTGCTTGTTTAGATAAACTTAAAGAACTTGATTGTGTTTCTAAAGATGGACTGCTTAGAGATGATGATTTTGATGAGATCTCGAGTTTGTTCGACAAGCTTAACGAGCTTTGTAGCAGCCATGAGTCAGGGAACGTGGCAATCGCCACAAAACATGGTTCTGTGGAGTTAACTTGCTCGATTTGTTCGAAAATCAAGACGGAAAATAGAAGTAATCGCGTTGTTGTGCCTTGTTTGAAAGCTTTGGCTGTCTTGATCCATGGTATGGCTCATGTGTTTCTTGAATTAGTCTTCCTTGTGGTGTCTTTCTTTATGATTCATGTTTCATTGAATTGCAGATATTCAGAGCACAGAGGCATTCAGGAACTCTTCCGGGCCGAGGATTGTTGTTGATCTCTTAAAGGAGTCAATCTCCGATTCTGATACGTTAGATGCTGGTTTTGCTGTTGTTGCTGCTGCAGTAACCGGTAACGAGGTCGTCAAGGAGTTGTTTATGGAACTTAAAATTGATGAGTTTATTCTGCAAGTGCTGAATCGAGAGAATAGAACCACTATTCAGTCTTTGTATGATGCAATTCGTGTTATTTTGACGCCAGATGACAACCGAGTGGTTGCTTCCCAAGTAAGTAGAGAATCATACTCTTTTTGCAATTTTATGCCTTTGAAATAAAAGACATATAAACATTAGTAGTTGATATTTATGCGTTTCATCAACATGAACTCTACTAGATTTCACTCTTTCTTGCTTTTGTATGTTTTAGGTTTATGGTTATGCACGGACTTTCGCCAAATTAGGGATTGCAAGAGCCCTCACTGAAGCATTACAGGCAGGGATTGCCTCTGATAGCTTGGTGTCAGCAAGTATTGCGTTAAAATCAATTGCTGTAAATGTAAGTCTCCTAGTATGGATCTCTCTGTCATAATATTTTAACTGGCTAGGTCACTGCATGTTCCTCATTTTATTTGCTGTTTTTTCCTTTTTGTCTATCTGGTATAAAAATCATATGCTCTTCTTCTTCGTTTTTGCTGTAAATAGGATGAAATTTGTAAATCTATTGCGGAGAGTGGTGGAATAGATACACTTCTTCGATGTATTGATGATAGCGGTGAACAAGGCAACCAAACTGCTGCAAAGACATGTTGTTCACTGTTGTCTAAGGTTTAGATTTGTAACTTCTTTGCAAGCTACCTATGTTTTCTTTAAGAGTTATAAATGCATGTTCTCGACTTTTAAGTCTAGAATTACTGATGTAGATTATATTCTACTCACGTGTGAGAATTTTTGTCTAAAATGTGTATTTTCAATCTCTAGTTGGCAGGAAGTGACTCTAACAAGAGTACCATAGTTGAGAAGCGGGGTCTCGACAAGCTCATCAAACTTGCCCAACGATTCTCTGACGATCCTCTAGTTATACAGGAGGTAAGTCAAACAAAAAAAACCTTCTTAAAATATTATGTCCCTTCACAAAAAGACCTTCTTAAAATATTACATTTACAGCAATTTTCCACCGGGTAAGAACGTAGTGTTGAGCAAAGAATGTTTCTTGTAGAAGCACGCTAGGATCTGATTGCATAATCCTTGTGGTTAACCCAATATATACCGGTGGGTGCAGGTTATGTCGATAATTGCTATAATCTGTCTGAGATCACCAGACCATGCAGCCAGTGCTATAGAAGCCGGAGCCGGTGATATGGCGATCCAAGCTATGAAGAGGTTCCCAACAGCGGCTCAAATGCAAAGAAACGCTTGCAACATGATACGGAACATTGCTGTAAGAAATGCAGAGAACAGGTAAACAAAAAAAATCTCTCTTTCCAAATCTCTTTCTCATGTCAAACAAACTCTGATCAGTTCGTGTTTTTGTCTTCACGTTACAGAACTATTCTGCTTGCCAATGGAATTGAGAAGCTGATAAGGAATGCTAAAGCAAACAATGAGATATGCAAAGCCTCTGCAACTGATGCACTGAGAGACCTTGGCCTTGATAACTACAATAACTAAAACTCATATGCAAACTACAATTTTACGAGGTTGGTAACAATCGTTTATTTCTTACGCATGATTCAAGCAAAGAGGAAATCAATTAGAGCACAAGAACCAGATTGTTCCTGTTTTTTTCATGCAATTTTGGGTAGAATTTTTATTTGATTGTTTTGGTTTGAAAGTGTGAACATGTACACTAAAATGAGGAACTTTGAACAGCTTCAAGCCTTTTGAGCACTTGTGTTTGTTTACTATTGAGAAACTGAGATTGTCTGAATTTATAAAGCATTAATTAGAATGAATACAACTCTGTTTTTTTTTTTGCTTCGAAGTATTTAAACTTTATCAACCATAAGAAGTTGTACTTGTACAATTTATAAAGCATTACCCTTCATTGTTCATTTTCCTCTAATTTTCTTTTTCTTCATTTTACAGTTCTACTCCGACACAATACATCTGCTTTTTCTCTTTTATAAAGTCTTCTTGTCTCTTTTGGGATCCATATTAGTAGCCCTGGAACATAGGAGGTGGTGGTGATGCGTATTGGTGACCGATAAAGGGTGGTATGATAAACTCTTCACTTGGAGGTGGTGCTTGTACCGTTGGTGCCCGCTTCTTTTCTACTGCTGGAGCTGGTGGTGGTGGTGAGCTGATCTTGGGTTGTCTTGGTGGAGGAGAGTAGACTACTGGTGGAGATTGAGATGGCGGTGGAGAAAATACTATTGGAGATGGTGATGGTTTGATTGGTGTTTGTGGTGGTGAAGTAAACTTAGGTGGTTGAACTGGAGGAGGAAACACCGGTGGTGGCGGTGAATGGACTGGTGGGGGTGGGGAGTGAACTGGTGGAGGTGGTGAGTGCACTGGAGGAGGTGGCGAGTGTACCGGTGGTGGTGGTGAGTGGACTGGTGGAGGTGGGGAATGGACTGGTGGTGGCGGTGAATGGACTGGTGGAGGTGGGGAATGAACTGGTGGTGGTGGCGAATGAACTGGTGGAGGTGGAGAGTGGACTGGTGATGGTGGAGATTGGACTGGAGGTGGTGGTGGTGGAGAGTAGACTGGAGGTGGTGGTGAAAAGACAGGTGGTGGAGGAGAGTGGACAGGCGGCGGAGGTGGAGAATACACTGGTGGTGGAGGAGAGTAAACTTGTGGAGGCGGGGGAGAGTGGACCGGTGGTGGAGGAGAATGAACCGGTGGTGGTGGAGAATGAACCGGTGGTGGTGGAGAGTGAACTGGTGGAGGCGGAGAGTTCACAGGAGCTGGTGGAGGAGGACTACGCCGTTTCTTGACAGGAGACTGATCGTAAGGATCATCTGGTTGTTGTGACTTTTTCGGTGGTTGTGGTTTGTGAATTGGCTGAGTTGGCACAGGCGGAGTAGGTACCGGAGATGGCTTGTGAACCGGAGATGGCTTCTGAATGGGTGATGGTTTGTGAATTGGTTTAATGGGAACTGGTGATGGTTTTGAAGGAGTAGAGGAGCCGCCGCCAGCGCACTTGTCCTTGCTACAATCAACCGGACGGTTGATCACCACCGCACATTCTTGGGCAGATCGTTGTTCGGGACGATGAGCCAAGCAATTACGCTTGTCGTCCAATACAATCTCCTTCCGATCACCACCTGGAACACATGAACTACCTTGTCCGTTGAAGTAGTTGTTGGAGTAAGTAAAGTTCACCAAATTTGGCAACTTGCAAATGTTATCAGCTACTAATCCGGTGAGTTTATTCTCTGAGATATCGAACTCCTCCACGCCCGTTAGCCCGGCAAAGCTTGTGGGGAGACGGCCTATAAACGAGTTCTTGCTCGCGTCGAAAACCGTTACATTTGATAACTTTCCGATTTCGGATGGGAAACAACCGCCTAAATCATTATCCATAAAGACAATCTCGTTGAGATTCTTCATGTTTCCAATACTTTTGGGGATGCATCCGGTGAATTTATTGTTAGCGAAAGTCACAACCGAGGCCGTAGATTCTCCAAGATTATCCGGAATCACGGAGGTGAATCTGTTGTCGTTCAAGAAAATGGCGTCGAGTTCTTTTTCGAAAAGCGCAGGAGGAACTTTACCTTCGAAATTATTGAACCTAAGGTCAAAGTATTTAACATCAGGCCAAGATAAGGCAACGTAAGGGAAAGGTCCAACAAAACGGTTATTGCTAACATCGAACTCGTGCATCAACGTAAGCTTCTCAAAACTCTTAGGTATGATCCCACAAAACCGGTTTGAATTCAAATGGAACATAGCAACATCGGTCATCAAACCAAGCTCAACAGGCAAATGCCCTGCGATATCTGCACCATTAAGGTCAACACCGGCTACAACAGTGACATCATCGTCATCGAGAGCCGGCGCGCAAACCACACCGGTGTAGCCGCAAACGTGCGGGCCATGCCAGTTTCCTGTCGTGTTAAACGGGTCCGAAAATATAGCCTTTTTCCAAGCCTGGAGAGCTACATAAGCTCTTTTAAGCCTAGTGTTTGCAAATGTAACCTTGAGATCAACCTCATATTCGACGTCATTAAGCTCGCCGTTCTCTGGCAATGTCAAGAGTTGTCGTTGCACAATGAAAGCAGCTTCTGTATCGGTTAGAGCAAATGCGACAAAAGAAGACGATAAGAAGAAGAAGAAGAAGAAGAATAAGAGGAAGAAAGAGCAGCCAAAGGACATAGGTTTAGCCATGGCTAAAACAGAAACCTTGGTAAAAGTCCAAGGCTGCTTATAGAAAGGCATGGGAAAGTTCAAGGGAGACATAGGTGTATTATAACGGTTCTCATTGTGCATTCAACAACGGTTATCTTTAACATTATTTGTCTATAATTAGTTAGTTGTGTTATCGTTTTCAAGGATTTTGCTTAAGATCCGGAGAATATATTTTGTTAAATATAGAAATTGTGGTTAAAATAAAAGATAAACGAGGGATAATACAAAAATGTCTTTTTGTTGTCATAACAATTAACGGGTCACTATTATAAGGCACATCCTTGAAAAAGGATATTAGTGGTTGATGAAGCGAACATAACGTAATGTCACCAAACTATAGATTTTAATTTGTCTCTTACTATTATTTTACGTGTGTCACAATCTTTTACATGCTTATATCCCTGAATAATTTATACTCATTAATATGTACGTGTTTCTTATGTAAATTTATCTTATAGGTTAGAAACAAAATCAATAAATTACTATTAAAAGAATTTTATAAAATTCATACAAAATATTCTTCTACAAACTTAAGACATAAAGAAGGTAGATCTTGAGGAATAAATATTGAAAAGCAAAGAAGAAATTTAAGTTCATGCTAATAATCAAATGAGTTTTATCACTAAGCAAAATTTAACGAAGAACAAATACAATTATCCTAATTTTGATCCCATTTCATCATTTCATAAGGCTATCTTTAGCCTTACTCTCATTTCTAAACAACAAACAGAACCATCCAAATTCATTCTCCTCCGGTCACAATTGCTATTTTTCTTTGTATCTTTGTTCATCATAGTAATTCATCTACACACTCACTATTGCTTATATATCGTTTCATCAAATTCTGAGCTTCATCGTGCTCACGGCACAACCTGCGAATATGCAGCAGAATCTTCAGCAAACACACACACAATATGAAAGCTGTTTAGTATGTGTTCTTTTTCTAAGTTTTTACCTGATCATTCAATGAACTATCATCAAATTTCGCTTCTCTTTTGCGTTTTCTCGACACCTCCGAGTTACATTCCTTCTCTTCTTCTTCCACTTCTCTGAAATTCTGCCCTGACGCCTCTGCAGAGACAAGAAAAGGCAAGAGTTTAGACATTAGACTGAAACTAGTTCTAATATCAGGAAGATAGGCACCACATAAGCTAATATGCGAAACACATTCATGTGCGTACGAATAGATATTAGACCAGATTTCATTAAAGTCCTTGATTCTCCTCAAGTCACACCAACCTTAAATCTAAACTAGGCTGAGAAAATGTTACCTGCAGTGCTTTGAGCTGGATACTCATGACCCGGAGAAGTTTTCTGAATACGATCTCTCTTCTTCTCAATGTTAACTTTTTGCCAGCATCCAGTCTGTATTACCATAAACTGTACAAATAACAATGTTAGTAACTTTCATCAGAAGATTACAAAAAAAAACAAAATAGGGATCACACATAAGAAGGGAAAACAACAAAACCCCAAACCTGATCAGCCGATTTGTGCGACTTAGACCGGACATCACGGGTTCTAGACAGAGTCCGAGTCTCTCCTCCGAGAAGAGAGTAGAGCTGCTTAACAAAGGAGCTCTCTAAGTAATCAAGATATGAGTTGTGTTTCTCATTCGTCCACCCAACACTTTCATCCTGCAGAGACGATAACGATGAGCATCATTACAACACAATGAACAATCAAGTTCTCACATAACAGATCTAATATGCCTAAACCAAAAAGCAACAACATTTACAACTACTATAAAACACACAAGCTCTAGCTATACCCTGAAGAACATACAAAAACTATATAGCTTAAAGATAAGATTTTTCTATATGTTATAGATCTCAACATCAGCAATCACCTTCAAGGACTTGTTCAACAATCTAAACCTTGTGCTAATTAAACATCAAACAAAAAAAATAAAACTCGAATTGTTTTAATTATTGTTGATGAAGAACAACATCTGTTTTATGGCTTCTCGAAATTCGGATGCTATAAATTAATTAAAATCAATTTTTTTTTCCTCTAATTAATGATTAGTAACTAATCTTTATCATCAGATCTGAAATTACCATAACTATCAACAACTCAAATAACTTACTTTCCCAAAATCTATAAGAACAAACAAATCAAACATAATAAGAAGAATCAAACGAGACATGGAGAATCTATCTCTTAACGAATCAAAACGAAACACGAGAAAACGAGATCGAAGAAGATGATAACATAAACATAGGGAAGATCTATGTTACCAGATTCGAATCTTCTTCATCAACACGCGAGCTCGACTGAGTCGACTCGTTCTGTGACTCAGCAGAATCTTCCGCTTCCGCGTCGCGATCTATCTCTACAGAAACTATACTCATCATATAATCATTCTCCATCGTTTTTCTCTTTTGATGCTTCTCTCCGCACACAGAAGAAGAAGAAGAAAACAATATTCGTCTCTTGAGGAGAAAAAAAAATTGTGTTTGGTTCTACAGAAAAGCCAAAAGGAGAGCTTAAAGAGAGAGAGACGAAAGGTCCACATGGCGTCGCTTTTACACGTGTCGGAGTAGTGCCACGTCAGAAGGAACGAAAATATCTCGGAGAAATATCAGATAGATATTTTTATTTGAGAGCAAGGAGGTCAACTTAAAGATATTTAATGCCATCTTCCCAATTATATATTTTTTTGATTTTTATATATTTTGGGTTTCACTGTTTTTATGATATCAGCTTTATAATTTTTTATAATTAAATTAGATCTGATCAGATTTTGAATAAACATTATATAACCTACATCATCTTAACTTCTTAAGAGTCTCAAATTTTACATTTTGTGTGTTTGAATAATAGTTTTGCCTTGAAAATTTTATATGGTTAATTTGTAACATCTCTAATTATGCTTTCTAAACTAGAAAATGTTGGTTAACTAAAAAACAGATTATTAAAATGTTATAAATACGAAGGTGGATAAATCCGGAAAAATAGCAAATTAAAAAACAGCCGTTGGTTTAGCAAATTGATATAGATGATATACTTGCTGACGTGGCAGTAGTTGCGTTTAAAATATCTTCTCGTACCAAGAAAAATATCTCCCCTTTTTTTATTTGAAAACCGAAACAAATATCTTGCAATGATAATAGTTTTCTAATGCTGTCATATGTAGACCACTTTTTAAAAAATACACTAATTTAGACCACTTTGACATTATTATTATACAACTGTTAAAACGTTTTTTGTAAACTACGATGTAATTTCATTCGACATCATTTTAGGTCTAACTTGTAACTACATATAATAATAACCATGACATCCCATTTTAGAATCTTCAAAAGTGTAATCACACACGTTTAATTTTGATCGTTTTGATTAATATATCTTTTGCGACAATTTTGTATTCAACAAGGCTGCAATTTTTTGTTAAATAAACTACTCATCGTTAAATTGTTAAACTTTTGTTAGTGGTATAAATCAAATGTAACAAATATATTATATACTAGTACCAAACTCGTTATAATAATTACATCAAAACCAAACCACTTTATATAAAAGAATGTTCATTAGCAACATAATTTGTGATGGTTACGAGGGCTATTATATCCTAAACCTCTCCAAGACTTTAATACATATAAATTCACAAATGTAATTTTTAGATCCAAAAGCAAAGAAATATTCAATAAGAATTACTAACAAATCGAATGGAAGAATAAATGAAATCGAATTATAACTTTTGGTTAACCATTAGACTCTTAAAAAAATCAATTTCTAAAAAATATCACATATTCTTTTTTTTTTTCGGTTAAAAATATCACATATTCTAGTTTACAAAAAGTGTCATTCCTCTATACATAAGAAACAAAACAAACAATAATTTCTCGAACAATATAACATTAAAAAATTAAAAATCAATTAGGTTCGCCAGAGAATTGTCTAACAGAACAAGCAACAACTTGAGCCCATTGCTTTAACCTTATCTTCATCGTCTCCGGATCATCACCTTTCATTATTCAAATTCAAAAATACACATAAATAATTAACAAAAAAAAAAAAAAAAAAAATACACATAAATTATAAATAAATAAATAAAAATAGTATTAATCTAAAACATAAATAAATTGAATTAATTCAATTACCCTGATCAACAATCGTGGTGCTAGAATTGCTGACGTCACCATCCGAAGCAATAGAAGACAAAGAAGAAGTCCGTGACAATCTATTACTATATTGTTTATTAACGGCGCAATATAGCCCAAGAGCCGGTAGCGTTTCGGACAATCTCGGATCTAGATCCGGCGAATCCGGTTCGAACCCGAATCCTAGCTCGATACATCCTTTAAGCTCTTCTAGATCTTCTTCTGTGACGCTTTTGCTCCGACCGATACGGCATAACGGTCGTTTGTCTTTTTTACGTAGCCATGCTTCTTCCCGATCTGCGTCTGGAGACCATGAGTGTTGCTTTACTAATGGTCTTGGTGGCGGTTGCGATTGAGGCGCGTTGCGTTTTGACGACATTTGGAAGAGAGACGGCTAGGTCTTAGTTTTTGGGGCTAATCCCTCTGTTTTATTGTGTGTTTTATTTCCATAAGCAAATAACGCGTAAAGAGCACTTTGTGTTATACTATATAAATGTTTTAATTATTATATTATAACATATGCCCCTAACTTTATAAATTTTTTATGACATAACCCATAACTTTATTCAAGTACTTTGCCATAACCCAATGTTATGAATATCAGACTAAAAATAAGATGTTGAAACGGTAATTGTTTAGCCATTACTAAAGATATATTTTCAAAATAAAGTTTATTATTCGAAATCAAGTTTTTATTAATCTTTTTGCAATATATAAATTTTAAGTTGTTAAAGGTTTTCCCATGGAATTATAGTATTGCATGAAAAGAAAATATGAAAAGGACCAAATCGGAAATTTAAGACACAGTATATTTCCAATAATAGTAGCGTTGACTTGACGGAAACAGAAGTAAAGAATGTAATAATGTATATATTAACAGAGAAAAAACGATTCTGATAAAAAAAAAGTCAACTAGATCCGGTCCACAGCTTGTAATTTAATCAACTCTGCCAAAATCAATTAATATCTTCTTAACAAAACATAATAATAATGTTTTTTCTGTCTGTCTCAATAACTATTCTGATTTTTTAAAAAATCAATGTTAAATAATTACCGTCATTTCTACAGACAAAAATCATAATTTTATGGGGGAAAAATCATTTACAGCTACATAAATTAAATAAAAAAATCATTGGTAGTACTTGTGTTATTGCTTCCGGAATATATATTTTTAAAAAAGATACTCCCTCTGTTTTTTATTGTTTGATTTTTTACACTTTTCATACATATTAAGAAAGTGAATTAATATTCAATATTAAAAATATTAAATACATTGTTTTTTGTATTTCACAATTTTCTAAAATTTTCAACCAATAGTAACTCAATAACCTCAATTAATGTATTTTGAAATGTACAATTCACTATTCTCAATTAATTAAAATAATTTAAAAAATCAAAAAATCAATCTTTAAAAAACAAATTATTTTCCTAAAACATCAATCTTTTAGGAACGGAAGGAATATTGATTAGTGATTACATCATCTTTAACAAAATCTGATCACATAGAGGGAGAAAAGTTCCTTATTTTCTGTAAAGCAATAAAGATTATCAAACCAAAATTAAGGATTCAAACACTTGAAATCGTTCAAACATATAACCGTGTCCTGTCTTTTGCGACTAACTTTCTGCTAAAGTAATTAATTAGTAATGCTTGCTGTCCACATGACTAAAGACAGGCTGTGCCATGGCAATAAAATTAAGGAAGCTTTTATTTGTTAATACTTTAACTTCGTAAAGCAAAAGTTGAAATCTTTTTCCCACCTAAAGTCTTAAACCAAATGAAACCGAGTTAGTATCGTCAAGCCCATTTAATACGTCAACAAATTAAAAGCCCAAAAAAGGTCTACTACTACTTTCTCTTATAAATTGTGGTCCTTTATTTAAGCAACAATCTATTTTGTTTTTGTATACAAGACAAAACAAAAATTAAATGAAGATATTTGGTCCACATGATTGGATTGCGTGTAAGAGTCCAAAACCTTTGAAGCTCACATAGTTACATTATTGGGGCTTAATCACATGCAATTTACTAGAAAAATGTTATTTTTTTAGGAATAATAGTGCCTCGAAGTTTTCTCCCAACCATAATAGTATATTTTTCTAATCAATTTATCTTCAATCAAAAGTCTTCTGTCTAATAGTTCAACTACTCTTCACAACGTTAAGTTTTAAACACAAATCAAATATTAGAAAACTATATATACATCACATAGAACCTTTTTCTTTAACATAGTTTATGTTTTTAGTTATTAATTTATTTTACCATCTAGAGTTAAGAACAACTACTTTCTCTTCATATTTACTATTTGTATGTTGATTTATTTGGTTACCTCTAGATTTTGTGGTGTTTGTATCCTATATTTGTAAAATAATGTTATACTAATACATCGAATTTAGCCGTGTTTACACGACCTTTAAAAAATCTAAAATTCATGTAATGAAATCTAATTAAGGAAAGAACATGTCTCCCAAAGACTATAATCCAGTCCATATGAGTTCAACAGAAGATTTAATTAGTCTAATGGTTAAATTTTTAAAAATTAGAGTAGACTTTCCTAATCCAGTAGATTCTCTTAAGAAAAACATTAAAATATGAATTGAAAATAGAATTAAGAGATGGGAGACACCAAGAGTCATTTGTGTTGAACCGAGTAAAAGATAAGAGACCAATACATAATTAGGGAAGAAACATATTAGAAAATTAAAAGAAAAGATCACATCACATGTAGAGATCAAACACAAAAAAACTGTGGAGTAATGGGACACCATTTTCTGATATAATAATTTATGTTGCTTCATATTTAATTTATTTTATTTAATTGAATATGTTAAGAAAAGTTTGGAGTGCGCCACGTGGTAGAAGTCCATCACTTGTAGTTGTGCAGCAAACGTGATCAAGATTCGTCCTTGTTCACTTGTTCCCTCCTTTTCCTTTATTTTATATAAAAAATTCTACAATACTTTTTATTTTTATTTTTTCATATTGTGTAGTTTAAAATTACTGTAGTGTACTTGTGAATGATTTATTACCAAAAATTATGTAAACTCAAGCCTATAAACTTCCACATTAAAGAAGAAAATAATGTGTGTTCCATATTTATGAGTGGATATATAATTTCTTTTCATTCAACAATGATATAAGAACTTGAGTTATTATCACACAATTCTATTGTCGAAAAAGTTTTTAGTAATTGAAATATTCATCCGAGCCATTTTCACACCTATAATTAGAATTTTTATCCTAAAAAGTAAATTAACAAATGATATTTTTTTATATTATTAACTTTTGATTGAATTATACAACCATAATCAAATTTAGTAAATAAAAGAGTATATTTTAGTTTTTTTTTTTTATTACATCAGTATATTTTAGTATTTTAATATTAAACTTGTACTCTGTCTCGAAATCAACGAACGGCGTTTAGAAAATCTAACGGCCAGTATCTTTACACATTGCGAAACGCTATTCGTTGGAAATAAAAATCTGTTGGATTAAATGATTTGAGAAAAAGCAGCGTTTCTTATTGGATCACGTGGTCCAATATCTATTGCTAACGCACGATCTGACGTCAAATTGACAAACACTGGTTTGATAAATAACCTTATCGAGAATAAAATAATCCTCACAACCAAACAAAAGGTTACCCGTCTTTATATCACGACGAGTGTCACGCCTATGGACACTTGTTCGTCTCTCCCCATTTATTTCTTCTCTCTTACCCTTTCAGGTTTTTTTTTCTTTCTCAAAAAGGAAATATCGATTTTCTGTAAGAAAATAAAATAAAATTGAAGGTAAAGAAAAATTAAAAAAATCTTTTTTTTTCTAATTTATTCTTTGTTAGTTTGTGTGACCTATCTGCTTAAATTTTGTTTCTTTTTTCAATTGAATTTTCTAATTTTTCTGTGTGCTTTGATGTATCGATTTCTGATTGGTTTCTTCTTCAGATTCATTGATTCGTTAGGAATCATGGATTTTCCCGCCGAATATAAGCTTATGATTGGGTTTTTAGGAGAATTAGTTCTTCACTGTTTTGATTCTTTTGCAGGTTTATAGAAACGAATCTGTCTTTGAATTGAAAAAATAAAAATCTTATCTTTCAAAGAAATAGCTCATGGGTATAGACTTTTTAGTTATCTCTAATGAGCTGAACAACTTTTTCTCTTGTTTGTTTGTTTACTTGAAGGTTGATTTTTTGGATTAATAGATTGATTTGTGAAGAAAAAAGAAAGTAAGAGATGGGTTCTCGATTAAACTTGAGCAACTTTGTTGATGGTGTTAGTGAACCAAAGCTGCAAACTTTGGGGAGTGGTCTTCCATTGACAAGACAGAACTCTGTGTTTTCATTAACCTTTGATGAGTTTCAGAACTCATGGGGTGGTGGGATTGGTAAGGATTATGGGTCTATGAACATGGATGAGCTCTTGAAGAGTATATGGACAGCAGAGGAAAGCCACTCAGGTGTTATGACCAACAACAACAACAACAACACAAGTTTCAACAATGGTAATAGTGGAAACAACAATGGTGGTACTTGTTTACCTGTTGGTGTTGGAGGAGAAGCTTCTGGTGTTGGTTTTTTAGCTGGTGGGAGTTTACAGAGACAAGGATCGCTTACTTTGCCTCGCACGATAAGTCAGAAGAGAGTTGATGATGTCTGGAAAGAGCTGATGAAGGAGGATGATATTGGTAATGATGTTGTTAATGGAGGAACAAGCGGAGTTCCTCAGAGGCAACAAACTTTGGGAGAGATGACTTTGGAGGAGTTCTTGTCCAGAGCCGGTGTGGTTAGGGAAGAATCTCAACCTGTGGAGAGGCTAGATAACTTCAATGGTGGGTTCTATGGATTCGGTGGAAGTAATGCAGGAACGGGTTTACCTCTTAATGGGTTTGTTGCTCCTGTCCAGCCTCATGAAGCGGTGGTGAGACCGGATCTGTTAACAACTCCAACTCAGCCAATACAGATCCAGCAGCCACAGAAAGTGCATCAGCCGCGACAACTGATAGAGAAGCCGGAGATACCATTTCCCAAACAGGCTACTATAACGTTTTCAAACACCGTTGATGCATACAACCGGTCTCAACCTGTAACACAGGTGATTAATAAGCTAGATCATAGAAGTTCATGATTAAGCTGGTTTTGGATCTGCATGTGTGTTTCTATTATTTGACCATGGCTTGTTATTGCTTTTTCGTAATGCCAGGAAGTGAAGCCTTCGATTCTTGGGATTCAAAACCATCCTATGAACAACAATATACTGCAAGCTGTGGATTTTAAAACAGGTGTTACGGTTGCAGCAGTGTCTCCTGGGTCTCAGATGTCACCTGAACTCACTCCAAAGAGTAACATGGATGCATCTTTGTCACCTGTCCCTTACATGTTTGGTCGAGTAAGGAAATCAGGAGCAGTTCTGGAGAAAGTTATTGAGAGAAGACAGAAAAGGATGATAAAGAATAGGGAATCAGCTGCTAGATCTCGCGCTCGCAAGCAAGTGAGTGTCTATTTTAACGTTGGAGACTGAAGAAACTTATAATCTTATAGACCACTATGTCAATGTTTATTTATACTTTTTTAATTTTGCTGCTTGGCAGGCTTATACGTTGGAGTTGGAAGCAGAAGTTGCACAGCTCAAAGAATTGAATGAAGAGTTGCAGAAGAAACAAGTTTGTCCCGCTTCTTTCCTATTACATTTTATAGATTATATCATTTTCTTCAGGTTCTGATCCCTGACTAAACGTTTTACGCAGGTTGAAATCATCGAAAAGCAGAAAGATCAGGTATTGTCTCTTGTAAATATGTTACTATGCCTATGTAAGATGTTTAATAAGAGACTAATCTCACGAGCATTCGATATAAAAGAAATGAGCTGATTTGTTGTTTGTTGCAGCTTCTGGAGCCAATGCGCCAGCCATGGGGATGCAAAAGACAATGCTTGCGTAGGACACTGACCGGTCCTTGGTAGAGAGCTTATAAAGCCGTTCAAGGAACTCAAACAAAGAGCAGAAGTTATAGAACAACACAGAAAAATAGAAGCTTAGCTTTGTATGTAACTTAGGCAGGTGTTTCTGTGGGGGTGATTGTAATTCAATGAAGTGTGGCCGATTTGACTGAGACAAGATCAACAGTCATTTGTTCTGTATTCCTGAAACATCTTTTGTCAATTTCTGCCTGTTGTAATGGATCTTGATGTTGCTTTGTAGGAAGTGTCATTGTCTTGAACATCTTTGTGACTTAACCAGAGTGGATTTATCTTTGCTTATACAATAATACTTGTTCTAGACCAAACCAACAACGTGCAATAGATAGATGGAAACATCATGTTTCCAATCATCATATGTGATCTCCAACATAACAAAACTAACTTGAATAGCAAAATTTCTTGTTGATACAACCCAGATCATGGATTACATTTCTCTATATTGAACAGATGATACCAGATACAGAAAAGTGGTATCTTCTAACTGTGTATCTTGATCAAGATGCTGTCTTTGTCGGCGTCAAATTCATTCGATACTCATGCACAAGCCCTTCTGAAACACTTCTTGCTCTACCCTGTCCAAACAGTTTGCTAACAATAGCTAGAGAGAAATTGGTACTAGTCGCAAGCCCCAAACTTGTAATCACGTTTCCATCTATAACAACTTCTGCCCCTTCAATCATTTGACCATTTGTAACCTCGTTTGTGTCTGAAGGGTACATAACTGTTCTCTTGCCCTGCAAGAAGATTCAAATCATGTACAACATTTGCTCTACTACAAAGAAAAGAACTAAAAGTTTTTTCAACTTACCTTTAGTAAACCTTGTTTATGCAGAACAGTAGATGAAGAGTTAGTAGCTCCATATATTAGCCCAGCTTCTTGTTGTTCCTTGAGCAGTTTCTTAAGAATCTTGGACTTTTGCAGACGTTCTGAGCCGGCATAGCCTCCCTAAGAAAAATCCATCACATTTATTCACCATCGAACAACCAAAAGTCGTAGCTTGTTTAAGCTTGTATTGAAGTTTAATGATAGGCATGCGGGCTACAAGACCAATGTCTTACCGGAAGAACAATCATATCATATGATGAACCAGCAGCTTCGCCAATCAATTTGTCGGTGATAATTTTGGTGCCTTGGGATGCAGTAATCCGCAAAGATCTTTCGACTGATGCAACTGTGGCATCTACTTTGGCTCTTCTAAGAACATCTGCAATTATGACCACTTCAACCTCTTCACACCCATTGGCTACCGGGATAAGAACCTGGTTTTAGTTGCATGATTAAAACAATCTTCACAAGAATCAGCCATACGTAGATATGCTTAAAAAGATAAACCAAAAAAAATCGACAATCAACATATCCTCATGACAATACATGGAAATGCTTGGGCATAGGCTCCATGTGACTTACACGAGGTGTGTGATTGATAGACCAGCCAATGCTATTGAACTCTTCCTTCTTAGGATTCTGGTAACCATCGCGCAGAAGCTGTAAAAATTATTGGAAAGAAATCTATAAGAAGATTGTTGCATATACGAGATGGAAAAAGCAAAGAATGATTTGAAAGGATTAAGACAAAGACCAGAATCTCTCGGACTGAGTCTGCTATGGATTCTCCAAAGAGCTGATTAGCCAAGGAAAGAGCAAACTGAAAAGAAGTGCCGGGTCCACGACTAGTGGTGAGCTCCCCTGAAATCTGAATGTTTGTCTTAACAGCCCAAAACGTAGGAAGCTTCCCGAAAAAAGCAGGATGTCCCGTTGTCTTGCACGATGAACTACACCAAGTTTAGATATCAAAACATGAAAACAAAACGAAAGCAAACCATTTCCAAGCCTTTCGATCTCTACCTTCTTTCTTGTCAAAAGCCCCCATGGAAGAAGAGTAATAGCCGGAGCCATGGATATAGCCGCGTATAACCGCTTATCTTCGGCTTGTCTCCTCATGATCTTCTCTAGAATCTCACAGTCTCTTAACCTAACAGCACCAGGCATACCTCCCTTCACAAAGTTTCAAAAACCATTAAACTTAAAGCTCAATGAAACCAATACTATCTAACAAAAGGGGAGCTTACAGGCAAAGCAACAAGATCAAAAGCATGTTCAGAACATTTCGAGATTAAAACATCAGCAAGCAATCTAGTCCCTGAAGATCCTTCAACTTCTAGTTTCTGCTCGACAGAGGCAATAGTAACATCTGCACCAGCTCGTCTTAAGACATCAATTAACACTACAGCTTCTATTTCCTCTGTGCCATAACCAATAGGTACAAGCACCTACACGGTTTCATCAAGTTTTGGATTCAATTTCACTGTAACACAAACAAGAAAGGTAAAAGCTTTATAAGAGACCTTTTTGGAAATTGTAGAAGACAAGACTGTAACATCGATGTCTGAAGTTGTTTCCATGGTTGGTGAAGTCGAAGATCTGATTCGTAAACTTCGTGAGCTCGTTTTTGTCGCTGGTGAAGAATAAACAATAGAGAGTGAAGATAAAGTTGGAGCAACAATGGTGGAGACAGAACCCATTGAAGAGAAGAGTATCGTTTGCTTTGAAGTTGGATTCAACGAAGCTATCATGGGAAATGAAAAACCCATAGACACCATTGATGGATTGTGAATATCTCTCAGGTAAAACGGAGAGTGAAGAGTTCTTATCTACAAGCCGAAACGAAACGCTGTCGTATTAGTGCCTGATTGTATGAAGGAATAAATTATTAATAATAAATATGTTAAGAAATGTTACAACAAAGGCGCCCGTGGCCCAATGGATAAGGCGTCTGACTTCTAATCAGACGATTGTGGGTTCGAGTCCCACCGGGCGTGTAGTTTTTTTTATAGTTTTGCTATGTTCTTTTATTTGACAAAATACTTAATAAAAAGATTAAAAAAGTGATGCAACACGTGGTTCTCATGCAGAAAATATAAACATGTCCGAATTTTTTTAAAAATCATTAACTAAAGAATATTTTATAATCTAGGAAATGATGATTCGTATCAACGAATATACTAATTCCAATCCCATTATTTTCACGATAAAACAATATGAAGATGGAATTCAAAAGGGTGTGTATCTTTGTAAAATACTACTACTAATTATGAAGATATATATATATATATTTTTGTAATTTCTTCCTTATAATAATGATTACTAAGTAAGCCATCTACCAAGAAAATTTCACCAACCACACGACACATCAACACCACCGATGAAGAGTTGTTGGATCCACTTTTTATTATTCCCACTCCTCCTCCGGTCTTCTTTTCTACTTCAATAAGTCTTACCTTTCCTATATAATTATATATTAAAACACTTTTTTTAAAATTCTAAATAACTCATATATATATATATATATATTACCCAAAGTGATTTATCCTTAGCTCACACATCGTTATAACATTGTATCATCGTTTTATGTCAAAATAAAAGTCCAAACACACTATAATAGTTAATACAAGAATGATTTCACTTATAACTCACCTCAAATGTTTACATATGAATATTTTATATATATATATATATATATATTTTAGCTTAAAGATAAATGAACACACATTGAAAAACTACATAAATTCTATCCAATTTTATTGTTTACATAAACTAATTATTAATTTACATTAAATTTAGCCAACAAAATCACATTTTCAATCACAAATATACTAAAAGTTAATTTAAGGAAAAGAAAATAATATTAACTTTTATGAGTTGGTTACAAATAATCAGAAAAAATTTCACTCACTTTACAAGTGCGCATGAGGCCCCACAATGGATGGGACCCACATTAGACAGCAACCGACCAATTGCGTGTTAGGAGAGTTTCACCAACCCCAAACCGGATATACCAAAACCCGGTTCAAACCGGTTCTCCTTCTTTTATATAAACACCTCTCATGCATTATGTGTGAATCACCAAAACACACACACAATCCTTCTCAAAAACAAAAACAGAAAATGGCGACAACAACAACAACAACGAACGGAGAAGAACAGAACCAATCACAGAATCTCAGACACCAAGAAGTTGGTCACAAGAGTCTCTTACAAAGCGACGATCTCTACCAATACATCTTGGAGACAAGTGTCTACCCAAGAGAGCCAGAATCGATGAAAGAACTCAGAGAAGTCACAGCGAAACATCCATGGAACATTATGACAACATCTGCAGACGAAGGACAGTTCTTGAACATGCTTATCAAGCTCGTTAACGCCAAGAACACTATGGAGATCGGTGTTTACACTGGTTACTCTCTCTTAGCCACTGCTCTTGCTCTCCCTGAAGACGGCAAAGTAATTTTAAAAAATACAATCTTTTTTTTCTTTTTACTTTCTCTGTTTTTTATACAATTTTTGTTTAAAAGTCTCAATTTTTGTTTTGTTTTAGATTCTTGCTATGGATGTTAATAGAGAGAATTATGAATTGGGATTGCCGATAATTGAGAAAGCTGGTGTTGCTCATAAGATTGATTTCAGGGAAGGCCCTGCTCTTCCTCTTCTTGATGAAATCGTTGCTGACGTAAGCATTTCTTCTTCTTTTCTGATTTCATTCCTTTTTTTATTAATTAAATATTAAAGATATTTTTAGAATAAATTAATATTTTTTTTGAGATATTTTAAAAATATTAGCCTAATTAGGTTGATTGTTAAATAGTATTTTGGTAATTTAATTATAGCCTAATTAGGTTGATTGTTAACTCACAATTTGGTTCTATGTTCTGTATATTTGTTTCCTTTTTAAAAATAATACTAATAATTAATATGAAGAAGAAAAGGTTAAAAAAAGGTTGGTGATTTTTTTGTATCAAGTGAGTAAAAATGATTGTGTGTGGTATGGTGTAGGAGAAGAACCATGGAACCTATGACTTTATATTCGTTGACGCTGACAAAGACAACTACATAAACTACCACAAACGTTTAATAGATCTTGTGAAAGTTGGAGGTGTGATCGGCTACGACAACACACTATGGAACGGTTCGGTAGTGGCTGCAGCCGATGCACCTATGAGGAAGTACGTTCGTTATTACAGAGACTTTGTTCTTGAGCTTAACAAGGCTTTGGCTGCTGACCCTAGGATTGAGATCTGCATGCTCCCTGTTGGTGATGGAATCACTATCTGCCGTCGGATCAATTGATTCTTTTTTTTACTATGTATTACATTTTCAAAATGTGTTTTTTATCTTTTTTCACCAACTATTGCAATGGACCATTTATGTGTTTTTGTTTTGTTTTGAGTAATATCTTCTCCATGTTATTGTGTTTTCTTCTGAACAAACAAATAATGTATCATTTTGCTTTCTTTCTTTGTTTGTTTGTTTTATATCTAATCATTTTGTTTTCTACTCATATTAAACCAAAGATATTAAAAGGGCTTTTTTTATGGATACTAATAGTAATAATTTAGTAGGATTAGGTAGCTAACTCCATATTTTTACAAGAACCAAACTTTGAGGAAGATATAAAGAACTAAAATGGAGGTTTTTACCACATTCTTTTCTCCCCCAAAATGGTGTATTTTGATTGATTTTCTGTTTTAGTTCTATGAGAATAAAAGTTAGATAGAGTTTTGTTGAAAATATAATCAAAGAAAAGAAAAAAGTTAGGAGAATTTAGGTAAGCAGTCTTTGAAAAGTTATTGGAATGCCTAAAGCAAAGTTAAGTAGCTTCAATGGTGAAAGCAGGGGCAAAAAAGGTATTTTACATTTATTGTGAACTCATTTTGAAAGTATAATATAAAATGACGTGGCAGTGTCCCCACCACACTTCACAAAACTCCTCTATCCTTTTCACCCAAATTTTACCACTCAATCAAAATCACTTCTCCTTCTTCTTCTTCAACTTTCAGATTTCACAGCAAAAAAAAAAAAGAATTGATTTTTAATTAGAACCCTTGAATTTACAGAGGGATAAGCGATTATGGGTTCAATCTCTTTATCAAATTCTCTGCCCATAACTCAACTTCCACTACTCAATCGACACCTTCTTCTTCCTACTTCTACATCTTTCTCTCTCTCTCCTCTCTCTAAACCTCGCCGCTCCACTTTCTCTCCGTTAATCTCCGCCTCTGCCGTCTTCGCAGCTCCCGCCGGCGTTAACAACTCCGTTCCCGTGAGTATAAACCGCGTCTTATATATGTAAAAATCGAAACTTTATTGGTTAATGATGTGAATGTTTGGTGGGTTTTGCAGGCGAGGAACGGTGGCTACACAGTTGGTGATTTCATGACACGGAGACAGTATTTGCATGTTGTTAAGCCCACAACATCAGTTGATGATGGTATTTATGCAAACAATCAAAAACCAAGTCTTTGAATCTGTGTTTTTTGTTGTCGTTGTTGTAACTTCTTTTGGAAATTTTAAACAGCTTTGGAGCTTCTTGTTGAGAAGAAAGTCACTGGATTGCCTGTAATTGATGATGATTGGACTCTGGTATATAAAAAAGTATTCTTATTTATGTATATGCTTTTGTCTGTATGAGATCTTACTCTGCTGTAATAATGTTTCCTTGCAGGTTGGTGTTGTTTCTGATTATGACTTGCTTGCACTAGACTCCATTTCTGGTAATGTATACAAGTTTTTGCACCCTCAAAGTTTTATGAGTCTTGTGTTGGTTTTTAGAAGAGAAAAGGCCTTTGTATGATGATCACCAATGTATGTGGTTTCAGTTTTCATTATATTAGACACTGAAGATTTTAATCAGTTTAGGATAGAGGCAAGCTGTGTCATAGTTCATTTTTGTAGGATTTTTTTTGGTTCTTGGTCTTGAGGTGGATCTAAGTTTTTGTTGGCAGCTCTTCTTCTGTAGTTTTGTTGTACAGAACATTTATGGGTTTGTTTTGTGAAGCAACTTAACCTCTTGTCTTTTTGTATTAGGCCAGAGCCAAAATGACACAAACTTGTTCCCTAATGTCGACAGTACCTGGAAGGTATACTTCTACTCATCCCTTTTGTCCGAATTTATTTGAAGACACTGTTATTTTGTTCATGAAACTCATGGGAATGAGGTTAGTTTACTTAGTTATATGATTGAAATTTCGAAATTTTCTCTTTGATAGACGTTTAACGAGCTCCAGAAACTTATTAGCAAGACATATGGAAAAGTTGTTGGAGATTTGATGACGCCTTCTCCTCTTGTTGTTCGTGATTCTACCAATTTAGAAGATGCAGCAAGGTATCATTCCCTTTCGCAAACGATAAAATAGCACTATCTACTGAAAGCAAACATATCTTAATGATGTATGTAAACCATTGTGTCTACAGGTTGCTTCTTCAAACGAAGTTCCGGAGATTACCTGTCGTGGATTCACATGGAAAACTGGTAAGATTCTTTCAAATTCACAATTTTCTTCTTCCTGTTTTTATCAGTTTGATTCGGTCTCTCATCTTTGTTTGTTTTTTACGTGCAACAAGATTGGGATCCTTACAAGGGGGAACGTTGTACGAGCTGCCCTTCAGATTAAGCGAGAAACCGAGAACAATGCATAGCTAGAAAGCAGAAGTTATAGTGCAGAGTCCTTAATCTTCCATAGTTAATGGCAAATCTGTTTATTGGAATTGATAAGTAAGTATATATATGTGTATTGCAGCTAGCACAACTCTACTATTTAGTCTTGTCACAACCATTTATACTCAACTTCTTCACATAACAAAAAGACACAGAATCACACTACATAACACACAAGTAGTTGTTGTGGTTTAAATAAAGATTCAACTACATTTTGTCCTTTTCCTTTTGCAATTTTACCATCTTAAGTTCTTCCATCAACCTAACCAACTCGATATCCGAAGACCCTCCTTCTCTAACCGCGGCTTTAGCCATTACCGCTAACTCCTTTGCCCGTTTCCTCATCTCTTCTCCTGCCATTATTTCCTTAACCGCTTTATCAACTTTCTCTCTGCTAATGATATCTCCAAAAACATTCATCATCTTCTTTACTCCCACACTCACTCCTATTTTCAACACTTGTGTTACCAACTTCTCGTTGTAAAACTGCTCTGCTCCCACGGGCCACGTCACCATTGGCAAGCCCGATGCTACGCCTTCTAAGAGCGAGTTCCATCCACAATGCGTCAAGAATCCTCCAATGGCTTTGTGGTCTAGTATAAGCACTTGTGGCGCCCAACCGCGTATTATCAATCCTTTTCCTTTAGACCTCTCTTCAAACCCTTCAGGTAACCACTCTTCTTTCTCACCTATTCACAAAAAAAACACAAACACAAACACAAGTTTCATCCTTTTGAGATTATGTTGCAAGAAAATAGCTAGAGTGATGTCTATGATGATACCTTGGCTTACACTTTTGCTAACCACCCATATAAAATCATTTCCTGACATTTCTAACCCGGCTGCAATCTCAAAGAGCTGTTTGTCATCGAAACTCGACATGGTTCCAAAGGACAAGTAAATCACTGAATCGTCTTTCTTGGAATCAAGCCATTTCAAGCATTCGTGTTCATCGATGCTCGCCTTTTTGCCCCTTTCTGCTTTCTCCTTAAACTCTCTATTCCCTAAAGAAAGAGGACCTATACTCCAAGCCCTTTTCGCCACATTACTCTTGAGAAAGTCTGAGTAAGCCGGTTCAAGCTCGTAGAAGCTATTAACCAACACACCAAAGCTTTCCCTCTCTGACTCTCTCATCTCTTTCATAAACTTCCCTATCCAAGACTCTTCTTCTTTCTCAATGACTTGTTCCTCTGTGATCACCACCTCTCCTGGGAGATCAGGAATCACAAAGAGCTCGGAACTCGAAACTACGTTCTTGTAAGGCTTGTGTAGCCTTATACAATGTGAAGCACACAAAGAGAAGTAACCAGTGCCGTGGAACACAAGTCTTGGCACATTGAACTTCTCAGCTACTTTAGTAGCCCAAGGGAAGAACATGTTAGCCACAAGACAATCTGGTTTCATAGTCTCAAGAAGATTCTCAAGCTGTTCTTTGAAAGATGACATAGCAAGTAAGAACTTTTGGTTCAATTCACCTTTGTTTAGGCCATGGTTAGAGAATATGAAGTCTGTGTTTTCACATCCTTGTGGTAAACCTAACTCAGTGCAAGGGAAGTTTAGGATCTTGATTGTGATGTTTTCGAGTTTAGGATTGTGTTTGTTGAATGATTTGATTGGTTTCTCAAAGAGAAGTGAGTTTAGAGGTGTAGTGAGGATAGTTGATTTGGCTCCTTTAGTTGCAAAGAGCTTGGCCATGTCAAGAGTTGGTATCATGTGACCATGAGCCATATAAGGGAAGAGGAAAAAATGAAGCTTAGATTCTTGGCAAGAAGTTTCCATTGTTGAGAGAGAGAGAGAGAGATCAAGATCTTGAATTTACAGAGCAAAGTATCAAACTTTACAAATTTAAAGATCTTGTTTGATGAATCAAGAGATATGTATAAATGTGTGTATATATATAATAATGTATTGAGTGATTGTGTTTTGGTACACGAACATTGTATGGCTGTTTAACTATTTGGCTTTTGACTCAAAAGAGTTTTGAAAATAAATGTATCAATATTGATTAAATGAGAGCAAAATGCAAAACGGCTCTCGAGTTATCGTTTTGTTTAGTCTAAACTTTCCAAATAAACGACTCAAGAGAAGAAAGTTGTTTTCTTTCTTTGTCTCTTATGACAATCATAAATAATTTTAGTGGAAGTTGTTAAAAAAAAATAAAAAATAAAAAATAATTTTAGTGGAAAGGAGAGCAAGGAGATGTTGAATCTCACGTCATTGCATACGTCATATTATTCTTTTGATTGTCTTAAGTGTTTTGTCCTTTCTCTCTTCAAAAATATTTTAATTAATTATAGATAGAAACTAGGGTGATTTTGGAAAAATAATAAAGGGGTGAATAATTTGCAAAAATAACAAAAAGAGATATAAATTTGCCAAAATGACAAGGTTTTTTTTTAATTTCAGTTTTACTCTTTATTTCTCTATAATGAAAATAGTCATCTATTAAAAATTATTTATTGAGTCAATAAACAAACGTCCATTATACAATTGAAAATAGACGTATATTATTTTCAATAAACGTATATTATCTGTAAAATAGACGTTTATTATATAAAAAAATCACATTTATCATCTATTTCCGAGTATATCATAAATTTTATACACTTAACTCTAAACCCTAAAACCCTAAACACTTAATCCTACATCATAAACCCTAAACTCTACACCTTTACATTTACCCTAAAACCCTAAACATTTAACCCTATATCATAAACTTTTATCTCATATTCATTATTTATTATCAAAATAGTTATCTATTATAAACTTAGACACGTATTCTATTTCTAAAAAAATCACATTTGTCGTTTGTTTCCGAATATATCACAAACATATTATTTTCTGACATTCGGAAAATAGATGGATAATATTTTCTGAAGTTTCCATAGATGACGTTCATTATCGAAATTGAATAAGAATAAAAGATGATAATATATTGACATTTATCGTTTGTTTCCTAAACTCTATACATTTAACCATAAATCTTATACCTTTACCATTATCCTAAAACACTTAACTCTATTTCGGTAACGGAGGTCCAGACGATTTGACGGTGTATAATATAACTAACTCTAAAAATAGTTAGTTTAAAATAGAAATGTATTTAATAAGAATATATATATACACATATATATTAACTTTACATTATACATATGACAAATCTATATACATTTCCCTATAGTTTCTAGGGGAAATTAGGGTAGATATACAAAACTATAGAGGAAATTAAGTAAATATTTCGGTAGTACTATTCATACGTGTATTGACTATTATACCCTTGGACGAATAATGTAAAATAAATAGATATTTATTCCTACTAATAGTCACAGAACTAAATATATATCTATTCCAACTAAAGGACAAAGAGCTGAAATACCTTTGGACTCAAATTTATATTCACAACTACCCTTCTATGATCTATATGCCCTTTGACTTTTGTTGACTAAAATTTAAAACACTAAATATTTTTAAATCTAAACCCTAAACTAATCAAAGGGTCATGGATTTGGATTTGCGAACCCAAATGGTAATATTTTAACTTCTTAACCTATAAAATTCACAAAATCTGATTTTAAAATGAATTTTATAATCATATTTTGATGATTTTTTTAAAAACATTTTAAATTTATTTTTTGATTTTTAAAATATTTTTATAAAATTCGTTAAATTAAATTAAAAATATTGATATTTCTAGTTTTTGAAAATAATTTTTTTTTACTTAAAAATAAATCAAAACATAAATAATAGTTTTTGACCGAAAGTCAAAGGTATATGGGAATTTGACTTTCGGTCAAAGGGCATATCAGCCTTTGATCCCAACTATAGCTTCCTCTAGCTTCTCTTTTGTACTTCTTTGCACATGTAGAAACTTATCAAAAAAAAAAAAGAGTACTTGGCTACTTGCACACAGATTTTAGGGTATTTTATCTTGTTTTGGTATGGGACAAATGGTTCCATAGAATCCCAAAATTGATTCTTTCATTACTAAATAAGTAATAACAAAAACTAAATAACAAGTCTGTTAATGGGCTTTCAATTTTCTCTAGAATTTTAAGATTTGAACTATTGTTGGTTTATGGATTCTTACATTACAAATAAATTCATGTCTTTAGAAAAGCTTCTTGTTTTCTAGGCCCATTTCCATTATAAGACTTACCTCGATATAAAAATTAATACATTTTTCTAGAGTTTTGTAAATAAAATAAAAAAATAATTCTTATTTTACTAACATGGGCTTTTTTGGGTCTTTGCAAGTTTGCAGCGTAATGGTTAATTTTTGTGATGGGTCAGTGAAACTCATTGAGAAGTTTGGATCTTTTTCAAATACTGTTTACTCTGTTTTAGTTATGTCCTGTCTTCACTTCTTTAAGATTTGAATCTATACGTTTTCACAACTTTACAAAAGCCTTGAAAACATTACACATCTCATGTTCTAATCAAACAATTATTAAAAAAAGATACTTGGGTCAAATATTAACAAACCAAATAGTCTCAACGATACATAACATTGTTGACAATTAGCAAAAGGTTGTAGAATTTTTGTTTAATTAGCCGACAGATCATTTCACTGCACTTTGGTTTCTCGATCTCTACTCCAATGAATAAAAAGTTGGAAAACAGAAAAAGAAATTATACATTTTTATACAAAAAAAAGAAAAGAAAAAGAAAGACATTTATTAATTATCATAACAATAAATAAACAAAATAAATATATTGTGCAAGTAAAAGACAAAGTTGAAAACCATCTCAGTTTTCTTTCATAAATCAGTCTCCTTCCCACTTACACCTTTTATAATATCACTCTCTACTATCTATCTATCTAGTCTCTCTCTTTTGTAGCTCCTTCCTAAAGCTAATCTCAGCACGTTTCCATAGACAAAGTGAGAGACATACAGAGAGAGAGAGAGAGAGGAAGATGAGTCTCTCTCGTAGAGTTTTCCTCTCGACCATCATCTTATCTTCTTCTGTGTAAAATGCTCTGAGCCAAACCCAATAACCGAAGAAAAACTCAACAATATAGAAGAAATCTCTTTCTCTTCTTTGAGTTTTACTCAAACAATGGCGATTCGTAAAGAAGAAGAAAGTAGAGAAGAACACAGCACTTCCTTTCTTCTTGATGCTCTCTTCTGTGATGAAGAGAAATGGGAAGACGAAGAAGAAGAAGATAGAGAAGAAGTTGAAGAAAACTCTTCCCTTTCTTCTTCTTTTTCTTCTACATTGGTTCTTTTGCAACAAGATTTGTCCTGGGAGGACAAAGATCTGGTCACACTCTTCTCCAAAGAAGAAGAACAAAGACTTACCTGTCTCGATGATGTTTACCTCTCCACGGATCGGAAACAAGCCGTGGGTTGGATCCTGAGAGTCAATGCTCATTATGGGTTCTCTACTTTATCAGCTGTTTTAGCCATAACTTACCTAGACAAGTTCATCACTAGCTACAGCTTACAGACAGACAAACCATGGATGCTTCAGCTAGTTTCTGTCGCTTGTCTCTCTTTAGCTGCTAAAGTAGAAGAAACCCATGTCCCTCTTCTCCTAGATTTCCAAGTAAATGACAAAACTTTGACCACAATTCCCATTAAAGTTCAGTTTTTTATCTTCTTCTTGTCCTCAATATCTCTCTTTTTGTGAAGGTGGAGGAAACAAAGTATGTGTTTGAGGCTAAAACCATACAGAGAATGGAGTTGCTGATTCTCTCTACTCTCCAATGGAAGATGCATCTCATCACTCCAATATCCTTTATAGACCATATCGTAAGGAGATTAGGTCTCAAGAACAATACTCACTGGGACTTTCTCAACAATTCTCACCGTCTCCTCCTCTCTGTAATCTCCGGTTAGTTAAAGACAATACTAAAAAAAAACCACCATTTCGTTTTTATCTGAGCTGTCTTTAACAGAGATATGTTTATGTCAGATTCTAGATTTGTCGGATACCTCCCATCAGTTATTGCTGCAGCCACTATGATGCGAATCATTAAGAAAGTTGAGACCTTTGATCCTCTTTTACACCAAACTAAGCTTCTCAATGTCCTTAACATAACCAAGGTTAGCTTTTTAATCATTCTCACTAACTACTAAAAAGACTCTGTTTCGTTGAGGCATTTTCACAAACACCTTTCGCGCATTAACAGGAAAAGGTGAAAACTTGCTACGAATTGATCCTTGGGCTACCAGTGAATCGTACACAGTTCGATGATAAGTCTTCTCTAAAACGAAAGATTCACGAATCACCATCGTTGAGTAGCCAAAGCTGCGTTATCGATTCAAACCCTTTCAGTAGCGACGAAAGCTCGAACGATTCGTGGTCAGCGAGTTCGTACAATACATCATCGTCTTCGTCGCAGCAACAACAACCTCCATTGAAGAAGAAGAGAGGAGCTCAAGAGAATCAGGAGGAGAAATCGAATTTGAATCTGCCATGAGCTATCGTGGCTTCTCCGTAATCGAGAACATAAGCTTACGGTTTCTCCGTTTGATTAATGAGATTTATTAATCTTTGTATTAAGAGTCCGTTGCGTATATGAAATGTCGTCAATGCCCTTACTTGACATGGCTTGAAGAGCTTGTGGGTGAAGGGTATTTATGACATTTGACTGCATGAGATGGTATGAAGAGAAAATTAGAAACAATACTTTTATATCTTGCGTAAATTTTGAAGCTTTTGCAATCTTTGTGCCTTGATCTCCGGGGATATTAATATTTTATGTAATTTAACGTTTATGAGATAAAGAAATTAAAAATAAATGAGAACATCTTTTTATCTCTTAAAGCTATGAAATCATTTTATTATTTTATAAAAAAAACATTAGTGTGTAGCTTGTGTTTATGATTGAAAATGAAATATTTTGCGTTTCAGGCTTTTACTTAGGGCTCGACTGGTTTAAACGCAGCGGTTGCTGTTGCGGTTGAGGGAGATTGCTGAAGCTGGCGATGGCGGTTAATTATGGTATTAGGCGGTTTGTACGACTGGTATAGCGGTTAAAAGATTTTGCGTTTGCGGGATATTTTTGAGCTGGTTGACAAACGCTTGTACTTAGCAGTTAAAAATTATCAAAATTATTTGAAAATTACAAACATCACAACTATATTATATATCGTCACAACTATGATATATAATATATTTTTTTCGAAAATATATAAAAGGTAATATATTATGATATATTATAATAAATTAAGGGAGAATCACAAAACTACACCTTTTGAATTACATTTCACAAAACTACACTATTTCCAAAATACTTCACAAAACTACACCTAAACACTCAAAATTAAATCCAAATAAACTTTACCCAAACAATCCTACCCCCTTAATACTATACCCTAAACACTAATTAGCGAACCCAAATGAAAAAAATTTAAATTTGGTAATTTTTTAAAGGTTAAATCAAGCTTTTAAAATTTTGAAAGAATGTAAATATGTGAAAATATTAAATTAGGAGTAGATTTGTGAATTCCTCATAAATTAAACATAATAACTATGAAAACTAAAGAAAAAACCTAAATAATTATTCAAAACTTTTTTATTTGTAGATACATTTTTAGTATTATTATTTGTAATATTATTATGGATAAAATAATTCTTTTTTCTAAATTTTTTTTTAATATTATTGAAAAAAAAATTTATTTGAACTAATCGCAATCGCCCGCAACCGCAAACGCTAGAGGGAAGGAGCTTTTGAAATATGGCGATTTCAAGTGGTGCAAAACGATGTAAAACTGTATAAAGCGATTTGAGTGATTTTTGCAAACGCGATAAATCGCAATCGCCCGCAAAAGCTGCGTTTGCGGGTGGTTGCGTGAGAACCAATCAACACCTTAGTGAGATGACCTAAGACCTTTTTTTTTGTCAAACGAGATGACCTAAGACCATGATTAACGTTAGAGACGAAATACACAATCTTCTAGACCGTTTTTACTTTTTCTGATTAAAAAATAATAATAATAAAAAAACGCCCAATTTTTAAGAACAACAATGTTAAAACTCGACTCTTATTTTGGAACTATTAGCTCATTTCCATCCGAGAACCTCGTATTGGGTCTTGAAGTTATTTATTTAATATTTTTTGATTTATTTTTTGATTTAAGAAACTTGATAAAAACGGTAATGAATTGTTCACCCATCGGTAAAAATTCTTAAAACTAAAATCATGATTATTTACAGACAAAAACAATGGAGAAAGGAGAGAATGGAATGAGAATGAACTCTCACCACCTAGTGACACGTGGGGTTCTAAACTTGAGTCTAAATTGTCTTGAACAAGAATCGTGTCTCTCTTTTTTTTCCTTTTTCTCATTAATTTTATTTTCTTATTTAATCAAGACACTCTTTAAAATTCTTTTAGACTCATGGATGGAGATGGTCTTAGATACTAATTCTTAATTTTTTGTGGGACCCATTCTTTAAATCCTCTTTTAAATCCCGCAATAATCGTGCTCTAAGTATTTTTTTTAAATGTTGTTTTTAAATTTAGTCGCTTTAAAAAAATGAGAAGAAAAAAACAAAAAAATGAAAACGCAACACAATTATTATTGCTACAACAGATTTTCATTTAAATTTTAACGAACATAATCTACGCGCGGGGAGCGCGTATTAACTAACCTAACGATTAACGCAGATAACCTTAACATGTAATTTCTCGAAATTCACATGATCGTAAATGTCTAAGCAAAGTATATTTAAATCAATTTTTACCTGATTTTATTATAGTTGTTTGATTAAATTTAAGTCGACATCTTAAACATTTACATTTAAGAAAAAAATCCACTTGTATCACGGAAATAACATATTGTTCTAATTTAAACAAGTAAAGTGCCTTCAAGCTTTAGGTGGTGAAATCCTACTCCCTCTACTTCTTTTTCACTTTTTCTTTCCAAATTTAATTTTCTTTTTTAACATTTTTCAACAAAAATAATAATATTAAATCTCTACTTTTTTCACGTGACATACGAATTTTTCTCCTTTCTTGATTCATCTTTTTTTCCAAATGATTTCATTATTTAGTATGTCGTTTTATCAACGCTCATCCACACGTCATGAAAACATATCATATTTGTACAATCTTGTAATACGTATACGTTTAGTCGTTTACTATATATTGCTTAAAACAAATGATATCTTTTGTAGTTTCAACTATATATATATATACACTTATTAACACATATATGGGCTAAAAATATAAAATTAAGCACATAACATAACGTTTTGAATATGGTGTAAGACTAAAGTGAAAGGGGGAAAAATGATATAAGTGGAAATCACAAGGTTTTAAAAAGGGGAGACCAAACAATATTTGTCGTATGTTCTTTTACTATATAAGAAAATTAAAATATTTAATTTTGTGTGGAGAATGTGTTTTCTGTCTTTTTTTGTCTCTTCTATTGGTGTTCTCCTTTAAGGTATATTATCAATATCATGGTACCATACGTATCTCGTGAACCATATAATGACTTGCTACTATATTATATTTTTTTCTGAAACTAAAATAAAACAAACAGAAGAAAATATATTTTTTGTTATTTTCTTTGTGTTTTATCTAAATATATACAACATTTTTTTCGATTGAATATATAATTCCCTCCATTCTATCACATCCCATCAAACATATGTGAAACTGCTCTAAGTCAGCTTTGAATTTAATAAATTGTTATTTAAATCGATGCTTTTATTGAATAAAAACTCAATTATATAATTTTTTTGTATTTGTTTTGGTAAAAATATGAAAAATGGGGAAAGGAAAACAGCTTGCACCCAACAAGTAGAGAAAGGGCAAAGAGGTCAATGTGTCCCCACACAATAATAATAATTATAGAATAATATTATCATTCTCTATGGCTTTTGTGACCTTTATTTCTTAAATATTTTTATATCTTTTGACCTAGTCTCTTCCTTTTTTTACTTCAATTATTATTTTTCTTTATTGTAATTCGAAGGTAATTAAAGAGAATGTAGTTTGTATGTTTTGCGGGGGAGAAGATTCCAATACAACAAATTTGTTATAGAAATGAATATGCTTTGACATAATTGTTATGGGTGGGCCTTCTCAGGCCCAACATGACCAGGCCCATTTAAGAAGCCCGTCACCGCGAGCCCGCGACTTACGGCCCATTTGGAATCGGGCCCGTTAGAAAGGAGCGACGCCACGTCACCTCCGACGCGCATTTATGAGCGGCCGAACGACGACTACGACAAAGCATTTATGAGCGCCGAGCCAGAGCAATCCTACGATAGGACACTCGTTCGGCGGTATGGGAACGATGCGGAGGTCGCGCACCGAGAAAGTCCGTCAACGAGGACATTTACTATAAATAGCGGACATCTCGCTCGAGGAGAAGGATCCGGATTTTAGAGAGAGAAATCTACAAAGAGAAACAAAGACTCAAAATCTACTATCTTTTTAGTTCGACATCTTTAAAGCTGTATTTACGTTCGGCATCTCTGCCCATATTTCGTTCGGCATCTCTGCCTGTATTCTGTTCGGCATCTTTGCCATTTTCTATTCGTATCTCTAGCGCTATAAAAAGCGTTCGCTATCTCTAGCGAACCATCACCTCGAACCATAGTTGTCATAACGAGAATTCCGACCCCTTTTCACATATTAATTCCGAACCATTTTCGTTATATAATTCCGAACGATCCATCTACCTAATTCCGAACGTTATACTTAACCGTTTTACCCCTACAACATTTGGCGCCCACCGTGGGGCCTATCAGGAAAATCTCTCACGCTAACGACAACTCAACGGCCCCCGAAGCTAAAATCAGACGTTCATCTTCGTTCAATGGCGAACCAACAAGACAATCAATCACGCATCCCGATCGTTCTACAAGAAGCCCTTGCAACCGAACGAGCGATTCCGACGGCGGGACTCCCGCCTGTGATCCCTGAATCAGGCCCCCAGGCCACACCTTCGGAAATACCCCTAGTTCGCACGAACAATCGGACCCCCGAGTCCAGAATCACGAGTGAAACTGCCGACGTCTCGCCACAGACAAACATGGTCATGCCTGGCACCGAAGTAGCTCAACCCGGCATTATCGAACTCCTCGCGAGCCTGGTCAGCAAGGTAGACTCTCTCACCCAGTCGACGAACGCGAGATTCGAAGCGCTCGCCACACAGGGGCCGCAGGTACAACGAACAAACGAGCTCACTCCGGGCGTACAGCGAAACCTGTTCGGAGAAAACTCGCAGCCAACGCGAACCGAAGGTCATGAAATACCGCCTCCCATGAGCGCCAGCCCGTTCGGACTTCCTTACGGAGCCCATAACCCAACGACGGTTTACGGAACCCCACCGTTCGTACATCCAGCCGCAGCGATGAATTTTCCTGGCCCGAGCGGATATCAACAAGATAACCAGAATCATCACCTCCGGCGAACGATAAACGATGCCAGGGCATACAACACCCAAGCGACGCCGACCGCCAGAGATTATGAGTTCGAGCGAATGAGGCAAGAACTGAACGATATGAGCTCTCGAGTTCATGAAGCAATCAGCGCAGCACCCGAGATCGGACGCGTGCTACGAGAAGCACAAAGCGTTCCCTTCACGACGGACATCACCCGGTTTTACATCCCGCACCCGGGAAAGATCACCATCCCAAAATACAACGGGACGACAGACCCAGTCCAACACGTCACAGCGTTCACGATATCGATGGGCAGAGCCCAGATCGCCCCCGAATTACGAGACGCAGGATACTGTCAGCTGTTCGTCGAGAACCTGACAGGAGCGGCACAAAGATGGTTTAATCGACTGGCCCCTAACTCGATCGGCAACTTCCATCAACTCCAGACTGTGTTCCTGAAGCATTATTCTATGTATATCCACAAGGAAAAGTCGATCGCCGATCTATGGGCCATGACTCAGGGAGAAGGAGAAACCCTGAGGAAATACGTCGAAAGATTCAAGGAGATCGCCTCCAAAATCAAAGTACCAGACGACGTGGCCATCCAAGCCCTCCGCAACGGACTATGGTTCGAGTCACAGTTCCGCGATGAACTCACGACGAACGAACCGAGAGCTTTGGAGGATGCCCTACATAAGGCGACAGCCTACGTAAAGCTAGAAGAAGAAAAAGCCGCTCTGACCAAGAAGCATGCGTCCCTCAAAACACGCTCGAAGGACAAGGAAAGGGTGAAAGAGGAGCACCGCGAACCGCGACAACATTACGACGCGGAGTACAAGAGCAAAAACACCCGAATCCATGTGATTGACGACGAAGAGTTCGAAAGGCAAGCAATCAACAACGTGTCTCGCCCAGAACCTAATCGAACGACAGGCGGTTCGGGATATCAGAACAGGGGGACTTATCAAAATAGAAACCCCGTACACAGAGGATCGCAGGGCGATCAACAAAGTAGAAACGATTCGGGAAACTATCCGAACAACGGACGACCCAACCATCGCGACACGAATAAACATTGCGATTTCCACAAGCAAGATGGGCATTCAACGGCGGAATGCAGATATCTTCAAGGCCTCCTCCTGCGGGAATACGGCAACGGAAACGTCAGACTACCGACCTCGGAAGAAAGACGAGCCAACTACACTTACATCCGGCCTGAGTCCGAACGTAATCAAGAGAGAGCCCCAGAGTCGTCTGACAAAAGGGAGCGAGAAGAACTTCCCGGCCCGCCGAAGGTGGCACGCAAGAAGATCGGCATGATCATGGGAGGTCTTGTCGATTGCAACGATTCGGTTAGGTCGATCAAAAGATCGCAGCGAGGAGCGATCGCCGCAGTCAAATGGGCCAGCACCGGCAACGTCTCCGACCGTCCCAGTAAAGAAATTACGTTCAGCGAACGTGATAACTCTGGTGTTGCTTTTCCCCACAATGACCCTCTGGTCGTCGAACTACTTATCGCAGATTGCGAAGTAGCTAAGGTGATGGTCGACACCGGCAGCTCGGTCGACCTCATATTTTACAGTACGCTGCAGAGGATGGAGCTCAAGGAGTATACCATCAAACCAAACCAGAAGCCGTTGACGGCTTTCAACGGAGAAACTACGATGTCCCTGGGAACCATCAAACTCCCAGTACACATCGGAGGCGTCACAAAACTGGTGAAGTTCGACGTCATAGATACACCGGCGATCTATAACGCCATCATGGGAACACCATGGATCCACGCCATGGAAGCTATCCCGTCCACATACCACCAATGTCTAAAGTTCCCAAGTCCGAGCGGAACTCAGACGATACGCGGAGATCAACGCGTGGCGAGAAGCTGTTTCATCGCCGAACTAAAGATAAGGAAGTCATGTGCAATCATCCATGACGAGGAGGCAAACGCCGAAGCCTATCGATTCAAAGCAATGAACGAAGAGGTTCGGATCCACACGGTCGAAATCACAAAGCCGGGAAGCGCGAAAACGCAGTACGACGAAGTGACCAGCGAGGAAGCCCCAAAGCTCGATAAAATCGTACAAGTCAACATCGATCTCAGCGAAATCACTCGGTGCGTCGGAGTTGGCGCCGACCTAGAACCGGCTCTGCAGAACGAGTTGATAGACTTCCTCAAACGCAACTGCAAAACCTTCGCATGGTGCACAGAAGATATGCCGGGGATCGATCCGAGCATTACCTGTCACGAACTCAACGTAGACCCGACTTTCAGACCGATCAAACAAAAGAGAAGAAAGTTGGGACCCGAACGCGCCCAAGCGGTTAACGAAGAAGTCGAACGTCTCATAGGAGCCGGGTCGATTGACGAGGTAAGATATCCCGACTGGCTAGCGAACCCGGTCGTGGTAAAGAAAAAGAACGGAAAGTGGCGAGTCTGCGTCGACTTCACCGACCTCAACAAGGCATGCCCGAAGGATAGTTATCCTCTGCCGCACATAGACCGAATAGTGGAGGCAACCGCCGGAAACGAACTACTGTCCTTCATGGACGCCTTCTCAGGGTATAATCAAATAATGATGCACGCGGAAGACCGGGAAAAGACTTCGTTCATAACCGACCGAGGCACCTATCGCTACAAAGTCATGCCTTTCGGTCCGAAGAACGCCGGGCAACCTACCAACGGCTCGTTAATCGGATGTTCGCCGAACAGCTGGGCGATACAATGGAAGTCTACATAGACGATATGCTGGTCAAATCGTTGGTGGCAAAGGACCACGTCAATCATCTCGAAACCTGCTTCGCAACGCTTAACCAATACGGGATGAAGCTGAACCCGACGAAGTGTACGTTCGGCGTCACGTCAGGAGAATTCTTGGGGTATATCGTCACCCAGCGAGGCATCGAGGCAAACCCAAAGCAGATCGCAGCGATAAAGGATCTCCCTTCGCCCCGAACAACAAGGGAAGTCCAGAGACTGACTGGACGCATCGCCGCGCTGAACCGCTTCATATCAAGGTCGTCGGACAAATGTCTGCCCTTCTACCAACTCCTCAAAGGCAACAAACGCTTCGAATGGGATGATAAATGCGAAGAGGCGTTCGCACAGCTCAAAGAATATCTTTCGACTTCGCCGATCCTCGCAAAACCCGCCGACCAGGAGACCCTCTACCTGTATATCGCCATCTCAACATCGGCGGTAAGCAGCGTGTTGGTCAAGGAAGACCGCGGCGACCAGCGACCAATATTCTACACAAGCAAAGCCTTAGACGGTGCGAAAGCGGTGTATCCGACCTTGGAGAAGCGGCACTCGCGGTCGTCTCATCGGCAAGAAAGCTCCGACCTTATTTCCAATCTCATTCGATTGTCGTCCCGACCAACCAACCACCTGCGAACTATCCCGCACGGTCCAAGCCGGTCAGGTCGTATCGCCAAGTGGGCGGTCGAACTAAGTGAGTACGATATCGAGTACAAACCTCGAACAAGCGCAAAGTCTCAAGTCCTCGCGGACTTCCTCATCGAGCTACCACCGGAAATGACAACCGCCGAAGAGAAGAACGCATGGACCTTACATGCCGACGGATCATCTAGCCAGCACGGATCAGGAATCGGCACATTGCGATCACCAAAGGGCGAAGTCCTTGAGCAATCTTTCCGACTCGCGTTCAAAGCGTCCAACAAAGAAGCGGAATACGAAGCAATAATCGCCGGAATGCGGTTGGCTATCGAACTCGGAGTCAAAGAACTCGATGCCTTCTGCGACTCACAACTCGTAACCAGCCAATTCAGCGGAGAGTTCGACGCCAAGAACGAAAGAATGGAGGCTTATCTACGAGTTGTCAAATCCCTGGAAGAAAAATTCGTCTCCTTCACCATCACTAAGATCCCTCGGGCAGAAAACACGTCCGCAGATGCATTGGCAGCCTTGGCCTCGACCTCTGATCCAACACTGCGGCGAACTATCCCGATCGAGTGCATCGAACATCCGAGCATCGACCTACCAAAGGGTGTATGTGCCATCGGCCACGATATAGACGAAGGAGAACAAGCAGATGACTTCGCCGAAGGAATACCAAATTCTCCGCCCGGAACAGAGAGTAACCAACAAGAAAGAACCGAACCAAGGGATTGGCGGATCGAATATCATGATGTATATCGCACACGGAGCATTACCGAAAGACAAGTGGGAAGCTCGCCGCGTGAAGAGCAGATCAGCCCGCTACACGATGATCATAAACCGTCTTTACCGGTGGAGCGCATCCGGAGTCCTTCTATTTTGTATCGCCGAGGACGAAATCGAAAGAGTACTTCGCGAAGCACACGAGGGTGGAGCAGGAAACCACTCCGGCGGACGAACGTTAGCTCTTCAGGTCAAAAACCACGGATACTACTGGCCGACATTACAAAAAGACTGCGCAGACTTCGCCATGAAATGCGAGAAATGCCAACGGCACGGAGATATCAAGCATAACCCGACTCAACTGCTCAGTTCGGCGACCGCCCCATACCCCTTCATGCGCTGGGCAATGGACATCGTAGGACCCCTGCCGTCGTCAAGACAAAGAAAGTACATTCGATCGTCACGGATTACTTCACCAAGTGGGTCGAAGCAAAAGCTTACGCGGACATCGACGCGGCCAAAGTTCAAAATTTCGTTTGGAAGTATATAATCTGTCGTCACGGACTACCCTACGAAATCGTCACGGACAACGGGACACAGTTCGTATCGAAGAAATTCGAAGCTTTCTGCGCAAAATGGAACATACGACTTAACAAGTCCACCCCGAGATATCCACAAGGAAACGGCCAGGCCGAAGCAACGAACAAAACGATACTCGACGGAATCAAAAAGCGTCTCGAAGCTAAAAAGGGGCTCTGGGCAGACGAGCTTGAGGGAGTACTTTGGTCGCACCGAACGAGTCCGCGAAGCGCAACAGGTCGAACCCCTTTCTCGCTGTCTCACGGAATGGAGGCAATGTCGCCAGCCGAAGCAAACGTTCCAGGAATAAGACGTCTAATGCTGACTCAACATCCCGAAACCAATGAGAAAATGATGATAGACGAGCTGGATTACGCCGAAGAGCAACGGCACCACGCCTTGCTAAGGATCCAAAATTACCAACACCAAGCGGCTAAGTACTACAACAAAAAGGTCAAAGGCCGACACTTCGAAGAAGGCGACCTAGTCCTGCGAAAGGTCTTCGAGAATACAGCAGAAAGACCCATCACCAAGCTCGGAGCAAAATGGGAAGGACCGTACCTAATATCAAAAGTAGTTCGGCCCAGCGTGTACGAACTAATGGAGATGTTCGACAAGGAAATACCGCGATCCTGGAACGCAATGCATCTGAAGAGGTTCTATCATTAGACGAAGCATAAAGACGAAGCCGAAAACGAGGCCCAAAATATCCGAAGATCAAAACAACAAAAAACGAGGAAACGAAGACAACGACAAGGGCGAAAGCGTTCGCCACACAAAAAAAAAAAAACCGGACTCAACACGAGTCCGAACCATTGTAAACGAACTACGACTGGCTTGATCCCCTTTGGGGTACGTAGGCAGCCTTTCACAGGGCACAACTATAAAATAATAAAAATATTTTCATCATAAAACTCACGAGCTCCGCGCTCAAATTCACGAGCTCCGCGCTCAAATTCACGAGCTCCGCGCTCAAGACTTAACGAGCTCAACGCTCCGTCACACAAGCCCCGTGCTTATAACTAACGAGCTCATCGCTCGGATCGTCCGCCGATCTATACCTAGCCACTTAGCAAAAAGAACTAACGAACGAAAGTCGCGCTCCGTAAGTTAGTGACTTAGCAAAAAGCGCTCGAAGACTAAAAGCCGGTCCAAACCGCGATCGACCACTTTCAAAGGTGCAAAATATGTTAGCCACTCCGCAAGAGTGCGGTGGACCGATCATCCACCTTTGCAAGGATGATTCTTACGAACTCATGTTCAAACACTTGCGGTGGCCCAATCCGAAACCACAAAAGCCGAGTACCGCCTCGCATCAAACGAAGAATAGCTCGAACTGAAAAGCCGAGCACCACCTCGCATCATTCGAAGAACAGTTCATACTGAAAAGTCTATTTCGTCGGCTCTCCGACAAAAGCCGAGTCCCTCGCACCTCCGAACAAAATTCAACAATATTCCGGACCAAGTAAGAAACGATTCACGAAATAAGACAAAGCAAAAGTCGAGGAAAAACGAAAGATTTTCATTAACCGAAGCGCGAACTACAAAGCGAAGAAAGGAGCGACACTTGAATAAAAAAAAAAAATAAAGGGAGAAAGCACACACTACAAGGTCGACCCCAACAATCGACCCAAAAAAAAAAAAACAAAACAACAACAAAAGGAATCTAATCCAGGGACAGTTCGCCCGCCGCATCGGCTCCATCGCCATCACCACTAGGCTCCCCATCCTCCTGACCACGAGAGCCCTCTCCGTCGACTCGCCCAGATCCTTCGTCACGGGACGAAACTTCAGGAACCGAGGCAACTCCCAGCTCCTCAGGAAGTTCAAAGTCCGAAGCCTCATACGACAGCTTCGGCCTCAATCCGAGCCAAGTCTCGAGGTCTACCTTCCGCTTGCGAAGGACTTCAACAAAATCGTTCGGCGGTGCTATCCCATACCGACGCTCCATTGTCTTCAGGGTATCGAAGATCCCCTTCAACTGATTCCACAGCAAGTACTTTTGTTTCTTCGCCTCCTGTTCGGCGAGATAGCACTTCAACTTCGTCAAACGACCCTGCGATTCCTCGCGCAACCGAGCGAATTGGTCCCGCGCCGCATCGACGTACTCAGTTCGGGACCGACGAAGCCTGGCAAATTCGCGTCCGTCGTGGATAACCATCTCCTCATAGCGCTTCTTTAGAAGCTCGAGCTGGCCCGAAAGGTCCGCCTCGGCCTTTCGAGATAACTCCAGCTCCGACTCCCGAACCTGCAGAGAGGAAGAGGTCGCTTCGAGGCTCTCCTTAACCTTTGTTCGCTCCAGTTCGGACTCCTCAAGCTGAGCTTTCAGTCCCCGAACCCTTTTCTCCCTCTTCGCCAGACGGAGAGCCTTTTTGAGCTCGTCGACTTCGGCTCGAGCCTCATCCCGCTCTTTCTGAACTAATGTCTTCTCCGCTTGAGCCGAAGCAAGATGGTGTTCGTAGTCATAAGCAAGCTTGGTCCTCCTATAAGCAACCTAAAGAAAGAAAACAAAACAAGATTTCAGAACTCCGAACGAAAACGGAAAGGACATAGTTAAGATAGGGCTTACCCTTTGCTCCAGACGAGCCAACGAAGCAATCTCTGCTTCACACACCAACGAAGCAGGAGGACGACGCTCGTCATGAGACTCCACGAGCAGATGATTGAAACCGGCGCAGGCCTCCTCGCTGTTCAGAAAGGCACCCTCGCCCCCGTAGTCAAAGACGAACTTATGGAGGTTGTCCTTGTCCAGCTTGAACGAGAACTCTCCGCCCTTAAAATAGGGAAGGCTAGAGGAGGAGAAACCTTCCCCTGTGCCATCCGAAGCGGCGGCATCGACAACATCGGCAATGTGGGTCTCGCCCTCAACCCCTCCGATGACGCCAGCAGCTTGGGCATCCCCCCTCGACCCCACCCGGACTCGCAGCGTCGGCCCCGGCAACGCCCACACTCTCGGTCCCGGTAGCGCCTAAGGCGACGTAAACACCATCCTCCGAACCCTCGGGATGTGTTGGGATGCGCATCGGTGCCGAACCAACAGCGGCGACACTACCGGCTTCGGCGGATCTTTCTACCCGAGCCCTCTTGACCCTAGGATTTTCGCCATCTCCAGATCTTCGGGTTCGCGCCGAAGCAACCTCGGGAATAACAGCCAGAGTTGGGAGAACACTAGCATGTTGATTTTCTTCATCCTCGAAAAGCGAAGGTAGCTCGTTTTCTTCCATATCTTCGTCGTTCGCTCCCGAAGGCTCGCTGAGCTTTTCTTGAGGTTCCAACGACCAGGACTCTGAAAACAAACCACAAGTTACCTCCGGAATAAAAAAAAAAAAAAAAAAAAAAAAAAAGACAGGACATTCGGATTTACCTTTCAACGAACAACAGTACTTTCTCTGTTGCTCAAGTACTTCGGGCCAAGGAATTTCGTTTTTTCGCCTTAGCTGATCCTTGAATCTGGTATAATCCTCCGGGAATGGCACAACCGAGATAAAGCGATCTGAAAAAGAACAAAAAAAAAAGAGACAAGTTAGTTAGCAAAATAAGGAAAGAAGAAATCGAACGCGAAGGCACCTACCAATAACAACTGCCCAGTCAGTTCGGTACTCCCTGTCAACATCTAGGACAGACGCAGAATCAACCCTAACGAAGAAATATCTTCGCCACCAGTTGCTAATCTTGACATGACGATCAGCAGTCAACCGAAAACCTTTCCGCCAACAAATCGAAAAGGTACCGGAAGAGACGAGTTCGCTTGCGTCGTCGTAATCTCGTCAAAACGAGCCGGAGTCATCTCGAAACCGAGATCCTTGGCCGCCGGGATCGCCGCCACCGGATTCCGAAGGCACGGAACCGTCAGTTGAGAGATCGCCATGCTCCTACGTTCGCAGTAAGCAACCAGAAGTCGGGGAAGAGGGAACCAAAGCCCCGCTTCGGTAAACGCCGACTCGTACAGACAAATGAAGCCCGGAGGGCAATGCCAAGGCATTTGACCCGGTCGCGGCTCGTGAATATCCAACAGCTCACGAGCCCCAGAAACTCTCTGAATGCCATCGAGTCCATCGGCGAACCTACTCTCGGACGAGGCAAACGAATTTATTTGCCTCGGTCTCTTCGGCTGTCTTCTCGCCCTTCTAGGGTTCGTTGCCGCCGAACGATCAGACGGAGCCGGTTGCACTCGAGGCGGAGGCGTAAAATCCTCGTCGACTAAAGAAGGGACCTCTATTTGAGGTCGAACAGAAGCTTGGGGCACCTGCGTCGAAGGATCGAATGCGAACCCTCCGGAAGCTGCAACAAAACTAGAGTTGTCGCGGGCCGAATCAGGTCGCGGAAGAAGGCGAGAGTGATCTTGATTCGCTTCGCCACCCGAAGCCCCTCTTTCTAACACCCTCTCAGTGTTTGGAGAGAGAGAAGACCCCGAACTTGAAGACGAGGAAGAATCCGAACTCGAGGACGAGGTAGGGTCCGAAACCGAAGGCAAAGCGTTCGACATAACTCAAAGAAAAATCTAGAGAGAAGAAAATTTTTAGAGAGAGAAAGTACCGAGTTCGCGCGGAGAGAATGATAAGAAATGAGAAATGAGAAGGAATGAATTCAGAAGAAGGCTATTTAAAGAAAACGAAGGAAGAAGAAGAGACGACATCGAAAACAAGCGAAGGAAGAGAAAGAGGCGCCGCCGAAAAACATGAAGAGACATCATGATTACAAAGGTATTATGACGTGGCACTCTATGATTCGCCGAAAACGAGACGGGACTTCTTAAACACGCCAAGGCCAACTGACGAACCGTTTCGTCTTCTCCGAAACGAATTGGGGAGGGACTAATGTTATGGGTGGGCCTTCTCAGGCCCAACATGACCAGGCCCATTTAAGAAGCCCGTCACCGCAAGCCCACGACTTACGGCCCATTTGGAATCAGGCCCGTTAGAAAGGAGCGACGCCACGTCACCTCTGACGCGCATTTATGAGCGCCGAACGACAGCTCTGACAAAGCATTTATGAGCGCCGAACCGAGCAATCCTACGATAGGACACTGTTCAGCGGTATGGGAACAGTGCGGAGGTCGCGCACTGAGAAAGTCCGTCAACGAGGACATTTACTATAAATAGCAGACATCCTGCTCAAGGAGAAGGATCCGGATTTTAGAGAGAGAAATCTACAAAGAGAAACAAAGACTCAAAATCTACTATCTTTTTAGTTCGACATCTTTAAACTGTATTTACGTTCGGCATCTCTGCCCATATTTCGTTCGGCATCTCTGCCTGTATTCTGTTCGGCATCTTTGCCATTTTCTATTCGCTATCTCTAGCGCTATAAAAAGCGTTCGCTATCTCTAGCGAACCATCACCTCGAACCATAGTTGTCATAACGAGAATTCCGACCCCTTTTCACATATTAATTCCGAACCATTTTCGTTATATAATTCCGAACGATCCATCTACCTAATTCCGAACGTTATACTTAACCGTTTTACCCCTACAACAATAATTTTTTTTTAAAAAATCAGACTAATATATAAAGAAAGTTTACATAAATTATAAGTAAAGGGAAATGTGGAAACTGGAAATCTATACTATAAAAGTTAAGTGCATATAGGTTTAACGTCTCATGCTGCGTTATTTGCATATATATTAATGTTACTATCATAAATTAAACTACTTTGACCTTTACGATATTAATTACACAGATGCATGTTTTTAGTAGTCAACGTTTGTCGACAGAAGAAACATCACATGCATTGAAAAATAAGGATATGATTAGCTTCGAAAAAAGTAAGTCAAAAAAGAAATTTAAATTTGTAGTCTATGATTATGTCTCACAAGTCACAGCTGCAAAAGTCTATGATGGTTAAAAACAAAGTAACCAATGGTGCATTAATGCCTTAGAAATTAACTACGAAAAATAATTAAAATATTGTCTCATATCAACATTATATATCTTTGAAGTATCTCATAATCAATATGGGCTTTAAATTAATGTTTTGGAGTATTACTTAAGTCATTTGAATCTATATAGTTGGATTCATAACTAATTAGATTATTTAATGCGAGATGATACCATTTTTTTATGAAAAATCACATATCTAAATGTTTAACTACTTAAACAAAAAAATTTCTTATCAACACTTAGTTTTTTTGTTAAATACAAGTTGCTAGAATAAATATAATCTAAACATGGAACACGAGACATATGTACATATCTGATAATAATTAGTTGATCAATTATGGGACTAATCATAGCAAAAATCAAAATGTAAAAAATATAATAAGGTATAAATAAATTAATGAAGTAGGACCAAATGAATATAAAAATTGAAAATGAAGAAACAAGAGAGTGTATAGTGTATTGAGCTGCGATTGCAGAACCTGTCGCTATGGCCCTCTCCTTGAGCCTGAAAGGTCCCAATTCCCTTGTTCTTTTTCGTGATTCACATTATTGTATATCCTTTTATCTACACATTTCTTATATATACATTCATATTATGTATATGCATATAAGTTTTGAGCCTTTTTAAACCATATATATTGTTGACAAAGTAAAATATAAGATATGAGAGTGATGGTAAGATATGGATAGGTCCACATAAAAATATATAGTTAGATATGAATGAATGTGTATTCGTTATACTATTTCTCTCTATCAAAAGTGTAAATATTAAATGAAATATTTGCTAATACAAACACATATACTAAACAAAATATTTTAAACTAGTATCCAATTAATGTGGTATTTTTCTGTATGCATATGATATTAAAGTGGTCACAATTTCATATATGAAGCCAAATCTCTTCTCGCGTTTTCACAAATAAACATTAAGAAACATACAAAACTTCCCCCAAACATTTTTCCTTTTGCATGGTTTTATCGATTGGAGCTACACACAAACTTTCTGTTTGAAAATAGAATATTTCGAATGTATAAACCAATGTAAAAATATTTTTATTATATTGAGATTTTTGATATTTATGTATTGAGTATTATTATATTGAGATTTTTTATTTTTTTTCACATTGTCGTATTGGAGTAAAAGGATCATACGGTACTGTTAAAACAGGGTTCGGGATAGGATACCGAACTGAGATAATTGTTATAGAAGTGGGGTCGGAAAACTCGTTAAATGATAATGGAGACGAACAGTTAATGCCGAAGTGATAATGATGATAAATGCCGATGTGAAACTATAAAGTACCGAACACAAAATATGATTAAGAACTCGGAGTTCGTTTGTTTATTGATTGAATGATTGTTTGATACAATGTCGAAGTGAAAGTATAAGTTTCTTGCTATTTTCTCTCTATCGACTCTCTCTCAAATTCCGGATCCCTTGCATATGAGCGGAACTCTCTATTTATAGTGAAGACTTTGGAGACTTGGCGGGGTTTTGCTCCTTGGCGGGATATCTTCGGCGCATGCTCGACATACGGAAAGCTGTTTTGTCGAACATGCCTTTGCATTTAATGCGGTTGTCGAGCATGCTCCCGCATTTAATGCCCGTTCGGTCGGCCTCTCGTGCAATGCGAGTCCGTACCGACACCTCCGTCGAATGTGCCGCATCGCCGTACGGACGTCACTCGTGTCGGTCTTGGCGAGTCCGTACCGATGCCACCGTGTCGCGCGTGCCTCCTTCGGTTGGGCTTTTGACTTCGGTCGGGCCTTGACTTCGGCGGGCCTTTGGGCCGAACTCCGGATAAGGCCCGATGAATTCTCCCGGTGACTTCCGGAATGGGCCGGGCCCGAGTGGGCTTAGGCCCACCCTTAACATTAGTCCCTCCCCCAGTTCGGCTTTTTAGGAGAGGCGAACTAAAGAGATCGGCCTTAGGCGCATTCTAGGAGTTACCATCGGCGATTTGATTGTCTTCGGCGATCGGTCGCTTCGGTAAATGCCACGTCATAGTGATGCCACGTCGATTTGTTGAATGCCATGTCATCTGAGTTGTGCATTTGTTAGAAATTTTGGGCGGCGCGTTGGGAGGCGTGCGGCGCTCTTTGGCGAATCGGCTGGATGCCACGTCATTGTAATGATGAGCTCCCGTCGCTTCGTATTTCGGAGTCGTGTCGTCGAAGGCTGCGCCTTTTCTCCGGCGAATAGGGAGACGCCACGTCATCGTAATGATGATGGTTCGTTTCGCGCCCTTCGATGGCGCCTCTTCGTTTTCCTTATTTCTCTATAAAATGATCTCTTCCACCTTCATTTCTTCATTTCGTTCTCTCGCCAAAATTTGAGGTACTTTCTCTCTCAGCTCTTCTCTTCCTTCTCTCTAGAATTTTCATTTAGTTATGTCTTCAAGAACAAATTCGTCTCCTTACGGTTCGGCATCGCGTTCGTTGCGAAGAGGGTTGATCGTTCGGCGGTGCCGAACGAACGATTACGCCGTGGTGATGATAGATTATCTCCCGCGGCGGGTTCGGCTACCGATCGTGCTAGCGATGCGCCTTCGGCTAAGATGGGTCCTCCTCCGAAGCGAGCCAAAGTGTCGGCAAAGAGTGTCGTGAAGCCCGTTGTGACGACCTCTAAGAAGACGAAGCCGAAGACGCCGAAGCCGGTCCATGCTTTCACTTCGTCTAGGAGTAGGCTTGAAGGGACCCTCGAGCAAGATTCGTTCCTTCGCGGCGTCCGGCGAAGGGTTGGAGCTTTTGGTTCCATTGCTTGGACCGAGAGGCCACAGGGCCCGCCCCCCACGGTTACATATGCTTGTACGAGCATATGTTTACCCGAGCGGGGTTGTGGTTCCCCTTGCCCCGGCTTCTCGTCTCTTTTGCCGAAGCGAGGGGAGGTGGCTATTTCCCGGTTGACGGTTCCACGCATTCGGAACCTGGTCGCGGCGATCGTGGCGGCCGAAGAGATGGGTCTTGAGATGTCTCTTCGGCTGTTCGAGGAGATTACGCGCATCGGTGCGAACCATTCCCCGGTCGGGACACTGGTCGATTTGCTGGAAGCCCGGCTTCAAGCTCACATCGGACACTTCGGTGAAGTTGCCTCTGCGGTGGGAGAAGTATTTCTTCGTCAAAGTGAACTCGGCATCCGTTCTGGATGTCGATAGGGTTTATCAAACCAAATGGTCGCCATGCATCGGTAGGAAAGCCGATCTTCTTTTTGTACTTTATTATTTTTGTTAACACATTTTTCCTTATTTTCCGCAGTCAAACCTCCGCCGATTTATCCTTTCCGGACGAGTATCGGCCGTTCAAGGATCGGTTCCTTAAAAGGGAGGAAGTGCGCGTGGACCGAGGTGCTTCGGCAACGGAAGATCTATTTTGCGTCGTTGGGGGGTGAGTTCGGCCTATATATATATATATATATATATATATATATATTTTTTTTTTTTTTTTTTTTTTTTTTTTTTTTTTTTTTTTTTTTTTAATTCTCTTCGTCATTCGTAGGTTCGTTGAAACTTGCGCCGCAAAATCCAAGTGGGGTAGAGAGGATGAGGAGACTCTCCGACTTTAGGGGTCTCTTTGACGATGAGAGAGAGGAGGAATTTCCGGCCGAAGAGGAGGCGGAAGGCGAGGAGAGACCGATGAGGAAGGGGGCTCTCCTTCGGTCCGGGGGGGGGGTTCGTTGCCTCTGCCGATGGGCCGATCCGCCATTGCCAGCGGGTAATCCGCCTGCGGATGTTGCTCCGCCACCTCCACCGACTTCCGAGGATGCGTCGGTTATCCGGCACGCCTCAAGCGAAGTCGCGGCAACGGCCGGGGTGAAGAGGGCTCGTGAAGGCTGTCAATGAGTCTTCGGCGGGTGAGGAGGATGCGCCTTCGGAGATCCGGCATGCCTCGACCAGAAGTCCTGCCAACGCACTGGGGCGAAGAGGGCTCGGGCGAGGGAACGCCGATTGAGAGTCGGAGCGGGTTGCGGTGAACCCGGCGGTGATCGGGGATCAAGCTGCTGGGCTTGGGTCCGAGGAGGCGGGTCGGGCTGCCGGCCGATGTCGATCCTTCCGGGCGGGACGACGAAGAAGGCGATGGGGCTGGTCGGTGGAGATGGGTTCGCCCATTCGCTTGAGGAAGGGAATGAACACGGGTTCTACTTTGCCTACAACGGCACGGTCCCCTTCCTCAATCACAAGGAAGCGAGTGCGGGCTTCCGGCGGGCCGTTTATTCGGCGTTTCACGGCGAAGATCCCCCTTACGAGCTGGTGTTAGGCTGCGGAGGTCGCCGAACCGGCGAGATTAGAGCGAGAGAGTAAGTCTTCGTTGTACCTTTTGTTATTGTACCTTTTGTTTTGCTTTGATCTAACGTCCGTGTTTGTTCGGGTTGCCTACAAGAGAACCCGCCTCAACTTCTCCTACGAAGCCCTCCTAGGCTGAAGAAAAGAGTTCGGCCCAAGCTTGTCTTGGTGTAGTCGAAAAAGAGAGAGACGTGGCCTTGGCCAAGGTCGAGGAGCTTGAGTCGAGCTTGGCCTCGGTTAAGAAGAGTGGGAGGTCGAAGAAGTTGAAGAAGCGGCTCGACAAGGCCGAAGGCGATAATGCCGAACTCAAGAAGAGGCTGGCGAGTCGGAGGCCGAGAAGACCGTTCTCGGGAGGAAGGCGGCGATGGCCGAGTACGCGAAGATCGGCATAAAGGAGGAGGCGAGGAGAATGGAGTCCGAGAAGGACGCCCTTGAGAAGGCACTTGACGCCGAGGCTGAGGCGTCAAAGATCCGCGAGTTGGCTCTGAAGTCGTCTCGCGAAGCCGAAGAGGCTGGAGCAAGGGAGCTCGCCGAACTTAAGGGCGACTACGATCGGCTTTCCGAGGTTGGTGCATTGGAGGTCAAATGCTTCCGCGAACGCCTCGTCGTGGCGAAGCGGCGATTCGATGCGCTCCGTGCGGCTTCGAGGCCCGGCTAGGCAAACTCAAGGCTTACCTTGAGGAGCAGAAAATCAGCGAGGAGTACTCTTCCTTCTATATTCAGATGAAGGGTGTCTTCGATACCCTAGAGCGAGCTGGAGAGGAAGTTCGCGATCAAGATCCCGCCTATCTTCGAGCGTCAATGTCGCGAGAGAGAGGAAAACTTGAACGTTGGCTTGAGGAGAGGCCGCGGCTTTCCTACGAGGCTTCGGATTTCGAGCTTCCTGCCGAGCCTCGAGCTTGAGTCTCTTGTCGACTTCATGATGGGAGAGCCGATCGGGGATGCCGATGGAGTTCAAGGTGGTGGTCTAGCCGAGGGCGAGGTTGCCGAAGAGAGGGCGATCGGAGATGAGGTGACCGAAGGCGAGGAGGCCAGAAATGAAGAGGTCAGGGGTGAAGTGGCCGTAGATAGAGGGGCCGAAGATGCTAACTTGCCCGAAGAGTAGGGCCAAAGATTTTTTGGGTCGATCGTTGAGATCGGACTTCTTTTGTTGTTTTTGTTGTATTTTTTTTTTTTTGTAATCTTTGTTAGGCCGATTGTTGGGATCGGCTTTGTTGTTTATCTTTATTAATATAATACACCTTTTTCCTCCCTCTTTTGTCGTACTTCTTTTGTTCGTACCTCCCTTCTTTCTTCGGGTCGGTTTTTAGGTTACTGCTTTTTCGATACTTGATGGTTTCTTTGTATCCTTATGTCGAACTCAATAATAGCCGAACTCATTCTATTTCTTGTACAAAGTCTTCTTTCGTAGTTCGCAAATGATACGAACCGTTTTTTGAGATTGCGAGGTACTCGGCTTTTGTGGTTTCGGATTGGGCCACTGCAAGTGTTGAACATGAGTTCGTAGATATCTTCCTTGCAAAATAGTGGATGATCAGTCCACTGCACTTTAAGATAGTGGCTAATTAGTTTGCGGAATAGACCGGCTTAAAAATGAGAGCGCGGAGCCCGTTTTAGTATAAGCGAAGAGCTTGTGTGACCGAACTCGGAGTTCGTTTTTGTCTGAGCGCGGAGCTCGTGTTTCCTGAGTTCGGGACTCGTATTAAGGAAATTTTTTTTTTTTTTTTTTTATTATCATAGTCTGCGCCTTTTGGAAGGGCTGCCTACGTACCCAATAAGGGATCGAAGCCATTCGTAGTTCGGTTTACATTTTGTTTTTTTTTGAATAAGAACTTGGAGTTCGTTATTTATTTTTTTTTTTGAAGCCGTTGTGGTCGATCTTCGGCTTTTGTTGTCTTCTATGTTGATTGACTTCGGCATTTATAGTCTTTGGCGCTTTATAGTCTTCGGTGCTGACGATCTTCGGTGTTATTTCTTCTAGTGGTAGAATCTTTTGAGGTGCATCGCGTTCCAGGACCTTGGGATCGGTTTGCCGCACATCTCCATTAGTTCGAAGACGCCAGGCCGAACAACTTTTGAGACGAGGTATGGACCCTCCCACTTTGCTCCGAGTTTCGTGATAGGCCTTTCTGCTTGTGTTTTCGAACACTTTTCGGAGGACCAGATCGCCTTCTTCGAAATGCCTTCCCTTTACCTTCTTGTTGTAATATCTTGCCGCCTGGTGTTGATAATTTTGAATGCGGAGTAGGGCGTGATGCCGTTGCTCTTCGGCATGATCTAGTTGATCGATGATCATCTGTTCGTTCGTCGGTGGGTGCTTGGGTCGGCATCGTTCTGCGTATGCTGGGGACGTTGACTTCGGCGGGAGACATGGCCTCCATTCCATGGGAAAGGGAGAAAGGTGTTCGCCCCGTCGAGCTGCGTGGGCTTGTTCGGTGTGACCAGAGGACGCCTTCTAGTTCGTCAGCCCAGAATCCTTTCTTCTCTTCCAGTCGTTTTTTGATGTCGTCGATGATCGTCTTGTTTGTTGCTTCGGCTTGTCCGTTCCCTTGTGGGTATCTCGGGGTTGACTTGTTCAAACGGATGTTCCATCTTGCGCAGAACCCTTCGAATTTAGCCGAAGTGAACTGGGTTCCGTTGTCGGTGACGATCTCGTATGGGAGTCCGTGGCGGCAAATGATGTATTTCCAGACGAAGTTCTGGACCTTGGTTGCATCGATCTTCGCGTATGCCTTCGCTTCTACCCATTTCGTGAAGTAATCGGTGACGATCAAGAGGTATTTCCGCTGTCTTGACGATGGCAAAGGTCCGACGATGTCCATGGCCCATCTCATGAAAGGATAGGGCGCGGTTGCCGAACTCAGCAGTTGTGTTGGAGCGTTGATGAAGTCTCCGTGTCTTTGGCACTTTTCGCATTTTTGGGCGAAGTCGGCGCGATCCTTTTGCATCGTCGGCCAATAGAAGCCGTGGTTTTTCACTTGAAGGACTAGTGCGCGTCCTCCGGAATGATTACCCGCGGCTCCTTCGTGGGCTTCTCGCATAACCCGGTCGACTTCGTCGCCCATTATGCGAGAATAGGAGGGCTCCCGATGCGCTCCAACGATAGAGGCGATCGTCGAGGAGGGTATAGCGGGCCGCTGCGCTCTTGAGTCTTCGGCCTTCCCACTTTCCTTCGGGTAACTCGCCGGTCCGCGGATATCGAATTATTTCCTGCCGCCAATCGTCCGGTCCCTCGGGGGTTTGAGTGCAACGGTCTTCTCTTAGTGGTGAGTCCGGCGTACGAAGGTCTTCGTCGAACTCGTCCGTTTCTTCGACGTCTCGATTGATTACGCATACGCCTTTTGGAAGGGCTATGCTCGGATTCTCGATGCACTCAATGGGGATCGTCCTCCGAAGGGTCGGGTCCGACGTCGAAGCTAAGGGCTGCGAGTGCGTCCGCCGAGGTGTTTTACGCCCTCGGTATTTTGGTGATGGTGAAGTGCTTGGAGTTTTTTGGCCGGTTCCTTGACGACTTGGAGGTATGCCTCCATCCTTTCGTTTTTAGCGTCGAACTCGCCGGCGGGCGGGCTGGTGACGAGCGAGAGTCGCGAGAATGCGTCGAGCTCCTTTGCTCCGAGTTCGATCGCGAGGCGCATGCCGGCTATCATCGCTTCGTACTGCGCCTCGTTGTTGGAGGCCTTGAAGCCCGGTCCGAACGATTGTTCGAGGACTTCGTCGGTTGGCGATTTGAGCGTGATGCCGATGCCGGGACCCGTATTGGCTAGAAGACCCGTCGGCGTGAAGTGTCCAAGTGTTCTTCTCTGAAGCCGTTGTCATTTCTGGTGGTAGTTCGATCAGGAAGTCGGCAAGGACTTGTGATTTCGCGCTGGTTCTCGCTTTGTATTCGATGTCGTACTCGGCGAGTTCGGCTGCCCACTGGCGATTCGGCCCGGCTGTGTTGGGCTGTGCGGGATGGTTCGCGGCGGGCTGATTCGTGAGGATGACTATGGAGTGGGATTGGAAGTATGGTCGGAGCTTTCGTGCCGAGCCGACTCTCGCCAAGGCCAACTTCTCCAAGGTTGGGTACACTGCTCTCCGCACCGTCGAGGGCTTTGCTCGTATAAAAGATAAGGCTGCTGATCACCGCGATCTTCTTTGACCGGTACGGCGCTTCTTGCCGAAGTTGATACGGCGATGTAGAGGTATAGGGTCTCTTGGTCGGCCGGTTTGGCGAGGATCGGTGATGTGGAGAGGTACTCTTTGAGGCTGTGCGAATGCCTCTTCGCATTTTTCATCCCACTCGAAGCGTTTGTTACCCTTTAGGAGGCTGGTAGAAGGGTAAACATTTGTCCGAAGATCGCGATATGAACCGGTTGAGTGCGGCAATTCTTCCCGTCGGTCTTTGGACTTCCCTAGTTGTTCGGGGCGAGGGAAGGTCCACGATGGGCTGCGATACGCTTCGGGTTTGCTTCGATGCCCCGTTGAGTGACAATATACCCGAGAAATTCGCCCGAAGTCACGCCGAACGTGCACTTCGCGGGATTCAACTTCATCCCGTCTTGATTGAGTGTTGCGAAGCGGGTGGCGAGGTGATCGACATGGTCTTTGGCGGCTAATGACTTGACCGGCATGTCGTCGATGTATACTTCCATCGTCTCGCCTAGTTGGTCGGCGAACATGCGGTTCACCAGTCGTTGGTATGTTGCCCCCGCGTTCTTTAGGCCGAACGGCATGACCTTATAGCAGTAGGTACCCCGATCTGTGATGAACGAAGTCTTTTCTCTGTCTTCGGCGTGCATCATGATCTGATTGTAGCCCGAGAAGGCGTCCATGAAGGATAAGAGCTCGTTCCCCGCCGTTGCCTCGACGATTCGGTCGATGTGGGGTAACGGGTAGCTATCTTTCGGACAAGCTTTGTTGAGATCGGTGAAGTCGACGCGGACTCTCCACTTGCCGTTCTTCTTCTTCACGACCACGGGGTTGGCCAACCGGTACTGGATATCTCACTTCGTCGATTGATCCAGCATTTACGAGTCGTTCGACTTCGTCATTTACGGCTTGGGCGCGCTCTGGTCCCAACTTTCTTCTCTTCGCTTGATCGGCTTGAAAGTTGGGTCCACGTTGAGTTCGTGGCGAGGTGATGTTCGGGTCGATGCCGGGCATGTCTTCGGTACACCATGCGAACGTTTTATAGTTCTCCTTTAAGAACTCGATCGGCTTGTCCTGCAACGTTTGCTCGAGGTTGGCGCCGATGCGCGACACATCGCGTAATATCGCTTAAGTCGATGTTGACTTGCAATATCTTGTCCAACTTCGGGGCTTCTTCGTTCGTTGTTTCTTCGTATTGCGTCGCCGAAGTGGATGTTGAAGGATCGGAGGGCGCGATGTTTACCTTCGGCGAAAGGCTTCGGCCATTTCTTCGTCTTCGGCTGAGTTATCGCGCGGGACTTTCTGATTTTGAGTTCGGCGATAAAGCGGCTTCGCGCTATGCGCCGATTTCCTCGGACCGTTACCGGTTCCGGTTGGGCACTGGAAACTTCGGGCATTGGTGGTAGGTGGATGGGATAGCTTCCATCGCATGGATCCATGGAGTTCCCATGATGGCGTTGTAGATAGCCGGAGTGTCGATGACATCGAATTTGACCGGCCTGGTCACTCCTCCGATGTGCCTTTGGGAGTTTGATGGTTCCCGGTGACATGGTCGTCTCGCCGATTGAATGCGGTCAAGGGCTTCCGATTCGCTTAATCGTGTAGTCCTTCGACTCCATTCGGCCGTAGAGTCTTTGTAGAAAATAAGATCGACCGAACTACCGGTGTCGATCATAACCTTGGCTACTTCGCGGTCGGCGATGAGTAGCTCCAAGACCAAAGGGTCGTTGTGGGGGAAGGCGACGGCGGTCGTGTCGCGTTCGGTGAAGGTTATCTCTTTCGCCGCGTTTGCCGGTACGTTGGCTGTGGGTGCCCATTTGACCGCGGCTACGGCCCGCGTTCGGCCCTCTTGATTGATCGGATCGAGTCGTTGCGGTCGACGAGGCCTCCCATGATCATCCCGATCTTTTTGCGAACGACTTTGGGTGGGCCGGGGAGTTCTTCCCGTTCTCTTTTGTCGGACGAGTCTTGGTTTCGCGTCGATTGCGTTCGGCTTGCCCGTTTGCCGGCTGGTTGGGTTCGGTTGTACGTGTATGCGGCTTTTATCTCTTCCGCCGTTGGCAATTTGACATGTCCGGCCATGTATTCGCGCATCGGCGGGCTCCTCGGATGCTGCACTCTTCGTTAGAGTGACGCGTCTTGACCGTGGAAGGCTGCAATGTTTGGACGCATCGTGTCTTCCTTGCTTGGTCATTGTTTTGTTGGCTCGATGAGCCTCTGTTCGGGTTGTCACCCTGCGGCCTGTTGCGATATCCTCCTGAACTACTCCTCTCTTGGTAGTTTCCTCTGTTCGGATATCCCGAACCGTTCCCCGTCCGGTTGTACTCAGGACGGTTGATGTTGTAAATTGTCTGTTCATCGACATCCTCGATTGAGTGGACTCTGGGGTGTCGGCTTTTGTATTTCGCGTCATAGTCTTGTCGCGGTTCCCGGTGTTCCTCTTGTTTCTCCTTTTCTTTCGGGACGGTCTTCGCCGTTCGTTTTTCTTAAAGCTGGCAATGTCTTCCTCCCGGTTTGATGTACGCCGTCGCCTTATGCAACGCGTCTTCCAAAGTCTTCGGCAAATTCGTCGTGAGTTCGCGGAAGAATTGGGATTCGGTCCAAACTCCATTGCGCGGTGCTTCGATGGCGACATCATCGGGCACTTTTATTTTGGAGGCGACCTCCTTGAATCTTTCGACGTACGGCCGAAGCGATTCTCCTTCCGCTGCGTCATCTTCCACGAGGTCGGCGATGGACAACTCCTTGTGGATGTACATGGAGTAGTGTTTGAGGAAGACGGTTTGGAGCTCGTGAAAGTTCACGATGGAGTTCGGCATGAGCACTGTTGAACCATCGTTGTGCTCCTCCTGTCGGGTTTTCGACGAAGAGGCGACGATAGCACGGCATCTCTCAGTTCGGGTGCGAACTGTGCCCTTCCCATTGATATGGTGAATGAGGTAACGTGTTGCACGGGATCCTTCGTCCCGTCGTATTTCGGGATAGTGATCTTCCCGGGATGCGGAATACGGAAACGCGTGATGTCCGATGTGAAGGGGACATTTTGTGCTTCTCTTAGGACGCGGCCGATCTCAGGTGCCGCGCTTGTCGCCTCGTGGACTCGAGAGTTCATCTCGGCCAGCTCTTGGCGCATTCTTTCCGGCTCGTAATCCCTCCCGGTTTGGGCGAATGTTGGTGCGTCTTGGAAGAAATGGTTGTTCGCGGCAACACGGGGGTTGGCGAACGGCGGGGTTCGGCGATGAGTGTTAGGTCGGCGGTCGGTGAGCGAACTGCGGAGTGTTGTAGATTGACATCGGGTCATGAGTCCCGTAAAGATGTCTGTCGGCGGGGCTGAGAAGCGATGGTTACGATTTTTGCTGTGTCGCGAATTGAGTCGCATCCGTTGAAGGTCCTCCGAACAAGTTTCTCCGAATGTTCGGCGAAAAGTTGGCGGCGGGTCTCGGGTTTTGAGATCTTTCGCTCGAGAGCGCCTCGAATCGTTCGTTTGTGGATTTGGTGAGGGTGTCCACCTTGTCCATTAGGCCGATGAGGAGTTCGGCGATTTCGATCGGCGCGTCTTGGTTGTTGCGGCGGCTTCGGCGGCCGATGTTGGCTCGGCACTTGGTATGGCTATAGTGACTCTTGGTTCGCGGGTTGGTTCGACAAGAGTTGTACGAACCGCCGTCGGCGTGTGGAGCTCTGATTCTGCGACTATTGGCGTATGATCGGTCGGGATCGCCGATGTCCGTGCTTCGGCTAGTGCTTGCTTGTAGGACGATTGGTACGTGTGAAGCGTTCTCCGATTGGTTTGTCATTGTCGGCTGGAGATGTTGATATTCTTCTTGACTTCGGGTGCATTCGTGAATTATCGTAAGCGTGAGAGTTTTTCACGAAGTGTCCCCTCGGACGGCGCCAAATGTTAAAACGGGGTTCGGGATAGGATACCGAGCGAGATAATTGTTATAGAAGTGGGGTCGGAAAACTCGTTAAATGATAATGGAGACGAACGAGTTAATGCCGAAGTGATAATGATGATAAATGCCGATGTGAAACTATAAAGTACCGAACACAAAATATGATTAAGAACTCGGAGTTCGTTTGTTTATTGATTGAATGATTGTTTGATACAATGTCGAAGTGAAAGTATAAGTTTCTTGCTATTTTCTCTCTATCGACTCTCTCTCCAAATTCCGGATCCCTTGCATATGAGCGGAACTCTCCATTTATAGTGAAGACTTTGGAGACTTGGCGGGGTTTTGCTCCTTGGCGGGATATCTTCGGCGCATGCTCGACATACGGAAAGGCTTGTTTTGTCGAACATGCCTTTGCATTTAATGCGGTTGTCGAGCATGCTCCTGCATTTAATGCCCGTTCGGTGCAGCCTACGTGCGATGCGAGTCCGTCTCGACACCTCTGTCGAATGTGCCGCATCGCCGTACAGACGTCACCTGTGTCAGTCTTGGCAGGTCCGTACCGATGCCCTTGTGTCGAGCGTGCCTCCTTCGGTTGGGCTTTTGACTTCGGGTGGGCGCTTGAGCTCGGCGGGCGCTTTGGGCGAAGCTCGGATAAGGCGATGAGTTCTCACGGTGACTACGGAATGGGCGAGGCACCGAGTGAAGCAGGCGCAGCTTAACAGGTACAAACAACTTTAAACGAAATATGAAATTCACGAGATATGTATTTTCAAGTTGTCCAAATTTGCGGACAAACGATTTACTATGACTCATCATAATAGTTATTATTATTTGAATATTAAAAAATATAATTTTCTTTGGTTCATAAATAAAAAGAAGACATACATGATGTAGGTATAATGCATATTATGGAAATTGGCAGTTGAAACATCGTACGTACATATTACTTGAACAAGTATATGTCGGATTTTGACAGGCTAACCTAATGATCAAATCTATGCCAACATATTTATTAAGTCTATATCATTTTTTTGTGTATTCATAAGTTGTAAGATTTTAACTTCATTTTTTACCTAACATCATCACTACACTTGTCCTTTAAATATTTATTGAATTTTACCACAAAAGTTGTATGATTTTGGGACAGTTAAATTGTTAGATGGGTTATATTAAATCCGAATGGTCCAAGTAGCATCAAACACAACATGTTTGCAGGGTTTAATCAAAGCTTGTATCCACGAAAATAGTAACAATAGAGAGTCAAGACTTTAATGTACTTACACCAAAACTTTTACAAATTAAGTAATTGAGTAAATAATATTGGGGAGGGTTTGTAATTGTTTCTACCAATGTTATTGGTAAGAAATTAACTACAAAAAATAAATTAAATATAAGGGCAAGCAAGAGATGGTTTCTTCAATTATTATTTTTTTTTTTTTAAAATATGTTACAACATAATAATATAAAGAGTAATATAAATGTGGTGAGATTTTTTTAAAAAGTAAGTGATGAAGTGGATTTGGATGTCTTATCAGCCATCAATGCAAAAGGATGTCTTGTTCTTAGACAAAGATTTTGGAGTATCTTCTCCATCTACCCACTCTTAAGATTGACCCATCATCTCTTATCTTCTATATACTATTTACTTTTATTCTTTTTCACATTATTTTACAAGAAGTAAATAAATGTCTTCTTTGTGAAGAAAATAGATGTTATTCTTGTCAAGCCATTTATCTCATGAAACCAAATTTTTATACAATACCATATCAAACCTTTCTTTTCAGGCTTTGAAGCCAAGCCCATTTAAGAAATGTCACTAAGTATAGAGAGAAACTTGAATTAGTTATAGTTTGTCTTCTCAACAGAAACAACATACCTTCATGAATATGTACAAAATCTTGGCTACATTGACTAAAGACAGTTTAGTTCACATGCACATACTAATTAGGTTTAATCAAAACATGAACTGATTGATAGATTGGACCAAGACCAAGACATATAATTGCACTAGCGTTCAAAGATTAAGTCCATAAAACATTTGAAATATTGCATGGTTATGTTAGGATCATAAGTCACTTAATAACTTTGTACTAGCTACCATCAAGAGCATGAACATAAAAAAAAAAGTTGATAACAACCTTAACTCAAATTTGGCTTTATCCATACCGAAATTAGTTCACTTGGCACATAATGGTGCCAATTTGGTACTTTCATATGATTTATAATTCACGAAATATATATGCCTATTGAATAGCTTTGTTAGATAACTTAAGCCAGATGAAAATATTAAATTTGCACTAAAACTTAAAAGTATGGATGATTAGAAAAAAATTCTAAGTAGAGCTTTCTAATCAATATAAAATAGTGAAATATAGTTTTTGAACCATATATAATAACAAATCTCTAAATGAAGCTAATATTTTGTTTATTCCATATATAATAAATATTTTTTTGTCCCAGCCAAACTCATTAGACGGTTTACACTAGAAAATCTTGAAATTTCCTTACTCAAGATTTGTATAAAATAATCTTTAAATGTTTAGAAGCTTTCTTGGGATATTTTTGAATCTCTTCTCTTGCAGCCAATACCAGCCTATGTTGTTTATGATTCAATCCCACGGCCTCATAAATCTCAACACGGTCCATCACACGCCCATTTCGAACCAAGTACTTAAGCACATGTAACTCATTTGAGCCACCTCGAAAATTCTTTACTTTAACAACTTTAAGTGTTTTCTCCAAACACTTGTAGGTGTTGTTAGTAAGCCAATACATTTCCGGGTCTAATGGTTGTGAAACTCTCTGCTAAAAAATTACAATCAAAGTATATCATCTTAAAAAGATATATAACCTTTATATATATGTTGTAAGGTAGATGTTAATTATGAATAGAAAACACAATTTACCACAATAAGCTCAGTAGTAAGAATATCGAACGTGAGAGATTTTAATTCCGGACAGCTATTGAGAAATATTGTAATTCCAATGAACTCATTAGTGTGCATATTTGTTTTCATTACCAAATGTTGTGTTTTCATCGGATCATGTAACTCCATAGGATCGTCACACTCTTGGATCATCTTTTTTTCAAGAAAGAAATGTCCATTATTTACAATGTTTTAGTAAGGAAAGCAATCTTGTGGCCTAAACATATTTTCTTTGAGAAAATATTTTTCTAAAATAGTTTCTAACAAAAGTTACCTTACAATAATTTTACTTATTCATTTTTTAGGCTAATAACTTTATAGCTTTGTAAAATTTATTAGATTCAACATCTAGTTAACTTGACTTCAATTTTCAATAGATAAGTTGTTAAAATGAACAAAAGGAGATTAATAAACGAAGAAAATAAAAGTTGTGAAAATGTTATGTCGATACATATATATTATGGATCTTAAATAACAAAAGGAGTGAAAAAATAATTTACCTGAAGGATTAAAGAGCATATTGTTAGAATCTTAACATTCAAAAGATTGAAAACGATACGAGAAACATCTAATTTGTGTTCTTGATAATAAAACAAAGTTTGTAAATGCTCCATCAAATTAGTTTCTCTCGAGGCATGTTTTGAGAAATCAAGAACTAAGTTATTGACTTGTCTTGACGCAGCAAATTCAACGAAAGATATGATATCTGCCTCAAAACCTTTAGGTTGAGAGAGATATAGCTCGAAACTTTCAATGGATTTATCGGTAAATCTAGAGATATATTGACGCACAACACTAACAAACAAGTTTCTCTTATATTGTATGGTTTCTTTATCGAAAACATTAGATAAGTTCAAGAAGTCAGATTCTTTGAAAACTAGGTTTGTTGTTTCACGGTAAAGATTCTTCCATTGTTTGGTTATAACACTTGTACGTACAGATTCTTTCAAAGGCAAGAAAGAGATTATTAGAACAATAAGGCAATTAGGTAAATTCGATAATGAATTTGAGATTTTTCTTGAATCCATTATGAAAATGTTGTTTGTGAATATGGTGATGATTTTAACACTTGAGAGAGTTATCTATTTATTTGTTTTTTTGAAAGCTTTTTGAATGTACGTGGTTTGTGATGTTAAGTGCTTTAATTCTTGAAATCACTCTTTAACTATGTTTTGCTTTTTTCATTTAACTATTCTCTTTAAACTTTTAACAAAATTACTATATGTTGAGAATTATGATATGAGAGAGTGATTATTATTTGTTTTTATTTGGAAAGAAATATCAAAATCCTTATTTTTTAAGTTAAAACGAAATAAATATTTTGACGCGTTTTTTCGCCTATAATAATACGTAAATAACTATATTTTAAAATATAGTTTCACTTACTTGAAATTAATTAGTTTAAGTAATAAAAGATTTATCTCCGAATTTCGTCAATTTTTCTTGCAAAAAGTTATATATATTTAATTTAAACCATTTATTGAAAAATTGAATTGGAAAGACCAAAAATAGTACTCAAATGGAAAAAGTTCTCTAAATAATTCAGAGTGATATAATTAATTCTAAAATAACTAAAAGAAAATTATATCTGTGTAATTATAGAAAAAATGGAAGGTAATTTACTTTTCTGTCTTATGTGTGAAAAAGTTTCAGAAATATATGATGAGGGTAAAACCATTTTTATAGTTATCAAACATAATTAATCACAAAGATATACTTTCATTGTTAACTGAGTATAAAATGTACATTATAATTAATAGATGATATAATTATTTTTTGAGGATTTCACAAAACTACAACCTTTCAACCATTCCTTCACAAAACTACGCATAATTTAATTTTTTCACATATTTACATCCTTTCAAAATTTTAAAAACTTGATTTCCCCTTTTAAAAATTACCAAAATTAAAAAAATTTCATTTAGGTTCGCTAATTAGTGTTTATGATATAATATTAAAGAGGTAGAATTGTGTGGATAAAGTTTATTTGGATTTAATTTGTTTAGGTGTAATTTTGTAAAGTATTTTGGAAATAGTGTAATTTTGTGAAATGTAATTCAAATAGTGTAGTTTTGTAATTCTCCCTTATCTTTTCCTTGAAATAGTTATTTAAATCAAGGTTGCCCAACTTGATTTAAAGAGAAAAACATTTAAATTTCCCCACGTAATTTCTTTTTATTTGTTTTATTATACTCAATTAAAAGACTAATAATCCACAGACACGTGTCAGAGCAATGAAAAAATCATGTAAAATCCAGTAACTATAAACAAAATATCCAATTTGAAGCATATAAAAAACTAATTACAACTCGAGTTTGGCTCTCTCTCTTCTCTCTTAAAAAAATCTTTGAGAGAGAGAGTCACCTTCCAGTCCTCTCCGACATCTTCTGGTCGGACTTTAGCTTCGGCAGGTCATACCTTTACGGAGCTGGCCGCTTTTGCTTCCGACATCGTTGTAATCTTGTAAGCGGTGTTCGGCGATGTTTCCGGCGTCGTTAGCTTCCTCAAGAACGGCGGCTGACTTGTGTCTCCGGTATAGCTCCGGTTTCCATCCGACTATAGCCGGCTTTGTTTAGCTTCACCCGTTGTCTCTTTGTACGGTGGTTGATGCTCTTTTGGGTTTAGTTCTCAGATCCAGAAGTTTCCGGCTAATCCTCATCTGAAAAAGTTCAAATTAGCTTGTCTCGCCATCATTATTGAAGATTATAGAAAGTAGATGGACGATTAGAAGAATTCAAGCCTGATCTTGAAGCTACTCCGCCGAACTGCACAAACTTGGAAGACTTTGACGCTTCTATGGTGGTCAACGGCGGCTTTGGAGAACGCTTCGGTCAAAAGAGATTACCGGCGTTCTCTGTTGGCGCGTGTCACCCCTCCTTCTGCATGCGTGACGCGTGGCTGTGATATCTTCTTCCGAAGGATGCTAGGGCGACAAGGCTTAATGAGCTTTTTTGGGTTAATGGGTTTAGTTAATGGATCTGTGTTTTTTTTTTGGGTTTGAAATAGTATACCAAAAATGTAATTTACCTTTGTCCTAATCCATCGGATGAAAAAAAAAAAAAAAAAACATATAAAAAACTATTTTCAGTTGACAAAAAAATATTTTGCTGTTAAATAATCAAAATATTAAATCATCTTAATATTCATCTATCATCAAAGCCCAAACCGGCCCAAGAACAAAAACATTTTGTAGTTGTTAGTCACTACTAAAAGTCTTAAATCATTAATCCCAGACATTAGTCCGACATTGCAATTAGTGAGTAAATATAGGGGGTAATGTTGCAATTATTATAAAATAGAAATCTGTCAGCGTCATATATTTTTGATTACTCTTCCACGGTTCAGATCCGAGTTTGTGGAAACTCTCTCTGTTCCTTATCTTATTCGAAGAAGAAGAAGATCTTCACTTTCTCTTCTCCGATTCTCTTCGCCTTCAGGTCAATGTTGCTCCTCCCTTTTTCGTTTTCTTTCGCGTAAAAACTCTTTCTCACTTTCGTAATGATCGGATCTTCGTTTTCTAATCATCTGATTCAATCGATTTTCGAGAGATATTTGAAATCGCGTTTGGTATTTGATATGGTTTGTTTCGATTTCTTCTTGGTGAAAATTTCATCGATGTTTGTTGATCGTGTTTATGTGAAGGTCAAAATTGTGTCATGGTGATAGCGAATTTCGTATTAGATCTCTTTTTTATATATATATGATTATGCTTCATCTGTGTCTGCATTTGTAGGTCTCGTATCAGTTCAATTTCAAGCAGTGTTAAGTCTCTGAACAATCCATGGATCAAGCGGAACTGACTCTTGAGCAGGTTGGTTCATATAACTTTTGTTTGTGTGATTGTATTGTAAATTTTTGACAGATTTTTTGATTTTGGTTACTTGTAGTTTTTTATACAGTATTCAGTCTCTGTTGTTGTTGTTGTACCTTTGCAGGTTTTGAAAAGAGACATTCCATGGGAGACTTACATGACAACTAAGTTGATTTCAGCGACAGGTCTCCAGCACTTACGGCGATATGATAATAAACCTGAAAGTGCAAGGGCACAATTGCTAGATGATGTAAAATCTTTGAAAAACTTGTTTTTTCATCATTTCGAACAGTTTCTTTGTGTTATTATCCGTAGAAATTGTAGAATGAGTTAATGACCATGCACTCAATTGATATGTTGTGTTGTTATCGCAGGATGGTCCAGCTTATGTTGATCTGTTTGTTGGCATCTTACGTGATATATTCAAGGAAGAAACTGTGGAATATGTTTTGGCTTTGATTTATGAAATGCTCTCAGGTAAATGAAACTTATAGATATTTGTATTTACCTTTAATTCAGATTATATATTGATTTGTGTTAATGCATCAACTGTTTTGCCAGCAAACCCAACACGAGCTCGCTTATTCCATGATAATTCTTTGGCAAATGAGGATACTTACGAGCCTTTCTTGAGGTGAGACCCTATGAAATATTTTTATGTCTATAATTTGGTCTAGGAAAGTATTGTCTCCCAAGATATAGCCACTTATTGGACCAATGCAAGCTAAAAATATGCCCTCTTACAGGTTGTTGTCAAAGGGAAATTGGTTCATTCAAGAAAAAAGCTGCAAGATCCTTGCCTGGATAATAAGGTATTTTATTGGGTTCAATACTGATTAACATACCTTTTAAACATGTATATAACACACAACATTATTTACTCGTCTCTCAACATAGCGCTAGGCCAAAATCTGGTAATAGTGTTGTTGCTAATGGAGAAGCTTCGGGATCCAAGAAACATATTACCACAATTGATGATGTACTCAAGGGGTTGGTGGAGTGGCTTTGTGCTCAGGTTTTTCTTCCCTCTCTGTTTTTTTCTTTCTAGTTTGTGTTGGCTTTGCATTGGTGGTTGAGTGTTAGTGATTCTTGAAAAGTGTTTGATGTCTATCGTAGATTTCAGAATCCTTACTTTTAATATGCAGTTGAAGCAACCATCTCATCCTACTCGTGGTGCTCCAATTGCAATAAGCTGCCTGTCATCACTGCTTAAGGAACCTGTTGTTAGATCATCCTTTGTTCAGGCAGATGGGGTGAAGTTACTTGTCCCTTTAATCTCCCCGGCATCCACTCAGCAGTCTATCCAGGTAACAATATATTTGGTGGAAGAAGTTTTCAGTGAAAAGTGTCCACTAAAGCTGTAGAGAAGTATTGCAGTTCTCATATCATACTGTCATACTGAGTCTTTTGCGGAAAGCCGATGACTAAACAAACACCAAGGGGTTTTTCTATATGACTACTCTAAATCTATGGATTTATGTTGCTACCTAATTCTTAAGTGTGGGCTAGATAAATTAGTGACATTGCAATAGTTCTGTTTTTAGTTTCTCATTGTGTCCTAATATCTCAGTAACTAATTCTTCTGATTTGTGTGCTCTTGACCAACAGCTTCTCTATGAAACATGTCTCTGCGTCTGGCTTCTGTCCTATTACGAGCCAGCAATAGAGTACTTGGCAACATCTAGGACAATGCAGAGGCTCACGGAAGTGATCAAAAGCTCGACTAAGGAAAAGGTGAGCTTTGTTCTCTTGTGTTAGTATGACTTGGTCATTGCTCCTGCAATTAGTCAAAAGATCACATGAAATGGTTTGATCACTTGTTATGTTTCTCTGACAGTATTTTGTCTTATAGGTTGTAAGGGTGGTCATATTGACCTTCAGGAACCTGCTTCCAAAAGGTACATTTGGTGCCCAGATGGTTGATCTTGGACTTCCACATATCATCCACAGTCTCAAAACACAAGCATGGAGTGATGAGGTAAAAACAAGTTAAATACAAAGCTGAGTGCTATTTCTTACTAGTTGTATTGTTGAACATGACGCCACAAAATCTGGCTATTTTAGTGATACCTATATAGTATGTGTCTTTGTTGCAACCGTTGCCGTGGTTTAAATAAACCTGTTTAATTCTGAATTTTGTAAGGATTTGCTGGATGCACTGAACCAACTAGAAGAAGGGCTAAAAGACAAGATCAGGAAATTGAGTTCCTTTGAAAAGTATAAGCAAGAGGTTCTCCTTGGACAGCTTGACTGGAACCCAATGCACAAAGAAGCCAATTTCTGGCGCGAGAATGTCACTTGCTTCGAGGAGAACGACTTCCAGGTATTCTTTAAAAATCCATCTCAGAAATTAAAAAAGAGCTCGTAACTGGCTTGTCTTGTTTACGTGTTAAAACTTGTGGGTTACAGATACTCAGGGTTCTCCTCACAATCCTGGACACGTCGAGTGATCCAAGATCATTGGCGGTGGCATGCTTTGATCTCTCACAGTTCATACAGTACCATCCAGCAGGGAGAGTGATCCTAACAGACCTCAAGGCGAAAGAGCGAGTAATGACTTTGATGAACCACGAGAACGCTGAAGTCACCAAGAACGCACTCTTGTGCATCCAAAGGCTTCTCCTCGGTGCCAAGTACGCGAGCTTCTTGCAAGCTTGATGTGTGGCTTCAATGTTTCATTCTATATAAGGAAAGCAAAACCAAAACACACACACAGAGAGGAGATTGTGTTTCGTTTTTTCCCTATACTTGTGGATTTGTTTGTTCACTCCAAACTAAACCCCTGCCACACAACTCATGCCTTGATCTTTCCTTACATTTGATGACCATTTCTCTTTATTATTTATACTGGAAAATTTGCTATTTTTATATATGGTTTTATGCAATAAAAAAGGCCTTGTGTAAAGGCTATTTGTTACAGACAGTTTGTTGTGTGTATGAAGATGAGTTACAAGACACTTTTGGTTTGGTTTGGTTTCCTACTAATAACTCTCTTTTTCTCATAAATTTAAAAATACATTAAATATTAATATCCCCGGAGATTAAGGCGCACAAAGATTGCAAAATCCTCAAAAATCAAAATTATATGCAAAGATTATATTATTTCTATTTTATTTTGATTTTCCTTTTTTTTTGTGGTCAAAGAGTACCTCCATATTTTCCTATTCCTATTACTATTCCTATTCCTAAAAGGCTACCGAGCCTGAATATATACCAAAGCATAACCAAAGCTAATAAATCTATAAACAAACTTGTGCATATCACTTTTGTTTTTCGTCCGAAGCTTGAAGTAGTTGGGGTTCTCTGTTTGCTTGCTTGGATAAAGGTAGGGTGCTTGTTATCTTTCTTGCTTTCTCTAACTTTGTTTGGTTATGGGAGAAAAGAATTTAATGAAATTCGAACCAATTCCAAGGGATGACGAAAAGGTGAAATTATATGCAGAGAAGACAGCACTTTTGGTATCCCAAAAAGGAGAAAAGATGGAGAGACATATAATGGCATGCGGAGACCGTAATTACATATTTTTTAATAAATCGGATCCTTATCATTCCTATTACAAACGCAAGCTTGCTGAATACCGTCAACATGGACCTCCTCCAGAAGCTTGCGTTCATGATTATGAAGATAATGCCGAGTGTTGTAATCCTGAATGTTATCATCATCTACTACCCAAACCAACCGAACAAAGGCGTGTAGGTATTCCTCAACCACCCAGTTCTCTTCGCCCTCCTCTCATCAAGTCTCCCTCCTCAAGAACCTCCCCAGATTTTGAGATTTGATTAAATCTGTGTGAATGTTTTTCAATCTCTCTCTTTTTTTTTGTTGTTGTAGGAATTGGTGTGAAGAACGTTAAAGTCTCATACACCTCATGAACATGTTGATCATTACATATCGGATCCTTTGTTCTACAGATTTAAGGTTGCAGTGAGTATCTCCATGTATCTTAATTAATTTGAATTTTTGCGAGGTTAACGTTTCGTTTTAACAAATAATTTTTCTAATTATTTTTATCAAATCTTTAAAATTAATTAAAAATATCGGCGTTTCCAGATTTTAAAAATATTTTTTTGCGGCGTATAAAATTAAAAACGCAAAATTATATAATGAGGCACTTTTTGCTTCTCCCACAAGAAGCCACATCATCATCTTTAAGAAAATAAAATTTAAAAAAATTATATTATTTAATATAACATTAATACAACCATTTAATATTATGAAAATTCAAATACAACCATTTAATATTAATACAATCATTAATAAAATTATATTATGAAAACATTAATACAACCATTTAATATTAATAAAATTCAAATAAAATCCCAAAAATATAAACAACATCACTAAAATATTTTTGATAAAACCCATTAACATTAATAAAATCCGAAAAAATATTTTATAAAATATTTATATATATACGTATATCAATTTTAAATAGCTATTAAAATTAATAATAAATAAATCTTACGAACGATAGAAACAAAAAAACAAGAAAACTAGAAACATCTTACAATTCATATGATCACAGTCAATATTTAAAAAAACAAATTAAAATAAATATAAGCGAATTGTTTATATCTATACTATTAATTGAGAAGAATTTTTATAGAAAAACCCTTCAAATCATCTTTAATTTCAGGGTCATTGACCAAAACTCTATCAAAGTATTTTCTACTCTCTTTTTTATTAGCTTTTCTAATAATGATGGATTTTTCTTACACAACTATTTTTTTGACAACATTAATACAACCATTTAATACTAATAAAATTCAAATAAAACCTCTAAAAATATAAACCACATCACTGAAATATTTTTCATAAAACTCATTAACATTAATAAAATCCGAAAAAGAAATATTTAATTTAATTTTTAACATTTATAAAATATCTATATATATAGATACATATATCAATTTTAAATAGCTATTAAAACTAATCATAAATAAATCTTACAAACTGTATAAACAAAAAAAACAAGAAAACTAGAAACATATAACAATTCATATGGTAACAATCAATATTTTAAAAAGCAAATTAAAATAAATTTAAGTGAATTGTGTATATTTATACTATTAATTGAGAATAATTTTTATAGAAAAACCCTTCAAGTCATCTTCAGGGCCCTTGACCAAAATTCTGTCAAAATATTCTCTACTCTCTTTATTAGCTTTTCTAATAACAGTCAGGTGGTTGTTTACTTGTCTTTGTGGGATGATGTTGCGTCTGTTTTTAGGGGCATCCTCAAGTCGGGTGATAGGACACAATCTGTCATGTTTGTCACCACTGTTAATCTCGAACTTTTTGGAGGTAAAGTCTTGAAATTTGTAAATTTTAATTGGTTCTATGAGCACTATTGGTTTATCTAATAAGTTGTTGTTCAGTGGTAACTCAAACATTCTTTATATTTGAAATAAGTAAGAAAAGATGAGCGAGTGTGTGTTGCGCTTATCACTAACATTATCATTATTCTTCATCTAAGTATCAAACTTAACCGAATATATCTTCCTTTGATATTTTTTGTCCTCCTTGCCATGGAATGTGTTATTATCTTAATAGTGGTCGTTTGGCTTTGCTTTGTTTACTTTTATCTTCCTTTCATTAAATCGATATCTCGGGTGATTAAAACTTTGAACCCACCTCGAAGTCAAGTCTGTGTTCTTGCGTATCTTTTTGTTTTTTTAATGACAACGCTTTTTTCTTTAAAGTATTCAGTTTGTTCTCTGTTTTCTGTTTTCTCTTCGCATATACAAATAAAAACGTATTCACTCTTTAGGGTGCATATGTTTCTCAGTCTAAATTTATGAACAAGTTTCACTTTAAAATTTTCTAACAATTATTCAAACTTTCAAAATAAAAAAATTGTTATATTCACCAATTTAAATTTTCATCAACGATATTAAAAGCTATCACAATTTAAAACCTAACTCTTACAGAATGGAGAACAAATATAAAATACGTCCATTTGTTAGCATTTGATATCAACCCTTTTGTCGTCACAACATCTGTACACTCTTACTTCAAGTTCATAACTTTTTTACATCGATTCAACATTAGTTAAATATTTGTTACCATATTTAAAATACACATACGTCCCCGCGTTTGCGCGGGGTTCGCCCCTAGTAATATATAAAAAAAAAGTCTTCTTCTTCTTCTAATAAGATAAGGAACATACAGAGTTTCCACAAACTCGGATCTGAACCGTGGAAGAGTAATCAAAAATATATGACGCTGACAGATTTCTATTTTATAATAATTGCAACATTACCCCCTATATTTACTCACTAATTGCAATGTCGGACTAATGTCTGGGATTAATGATTTAAGACTTTTAGTAGTGACTAACAACTACAAAATGTTTTTGTTCTTGGGCCGGTTTGGGCTTTGATGATAGATGAATATTAGGATGATTTAATATTTAAATTCTTTAACATCAAAATATTTTTTTGTCAACTGAAAATAGTTTTTTATATGCTTCAATTTGGATATTTTGTTTATAGTTACTGGATTTACATGATTTTTTCATTGCTCTGACACGTGTCTTTGGATTATTAGTCTTTTTGATTGAGTATAAAACAAAATTTTTTGTTGTTGAATAAAACATATACTCTTCTGAATGTAACAGCCTAACATAATAACATGATTATTCCTCACCTTTAAAAGCGTTTCACAGCATGCGTTTAGAAATATAATTTTATTTTATTTATTTTCTTAAAAGCATGCGTAAACTTTAGAAAGAACAAATATATGTGCAGAGAAAACAAGTAATACAATTCTTTTAACATAGTATAAACATGCAATTGACACGTGCATGAAGTTTGGTCGGAGACATTTTTGTCAACGTCAAGATTTCCTCAAAGAAAAGAACAAAGTTCTAAATAAATCCTATTGCTACTTATTGTTTTTTGGGAAACTAATCAAATTATGGTAAATCAAACCATACGTACCTCATGAATTTGTAACTTTAAATCATAATTAGGTCATCGATAACTCTTTTTTGGGCAACCGAGTAATTATGTTTTCGGTTTTAATAAAAGTATCGTGTTCTCTTTAATTTGTACACGTATTAAAAAAATTATGACGAGAGTTGTTAACACATCAAAGTGTACAACGTCCAATTGTTTTTTCGATAATTTTATATATAAAGAGTATACAACCATTGTTCCATCCGTGACTCGGTGATTGATAGATATAATTATTTCGTTGATATTATATATATAATTTTTTAAAGAATGTAATTAGAAACTTCCATTAGCTAGAAAATCAAATGTTTTTTATTAATTAATATGAAGGAGAAGTAATCAAGAGTCAACGTCGAGACAATGAGTGCAATTTTGAAGCCCAACAAGTTATGTCCAAACACGTTTAGCGAAATTATACATAATGGCATAGGTCCAAAGCATTGCAGGACCAGATTGTTTCACTTTGTTATTAGTGTTTTTGTCTTTTCTGGTGGCATGTCATTTACCAACATTTTCGCTAACATATGTGTATAATCTTATTCGTGTATATGTTGACTTATTTTTGGTTATATGAGTTTGTTTAGATATGTTGACTGTTATTTTAGTTATTTGTAAGATACGTTGACTGTTTTCACAAAATATTGGGAAATTCGTTTGAAACGTTGTCTGTTTCTACTCGTATCTTTGTTTTGTTAAAAGATTTACTCGTATGTTATCAAGTTTTATATTATTTATAAAAAAAGTTATATACTAATTCGTTCCTTTTTTTTTGTTAAACATATTATTTCGTTCCTTACAAATAGAAACATTATTTATAATAAAAATTCTATAATTGCAATAAAATCTAAAAACACCCCGAAAAACAGGGTCATATTTTATGACTTAATATATTGAAAACATATACAATTCTTTCAAAATGATACAACGACGCTCTCAAAGATATAACAAATCATTTTGGTACCAAAATAAGATTATATATAACTTTATTTTTGTTTCACTAGATCTAATATGTATATAAATTAGGTGCTAGCTTTATTTATCTTCTACGTAAAAGTTATACGTTCCATAGCCAACCAATGAGTGCCACGTTGCGGTTGCTGTTGCGGTTTCACTCCCTTCTCGTTGGTTCTTGTCGATAAATCATTGGACAAGAAAAGGCCGTCGCTGTAAAACACTACTAAAATGGTGTTTTGATTTTGGATCTTCTCCTTAATGTTTTTTTTTATAAAAGAATAAAATGATTTCATAGCTTTTAAGAGAAAAAAAGATGTCCTGATTTATTTTTAATTTCTTTATCTCATAAACGTTAAATTACATAAAAATTAATTTCCCCGGAGATCAAGGCACAAAGATTGCAAAAGCTTCAAAATTTACGCAAGATATAAAAGTATTATTTCTAATTTTCTCTTCATACCATCTCATGCAGTAAATGTCATAAATACTGTTGGCATCATACGAAATCCGGAAATTATACAGTAAAATCCGGGTACCAGGTTCTGTACTTAAACAAAAATGATGAGGAGATTCAAGCCCTCTTACAAGAACCTTCTTTCAAAGCTTTAAAACAGTTTGTCTGGAAACTAAGGTCTCCAAATAAATTGAAACACTTTTTATGGCAAACATTGGCCGGAAATATACCGGTCAATGAAAGATTACTTTACAGACATATGGGGAGAGATGCGGATTGCCCCCGGTGTGGACAACCAGAAACAATCAATCATATGTTGTTCCAGTGTCCGCCAGCTATTCAGACTTGGGCACTGGCTGGAATACCATCGGGGCACAATAGATTTCCTACGGCCAGTCTGGGATCTAACTTAGACTTCCTTTTCTCCCGATGGCGGGGTCCAGAGTCGAGAGTCCGGACGGTTCCGTGGGTGGCATGGTATATATGGAAGGCCCGAAATGATAAGCTCTTCCGAAATATAGACCGCAGTCCGATGGAAACAAAGGATTTGGCATTAGGAGAGGCTGAGGCATGGTGGAAGGCACAAGAGCTGCTTTCATCCCAGGCACCTGAGATGTTGACGAAAGGTGGGGAAGATTTGAGCGCGATACGACCACGAGATGGCGAGTTAGCCTGCTTTACAGACGGCTCGTGGAAGGATGGAGATTTAACTAGCGGGGTAGGATGGGTCCTAAGCAGGACGGGAAGAGGCATAGAGCTACTGGGAATGGAAGGATTGTGTGGAAGCATAAATTCGCTGCATACAGAGCTACATGGCCTCATTTATGCCATGGAGTGTCTGAGGAGGTATAGGACAGATTGTCGTATCTTCTATACGGATTGTAGGGATCTTTTGAGCATGATGGCTATACCACACGAGGGGCCTACTTTTTCAACGGAATTGGAGACGCTACGGGATCTGCAAGTGTTCTTTCCAGGCTTCACACTACGGTTTGCAGCAAGGGAAATGAACAGAAAAGTGGATCTACTTGCACGGAGTGCACGTGGCAGGAAGGCTTCCTTCCATTATACTGGTCTGTCGGCTCCTATTTGGCTTTCAGCGGCTTCGGACGTTCTAGAAAGAGAATAGGGTTGATGTACTAGAGAGACAAAAAAAAAAAAAAAAAAAATTGACCAATCGCGGGCGGCCACGTGTCAGTGGGGCCCGCGAAAAAATCAAGAGCCACCTCTTATATAGGAGGTGAAAGAATCGATTTATTTTTTGTTGGTGAGACCCACCAAAAAAATCTTACTCAAAGAGTCCCTATAATGATGGTCTAAGGGGCACGAATTCCGTATAGATAGCCACCTACTAATGCAGTGGAGGTGTGCAGCATGAAGGCACTCCCCTGCAATATGCAATAAGTCATGAGATACTCAATATTCAGTAAAAAATTTATTGGCAAGTTAATAAAGATTTTTACCCCTAGTAAGATTGCATTCAAAGTTGTCCTCATTAGCATCCTCACATGTTATGCCTAAAAAAGAACAGAATCCTAAGTAAAAATGTAGAGAAACACTACTATATCATTACAAACCAAAACTTACATAGCTGAGAGGTTCCAATTCTGCATATCAAGCAAATTTCATCATCATCAGTATCCTTCTCCATCTCAGCTATCTTCTTCCATTTTCTTAGTTCAAAAGCAATGCATGTCATCATCAACTTTTCGTAGAAAACCTTGTGATGTCCATCCTCTAATCTATCCTCAAGCGTAGCCACGCGAAGTTTATGCAAAATACCCACCATGGCTTTACCAAGCCGCTTCTTCTCCTCACCGAAACTCCACCCTTTGATATTGTATGGAGAAGGGAAGACAGAACTTTATAGGCTAAGATTGTTTACAACAACAAAACCTTATCATCTCAACAATGTCAAAACCACTAGACACATGTCACCGACGCTACACATTAAAATTTGTCAAAAATAATCACAACTTAAACAGAGAAACAAATTAAAAATTTCTTATTAATCACTAAAAAATTTATTAAAGTCAAATCTATTGGGCAAAGATTGTGTTCATCTAACAAGCTACTGATGCAATGGAGGTGTGCGACATGAAAGCACACTCCTACAATAAATCATGAATTTCTAAGTATTACCTTTATTTCTTGTATTTTAGTGTGATAAAATGATGTGGGAAGAGAGAGATGATAGACTTTTGCAAACTTTTGGAAAATATTAGTTGATCTAAAAATCTAATGTCACAATATGTCGTGAATCACTTCATAAGGATGCATTTGATCGTTGTGCGATTATCGCACAAATCTTAACACATTAGAGAATGATGTAAAAAGGATAATTTATTACTAAATGTGGATAAAGTACTTTAGTTTTTTTAGTTTGGAACTTCAATGAGCAAAGGATGAGAGTCGAAAATCTATAGTGGATCTTTTGTACCGTTCGGCTAAGCTAGAAGATCGGCTATTGCATGGATCCCACAAGGTTGTTTATGAAAAGTTGATGGCAAAATGCATTGGCTTTGAAGTAAGCAAATGGGAGATGATAGCAGAATTGAAGAAGGTTTCTCAAGTTGAAGATAATTGCTTAATATGCAAAAATGAAATCACTCATCTATGTAAGTATTTTTTGTAATTTAATAATAATATTTTCCTACATTTTGACTTTAATTTGGTTCTTGTCTAGGCATAACATGCGAGGTTACAGAGGACACACTTTCAAGGTCTCTGGATGTACTATTAGTAGGGTAAACTCTTTTTATTTTGTTAATTGTACGAGTTTGCAATTACGTCACTGCATCAACAATTGGCTAGATAATTGCATACTAGGTTTGACTTTCACAAGTTTTTTAATGTTTTACTAAGAAATTTTTAATCTTGTCTTTATGTTTAAGTTGATGATTTTTACTAGATATCAAAAACTGGAAGATATAGAGTTAGTGCATGGTAGTAATTTTAACCATTCTGACATTTTTGACACGTTGTGATGAGATTTTTGTGACTACTTTTTGTTGTAAAAAATCTTACGTGTGTAAAGAATTTTGACAATTTTAAATTCAACGAACATTAGAGCAAATAAATAGAGTTCTAAAAGCTATAGTGGCTCTCTTGTATCAATTACTATATGTTGAGCAGTACGATCGACTAAGAAAAATTGATTGCACGATGCATTGGTTTTGAGGTAAAATAATAGAAGATGATCGCAAACTTGAAAAAGGTTAATGAAGTTAATTGTGTGATATGCAAAAATGAAATCACTAACCTATGTAAGTAAGTTTATAATTTTATATAATGTTTGACTAAATATTTGATTTATAATTTGGTTCTTGTTTAAGCATAGCTTGCGAGGGTGGTGGGGATAATTACGAGGCCTTATAATGCACTTTTACTAAGGGTAAATTTTTGTTTAACTTGTCATTGACACTTGTTTATTGAATATTAAATTCATACATCCCATTGATACCAACTTAATGACAAACATCTCTATAAATGTAGTTTTTTACTAGGGGTAAATTTTTGTTTAACTTGTTCATTGATCCACTTGTGTACACAATATGATACTTACTTCGAGAGTCACATCGACCTCCTCGAAGGATCCAACCTTTATCAAAGGCCAATAAATATTCTTTCTTACAACAGAATAATCGTTTCTTGCCTCTAATTTTATTACCATGTCTTTGAGGATTACACACATACATTTATGAAGGTATACTTCCTTCTAATAGTAACATTTGATTTATGGTTTTATGACAATGGAAGTAAATAGCATATTCTCTCTTATCACTTGATGAGAATGCATCTCGTCGGTGCTCCTTCTGCTCCAACCAATCTCAACGGTAAGCAACGAAGCGAGTACATTCCTACCTCGACATCATCAAGCTTCAAAGCTTCCACAGGGATTATGTCCTGAAAAATCATCCATATATCAAATGTTATAAAGATGTGTGTTCACACTCTATGTCTCGTCTCACTTTTACGCCTACTTGACGTAAACCAATGACATCTCTCACTTGATAGCTATTCTCACTCATATTCCATGGTTTGATATCCAAAAGACAAAACTTGACAATGGACAAGAAAACAAAAGCAATGTTCAAATTACTCAATAGTCTTATAAAGAAAGAAAGACGCACCCGTCCTTTAAGTATAACTCTATGCGTCGCAGGTGATTGCTCATAAGCAGCAAAGGAAAGATAATCAAGCCCTGGATAATAAATCGGTTTAAAGAGAAACACTCACAAGATAACCGAGTAAACAAACAGAATCAATGTTAGTATACATCCCTTACCAATAAGTTTGATGTCTGTATTCTCAACCAACCATTGAGCACCATCGGTAACGAATCCGGCAAAGCTCGAATCAAACTCTTTCTTAAACATAAGCCGCCTAATAACTCAACCACAAAGAACACCATAGTAACTATATTGTCTCTTACTAGGTATTTCTCGCGACGAGATCACATCATCACGAAACAATGTTCGTATTGTAACAACTTACTTATCAGTATTGGATGTCCTGAAGAGCACACGACGAACACCTCTTGGGATATGAAGTGATTCCATTACCTCAGCTACAATAACAATTCACTCAAAAAAAAAAACATTTCATATTAACCAAAAAAATCTCTAATTTTAGAAATTATAAACCTACCAGTAATATTCTTATCTCTAGGAGTATCAACCAACAAAGCAGGTCCTATACAAAATTAAACAGAACAGTCATAAACACACAAAGACAAGACACAACAAGGCTTTAAGCCATTATTACCGTTAAGTATTTCAAGGTCAAGAGAATCGGTATCAAAACCAGCATCGTAATACTCTTCATAGAAATGTCCCGGAGCGTCGAGGTGTGTACCGGAGTGAACGGAAAATTCCATCTCCGACCAGTTAGCGACGGATCCGTTCTTCATACTCACGACGAGACGGAGGGAATTTATCATTCCTTCGGTGCACGCCCAAGACAGCATCTCCGGTGTGTAACGGTGGGTTATGTCGTATATCTTACCTCCGTCGTAAACCTCACGGCGGATTGGTTTGAGATCGTCGGAAAGATCAACCGCGACGGCGAGGAGAGATGATGGAGAGAGTGTGGCGGTGGCGGCGAAGAGGAGGATAAGGAGAGAGAAAGTGACGGAGACGGCCATTATCTTTTTCTCCTACTGAAAGTATTTAATCATTGATTCATTATATAGTACCAAATTTTAAGTTTGTTTTAGAACGTTGACTTTTTGACTTTATTTTTTTTCACTTGTGGAAGTCATCAATAACAATTAATACTCTCAACATGTCCTCTGTTAAATTACAACTTCAAGGATAATGGCTAAAAAGAAGACGTACAGAGAGGAGAACCAGAAGCGAAGGTGGATTGGATTCCGGAAAGTTGAGGTACGTGGATCCGACAAAGTAGAACTACGGTTTGTGAATTTGATGGTAAGAGACAATGAAACTAGTGAATACAGAGACAGAGTACTAGTGGATGACACGTGTCTTCTCTCCACTCATTAAGTTGGTATTTTTAGTCAACTTTCCTAAAACGACCGTGTTTTATTTACTAAAACTGAACCAAAGCGAATCGAAATTGATTTGGTTTATCTAATGAACCAAAAAGTTGAAACATCATAGAGACTACCAAACTCTTAAAACATTACCCAACAAAAGGGTTCAAAACCATAGAGAGCATTATTGCCTAAACAAAAACAAACCAGAAAAATCCTTCCATCAAATCCTCACATTCAAAGACTCAAAGAATCAGCAACAAACACAAACACACTTAGAGCTTGAGGAAAACAAACTCTTCGACCGCAGGGATCTCCCCAATCTTCTTGAGAGTCTCCTTGCTTGGCTGATCATCCACTCCAATAGCCATTATCGCTTGCTTCCTTGGCGCAATCCTTCCAACGCTCATGAAGTTAACATTCATGTTAGACTCTCCGAGTATGCTCCCAACGGTTCCAATCATACCGGGCTGATCCACTTGCCTACACAGTATGATACTTCCTTCGAGAGTCACATCGACCTCGAAAGATCCGACCTTTGTCAAATGTGGGATTCCGTCTTTAACTCTTCCTTCCACTTTCACCTCTCCTGATTCAGACAATGAGCTGGCGAACTTGGACTCCACGTTGCCTAGCTGAACAGTTATTGTCTCTAATGGGTTCTCTGGCGACCCGTCTAGGAGCACACGTTCCTCTGAGAGTCTGAGACCTCTCTGCTTGGCTGTGAAATCAGCGTTGACCAAGTTGACATAAACGTCAGAGATTGGCTCAATGATTCCCTTTGTGATCATGGCTCGGAGTAGTCTTGTGTCGAGATCGTCAGTGGCTCTTGCTGAGGTGTATGAGACTTTCACGTTCTTCACACCGCTTCCTCCAGCAACTAGTTGAACCGCAAGCCGTCCTAGTTTCTCAGCTAGTATCACATATGGTTTCAGTTCGGTTAGAACCTGCATATACAATATGCTGTTAGCTAGCTTGATCAAATATCAAAACAAGAGCAAAGCTATGAAATATTTTAATTGGAATCTGACAAGAGCAAAGCTATGAAACAGTTATTCTTATTTCAGTCCTCAATAACTGCTCTATAACCAGCTCTAATCTGCTACATTCAGTCCTCGACTAGCTAAAAACCTTTTCGAAGCTTATCAGAATCTCAATAAACATTAAGTGTCTAAGATGTTTGCAATTTTGATTAAATTTTCGAATGTTATGAAGAACAAAAGAACTTGTGTTTTGTACTAGCACAGACCAGTGCTTACCTCAGCAGAAACCATAGGTGCATTGACTGCAGTAGCAGCAAGCTCTCCATTAAGAGCTCCAACAACAGCTTCAGCAATTTCGATGGCAACTCCTTCCTGTCAAAGCCAAAAAAAGCCACTTAAGTAACAGAAGCCAAACAACAAAAACTTGATTAAACTGTCGAATTGCAGACCTGGGCCTCCATAGTACTTGCTCCGAGATGAGGTGTCACAGTGACCCTCTCGTGCTGCACTAGCTTGCTGTCTTTAGCCGGCGGCTCTTTAGTGAAAACATCAAGTGCAGCCTGAGCAACAATACCAGAATCCAAGGCTCTCACTAAAGCGTCTTCGTCAATGACACCTCCACGCGCAACATTGACGATGCGGACTCCTTTCTTCATTTTGGCAAAGGTCTCGTCGTTCATGATTTTCGATGTAGCTGGCGTAAGAGGCATGTGCAGGGAGATGAAATCTGCGGTGGCCAGGGCTTCATCGAAGCTCACCAGATCGACACCAATGGCGTGGGCACGGTCTGCTGGAGCATAGGGATCATGAGCAATGACACGCATGCCAAGACCTTTAGCCCTACGAGCAACTTCAGTCCCAACTTTCCCGAATCCCAACACTGCAAGGGTCTTTCCCACAAGTGAAACACCCACATACTTGTTCCTCTTCCACTCTCCTACATTACAAACAATGTTTATAAACAAGATTCTTCAGGGGAAAAAAACATCCACACATACACACAAGAATCATCAAAACTTATATTCTTCACAAAGGAAAGATCCAAATCTAGATTTTCTAAAATGAAGATTGCATCAATCACATATATCTAAAGACCAAATAGCAACAACATAATGAAAGTATGAAACATAAGGCTTGATTTTCAAAATTGACTCACCAGCCTTAACAGAGGCATCAGATTGAGCAACGTTCCTAGCCATGGAAGCCAAAAGAGCGATTCCGTGCTCAGCGGCAGCGATCGTGTTCGCCGTCGGGGCGTTAACGACCAAACACCCAAACTCCGTCGCTGCACTCAGATCCACGTTATCGATCCCGACACCAGCGCGTCCAACGACCTTGAGCCGTCCACGAGACGATTCAAACACTTCGCGGCCAACTTTGGTCCCACTCCTAACGATCAACGCATCGCAGAGCGAGATCTTCGTGTTTAGCTCTTCAGGAGTCATGTTGTAAGAGCAATCGACGTTAGCGAAATCCTCTAGGAGCTTAACACCAGCGTCTCCGAGCTTCTCGGCGACGAGGATCGTAGGCTTAGATCCGTCTCCGGTGGTGCAGGAGACGAGAATGAGACGACGGTGAGGAGCATCGCGGTTGCGATAAGGGAAAGCGACGGAGATGGCGGATGGGAGAGGCGATCTGGAGGAGAGAGTTAGGCTCTTGAGAGGATTTGTGGCGACGGAGATCGCGGAAGATGCGGTGGCGGCGGCGGCTGACATTGCTACCGCTTTTGAGAAGAGTGAATGTGTTAAAAAGTGTAGAGAAAGAAAAAGTTGGTGGCACGAGGGTTAAAGAAGCTACGTTGATGGGTTTTTATACCCGGTTTAGTAGTGGTTTGGTGTGTGATGTGATATTGTTGTTTGTTGAATATAGTGACGGAATCTCACGCGCGTTAAAAGAAGGAGAAATAGAAGAAAAAAAACATTATTATATAAAATGGAAAGGACTAAAAATTAGTATAAGCTATGATAAATATTAAAATAAGTATAATGATTAAAATATGTTATAATATAAGGTGTTGCGCGTGTGATTCACTTTATATGGGTGAGAATATGTTTTGTTTTGTTGTAATTTCCAAGCGTTTCGGCGAATAGAGTTGCATCTATTTACGGAAAATTATATTGGCAACTTTGATTGAAAAGTCAAATTTAATTTAATTGTTACAGAGATCTTAAATCTGCAAGTATATTTATCGCCCAGAAAGTAAGATCTTGAACCTTCAACGTGGTGGGGTCTTATGATGTCGGAAAGAACACTGCTGCGAAATTTGCATAATGCATCTTTTTAAAAGTTTATTACTGATAAAAAATTGTTATAGGAACTGTTAAAATGAAAAAAAATGAGCATTATACGAGTAAATTTTATGAGTCTAACCCAAATAGCAAGAAAAGATGCACTAATTGATAAACGAGTTATTCACTAGTGATAAAAATAGTTAAAAGACTTCAAATTTGAATTGAATTGGACTAGTGACTTACGAAGAACACTCAATTTTTATGGCAAGTTGTTCGTTTGTGTCAGCTTAAACAAAACAAAAGTAATGTTATAATTGTACAATAACTTTATTTTGTTGTTGGTCAAATTTCACAGCATTTTTGGTATTAATATGTTACTGATGGAGAATATTAGAAAGAATATACTATTACTGATAATAATTTGTGGCACGTGAAACATTTTGTTTTTGTGAGAGTTGCAACTGCTTAAAGATGCATTGTGTTTGGTAGGTCGATCTGCCATTAATTAACCCCTTAAATACTATGCAAGCCACGGGTGCTTTATAGACTGTTGAATTTTCATATCTAAACCTTTTTTGGTTTATCTTAGAGCTTCTCCAAAAAGAACCTCAATTTTGAGGTTTCATCAATTTCAAATTCGAGGTTTCGTGTCTTTCTCTCCAAAAGAAAAATCTCAAACTTAATTTTACATATTGCATTTAAGTCCTTACTATTTTTCACAATTAAATAAATCTCTTAATTTTTGTAGATAATATAAGACATACCTCAAATAATTATTAAACCAATAAATAATTACTAAATTAATATTTTTATTTTAATTTAAAGTCTTTCTTTTAGTTTAACATGTGAAAATTAAGTTTATATTTACAAAATATATTTTTTATGTACTAAAATGATGAAATTAAAAAGTTAATAAAGATATTTGTGAAATATTATTAATTGAAAGGATGAAAGTGCAAAAAAAAAAATGAAACCTCAAAATTTGAGGTTTTGAGATTTCTTTTGGATGAGAAAAAACCTCAAATTTGAAATTTTGAGATTTCTTTTGGAGATGCTCTTATACAAATTTATCGGCTTTACCTTTTGTTGAATGAAATTAAGGATCACACCAAAAACAAACGATTAGTTTATTTTCTTACAAATGTGGAATATTACCTTCTTTCAAAAAGAATTATCTTTTGGAAAATTTCCAAATATATAATGGGTGTATGCATAACACAATATTGTTGGGATACTATTTGTGAAATACTATAAACTACTTAGCTTTGGTCAGTGAATCCAAACAAAGATAGACAACAAAAACATAAAAAAAAAAAGAAAACTTAATTGTCCATATCAATTTTATTTCAAACACATACAAAAGTTCAACAGATTGTTGTCTTAAATCTAAGCATTAATGTATTACCATTCCATATCCAATAAGCTTCACACAGTTCTCTAGCCGAAATTGGAAAGGTAAGCTTGTGCTAAAGAGAGACCAAGCTGAACTTGAGCCTCGGTGGTCAAGTGAAGGTTATCAGGCTTTAGCTGCAACCCCTTAGCATCTACACATACCACATTGGATAGTTTTAGACCCAACTGTGCTTCTCTTACCTTATCCATGTATCCTCCTCCGGACGCTATCGCCACCTGATTCAAACCAACCCACACATAAAGTAGCAATATAAACCATACCTTACTACAAGTTTACAACATCATATAGCTTAATATACTCTTTGTTACAATCACATAACCTTACATTTACATATCCTTTACACAATAGGTTAGTGATTTTTCAAAAATAATAACATAGTTTAGATGTTTATATAGTGACCTGAATAATGGGAAGAGAAGGAAGGTTGAGATCATGACGTAGGTTTTTAATCAAACGGTCCATATTGCTGCCGTAACTCTCGGCGTCGTGGATGTTCGACACGTCACTCTCTCCTTGATACCAAAGCATGGCTTTGATCTCACCGCCGCGTTTTCTACTCTCTTCCGTTCTCTTAACCATCGTCTCGTACAAGTGTTCCCCACGCGCCCACTCTTTTATCGCCGTGCCACCTGACGCGCACGGCACGAGCCCGATCACATCAGAATCTGACGTCATCGTCCGATTCTTCACGGCGTTAGCGAACGCCATGCCAGGACCTACGCCGCAGACTTTTCCGGTGTCGATATCGACGTGAAGTGGCTCACGCGCTTCCTCCCACCGTAGATCTGCGGTTAGACGGAGGATCGATGATGATGGTGCGCATTCTGGTGGTACGATTTTGTCCCATACCCAGCGGTTGTGGTGGTGGTCTTTGATTACGCCGCCGCGTCCGGCCATGTTGCTTTGGCCGGAGAGGATAAAGATCTGATTTGGTGATTGAATCTCATTTGTGTCCGTGTTTGAAATATTAGATCCTCCTTCCATTTTTTGGTATCTTTAATAATTTAGAGTGTAACTTATTGTCAATTAGATCACATCTCACACTATATCTAATATATGTAGATAAGATGAATTTTTAGGGGGTGTTATATTGGATGATAGATTTTAAAGAAGTTATTAAAGTACAATCTATTGTTATTCGATAATAGGTTCAAAAATAACTTTTAAATATATTGTTATTTGTTCTTATATTTAAAATTTCATTCATTAATAGAGTTTAAATCTAGTGTTATTTGCAAACTCCAAATTAAAAAAGTTTAAAATCCATTGTTATTCAATTAAAGATTGTGTTATTCAAGTTCGAGAACTTTTCATTCTAAAATAATCATGTAAGGATTTGATTCAACATCAATTTCATGGGTAAATAATAACAATCAAAATTCAAAACTATTTCATGAGATTTTTAAATGCTATAATCATTAACAATCCAAATATCTATCACAAAGAATATATTTTTTTCCTCTATTAACATGTATATCCTAAAAAGCTAATTTTATCTTCTTTCTTTCTTGTTTCACCCGACTGGCTTCCAAAGTTTTACGATAAAAAAATTCTTCTTTTTCTCTTCTGTTTATATTTTGTTTTTTAGATTTGTTTAGACCTAGTGTTAAAAAAGTTTAGATTATACGTGTTTTAATTTTTGAACTTTAGCAAATCAAAGTTTCAAGATAAACATCATACGAAATATAGTTGTTCTATGAATCATTTAACATTGGATTTGTCTGCTTATATCATATTGACTTACAAATACACCGTTATAGATCTCTAAAGTTTTAAATTTTTTTCCACTTTAGATTGTAAGTTTATTTTTTAAGAATGATTTATTTTTTAAGATATCTTACCTAATTTGAAATCTAAGAGAGTTGATTTAAAATACAGATCCAATAACACCCCTTAATGTTTTGTGATGAAAGTTTGGTGAGACATGAAGAGTTTAGTTTAGTGTAAGAGATGAGTCATAGCTTGGTTCGGTTTGTGCTGTATAGTCTGTACTTTGATAGAATATATATATATTTTTTTGGGTAAATTGCAGTACCGTTCCTGAGTTTTGAAATTTTTAGAAGGGTCGCACTCTAAATAGAAAAAATTGGCCGATTTTACATTTTTTTTTTAAAAAATGGGCCGCTTTTCATACCAATTTTTTTAAAAAAAAATTGAGCCGCAAGCATGGGCTTGTCCCGCTTGTGCTGAGGACCGCCCCCGGTAAATTGTAGAGTTTTACAATAGATCAAGCAGATGTAAAAGCAAAAAAAGAGTTAGAGATAGTAGAAATAGAATACACAGCTTACACAGTTACATGACAGTGAGTAAAGTAAGGGTACATATCTAAAACACAACACAAAAGGAAATTTACTTTCTATATTGCCAAGGATTTAGGCTTACGACTTGAAAGAGAACAAACTAAACACAAAGTTTCTCTAACACTTGCACCACTTCTTTCATGGAAGGTCGCTTTTGAGGCAAGGAAGAGACGCATTCAATCCCTAACTTAAACCACGCCATTGCAACATCCTCGTCGCGGGCCACATCGCTCCTAATTGCACTGTCGATCAACCTCAAGAACCGGCCTTTCTCCTCGGCTTCAGAACCGGGTAGTAACTCCGACCACTGATCTACATCTTGATCGACCGAGAAAAGTTTGCCTGTAAGAAGCTCTAAGAGTATGACACCAAAGGAATAAACATCCCACTTATGGTTCGGTTTCTCGGTCCTAGACCATTCAGGTGGTTGATAGTTCGGAGAAACCGAAGTTGGTCCAGTGGCGTGAGGCTCACGCGCTTCCGATGTCATGAGACGGTCTAGTCCTAGATCAGTGATGACGGGCTCGTTATCAGCGTTCAAAAGAATGTTATTGGGCTTGATGTTACCGTGCACGTGTTTCTTCTCGTTGATGTAAGATAGTCCACGAGCTATTCCTTTTGCTATCTTGAGCCGTGCCTCGAAACTAAGTGGGTTTTGCAACGTTAATGTAGACGTGCTTGAACTTGCCTTGGCTGTTTGTTAACAAGAAAAGAACATTAAAATTAAAAAGTGCTAACATGCGCTAATTAATTGGCGTATTTTAGAGAACAGAGAACTTACCGGCGGCGAAGAAGCAGAGGAGGCTACCATTGGGAACATAATCGGAGATTAAAAGCTTCTCGTCGTTTCCCCAGCAAAACCCACGAATCCTCACGAGATTTGGGTGTCGAAGCTTAGCGATGGCACGAACCTCCCTCTCGAACTCTTTAGGTTTCGCAGCCGCGCAATTCTCCGTCTCGATCCGCCGCACTGCGAACGCCGTGCCGTTCTCTAGCACCGCCTTGTATACGATTCCGGTCCCTGTGGTTCCCAGTATGTAAGCAGACGCCTTTAGTAGTGTGTCTAGATCAAGCCTTGTCTCGCCGTCTACTGTCGTAAGCTGAGTTTGTGCGCTCTGTTTCAGACGCCCACCATCTGTTCGATTAAATGCCTGAACGGGTTTTTGATTCTCAACGTCGCTTTCCGATGTCGATGTCGATGTCTCGTCGTATCTTCTTCCGTTTAAGATTATACACGAACCGCATGCCGTTTTCGCTTCTGGTGATTCTGTGACATTGACCTCCGTGACGGCTTGTTTAGATTGTTGGTAATTCGATTTCTTCTCTTCGTTTTTCTCAAGACACTTTTTGAAGAAGCTGATTGTGCTTGTTTCTGTGTAGCTTCTGCGTTTCTTGACTTGGTGGACGTAGAGCAAGAACAGACCCATGAGGGATAGACCAGCTATGACCGCGACAGTGATTCCGGCAATGGTGCTTGGCTTTACCTTGCTTTGTTTTTCTGACTGGTTTGATGATTGTGTTGAAGGGTTTGTTGGTGTTGAGCTTCTAGGCTTGACAGCAATGGCTGGTGAAGTGTTTTCAGGGATACTTGGAGGGTTTGAAAGTGTAGAAGGAATCGAACAAAGGGTCTTCAATGGCTTCCCACATAACTCTACGTTACCATAGAAAGACTCTTCCTTTTGGTTAAGTAAAGGTAGAGAGCTAGGGATTGTGCCTGTTAAGTTGTTGAAGGAGAGATCGACTGTGGCGTTTGCTGGAAACTTCTCTGCAAAGCTTGGAGAAATGACTCCGGAGACATTGTTGTGTGATAAGTTCAAGTAAAGCAAGCTTCTTCCTCCCAAGGCCAGAGGAAGAGAACTGTTCAGAAGATTCGAAGAAAGATCAAGAACTTGTACTGCTTCAAACCCACCTGGAACATCACCTGAAAAGTAATTCTTTGTTAAGGAAACAACCGTTAGATTCTTGAGAAGTGAGAGGCTAGGTGGAATGTTCCCAGTGAATGCATTAGCAGAGAGATTCAAAAGCTGGAGACTAATGACATTGTTGATACTCTTAGGCAATTCACCAGAGAGATTGTTGCTTCCAAGGGAGATAATCCGAAGCTCGGGGGCGTTGAAGACCGAATCCGGGAGTGACCCGTTGAAGAAATTGCTCGACAGGTCCAAGGTACTTAGATGAGGAATCGAGAACAGGTCAGGAGTGACAGAACCAAGAAGGTGTTTGCTTGGAAGTACCAAGCTTGTGACTCTATACATGTCTGGTGTGTTAGGCTTCCCAAGCTCTGAACATGTGACTCCTGTCCACAAACATGGTGTTTCATCATCATAGTTCCAGTTGTGTAGAACGGAGAGTGGGTCACTGAGGATTGAGTATTTGAAAGAGAGCAAGAGAACACCATCATTGTTAAGAGCTTGGAGTTGTGTGGGGACAAGAAGAAAGTGGAAGAGAAATAATGAGAAGAGATTGCTTCTGTTGAAATTCATGGCTTTGCTAAGTTCTTTGGTATCAATCAACCTCTCTTATCATTACACATGGCTCTACATATTCATAAGAGAGTAGAGAGAGAGAGAGATATGAGAGAGAGGTTGAACCACTGCAAGTAATAGTTGTTCTGGTCACCAAATCTATGTGGTATTGGAGCAATCTTAGATGATGAAGTAGAGAGAGAGAGAGAGAGAGTTTTAATGAGAAGTTGATGAAAGAAGCTTTTGACTAGACATGGGACAAGGTGTAGAATCAATGATTCTTGGTGGTCTTTATTCATATGTGTGAATAAGAGAAGCAGCCAAAAGAAAGAACTATTCATTTCATGGGAGAGAGAATAATTATTACCGTTTGGTTTTTGGGTTATTCATTATTTTTCACAAGAAAAAAATGTAGAAAGGTTAAAAGGGAATGATTAATCACCGACCATAAGTGAGTAAGGATTAATAGTACACATCTGGAACGAGTTATTATAAGTTTCTTATAACTTAGTACATTGTCTTTTCATAAGTTTATTATAAAAGAAAAATATGTTTACCAAAACAATAGGATTCATCGTGTGAAATGAATTATTAAATCAAAAGACAAAAACAAGGGACACCAAACTGACATGTCAGTTATCCTCATCTTCAATTATTTAAAATTTTATATAATTATTCTAACAAAAAATATATAACTAACAAAAATGATATATTGACCACGCAGAGTTTTAAATTTGTGTAACTGTGTTAAGTATTTACAAAACTAAAAAAAATAGATGACAAACTGGTTTTTTGGTCTTGCAAATAATTTTGTTTAGTTCTATATCAGACTAAAACTTAAAAGTTGAAAGTAAAATCATATAATCAAAGAAAAAAAAAGATATTAAAAATATGAAAGCCACATGTGGAAAGGCTAGTGGCTGCATCGCTTTCAGTGAAACCGGTAGGCGAATGTATAAAACAGATAACAAAGGACCAAGTGGTCCATCTTACTTGGATCCTCCTTATAGTTAAACAAGATTCAAGTTTATATAAGAAACTAATAAATATGTGGATATTATATATAAGAAAGAATTTACATGATAAATAAATAATATTAGAGCAATGTGGTCATTATTTATGTAATCGCTGGAGAAAATTCGGAGAGTGATCGTTCGTTAAAATACTCACATGTTCATGATATGATGGGAATTAAATCTTTGTCCGTTTTAAAAACACACAAGATATGGTTTTTGGACTTAAAGTATAAAATACAATTTATATAAAGTATATCAATCTTGTGGAGTTAGACTTGACGATCACGGGTTCATGTCGTTTACTCGATCTCTTTGTATTCTTTTTTTTTATTCCTTTTTTTGTTTTTTTATGTTTTCTAATTATGTTTTTTTCATTTCTATCTTGAGCCCAGTGCAAATGTCTCATCTATGAAAATACTATTTGATTTTGGGTGTTAATAAGTGGCAATGATTTTTAATGCACTTTTTAGATCATCAATTTGAAAACATCATCATATCATTCAATCAAAAAAAATCCTTAAGATTTAGCTTTCTTGAAATTATAAAAGCTAGTTTTGTCTTTTTTATAGAAAATCATATAATTATTTGGTAGCTATTTGAGAGTTGTTTATGAGTTTATCTATAGTTAGACTTATAATCAATAGATAAAGTTTTAATGAATTTACAACCATTGAATGATTTGTTTTTATTGTCGAAAAATGCTTATAAGCCCATGTGAATCTCTATATTATCCACACCAGTAATTATTATAGGCCTATATATGACCCATTATTTCCTCTCAAGTTGAATGATGTCAACTTTTTTCGTTTTACAAAATTGATTAAAACTTTACACAAAAGAAATATTTTATGAATTTGACTATAAATACAAAATAGATACATAAACTAAATATATATATATATATATATTTGAGGGTTTAAATGCATATCTTAATTTCGCCGGGCTATCTAGCGTAGTCCAAAATAAGTTATCACGTACAAAATTATACATAGAGTAACACCAATCTGTTTGACAAAAAAAAAAAAAAAAAGAGTAACACCAATCTTTGACCATTACATGTTAACAGTACACCCCAATAAGGAAATAAAGAAAAGTTAGGTTAAAATATGATGTGTGAAAATGTATAGGGACTCTAATTCTTCAATGGCTGTTGAGTAAATATGCTTATACGCATCCTGATTAGTTATTTTTGACTAATATTTCAATTAGGTACCAATTGAAGAAAATGGCTAGCAAAAATGCAAAATCATAAGTTCATTACGTTAGAGATGTTTCGTGGGTGATTTAACAAATAACGTTGATTTTGTATAATATTAGAGCATATCTATTAGTGTTTCTTAGCAGGTGAGACCCATTAAATAGTTAATATCTGGATCTTATATTTCCTATTTAAGATCCAGATCTTAACTATTTAGTGGGTTCTTTGGATACGTGGCGACCATTGATTGGTGCGTTTTTAATTATTATTATTTTTTTTTAACTAACTGTTCATGGGTCCCAATGAATAGTTAAAATTTTTTGTGGTTTTTCTATTGGACATGGTCTTATATGTTCATTAATTCACGTGTAATTTTAAAGTTAGCGTACGTGTCGGTGTCATATTTAAACAAAATAAAAAATGTAAATAAAGAGTGTCAATGTGTCATCAAGCAAAAAATAGCATAAATATTGGTAAAAAAGTCTGTGGAACTTTCCATTCCACTTGTAACTATTTTACAACTATATTTCTAGGGGTATTTATCACAACAAAACCATTCCTGAAATTTTGGTAAATATGAAAGTTATTTGGTGTAATATCAAAAATAGTTATATCCAACCAACTCATATATCTAAAATATCAAATAATAATCTCTTTAATAATTCGAAAGAGAAGCAAACAAAATATGCCAGAAAAGATAATGAATTATTGATTTTGAAACCTGAATAGTTCTCGCCATACCCTCTGGTCTTGTCTAAAAGAAATTATCATTTACCACTTAAGACGTGTGTCTTTTATCTACCAACTACGCATCTTGACTAATATATATATATAGCACCACCAAATGTGCATGCACATATATATATATATATATATATATAAAAAATAATTTCATTAGTGTACTTATGACTGTTATCACATTTAATTAGTCCCTCCTAATCTAACCTACCACTCACTTTAATAAAATATGACAACACTAAAAAAAAAGATACGTATTGTAATCAAACCAAAACACTAACATCAAGTTCCTCAACCACCACACATTGTTAACGAATTTTCTTTAAAAAAAACATAAGGACTTTAAAACATCAAACAAGTACTTCGATTTAAAAAAAAAAAATCCACCAAAGACGTTTTTTATAACTCAATATATTATTATATCGTTTACCATATATTCCTCATGAAAAATAAACGACAAACCATATGCAATCACAAACAAACATAATTAAAACGACCGGTGATTTTTAGTCTTATGTCGAAAATAAACTCATGCCTCGAGTTTACTTCCTTGGACATCAACAACGAACCTATAACGCACATCGTTCTTCTCAAGCCTCTCCATCGCAGTGTTCACATAATCCATCTTCACAACTTCTATCATCGAACTTAAACCCTTTTCTTTACAAAACTCAAGCATCTCTTCTATTTCCTTCATGCTCCCTATGAAACTCCCCGTTATCACTTTCCTCCCTAATCCAAAAAAAAACAAAGTAACTATTAACCCTAAAAAAACAATCTATATCTAATCATTAACTCTATTATATAGTAATTTGGACTCACCAAGCATAACCATAGGAGTTAGAAACTCCATTGGATTGTTGATAACTCCCATTAGAATAAGCTTACCATCAAGCCTAAGCAATGGCAAGTAAGGCTCAAGGGCATGATGGACAGGGACAGTGTCTATTATGTAATCAAGTGAATCAGACAATTCATTCATCTTTGTTTGGTCTGATCCAATGACGTAATCATCGGCTCCTAGATCTTGTAATGCCTCTTCTCTCTTCTTGTTTGATGAGCTTATGACTGTCACATGGTGACCCATTGCTTTGGCTATTTTCACACCCATGTGACCTACTCCACCTAGCCCTAGTATGCCTCCTCGTAGACCTGGCTGTTTTAGACCAAAGTGGCTTAGTGGACTATACACAGTCACACCGGCGCAGAGTAGTGGTGCAGCCTGCTCAGCCGCCATTCCTTCTGGAATCTTCACCACAAACCTAAATAGAAACAGAGCATTTTAGCTATAAATGCCCTAACTTGCGTCTCAAGAAACCAAAACATAACACCATATACGTATCTATTCGAGACTATATAGTTTTTTTTTTATTATTAAACTAGGAGGTTCTGGGCCGAAACCCATAATCCCCATAGGTCCGCGATCAGCCTTTGATAATACCAATTAATGGCGTAAATCATCGCTCCAAACGCGGTTCGAATTCAGGAACACAACATCACCAACGACTGCGCTTAACCGACTGAGCCAACCTGTCGTTGGTGATACTATATAGTTTTGATATTGAAATATTAGTTTTGATGGGTTTGCTGTAAATCTTTATTAGTAGTTGGTATTTACAAGAAACAAAATTGTTAGGTGAAAGTTGACAAAATATAGTTAGTTGAATAACACCAAGCTTATGAATTAAATTTCAACTTATATATATATTAATACCGATTAATTCAATAATACGAAAAACTGAAATCATTCATGAAATAGTTAAAGATTGTTAGGTTTAAAATTCCGAAATGAAAACTAAATACTCAAAATAAAAAAAAATAAAAATAATTAACTAATAAATTTAATATCAAGCGTTATATAGTAAAGAAAAGACAAAAAAAAAGTAAAAAAGAAAAGTAAGAAACTTTTACTTTTGGTTAACGACGGTGGCTCTAGCAAAGCCACCTTGTGTAGGTTGACCATCAAAGTAAACATCATTATAACTCCAAATCTTCTTGGAACAATACTGTTCAAGATCTCTCTCACATGGGCTACACCCTCCACAACATCCAACTAGACAACCAACTCCTACTATGTCCTTTACGGTGAACTTGCTCACACCTGATCCTACCTCCACAACTTCTCCTACAACCTCGTGACCAGGCACCATGGGGTAGTTAGACATGCCTAGATCGTTTTTGGTCTGGTGGAGATCTGTGTGGCAGATCCCACAACATATGATTCTTATGTATACATCTTCTGGTCCTGTCTCTCTATATCATCAAGAAACCCTCTTATTTGATGTTAATTATATTGAGAATCAAGAAACAGAAACAATATTTTAAAGATTGTGAAGAAGAAGAAGAAGAAGAAATAGGGATTGAACCTGAGAGTGTAAGTGTAAGGAGAGAGTAAGCCTGATGGGTCTCTTGCAGCCCATCCTGTTGTTTCTCTCTCTACCTCCGTTTTACCCATACTCTGTTTCTCTCTCTCTCTGTTTTCTTTGTTAGTGATGCTTCTTGTTCTTGTTTTAGCACTGATTATATATAGAGAGAAAAAGGTGGAAATAATTTAGTGTGAATATGTGTATATTGTTGACATGAATAAATAATTAGTCAAAGGTTTTATTCCTTTATTGGCTGGAATTACTTCTAGAAAATATATTCTTTCTTCTTTTTACACCGCTCACTTTTATTAGAAAAAACATTTCTGTGAGAAAAATTTAGAACCTAAAACACCTTTATATTTTTTAAAAATCAGTTTATAAGAAGCATGTAATTCTAAACATGATTTTATTTTATTTTTCTTTATCAATTTAGAAGTCGAAATATTCAAAAATTAAATGATAAAGAATGATTTTTGTCACTTTTTAAGTTTTTCAACCAAAAATACAAATAAACTTGTTAGCTTTTAAAAAGGAAGAAAATCCAATTCTGATATGGACAAGTCAGCTACAGGGGGCCCCACGGGGGTTGGTGAACAACCATTGTGGGGTCATATCGTCTGTTGCTCGGTATAAATCAACGACACGGCTTTATTGGGCCACGTGTGGGCCATTGACACTGACATGTAACTATAACTTTTGGCGGCCCATATAAACTTTGATTACTTTCCTTGGGCTGTTTATATGCCATTTGCCCCCAATAAAGTATTGTATAAAAGTTTGTTGGGAGATACCATTTGAATTACATTTCACAAAATTATTTCTAAACATTCAAAATTAAATCCAAATAAATTTTATCTACACAATTCTACCCCTTAATATTATATCCTAAATACTAATTAGCGAACCCAAATGAAAAGATTTTAATTTTGATAATTTTTTAAAAGGTAAACTTTGAAATGGTGTAAATATGTAAAAAAATTGAATTAGATAGAATTTTGTAAAAAAAGGGAAGAAAGTGAATAGTTTTGTGAATTGATTTAATTTATTTATTCGATTAGTAATAAAGATACAATAGTGCACTTGTACTTGCATACATTCAAATGTTCAATAATTGCAAGTCAATAAGTTATAGAGAAATTCACAAAATTACGCCATTTCAATTCTCCCTTCACAAAATTACACCTAATTCAATATTTTCACGAATTTACACATTTTCAAAATTTTAAGAGTTTGATTTACTTTTTTAAAAATTACCAAAATTAAAATCTTTTCATTTGTGTTCGCTAATTAGTGTTTAGGGTATAATATTAAGAGGGTTTATTTGGATTTAATTTTGAGTGTTTAGGTGTAGTTTTGTGAAATATTTTTGAAATGATGTAGTTTTGTAAAATGTAATTCAATTGGTGTAGTTTTGTGATTCTCCCTAAGTTATATACCACATTTTATTCATAAATTTATATTTGCGTATGAAGTGACGTAACTATTCGGTGCAAGATTTGGTGAGCAACATCTTACTTTATGAAAGATTTTGTCTTTTACATGAACCAACTTGAGAAGACCATCATTTAAATCCTTATTAAACATGTGAACAAATTTTTTTTTTCCTATGTTTGATACTCTCATAAAAACAGATTTTATTGGCTATACATATATATATATGGATGGCTGTTGTATTTATGATCTCCAAACATAACAGAGACATTTTGGCCAGATTTCTTCATTAAATGGTTAGGTCTAACAATATAATGCACAAGTTGCAAAAATGAAAAACCAATTACAACGAAACCTTAAAAATCATATTAAAGTAGTGAAATATAGAATAATAATAAAATGGAGATAATACGGTTGTACGTACTTGTAGTAAAATTACCATGAACTAATATAACTTGTTGTCGATGCCAACATGTCCTATAATAAAAAACATTGTTGAGATAAATGGTTAATTTCATCATGTAATAAGAGTATGTCAAAATATATAACATAGTAAGTAAATATAATGAATCATGAATGCTATATAAAATATATGTTTTTGCCCACTCGTTACAAATTGATAATAAATACAAAATCTTGTAATCTCATAATCGGGTTTCCATGAATCGTCGTGCCATGTTTGTTATATTTTATTTGATTTGATATTATTAAAGGAAATCTTGATAACATATGAGATCTTTTATGTAGTATATAAAGAAACGATCGCACCAAAAAAAACTTCATGACCAACAAAAATTAAAACATTATTTTTTCTTCTGGATGCAAAGTCGGTGGATAAAAAAACATTAAAATACTTAAAAAATTATAGATAAAAAATGGATTGAGCAACTTGTATCCTCGTTATCTTCTCTTAGCAGTGGTTAATATTTGATATTGTAATGGCCAAACTCTTTTATTGGATCCTAGTTTATGGACTTGTTTGTTACATTCGACACGTTAGATTCTTTATCATGCGTTTTTTGGAGTTGTAATAATAGCCTCTAAATATTTTGGAGTTATTATTACTCCCATCTACTTCACATTAACACCGTATATTAAATATGTGATTATAACATTAGTCATTACAAAAAACAAAAATGACACTTTTGAGGATATAGATTTTTATGATAAAAGACATGCAAATTTGCGACAATTTGTCGGTTTGATTTATATAGATGAGCATGCTTAATCAAATTGAAATCTAGTTTTTAATGTGATTAAGTTTGAAATTCATGTAAAAGATTATTTGTGGACAAATAAAATCAAATAGTTAAGATATATTATTTGTTTCTTGATTAATGGATTAGTAGAATAACGTGATAAAAGAAAACGCGTAAAATAATAGACAACCATCTCCTCCAACAGTCTCACTCACTCACTAATATATCTTCAGAGACCAAACCCACTTTCTATTATCTCTCTCCGTAAACATCAATGGCGGATAAGTCTACCTTCTTCGTACACTTAAGCTTTCTTCTTCTTCTTATTCTAATGTTGTCTATTACAAGAAACTGCGACGGAGTTAGAAATCCGTCACGGCGTTTATCGGAGAGGAAGTTAATGGACGGTAAAGATCTCTCGAGACCTCTCAAGCTTACGTTTAGTGGGCCGTCTCGTAACTGGACAGACGCTATTCCCATCGGAAACGGCCGCCTTGGAGCTACGATTTGGGGCGGCGTCTCCTCCGAGACGCTTAACATCAATGGTAAAAACATTAAACGACGGCGTTTGCGTTTGCTTCTTCTGGTGTTGATTGGTTCTCACGCAACCACCCGCAAACGCAGCTTTTGCGGGCGATTGCGATTTATCGCGTTTGCAAAAATCACTCAAATCGCTTTATACAGTTTTACATCGTTTTGCACCACTTGAAATCGCCATATTTCAAAAGCTCCTTCACTCTAGCGTTTACGGTTGCGGGCGATTGCGATTAGTTCAAATAAATTTTTTTTTCAATAATATTAAAAAAAAATTTAGAAAAAAGAATTATTTTATCCATAATAATATTACAAATAATAATACTAAAAATGTATCTACAAATAAAAAAGTTTTGAATAATTATTTAGGTTTTTTCTTTAGTTTTCATAGTTATTATGTTTAATTTATGAGGAATTCACAAATCTACTCCTAATTTAATATTTTCACATATTTACATTCTTTCAAAATTTTAAAAGCTTGATTTAACCTTTAAAAAATTACCAAATTTAAATTTTTTTCATTTGGGTTCGCTAATTAGTGTTTAGGGTATAGTATTAAGGGGGTAGGATTGTTTGGGTAAAGTTTATTTGGATTTAATTTTGAGTGTTTAGGTGTAGTTTTGTGAAGTATTTTGGAAATAGTGTAGTTTTGTGAAATGTAATTCAAAAGGTGTAGTTTTGTGATTCTCCCTTAATTTATTATAATATATCATAATATATTACCTTTTATATATTTTCGAAAAAAATATATTATATATCATAGTTGTGACGATATATAATATAGTTGTGATGTTTGTAATTTTCAAATAATTTTGATAATTTTTAACAGCTAGTACAAGCGTTTGTCAACCAGTCAAAAATATCCCGCAAACGCAAAATCTTTTAACCGCTATACCAGTCGTACAAACCGCCTAATACCATAATTAACCGCCATCGCCAGCTTCAGCAATCTCCCTCAACCGCAACAGCAACCGCTGCGTTTAAACCAGTCGAGCCCTATAATAAATGCATTTTTTATTAATTAATTATTCTCTATAAAGATTATGTCAAGATATTAATTAATACTTACTATTGTTCCTCCGCCAAATAAATTTAACAAATTTTAGCATTGTAAGCAATATAACAGTGGACTATAGTATATAGTCTACACTTTGAGCATATTCTTAAATTTAATTACTTTGTGGTATAAAATGTGTCAAGGAGTCATATTTTCTATATAAAGAAGAACATTCTTTGAATCTTGGTTCTGTCTTAAAATAAGTAGATTATGTGTATCTCAAGTGTTTTGTGTTTGGTTTTGTGTTGATAGAGGACACAATATGGACTGGAGTTCCAGCAGATTACACGAATCCGAACGCGGCAGAAGCATTAGCACAAGTTAGGAAGCTTGTTGATGATAGACAATACTCTGAAGCTACTTCAGAAGCTGTCAAATTATCAGGCCATCCTTCTGATGTATGTTCTTGATTCTTCTTTTACTGCAATGTGTATATACTTTGGTTTCTTGATTTGTAAAAGAGTCTATTTTGTTATTGGTTTCTCTATAGGTTTACCAGATAGTAGGAGATTTGAATTTAGAGTTTGACAGTTCACATCGTAAGTACACTCAAGACTCTTATCACCGTGAGCTTGATTTGGAAACAGCGGTAGCTAAAGTAAGCTACTCGGTCGGGGATGTTGGATTCTCTAGAGAGCATTTCGCGTCTAATCCGGATCAAGTCATTGTAGTCAAGATCTCTGCAAGCACACCAGGATCTTTGTCTTTTAAAGTGTCTTTCGACAGCGAGTTGCATCATCATTCCGAGACTAATCCCAAGTCGAATCAGATTCTGATGCAGGGAAGTTGTCGTCCCAAACGTCTTCCTGTGAATTTGAAGAAAAGTATAAACGCGACAAACATACCGTACGATGATCACAAAGGATTGCAGTTTGCCGCGGTTCTCGAAGTAAGAGTAAGCAATGGTGGCTCTGTGTCTTCTTTAGGTGGCAAGAAACTAAGTGTTGAGAAAGCGGAATGGGCGGTTTTGCTTTTGACGGCTTCATCTAACTTTGACGGGCCTTTTACGATGCCTGCTGAGTCTAAGAGAGACCCTTCAAAGGAATGTGTTAACAGAATCGGAACAGTTCAGAAGTATTCATACTCTGACCTTTATGCTCGTCATTTAGGCGATTATCAGAAGCTTTTCAACCGAGTCTCTTTGAAACTTTCTGGTAGCTCAGAAAATAAGACAACCGTGCAAGCTTCTTCGACTGCCGAAAGGGTTCGAACGTTTAAAACCAACCACGACCCTTCGATGGTGGAACTTCTGTTTCAATATGGTAGATACCTGCTTATATCTTCATCAAGACCAGGAACTCAGGTGGCTAACTTGCAGGGCATATGGAACAGAGACATTCAGCCTCCATGGGAGTGCGTTTTCGCTTTTCTTGAAAATTTCATAACTTTGTTGATGTGTCACTAACTCCCTTCTTATGATGTATTTGCAGTGGTGCTCCTCACTTGAACATTAATCTGCAGATGAACTATTGGCATTCTCTTCCTGCTAATATCCACGAATGTCAAGAACCGTTGTTCGATTACATGTCTGCTTTAGCAGTCAATGGCCGCAAGACAGCACAAGTAAGTTTCTATCGTTGAGTGTATCAAAATCAGTAGCCACCTTATATAGAATGCATTTTTTGCTTTATATCACTTGAGTCATTAGTCTAATAGTCATTTTTGTGCGCCGTATAGGTGAACTATGGAGCTAGTGGTTGGGTGGCTCATCAAGTATCAGACATATGGGCGAAAACTTCACCGGATAGAGGTGAGGCAGTGTGGGCTCTCTGGCCCATGGGTGGAGCTTGGCTCTGCACACATGCATGGGAGCATTATACATACACAATGGACAAGGTAAGGTCCTCTATTTTTGTTTGGTATCACATCTGCTTTTTTGAAAATGGTACTATGTTTTCAACCTTGACTTTGTTTTGTTGATTTCTAGGAGTTTCTTGAAAAGAAAGGATATCCATTGTTGGAAGGATGTACGTCGTTTCTTTTGGACTGGCTGATCAAAGGTAAAGATGGTTATCTCCAAACAAATCCATCGACATCTCCTGAGCATATGTTTAAGGCACCTGATGGCAAACCTGCTAGTGTTAGCTACTCATCAACCATGGACATTGCCATTGTAAAAGAAGTGTTCTCTGCTATTGTTTCCGCCTCAGAGGTAACAAGGCCAATGAAGCTGCAGAAATAACGAAATGAAATCACATTACCTCATCGATATTGAGCTTTTGTCTTGTGGTTTATCAACAGGTTTTGGGGAAAACAAATGAGACTATTATTGGAAAAGTTATTGTTGCTCAAGCAAATCTTCCACCTACTAGAATATCAAAGGATGGTTCTATAATGGAATGGGCAGAAGACTTTGAGGACCCAGAGGTACATCATAGACATGTTTCACATCTCTTTGGCCTCTTCCCGGGTCACACAATCACACCTGAGAAGTCTCCAGAGCTTGCTAAAGCTGTGGAAGTATCCCTTAAGAAAAGAGGTATGTCTAAAACTCTTAGTCTCTCACAATTCCCATTATGCAATGTGTCATTGTCAAGGTGTCTTATATTGAAATGATCGATGCAGGAGAGGAAGGACCAGGGTGGTCCACCACTTGGAAAGCAGCTTTGTGGGCAAGGCTTCACAATAGCGAGCAGGCGTATCGGTTGGTTACACATATCTTTGATCTGGTGGATCCGTTAAACGAAAGGAAATATGAAGGAGGACTGTATAATAACTTGTTCACAGCACACCCGCCATTCCAGATCGATGCCAATTTCGGGTAAGCCAGGGACTATATTTAAACACACTATACCTTTAAGATATGTGGAATCTTTACATTTACACACCAATGTACTAAACCATGGATCCGGTCCGAGTCTCTCTCTTGTCTAAACCTACTCATTTTTCTTTTTGCAGATTCTCAGCTGCGGTAGCAGAAATGTTAGTGCAGAGTACAACAAAGGATCTGCATTTGCTCCCGGCCCTTCCAACGGATAAATGGCCAAACGGTGATGCGAAAGGGCTAAGGGCACGGGGCGGTGTGACGGTTAGTATAAGGTGGATGGAAGGGAACCTTGTGGAGTTTGGTCTTTGGTCAGAACAAGTTGTGTCCACCAGAATAGTATACAGAGGAATCTCGGCGGCTACCACATTGTTACCAGGGAAAGTCTTTACCTTTGACAAAGATTTGAGATGCATTCGGACAGATAAGTTCTAGATTGTAAGAGACACGAACTTGATCCTCATGTTTTTTTGTCATGTGCTTATGTTCATGTAATAGGGAAGAGCATTATTTTTTGTCCATCATTTCATGAGTTTTTTTGGGTTAAAAAATCATTCCATGAGTTATAAGCGGAAGTGTATCAATACGGTTACTAAATATTAACATGATTTATATGAGAAATTTTTCATAAACCTGTTACATACAGTTAATAGTAGTTGAGCAGCTTTGTTCAAAAGTAGTTAAAAACACCATCATAATTCATAGTAGACCTTCTTATTCTTCTTCTTCTCTTTGCCTTATGCTTCATTCATTATGCTCGATTTGCGCTAAACTTGGAACGTAAGAGCACACAATTGGGAAACCAAATCTGCTAGATTCTCCGAGATCAACCTCCATGTAGTATCCATCTTCTCCAATGATGTAGGCAATGTTGCGTCTTGGGGTCTCAGTATCTTGAAACCCTAAACCAAAGAGCACTGCGATTTTCTTGTCCTTGTCAATGAAGAAACTCCCGTGTATAATCGCTTGCCCAAGTCCAAAGTGTCGAAACACAGGTCTCATATCAAATGCTAAGAACTTTGTCCACGACACCGATTCAGGCTCAATCTTAGTTGTCACCCACACCTCCATCTTACATGAATCTGTACGTTGAAGCAACAACGCAATTTGCTCTTCTCTTACACAAGATAGAGCACGCCACGATTCTGGGTGATGAAAGGGAAGTTTCAGACCCGGTCCGAATCTCTCTCTTGTGAAATCAAAACAGAGCAAGTAATAATCCTGATACTCTTCTTCTTTCTCTTCTTCCCATTCATCATCGGTTCTACTTACATCTAGAGCAATCCAATAAGTATTCCCCTTCAAAGAAACGCCACGCCGATGATAATAGTCTATGATCAAACAAGATGTGACATCTAAAATCCTCCATGAATCAGAATCCAAGTCATAGATTTCATATTCTACAAGTGTGGTGTTAAATTCCGAAAACGTCAATATCTTTTGTCTACGACGCGAATCATACCCGAAACCATACCTATTTACGTATTTAGCGATTTTGTGATCAATAACAGTCCTAGGTTCGAACGACCTGGTTTGTCCTGTATAAGGATTCCAAACCACAAGCCTCGAGTAGTCCTCATTCACGCATAGCAATAACCCGTCGCAATGTAAGACATAAGAAACAATCATATGACTAAGTTTATCTATTTGCTTAATAGATAAATCACTAAAGTCACAATCTTTGTTTTGGAGATCATATCTCAATGAACAAACCTTTGAATCCATCATTATGAACCCCAAGAACTGTTGTTTTACTTCACCTTTACAAATCATTCGATGTTTGGATAAAACGTTCCATGTTTTGCAAGTAGACCTCACTGAGCTCAAAGATGTCAATGGAACCTTAGTTCGCCTCTCCTAAAAAGCCGAACTGGGGGAGGGACTAATGTTATGGGTGGGCCTAAGCCCACTCAAGCCTGGCCCATTCCAGAAGTTACCATGAGAACCCAGTGGGCCTTACTCGGCCCGCCGAAGTCAAAGTCCATCAAAGTCAAGGCCCACCGAAGTCAAGGCCCATTTGAAGGGAGCATGCGCGACAGTGACATCGGTACGGACCTGCCAAGACTGACACAGGTGACGTCTGTACGGCGATGCGGCACAGCCGACAGAGGTGTCAGTACGGACCCTGCAGAGCACAGAGGTCAGCCGAACGGGCATTAAATGCAGGAGCATGCTCGACACCCGCATTAAATGCAAAGCTGCGTTCGACAAAACAGCTTTCCGTATGTCGGGCATGCGCCGAAGAGATCCCGCCAAAAGAGCAAAATCCCGCCAAGGACCAGAGGCCTTCACTATAAATAGAGGATTCCGGCTCATAGCGAGGGATCCAAAATTTTGAGAGAGAACATATAGAGAGAAAATAGCAAGAAACATATACTTTCACTTCGACATTGTATCAAACAATCATTCAATCAATAAACAAACGAACTCCGAGTTCTTAATCATATTTTGTGTTCGGCACTTTATAGTTTCACATCGGCATTTATCATCATTCTCACTTCGGCATTACCTGTTCGTCCCCATTATCATTTAACGAGTTTTCCGACCCCACTTCTATAACAATCATCTCGGTTCGGTATCCTATCCCGAACCTCGTTTTAACATTTGGCGCCGTGCGAGGGGACACTTCAGGAAAAACTCTCACGCTTACGATAATTCACGAACAGCCCGAAGTCAAGAAGAGAATATCAACATTTCCAGCTACAATGACAAACCAAACAGAGAACGCTTCACACAGACCAATCGTCCTACAAGCTGCACTAGCCGAAGCACAGACATCGGCGATCCCAGTCGATCACACACCAATAGTCGCGGAATCGAGCTCCACACGCCAACGGCGGTTCGTACAACTCTTGTCGAACCAACCCGCGAACCAAGAGTCACCATAGCCATACCGAGTGCCGAGCCGACATTAGGCTGCCGAAGCTAGTCGCAACAGCCAAGACGGTCGATCAGAAATCGCCGAACTCCTCATCGGCCTAATGGACAAGGTGGACACCCTCACCAAGTCCACAAACGAACGATTCGAGGCGCTCTCGAGCGAAAGATCTCAAAATCCAAGACCAGTTGCCAACTTTTCGCCGAACATTCGGAGAAACTTGTTCGGAGGACCCTCGACGGACGCGACTCGATTCGCGACACGGCAAAAATCGGAACCATCGGTTTCTCGGCCCACGGACGGGACATCTCTACGGGACTCACGACCCGATGTCAATCTACAACACTCCGCAAGTTCACTCACCGGACCGCCGGACCTAACACTCATCGGCCGAACCCCGCCGTTCGCCAACCCCCGAGTTGCCGCGAACAACCACCTCTTCCAAGACGCACCAACATTCGCCCAAACCGGGAGGGATTACGAGCTAGAAAGAATGCGCCAAGAGCTGGCCGAGATGAACTCCCGAGTCCACGAGGCGACAAGCGCGGCACCCGAGATCGGCCGCGTCCTAAGAGAAGCACAAAATGTCCCCTTCACGTCGGACATCACGCGTTTCCGTATTCCGCACCCCGGGAAAATCACTATCCCGAAGTATGATGGGACGAAGGATCCCGTGCAACACGTTACCTCATTCACCATATCGATGGGAAGGGCACAGTTCGCACCCGAACTAAGGGACGCCGGTTACTGTCAGCTCTTCGTCGAAAACCTGACAGGAGGAGCACAACGATGGTTCAACAGGCTCATGCCGAACTCCATCAGAAACTTTCACGAGCTCCAAACCGTCTTCCTCAAACACTACTCCATGTACATCCACAAGGAGTTGTCCATCGCCGACACTGTGGAAGATGACGCGAGCGGAAGGAGAATCGCTTCGTGCTGTACGTCGAAAGATTCAAGGAGGTCGCCTCCAAAATAAAAGTGCCCGATGATGTCGCCATCGAAGCAACTGCGCAATGGGGTTTGGACCGAATCCCAATTCTTCCGCGAACTCACGACGAATTTGCCGAAGACTTTGGAAGACGCGTTGCATAAGGCGACGACGTATATCAAACGCGGAGGAAGACATTGCCGCGTTTAAGAAAAAACGAACGGCAAAGACCGTCCCAAAAGAAAAGGAGAAACAAGAGGAACACGGGAACCGCGACGACACTATGACGCGGAATACAAAAGCCGACATCCCAGAGTCCACTCAATCGAGGATGTCGAAGAACAAACAGTTTACAACGTCAACCGCCCCGAATATAATCGGACGGGAAACGGTTCGGGATATCCAAGCGAGAGGGAACTACCAAGAAAGGAGTAGTTCGGGAGGATATCGCGAGCGAGCCGCAGGGTGACAACCCGAACGAGAGGCTCATCGAGCCACCAAAACAACGACCGGCGGGGAAGACACGATGCGTCCAAACATTGCGGCTTCCACGGTCAAGATGGCCACTCTAACGAAGAGTGCGGACATCTAAGGAGCCCGCTCATGCGCGAATACATGGCCGGACGAGTCAAATTGCCAACGGCGGAAGAAATAAAAGCCGCATACACGTACAACCGAACCCAACCGGCGGCAAACGGGCAAGCCGAACGCAATCGGACGCGAAACCAAGACTCGTCGACAAAAGAGAACGGGAAGAACTCCCCGGCCCACCCAAAGTCGCTCGCAAAAAGATCGGGATGATCATGGGAGGTCTCGTCGACCGCAACGACTCGATCCGGTCAATCAAGAGGGCCGAACGCGGAGCCGTAGCCGCGGTCAAATGGGCACCCACGGCCGATGTCCCGGCAAACGCAGCCAAAGAAATAACCTTCACCGAACGCGACACGACCAGCGTCGCCTTCCCCCACAACGACCCTTTGGTCTTGGAGCTACTCATCGCCGAGCTGCGAAGTAGCCAAGGTTATGATCGACACCGGTAGTTCGGTCGATCTCATTTTCTACGACACTCTACGGCGAATGGAGTTGAAGGACTACACGATTAAGCAGAATCGGAAGCCTTTGACCGCGTTCAACGGCGAAACAACTATGTCACTAGGGACCATCAAACTCCCACTGCACATCGGAGGAGTGACCAAGCTGGTCAAGTTCGACGTCATCGACACTCCGGCCATCTACAACGCCATCATGGGAACTCCATGGATCCATGCGATGGAGGCCATCCCATCCACCTACCACCAATGCCTGAAGTTCCCAGGCCCAACGGGAACGGTAACGGTCCGAGGAAACCGGCGCATAGCGCGAAGCCGTTTTATCGCCGAACTCAAAATCGAGAAAGTCTCGCGCGATAACACGACCGGAGGATGAAGAAATGATTGAAGCCTTTCGGTCAAAGGTAAACATCGCGTCCTCCGATCCCTCAACATCCACTTCGGCGACGCAATGACGAAGAAACGACGAACGAAGAAGCCCCGAAGTTGGACAAGATATTGCAAGTCAATATCGACTTGAGCGATATCACGCGATGTGTCGGCATCGGCGCCAACCTCGAACAAACGCTGCAGGACAAGCTGATCGAGTTCTTAAAGGAGAACTACAAAACGTTCGCATGGTGTACCGAAGACATGCCTGGCATCGACCCGAACATCACCTGCCACGAACTCAACGTGGACCCAACTTTCAAGCCGATCAAGCAGAAGAGAAGAAAATTGGGACCAGAGCGCGCTCAAGCTGTAAATGACGAAGTCGAACGACTCGTAAATGCCGGGTCAATCCACGAAGTGAGATACCCCGGACCGGGCGGCCAACCCCGTGGTCGTAAAGAAGAAAAACGGAAAGTGGAGAGTTTGCGTCGACTTCACCGATCTCAACAAAGCTTGTCCGAAGGATAGCTACCCATTACCCCACATCGATCGAATCGTCGAGGCAACAGCGGGGAACGAGCTCTTATCCTTCATGGACGCTTTCTCGGGTTACAATCAGATCATGATGCATGCCGAAGACAGAGAAAAGACTTCGTTCATCACCGATCGGGGTACTTATTGCTATAAGGTCATGCCGTTCGGCCTAAAGAACGCCGGGGCAACGTACCAACGACTGGTGAACCGCATGTTCGCCGACCAACTAGGTGAGACGATGGAAGTGTACATCGACGACATGTTTGGTCAAGTCGTTGGCCGCCAAAGATCACGTTGATCACCTCGCCACCTGCTTCGCAACACTCAATCAATATGGGATGAAGTTGAATCCCGCGAAGTGCACGTTCGGCGTGACCTCAGGCGAATTTCTCGGATACATCGTCACTCAGCGGGGCATCGAAGCAAATCCGAAGCAGATCGCAGCCATCAGGGACCTTCCCTCACCCCGAACAACTAGGGAAGTCCAAAGACTGACAGGAAGAATTGCCGCACTCAATCGGTTCATATCGCGATCTTCGGACAAATGTTTACCCTTTTACCAGCTTCTAAAGGGTAACAAACGCTTCGAGTGGGATGAAAAATGCGAAGAGGCGTTCGCACAGCTCAAGGAGTACCTCTCCACATCACCGATCCTCGCCAAACCGGTCGACCAAGAGACCCCGTACCTCTACATCGCCGTATCAACTTCGGCGATAGCAGCGCCGTACCGGTCAAAGAAGATCGCGGTGATCGACAACCTATCTTCTACACGAGCAAAGCCCTCGACGGTGCGGAAAGCGGATATCCGACCCCGGAGAAGTTAGCCCCGGCGGTGGTCGGTTCGGCTAGAAAACTCCGACCATATTTCCGGTCTCACTCCATAGTGATCCTCACGAATCGGCCGCCGCGGACCATCCCGCACGGTCCGACGCGGTCGAGGTCGAATCGCCAAGTGGGCGATCGAACTCGGCGAATACGACATCGAATACAAGGCACGAACCGGCGCGAAATCACGGGTCCTCGCCGACTTCCCGATCGTACTACCACCGGAAATGACAACGGCATCGAGAGAAGAACACTTGGACACTTCATGCCGATGGGTCTTCTAGCCAACATGGATCGGGCATCGGCATCACGCTCAAATCGCCAACCGACGAAGTCCTCGAACAATCGTTCGGACCGGGCTTCAAGGCCTCCAACAACGAAGCGAGAATACGAGGCAATGATAGCCGGCATGCGCCTCGCAATCGAACTCGGAGCGAAGGAGCTCGACGCGTTTTGCGACTCACGGCTCGTTACCGGCCGGTTCGGCGGCGAGTTCGACGCCAAAAACGAAAGGATGGAGGCATACCTCCAAGTCGTCAAGGAACCGGCCAAAAAACTCCGGCATTTCACCATCACCAAAATACCGAGGGCGAGAAAACACCTTGGCGGACGCACTCGCGGCCTTAGCTTCGACGTCAGACCCGACCCTTCGGAGGACGATCCCCATTGAGTGCATCGAGAATCCGAGCATAGCCCTTCCAAAAGGCGTATGCGTAATCAATCGAGACGTCGAAGAAACGGACGAGTTCGACGAAGACCTTCGTACGCCGGACTCACCACTAAGAGAAGACCGTTGCACTCAAACCCCTGAAGGACCAGACGATTGGCGGCGAGGAAATAATTCGATATCCGCGGACCGGCGAGTTACCCGAAGGAAAGTGGGAAGGCCGAAGACTCGAGTGCGGAGCGGCCCGCTATACCCTCCTCGACGACTGCCTCTATCGTTGGAGCGCATCGGGAGCCCTCCTATTCTGCATATTGGGCGACGAAGTCGACCGGGTTATGCGAGAAGCCCATGAAGGAGCTGCGGGTAATCATTCCGGAGGACGCGCACTAGTCCTTCAAGTGAAAAACCACGGCTTCTATTGGCCGACGATGCAAAAGGACTGCGCTGACTTCGCCCAAAAATGCGAAAAGTGCCAAAGACACGGAGACTTCATCAACGCTCCAACACAACTGCTGAGTTCGGCAACCGCGCCTTATCCTTTCATGAGATGGGCTATGGACATCGTCGGACCTTTGCCATCATCAAGACAGCGGAAATACCTCTTGATCGTCACCGATTACTTCACGAAATGGGTAGAAGCGAAGGCATACGCGAAGATCGATGCAACGAAGGTCCAGAACTTCGTCTGAAAATACATCATCTGCCGCCACGGACTCCCATACGAGATCGTCACTGACAACGGAACCCAGTTCACGTCGGCTAAATTCGAAGGGTTCTGCGCAAGATGGAACATCCGGCTAAACAAATCAACTCCAAGGTATCCTCAAGGGAACGGACAAGCCGAAACAACGAACAAGACGATCATCGACGGCATCAAAAAACGACTAGAAGAAAAGAAAGGATTCTGGGCCGACGAACTAGAAGGCGTCCTCTGGTCACACCGAACAAGTCCACGCAGTTCAACGGGACGAACACCTTTCTCACTTTCTCATGGAATGGAGGCCATGTCTCTCGCCGAAGTCAACGTCCCCGGCATACGCGAACGATGCCGACCCGGCACCCATTGACGAACGAGCGAGATGATCCTCGACCAACTAGATCACGCCGAAGAGCAACGACATCACGCCCTACTCCGCATTCGGAACTATCAACACCAAGGCGGCAAGATATTACAACAAGAAAGTGAAGGGAAGGCATTTCGAAGAAGGCGATCCGGTCCTCCGAAAAGTGTTCGAAAATACAGCGAGAAAAGCCGATCACGAAACTCGGAGCAAAGTGGGAGGGTCCATACCTCGTTTCAAAAGTCGTTCGACCTGGCGTCTTCGAACTCATGGAGATGTGCGGAAAACCGATCCCAAGATCTTGGAATGCAATGCATCTCAAAAGATTCTACCATTAGAGGACCATCAACACCGAAGTCAATCAACGTAGAAGACAACAAAAGCCGAAGACCGACCACAACGGCTTCAAAAAATAAAAAAAAAAAATAACGAACTCCGAGTTCTTATTCAAAAAAAAATGTAAACCGAACTACGAATGGCTTGATCCCTTATTGGGTACGTAGGCAGCTTTCCAAAAGGCGCAGCTATGATAATAAAAAAAAATTTTTCCTTAATACGAGTCCCGAACTCAGGAAACACGAGCTCCGCGCTCAGACAAAAACGAACTCCGAGTTCGGTCACACAAGCTCTTCGCTTATACTAAAACGGGCTCCGCGCTCTCATTTTTTTTAAGTCGGTCTATTCCGCAAACTAATTAGCCACTATCTTAAAGTGCAGTGGACTGATCACCCACTATTTTGCAAGGAAGATATCTACGAACTCATGTTCAACACTTGCAGTGGCCCAATCCGAAACCACAAAAGCCGAGTTCCTCGCAATCTCGAAAAACGGTTCGTATCATTTGCGAACTAGGAAAGAAGATTTTATTAATAAAAAAAAATAAATACGAGTTCGGCACACGAGATAACACGAAGATAAACCAACAACAAAACTTTCAAATATCAAGTTTTGAGAAAATCCGATCCCAAACACCAATCCGAAGAAAGAACCAGTACGCGAACAGAAAGAAGTATGGCGAAAGTATAAAGAAAAGGGTTATATATTAATAAGGAGAATAACAAGACCGATCCCAACAATCGGCCAACAGAAGTTACAAAAAAAAAAGAGAGACCGATCACAACGACCAGCCAAAGAAAAGACAAATTACAAAAAAAACGAGGTCCTATTCGCCTCGCCCCACGGTTTCGCTCTCTTCGGGCACACTGGCATCCCCGACCACTTCGGCCACTTCGTTCCCAGCTGCATTAGCTTCGGCCACCTCCACTTCGTCCTCAGGCTCAGAAACCTCCTCCGGAACGCTGATCTCGATATCGGAAGGTAGTACGAAGTCAGAAGGCTCATAGGAAAGTTTATCCCTATCCTCGAGCCAGCGGCGAAGCTTACCCTCCTTCTCACGACAATGACGCTCAAAGATCGGAGGAGTGTCTATCGCGTCATTGCGTCTTCGAGTCGCTCGATCGTGCCGAAGACCCCCCTCGGTTGATTAAACCGGAGGTATTTGTCCGCAATAGCGACCTCTTCGTCGAGGTAGGCCTTAAGCTTGCCGAGTCGGGCTTCGAGAGGCATCCCGAAGCCTATCAAGCCGAACCTTCGCCGCAGACAACATGCTCCGAACGAGAACGACGCAGTCGAGTAAGCTCATCGCTATGGCGAGCACAAAGCCCATCGCACCGCTCCTTCAGAGCAGCGAGCTCGGCAGAAACAACTTCTACAGCCTCGCGCGACTCCTCCAACGCCAGGTCTCGAGCCTTAGAAGACTCGGTAATAACCTCAAGTTTCTTCTTGAGATCGGCGTTCTCAAGCTCGACCTTGCCAAGCTTCTCCTTCAGCTTCTTCTCCTTCTTCAACAGCTGAAGATCCTTCTCGAGACCGCTAACCTTGGCCAAGGCAAGGTCCCGCTCTTCCTCGGCCGATGCCTGGCCCTCCCGGGCTAAGTCGAGATCCTTTTGAACCGAACCCTTCTCATCGGCAGCCGATGCAAGGAGCTTCTCGTACGAAAGATTCAACAGGGTCCTCTTATAAGCGACCTAACAAATACCGAACGAAAGACGAACAGTCAAGAAGATCCAAATATAAAAGAAAAAAGGTGCAGCAAAAACAAACTAAGGTAATAAAACTCACCCTCTGCTCCAACCGAGCAAGTTGCGCCATCTCCTCCGCGAACACAAGACCATTGGGAAACTCCTCGCCGTGAATAGCGGAGTAAACGCCGTACTGAAAGCTGGCGCTGGCCTCGGCATGATTGACATAGGGCATTGCCCCATTGTAGAAAAACTCGAAACCGTGGTCATTGGTTTCGCTCAATCGATAGCCGAACTCCTCTTCGGCGAAAGGAGCCTTGGATCGAGATGGACCCTCGGACGTCTTCGCGGACCCCGTCACCTTCACCGCAGTCCCATCAGTGGACAACGGCTCCACGCGAGCCCTCTTAGAAGAAGAGTCGGCCACTTCTCCCTCCACCGCCTCCAGAGCCCTCTTCGCAAGGTATTCCTCCCTATTAAAGGGAGACGTTCGCGCCGCTCGTCGGCGATGGGGATTTCACCTCCGAAGCGAGGAAGATTTGTCTTCGGCGATAGCGACTGCGCCCTAGGCGATAGCGACTTCGCCCCAGGAACAACCGACTCCTCCATCCGAACTGGAGAACTCACCCTCGGAGGGGGTGTGGCTACCTCCTCGTCAGCCAGCCTTTCTTCTTCTTCTTCTCCGGCGAGATACTGCTCCCGAAGCTCATCCTCGAACACGCTGGGAATATCATCGAGATCCAGCATCGCGTCAACCTTATATTTTTCTTGAGGTGGAAGAGAGAACGAACCTGAAAAAGACGTTCGGTATAAAAAAAAAAAAAAAAAAAAAAAAAAAAAAAAGGGGAGATACTAATAATACATATACATGTACCGAACGTACCTCCTAACGATTTCAAATAAACCTGCTGCTGCCGAACAACCTCAACCCAAGGTACTTCTTCCTTTTGAAGAAACTTTTCTTTGAACGGCAAGTACTCCGAAGGGAAGGGATAGATCGGAGGACACTTGGCTGAAAAAGAACAAGAAAAATCATTAGCAAATCAAAGAAAAAAGAAGGGGTTCTCGCAAATCCCTACCGATGAAAGGAGACCACTTGGTCCGATACACCCCGTCAACATCCAAAACGGATGCCCGGTTAACCTTGACAAAAAAATACTTCTCCCACCAAGACTGAAATTTGACGGAAGTGTCCGAAGTCAGCTTGAAACCCGGCTTCCAGCAAATAGACCACGTCCCTTCGAGAGAATAGTTTTTGCTGATACGCGAAATCTCTTCGAAAAGCCGAAGAGTCATCTCAACCTCCATCTCTTCGGCCGCTACCATCGCCGCGATCAAATTTCGTATACACGGAGCCGTCAGTCGGGAGATAGCTATCATCCGCTCCTCGGCAAAAGAGATAAGCAACCGAGGAAGCGGAAACCAGAGCCCCGCCTTGGAAAACATATGTTCGTACAAACATATGTAACCGGGAGAGGCGGTTCCGGGGCCTCCGATTCGGCTCCGGCACCACCAACTCCGGCGGCTCGCCGGACTCCGAAAGGGTTCGGAGATTACCGAGACTCCCCGATAATCCGCTTCTTCGATGAGGTGAAGAAATGGATCGGCCTCGTCGCCTTCTCCTTGGGGATCTTCGACTTCGGCTTTTTCTCCTTGGGGATCTTCGACTTCGTTTAGTCCCGACGGGATCCGGAACACTCTTCGCCGAAATTTTCAACCTCTTCGAAGGGATCCCCCGAGCTTGACCACCGAGGTTGAGAAGACGAGCCCGGTGCCGAAGGCGGAATAATCGGCATCACCGCCGGCTTCGGAACGCTGGCGCGATCGGTCGCCGAACCAACTGCAGGAGATAGTCTATCTCCATCACAATTTACCCGTTCGTTCGGCATGGGCAACGGCTTCGACCTTTTTCTGATAAGACGCGATGCCGAGCCAGAGGAGGTCGAACTCGTTTTGGAGGATGAAGAAGCCATAACAAATGTACAAATTTTAGAGAGAGGTTGAAGAAGAAATTTAGAGAGAGAAAGTACCTGAGAATTTGCGCGAGAATGAAATGGAGAAATGAAACCGGAAGAGAGGTTTTTATAGAGAAATATGGAAGACGAGGAGGCGCCATCGAAGGGCGCGAAATGAACCACCATCATTACGATGACGTGGCATCCCCCTATTCACCGAGAAAAAGGCGCGGCTTCGACGACACGACTCCGAAAATACGAAGCGACGGAAGCTCATCATTACGATGACGTGGCCTCCAGCGATTCGCCAAGGAACGACGCGCGCCCCCCAATGTACCGCCAAAAACTTTAAATAATTACACAACTAGGATGACGTGGCGGCCATTGACTCAACGAAAAATGGTACGCATTGGTGACATGGGATTCAACAAATCGACGTGGCACTCCGGTGACGTGGCATTTACCGAAGCGACCAATCGCCGAAGACAATCAAATCGCCGATGGTAACTCCTAGAACGCGCCTAAGGCCGATCTCTTTAGTTCGCCTCTCCTAAAAAGCCGAACGCGGGAGGGACTAATGTTATGGGTGGGCCTAAGCCCACTCAGCCTCGGCCCATTCCGGAAGTTACCATGAGAACCCGGTGGGCCTTACTCGGCCCGCCGAAGTCAAAGTCCATCAAAGTCGAGGCCCACCGAAGTCAAGGCCCATTTGAAGGGAGCATGCGCGACAGTGACATCGGTACGGACCTGCCAAGACTGACACAGGTGACGTCTGTACGGCGATGCGGCACAGCCGACAGAGGTGTCAGTACGGACCTGCAGAGCACAGAGGTCAGCCGAACGGGCATTAAATGCAGGAGCATGCTCGACACCCGCATTAAATGCAAAGCTGCGTTCGACAAAACAGCTTTCCGTATGTCGGGCATGCGCCGAAGAGATCCCGCCAAAAGAGCAAAATCCCGCCAAAGACCAGAGGCCTTCACTATAAATAGAGGATTCTGGCTCATAAGCAAGGGATCCAAAATTTTGAGAGAGAACATATAGAGAGAAAATAGCAAGAAACATATACTTTCACTTCGACATTGTATCAAACAATCATTCAATCAATAAACAAACGAACTCCGAGTTCTTAATCATATTTTGTGTTCGGCACTTTATAGTTTCACATCGGCATTTATCATCATTCTCACTTCGGCATTACCTGTTCGTCCCCATTATCATTTAACGAGTTTTCCGACCCCACTTCTATAACAATCATCTCAGTTCGGTATCCTATCCCGAACCCTGTTTTAACAATATCTCAATGAACAAACCTTTGAATCCATCATTATGAACCCCAAGAACTGTTGTTTTACTTCACCTTTACAAATCATTCGATGTTTGGATAAAACGTTCCATGTTTTGCAAGTAGACCTCACTGAGCTCAAAGATGTCAATGGAACCTTAGAAAGTATCTCCTCCACAAGTTCAGGTGAAAGATCTGATATAGTCGTCGTCGTCATCGTTTAACAAAGTCTGCAACAAAAAGGAATTTGGGTGATATTTCTTAACAAAATCACTATCAATCAACAACAAATAAATTAACACGAGTTCAATTTTTAAAAGATATGTCAACAATGAAACAGAGATAATTAGGAGAGCAACGAGTTTCTCACGGAGATAAACAAGTTACCGGCGAACCACTACGCCAACGCCGTCGTCGTTGAGAAAACTCGCTCGTCGGCCGGCGAGGCAACTCCTCTGTAGGTTGTTTTTGAGTTCGGGATTTATAAACGTCACCGTTTTGGCTTACGTTGACACGGTCCGGTCAAGGAGAACTTATTGACCTTTTCAGTCAAACCAAAAACCCAATCAAAACCGCGTCTCAAAATCGATTTGAACTAAACCGGAAATTAAACCGAACCAAACCGTTTAGGGCTTTGCCTTTGTGTGTGTTCTTCATTACTGAGATTAGTAGTCTTCTCTTCATCTTCTTCTTCTACTTTCTGCTTTATCGATTTTTCTTCGAGAAGTGGATAATAACAATGGCTTGGCGTAGTGCTGGATCTGCTGCTCGCTCTTTCGTTTCCGCTACCGCTAGAGCTCCTTCTCTCCGATCTCCGCCGTCAACGCTTCCGCGTCTCCGTCCTTCGCAATCATCATTACCCCGTCGCCGATTTGCGTCTTTCACAAATCCCAGGTTTCACCACCATCTCTTGCTTCCATTACTTAACATTTTTTCGTGTAAATAACTATATTCTCCATTGATGTTCATAATCTCAGGGAATTTGAAAAATGTTTAGTTTACTATATTGGGCAATATATAATTGCTGTGTTATTTACTTATATATGTAATTGACTATATAAAGATCAAGTTTTGTGATCTTTTGTGTTGATTTTTGATTGTTTTGTTGTGACAGAAACTTGGGAGAGCTTGGATGCACACAGTCTCTGTTGCCAATGCACAATGTAGTGTCTGTAGCTAGACTCACTTCTCGCCTCAACGCTAACGTGCGAGCTTTCTGCGAGCTCTCTAATGGTAACCTTCCAACTCACTTTTCAAGATCGCTAATTAGTGTTACTATTGTTAGGATTGCATTGGATAGGATTTGCTTGAAACAATTGTTTGCTACTCCATTTGTTTTCTTGAAATAGAATAAAATAGGTTCTGGTTTGGTCTTTCGCTTTTCTTTTCATGTGATGAGTTTGTTGTGTGTTAAAGAACATATTGGGCTTGGGATTTGATAGGAAATGGAAAAGATGGGTGATGGAAGTGGATTTTTCAGTTGCTGTTCAAGAGAGGTGCTTCTGCTTTTATAGGTTTCTTGTCCATTTTGTTTCTTTCGGGCTTTATGTTTAGGAACTGAAAAGATTTGGACCCTATGTTTCTCTTCATTGTCCTTCATGCGCAATCAAACAATGCCGTAAAAGCTTTGAACACCAAGTCTAACAACTTGTTCGATTTAAACATTCAATTAATTTTCTCGACATAAAGCTATCGCCATTTTCCCTTTTGTTATTCTGTTATATAGGTCCTGCCTTTTAGATATGTAGAGATTTTATGTTAGTTTGGTACCTTGAGAGAAGAGAACACTTCATTTTTATGGTATTGAAGCATACATCCATAGCCCAAGGATAGACTTGTACAACCCATTATTGTTTTGAATGGCTGATATAAGTTGGATCTGATTCTGGTTACCAAGTTTTGACTGTGACTTGATGGCAGGTACTTGAATTGCTAAAGTGTGTGTGTGAATCAGTTACTTGTGTTAGCAGAGGGAGACTTACAAAAGGGGTGTACCAAGAAGAACTCATTACTTGTGTTACGTTATGTTTCATTTTGAATAACCATTGTTTTATCTTGTACAAGATATTGTTACTAACTTTCTTTAACTATCATTTATTGAAAGGTTATAAAAACAGAGAAGTTTCTTTACTTTAAAGCTGAAAACTGTTATTGTGATGGTGATACATAATAATAGACTCTGAACATGAAAGTCTTTTGTGTTCACAAAAGCTCACCAATATCTTCTTTGTTGCGTTTAACTTGCAACTTTATAAACAGCTTACACTTAACAAGGGATCTTCAGTTTCTGTGTCACCTTCTTAATCACAGGAAGCCTCTGACTAATCAAGCTCGGGTCGCTATAGACTGCTAAATCAACTGGATACCCTTTCTGCACATATATATTCAAGAGTTGAATCACATAACCTTCTATATCCTCTAACCAAAGAAACATTGTAGTATGTTTTTGTCTTGTAATAAAAAAATGAATGAGAACTCACAGCAGATAGAGACTGGAACGTTGCTTCTCTCCAACAGCTTTCACGAAGAACAGTTGGTGCCTCCCCTTTGCCAAACACACAATGCATTCTCGTCTCTCTCAATCTCATAAGCACACCATCAACTCTAAGCTATGTGGAAGATAAAACTCAAAAACATCATAACAGTAAATGAAGATCTACAATTCTACATATTATATGACTATGGTTTTTTTCTTGATTTGACTCACCCAGAACCGCAAGAGGAGGAACCATGAACTTGGCATGACTCTCTGAAGTAGAAAAAACACAACAGTACACACAGGTTATCCTTTGTTACTAATACAAAACTCAAATCAAATGCATTACACTAAAGAAACAATGTGACTAGAAAGAGAAAGGCTCATGTTTATTTACCACTTTCACAGTCAGAAGTGACACTCCATTGTCAGCAAGTTCATCTTCATACAAAACTACCTGAAGTAGTAGAGAATAATTACATCAAAATGTGGCAGAAAACAATGAAGGTAAAAATATGTATTTGTATAGATTTAGAGACCAACCTCATCATAGAAGAGAATAGGTTCTTTAAGCGAGAGAACAGCCAAATCAATCTGCTCTTCAGAGTTCTCCCAATGAAGACTAGCTTCCCCCTCCGGATTTGCATTTGCATCAACCTGCTTCACAGCAAAAACAAATACACACACACACACACCAATGAGCATAAAACTTAAAAAACTTGATTGAGTACGAACACGAGAGCCGAAAATGCGAACAACCTCAATCTCTTTTTCAATTAATTCGCTTCCACGATATGGTGTTGTAAAAGTGTAATCATAATCTAGTATCACCTGCTCCAACGGCTTGCTGCAAGTATACCAAACCATTAGTATCATACATTCTATAACATGTGAAAGACAAATGTATTTTGATCAATCTCTAAATTCAAGAAACCATGTCATATAAACTTACTCACCTCCTGAACTTCCATTGTGCTGCAGCAGGGACTTCAACAGGAGGAAGACCTTCCTCTTTCCAAGCCGCGAGTGCGTCGAACGCATTGAAATGAATCTTAGCCTGGCTACTCAAATGCTTAATCACTAACCCATTATCTCCAAAAACCATTTCAGGTAAGTGAGAAGTGTGAAGCTTCTCTTCCCATCTTTGTATTACAATTAGGGATGTTGTCATGGGTAATTTTACCCTACCCTACCTGAACCCGAAAAAAGCCTGCCCAGAAAAAGCTTGTTTTGAAAAAACCCGGATAGGGTAAAGTCTTGGTAGGGTAACCCAAACTCTACCCTATACAATTTAGGGTAACCCGCGGATCCGCTTCAATTTTAAAATGAGAAATTCTTTAGAATACCATCAAAATAAGTTTTTGTTTTGAAAATACCATTAAAAAGTTTTTATAACAAAAATACCAATAAAATGTTTTTTATAACAAAAATACCATAAAAAATAGTAGTTTACAAAAATACCACAAATATAAAAAAAAAAAGTTTTAACACTTTTAGATTTTAAATTTTTTCATTTGGGTTCATTATATAGTGTTTAGGGTATAGTTTTGAAGGGGAGGGTATAGTTTTTTAGAGGTTTTGGGTGTAATTTAAAAAATTTAAGATTTGTGGTATTTATGAAAAAAAAACTTTTTAATGGTATTTGTAAAACTTTCAAAAATTTGTGCTAATTGTGTTAAAAAAACATTTTAAGTGGTATTCATAAATACCACAAATCTTAAATTTTCAAAATTACACCTAAAACTTTCAAAAAACTATACCCTACCCTTCAAAACTATACCCTAAAACTATAGCGCACCCAAATGAAAAAATTTAAAATCTCTAAGTGTTAAAACTCGTTTTTTTGTATTTGTGGTATTTTTGTAAACTATTACTTTTTGATAGTATTTTTGTTATAAAAAACATTTTAATGGTATTTTTGTTATAAAAACTTTTTAATGGTATTTTCAAAACAAAAACTTATTTTGATGGTATTATAAAGAATTTCTCATTTTAAAATCGAAGCGGATACCAGCGGGTTACCCTAAATTGTATAGGGCAAAAAGTTTTAAAATTTGCAATTTACCTAGAAAACTAGAAATTTACCCGCACCTAGCGCGGGATAAAAATTTACGGAATAAAAGAAGAAATATTTATTGGTAAAAACAATGTGTTTTTTTCGCACGAAAATGTTATTTTATATTTTCGGTGAAAAATTGTGATTTTACTTTTTCATCGGGAAATTGTGATTTTACGTTATTGCGCAAAAAATGCGATTTTGAGTTTTGGGCGGGAAAATGTGACTTGCGTTTTAGAAGAGAAAACGTAACTTTTAAATAAATAATATACGAAACTATATGATAATTTAGTAGGAACTAAAAATAAAAATCACAATATTAATTAAACATTATTATAATTATTTAATATTTAAACATAAATAATTAATCGAGCCCATCGGTACCCTAAACCCGATAGGTAAACCCGTTTAAAGCCGGGGTAAAAAAACTCGCTCGTTTTAAGCCCATATATTTTAATAAAAAAAATGGCAAGTCGTACGACTGCAATTTGTCTGGTCTTGGATCCATTGGGTTTTTACCCATTTTTAACATCCCTAATTACAATCAAACAACAACAACATTCATCACATTAAAAGGAGACATGTGAATCTCTAAGAAAGATTGTTTTATGTTACTGGAGAGATTTTGAGTAGTACTCTTGGTGAGCGAGAGAAGTGAGAATCGTGCCACGGAGAGTTTCGATCTCCCATCCATGGATGCGTAACCCGCGACGTCCTCCGGGAAGAAGCTCTGCACCGGAAGACTTTAGAATCGCCTTATCGACCTCCGTCTCCATCTTAATCGCCGGCGATTATTGGCACCGACGATTTCACTTACATTGACTTAAGAACTTCATGGGCTTATGGCCAAATTTGATTTGGGCTTTTTTGACATACTATACATTCTGTAAATGTTAATTTTATAGATTATGATCCAATCGATAATACCAAATATAGGAATTAACCCGTGGTTCATTTTAAGCTCATTTTCTTAAAATGAAGTTATATATTTAATTTAGAAAATTTGAATATTATTTTATCTTCTTTGTTTAAATAAAATCGGATCAATTAATATTGTTGAAATGAGATTTTTTTAATTACTATATAATATTTTTATTATAAATTTCGTATAGCAAAATTTTAATATAATTTGTAAGTTGATTAGACCAAATTATTATAATTTATTATTTATTTGGAAAAAACCCGGATTCAAAATACAAACAAAAACCTAATCGAAATACACAAATCGAACTATGCGATTTACCCAAATTTATTTAAAATTATAAAATTATAATTGGTTTGAATATGTAATATAAGATTTAAATTTTAATATAATTGCAATTTCTTCTGTTTTTTTAAGAATCGAACCGAAAATCGAACTCGTTTACAAACTATTTTTCTTTTATTGTTTGATATTTTTAACAAAAATATGTTTCAACTCGTTTTAAAATTCTTAATAATACTAATTAAACTCCTTTTTAATTTGTGTGTTATTTTTGTCAAAAATAATGTTATGGTTTTAGAAAAAAAAATCTTTCTAATGGTATTTTTATTTAAGTAAAATTTTAATGATATTTTTTTATAAAACACTATCTATATTATTATTTTTGGAGTACTAATTTGAACATGTCCAAAAAATTAGTCAATATTACACATTATGCCATTGAGTTTATAAGGAAATAATTTTGAACATTTAATTACGAAAAACCAAATAAGTAAATATTACAATATTTTCCAAAAATAAACTCAAAAATATTAATGAAATTATGTAAACGTCATTTGGAAAACAAAATAAGATATATGCTATTCACATAAATACACTATTACATAGTTTTTTATAAAAAAATACTATTAAAATTTTACTTAAATCAAAATACCATTAGAAAGAGTTTTTTTTAAAAAACCATAACATTATTTTTAACAAAAATAACACACAAAATAAAAAAGAGTTTAATTAATTTTATTAAGAATTTTAAAACGAGTTGAAACATATTTTTGTTAAAAATATCAAATAGTAAAAAAATAGTTTGTAAACGGGTTCGGTTTCCGGTTCGATTCTAAAAAAACAGAAGAAATTGCAATTATATTAAAATTTTAATCTTATATTACATATTCAAAATATGTTTACAAGAATTATATATATATATATATATATATAATCAAAATAATTATAATTTTAAATAAATTTGGGTAAATCGCATAGTTCGATTTGTATTTTGAATCCGGGTTTTTTCCAAATAAATAATAAATTATAATAATTTGGTCTAATCAACTTACAAATTATATTAAAATTTTGTTATACATAATATATAATAAAAATATTAAATAGTAATTAAAAAAAAATATCATTTCAACAATATTAATTGATCCTATTTTGTTTAAACAATGAAGATAAAATAATATTCAAAATTTCTAAATTAAATATATAAAATCATATAGAAAACATAAACTCGTGGTGAATCACGGGTTAATTCCTAGTGTAATAGTGTATTTATGTGAACTGCATATATCTTATTTTGTTTTCCATATGATTTTTACATAATTTCATTAATATTTTTGAGTTTATTTTTGAAGAGGATTGTAATATTTCCTTATTTGGTTTTCGTAATTAAATATTCAAAATTATTTTCTTTTATACTCAATGACATAATTTGTAATATTGAATATTTTTTTGGACATGTTCAAATTAGTACTCTAAAAATAATAATATAGATTATAAATTTATAATTATTTTGAATATGTAATATAAGATTTAAATTTTAATATAATTGCAATTTCTTCTGCTTTTTTAAGAATCATACCGGAAACCGAACACGTTTACAAACTATTTTTTTTATTGTTTGATATTTTTAATAAAAATATGTTTCAAATCGATTTAAAATTCTTAATAATATTAATTAAACTCCTTTTTAATTTGTGTGTTATTTTTGTAAAAAATAATGTTATGATTTTAAAAAAAACTCTTTATATGGTATTTTGATTTAAGTAAAATTTTAATGATATTTTTTTATAAAAAACTATGTAATAGTGTATTTATGTGAACTGCATATATCTTATTTTGTTTTCCAAATGATTTTTACATAATTTCATTAATATTTTTGAGTTTATTTTTGGATAGGATTGTAATATTTCCTTATTTGGTTTTCGTAATTAAATGTTCAAAATTATTTCCTTTTATACTCAATGGCATAATCTGTAATATTGAGTAATTTTTTGGACATGTTCAAATTAGTACTCCAAAAATAATAATATAGATTTAGTTGACGATCGTGTATATGTACTTTGATATATACGATTATTGTTATGATTACTAAGTCAAAAAATATAATTGAACATTTATTTAAGAACTATATATATTGATGAATGTGTATTTTAGGTGTTTTTAAACATGTATTTTCATAACATTTTAGGACGATAGTTGCATTTTTATATAGTTTTAGGTTTGAATTAACTTAGTTTGGTAAATTAGTTTATAATTGAGTCTTAGCTAAGAATATGTCATCTTTGCATTACATCATATGCATTTCAGGTACTTGGAGATTTGGGAAGATCAATGAAGACTATAGTGGAGCTTAAGGGAACTTGAAGGGAGCCGAGTTGGAGGATATACATCTCAGCGGTCGAAGGCTTGCGGAAGTTGTTTACTTCGACAACATTAACACCATTCATTAACACCAATTATTTTTTATTTTAACAAAAGAAATTTATTTCGACAACTTTTAATATTAAAGGTGTTATTATGTTAAATAATTTTGGGTCGTTTTATTTCAAAAAAATTGTCTCTTTCATATTTCGATTCCGGGTTTTCGATTAGTAAATTTTTCTTCTCATTTGAGATATTTATTTTTTGGATCGGTTTCAATTTGGATATTTGTTAGGTTCGAGTACGGTATTTTAGATCCGGGTAATTTGGAATATAAATAGTAATTAATTGAGATATTTATTTTTTGGATCGGTTTCAATTTGGATATTTTTTAGGTTCCAGTACGGTATTTTAGATACGGGTAATTTGGAATATAAATAGTAACAAAATCATTATTTTCAACAATTTTTATTATTAAATGATTAAATTACTATTTTTTGTATAAATTAAACTTATATTGACATCTAAAACTATTTAGAAAAACCGTAGACGGGTTAAATCCTAGTAAGAAACCATTACAGACATATAAAATAATTTAATAATAAAATAAAACATTACATTATATACAATAACAAATATATCGCCTCATCAAATATATCGCCACATCTTTAGACCTCCACCACCAGAGTCAGACAACGAGTCTCCCACTTTTTCGTCAGATCGTGAGGACTTCGATGCATCGTGGTACTACTATTGAGGTAACTCATAAACCTTTGTATATATGCATTTGTTTTCATTATAGATTTCGCATTTAGGAATTTCTCCGATACTGTTTCACACGGTCTAGATTTAAATTTGGGGAGTAGTCATATACATTTCAATAAGGTAAAGTTCCATCTTTGTGGATTTTGAATATAGATTTTGTTTTACAGATCATAACTTAATTCATTCGGACACAACTCACCAACAAGTTCGTTCATGTTCCTCTTTTTGCATTACAAAGACACCAACCAAACAAAAACACACCAAGGCAGATTAGCCAAATATCGAACCTTTTTGTTAGAAAAGCCTTTAGATTTTATTCAGAGTCAGAATCTGAATAAGCGGTTTGCCTTACGCTCCTCTTGGTTTGTGTTGTAGCCTTTGGTTTAAGAGATGATTCACCTTCGTAATGTATAACTTGAGCTCTAGCTAACCTCTCTTCAAGATCCTCTGTGCTGAAATCGTCTTTGCCACCCAGCTCATTGAAACCAACCTATCAACAACAACATTGATAAAACCCATTTGAAATCACACTCTTAAGAGTCACAAAGATTCTATCTTTTTAGGCATTGTTATTACTAATTATATCATACCACATAGTCATCAACTTTGGTGTTTTTGATGAGAGCAAGAGTAGGAAGCACAACAATCTTTAGCCTCTCAGCTAAAAATGGACTTTTCTCTGCTTGTATCTTCACGAATCGCGTCTCTACGTGTTGCTTCGCTAATATACTCATGTGTTTATCCATCACCTGCAAAACAAACAGTGAATTATAAACCTTATGCTAATAAACAATGGCTATATGTACAAAATCTATATATCTTACTTTACAGGGCCAGTTTTCGCGGTAAAAGTGGCAGACGACGCGTTCGCTGGCTTTAACGGCGGAGAAGAAATCTTTCTCCGAAGGGATCTCGGAGTATTCGCCGTGTCCGTGACTCATCCACCGTTTCCTCCTCTCCGCCGTTTTCTTCATCTGTTGTAACCTTCTCTCTCTCAAAACTTCTAGATCGTCTTCGTCTGGCTTCTCGAGAGAAGCTATCTCCTCGTCAAGCTTATCTTCCATGGCTTTCGCCACCGTTAGAAGCTGCTTCTCCAGAATCTGCAAAATCAAAAAAACAAAATTTTTACAAAAATCAAATCTCGCGAAAAATCGAACATTCTAATGGAAAATTTCGAAGCGATATTGAATTTTACCTCTTGAATAGGATTCTCCATTGTGATGGATCTTCGTTATTTGGATTCAAAAAGTGAGATTCAGATTTTTGGAGACGATAACGAAGAACGGAGAGAGAGGGAGGCAAATATGTACAAAATATAGATCTCGGCTTGTTTTGGGGTTCTTTAAAACGACGACGTTTTATAATTAACCGGTTATGAAGAAATTATTATAATTAACCGGTTATGAAGAAATTTTTATAATTAACCGGTTATAAAAGTTGAACCAGCCCAGACCCATATTTAGGAATTGGTGAGCTTTACGGTTAGATAATTTTATTCTTGAATATCTGATCATGTGCAAGTGTATATATATTTACATGGTTTCGTTATAACATTAACTATGTAATAAGATTCTTAAACCCAAATACGAATAAAAGCAAAACTTGGATACGAACTTCGTATAAATCCAATTCATGCAAATTATGTCGTTTTGCTAAATTTGATATCATTAAAATGCGGAAAAATGTACATATGTTTACCAGAATTGTATTTTATCTCTATTTTATATACGCGTGTGTGTGTGTCTGTGTGAGTGTGAATGAATCCACAGAAATAGACCGTAATAATTTTTACTAAAAGTTGGACCCGTTTTAGGTTAATATTAATATATGCACTGCTCGCACACTCGTAACATTTTTTCTAATTTAAAAATGGCACGAAATTGTGAAAGTTTCTACGCCACGTGGCGGGTTAAGCTATCAAGTCTTTTGATAAAAGGCAACTTCCTCTAAAACTTCTTCTGACAATATCAGAGAAATAAAAAGAGTTTTCGGATTTCAATCTGAAGATTTGATTGAATGGCTATGCTCACTGAAATTGCTACCCTCGAGGAGAAGTGAGTTTCTTTATATATTTTTCTGTGTTTATTTATTTACTCTTTTGAATTAAGACAGAACAAAATCTGAGATGTGATTGTACTTATGTTTGAAACGGTGAAAATTGGTAGCTTCTTTTTTTTTTATGGTTTTTAATAGCTTTTGTTTTTGTCATTAAATCTAGATTCTATGTTTTATCTTGGTGTTCTTCCTCAGAATTTGTCTGTATCTCTGCCTCTTTCTTTAATTTAAGGTTTGGTTTTGTTTCTGTTCAATAGTTTTTCTTCTCTAAAGTCTTCTCTTGAAGTGCTTTCTGGGTCAGATTAATTTAGTAAATTCTGGATAGTTTCGTTGTTCTTTGGATCAGATCTCTATATAGACGTTAAGTAGGGTTCTTGATGTGTTAAAAGACTAATAGATTTGATTCATCTTTGGCTTTTTAGGTATATTGAATCATGCAAGAAACATGGAATCTTACCCAGCACACCCATTTTATCTGCCTTATTTGAGGTTTGCTTACTTTCTTCCTTGTTTTGAGTATCTAATTATTGCTTATGTTTAGTTTTAACTTTAGTGTTGCTACTATGAGTTAAAAGTCTACTTTTGAAATTGACCTCCTAGGCAGGGGTTAAAAAGTCGAATAATCAAAGATGTATCATGAGCATTTTAGTCGACAAAGTGAAGTACGATGACTATCACCCGATTCTCGAGTTATTCAATGAGATCAACACATCTGAGGTAGAAGGTATTGATCTCTTTGTGAGATCCTCTTGTTCTTTGGAAGATCAGCACGCATTGTCCTTAATCCGTTCCGTAAATCAAAAACTCAGAATTGTTCATCTACACGATTCTTTGGGGGAAAACTTCTGGCGGTAAGCAACGATCTTTTCGTCTACTTTTTTTTTTGTATTAGTCTTAAACATCCCTGAAGATTCGTTTTTTATTTATTTCAGGGATGTTTTCTTTCAAGGTTTGAACTGCAGAGTTTTGAATGCGAGTTCTTCGTATTTCCATAAGCTTAACATCGTAGGAGAGTTTGCGCATCTGCAAACACTTATACTCGATAACAACCGTTTACTTGGTATTGGAGAAAGTTGTTTTTCTTGTATGCCCAAATTAACATATCTTTCTATGTGCGGCACTCCGGTGTCCGATCTTTGGACAACAACTGCTGCTCTCCTGAAACTTCCCTCTCTTCAAGAACTCAGGTTCCAGATTTGGGTTGGTTGCAGTGATTCTAACCCACTTACGTCATCTTCGTCAACTTCTACTGGAGATTATGAAAAGACATCTAACGAATCAAACTCTTCCAGTGGAGCAGATTTTTCGGATGGTTCCGTACAAATGGACCTTAATTTATCTGTTGATGAGGCTCTTCATAGCATGGATTTCTCTTATAAGTTTACTGAACATGATGATTTGGATTCCTCTCTCTCTGAGTCTTCAGAGCTTAATGAAAAGGTAAAATCATGGGACAAAACATTGCGGTGGTTAAAGCTTATTTCTTACCATTTTCTTGGCAGGTTAGGAAAGGTAAGAGGCCATACCAATCCAATGATGATTCGCCTGTAGGTTCATTCACAAGACAATTTATATCCGTGTCAGCATCACCAATATGTTTAGAGAAGCATTACAGGATGTACATGATAAACTCTCTACCCAAACTTAAAGTGTTGGACGATTTAGCCATCAGAAAGAGTGATAGAGATAGAGCCGCTGAAGTATACTCCGCAAACTTTGAGCACTTACCGTACAGGAGAAAGAACAAGGAGAGTGTAGTTAGAGTTCTAGAGAAGCGTGAAACGAGATCAAGCAAAAGGAAATCACAGAATTCATATACAAGATCTCTTTGCGCGGCTAGGATGGGTTCTTCGGCTTGGCCTCTCTTGCATTCATTTCCGTTTAGTAGGATTCACGGGGAAGACGAAAACAGAAGATTAAGTCCGAGACAGTTTGAGTACCATCCGTTGGATCCTAGCTTAATGGTATATGGGACTTTGGATGGAGAGGTGATTGTTCTCAATCATGAAAGCGGGAAAATTGTCCGCTACATCCTATCTCATAATGGAACTCAGAGTAGTATCTTAGGACTTTGTTGGCTCAAGATGTATCCATCTATGGTATGATTTAAAAACAATTAAGCTTCCTTTGTGTTCTTTCGGTTATGTTAGTTGTTACATAGCTAATTCATTTCAATGTTTTTACTTTTCAAGGTTATTGCGGGCTCAGCTAACGGGTCATTGAAGATGTACGACATCCAAAAAGCGTCATCAACGGTTACTACTAGCAGTCACTCCACTTCTGGTTCTGTTACTTTTGATGAGTTTGACCAATTAACTTCGGTTCATGTTAATTCCACGGATAAACTGTTTCTTGCTAGCGGATACTCAAAGGACGTGGCTTTGTACGACATTGGTAGCGGAACACGTCTACAGATTTTTGCAAAGATGCATCGAGGGCACATCAACGTGGTGAAGTTTTCTAACCATTCCCCGTCTGTTTTTGCGACTTCTTCTTTCGATAAAGATGTTAAGCTATGGGATTTAAGACAAGAGCCGTTCCGACCATGCTACACAGCTTCTAGCACCAAAGGAAATGTGATGGTTTGCTTTTCTCCAGATGATCGGTATCTTCTAACATCAGCCGTGGACAACGAGGTACTCTCATGGAGCCCATTCATATTCGGCTTTTTTTCCCGATATATTTGATGTTATTCTATTAACTTTTAGCCATTCGTTGATTATATTCTTAGGTGAAGCAGCTTTTGACGGTTGATGGAAGGCTTCATACGAAGTTCGATATAGTCCCAACAGGAAGCTCCATGAACTATACAAGATCATATTACATGAATGGTAATGACTACATCATTAGTGGAAGCTGCGATGAGAGTATTGTCCGTGTTTGTTGTGCTCAAACAGGAAGACGCCTCAGGGATGTATCTCTAGAGGTAATATATATAAGAACGGTATGAATGTGAGCTGTTACGTGTAGAGGGGTATATACTATTAGGGATAAATGTCCCACATCGGAAACACAAAGGGTTAAACACCAATATATAAGGGATATGGACCACTCCACTCATTGCCAATTGGTTTTAAGTTGGAAGCCCATAATCCTAACATGGTATCAGAGCCCGATCCGATCACAGGTCCGACCCGACTGGTCTGCCTCTCTCGCCCAAACTACCCGAGATTAATGGTTAACGAGACCCATTATCTCGAGGGGGCATTTTAGGGATAAATGTCCCACATCGGAATCACAAAGGGTTAAACACTAATATATAAAGGATATGAGCCTCTCCACTTATCGCCAATTGGTTTTAAGTTGGAAGCTCATAATCCTAACATGGTATCAGAGCCCGATCCGATCACAGGCTTGACCCGACTGGTCCGCCTCTCTTGCCCAAACTACCCGAGATTAATGGTTAACGAGACCCATTATCTCGAGGGGGCGTATTAGGGATAAATGTCCCACATCGGAAACTCAAAGAGTTATAAACCAATATATAAGGGATATGGACCACTCCACTCATTGCCAATTGGTTTTAAGTTGGAAGCCCATAATCCTAACATATACTATATGATTTGGTTTTGTTTGCAGGGACATGGCTCGGACTTCTCCATGATGTTTGTTCAGTCTCTACGCGGTGATCCCTTCAGGGTAAGTTAACACGTTTTTTTAATCATGACATAGAAGTTTACCGGTTAAAACTCGACTCATAAGTATGTTTTATGGCATTGTCAAGACTTATGTATGGTTTATAACTTGCAGGATTTCAACATGAGTGTTTTGGCTGCGTACACGCGACCAAGCTCAGTGTCTGAAATAGTAAAGGTAGACTGAAAAACTCTGTCTATTGTTTGATTGAAGAAAGTTGACATTTCTTTGAAGTAGACATCGTATAATACAGTTTATGGCTTAAAAATGTGATTTGCAGGTGAATTTGTTAGCATCAAGAGATTCAACAGAAGAACAGTCTCGTGGTCTTTGTCGTTATCCCTCATATAACATGGGTGGCTAAAACTCTGCCTTTGAAACTACAGTATGGTTTGGTATAGAGGCATGTTTGTTGTATTTTTGCAAGGACAAGTACAGGAGACTGAGAAAGTGAGAATCAAAAGATATGTAATACTGTAAAAAGAATGTAATACTGTAAAATGATATGTAAAACTGTAAAAAGAAAAAAACAATAAAAAATGTGATTTTTTCATTTTAATATAAATACTAGTTTTAGGTCGAAAGGATAACACAAAACCTCTCTGGCTTCCAAAATCCACCGCAACGACGACGACGACGACAATGGCTCTTTCTTCAGGAATCTTCTCTACTTTCCTCTGCATCAAAACGGCGCCGTTTCGCAGCTCACTTTCTCCATCGCCTCTCTTTCTATCTCCTCGCCCGGTAAGCCTGCGAATGGTTCGAGCCGTAACGTCAGCGACGGCTGGGTCTTCCGAGCCGACAACAACAACCAAGACTCGGGAGCCACGTGGCATCATGAAGCCTAGACCAGTGTCTCCAGAGATGCAAGACGTTGTAGGCGAGTCGGTGATACCTCGCACACAAGCTCTTAAACGGATTTGGGCCTATATCAAGGAAAACGACCTTCAAGTATTATATACTTAATACTCTTTCTCTCTATTATGTGGATTTGGATAAGGTTTTTGTTTGGTCTTGCTTTGCAAAGTCGAATTCTTTTGGAGTTTGTTACTGTTAAGCCTTACAAGTCTCTATATCAGCTTTTTCAAGAAAAATGAGCCAGATTTTGTCACAAAACAGCCATTTATATCTCTACTTGACTATTTGTGTTAACTTTGGTGGCTAAATCTGAATTGTTGTTGTTGTTGTTGTTGTTTTGTAGGATCCAGAAAACAAGAAGGTTATAATATGCGACGACAAGCTGAAGAAGATATTCGACGGCAAAGACCGTGTCGGATTCTTGGAGATTGCTAAGCTAATAGGTCCGCACTTTCTCTGATTGAATTTTGCTTTGAGAGAAAAGACAATCAGTAGCTGCTTATGTTTTGCTCAGCTTTTAAAGACCATGAAATATCAGATTACAGTTTAGTAAAATTAGAGTTTCAATATGTTGTATGCAATGTATTAGTTTATGCCTTTGGATGATATCTTTTTGTTGGTTTATGATTTAATGTCTCCTTGCGCTTCCAATTCCATTGCAAATAAACTATGCTTTTTGTCTTAGGACTTGAAAGTTAAACATTCGTTCTCTTTTGTCTTCCTAACCAAAAAATTTCTTAAAACCGAAATTCTCTTAACCGGTAATTAACAAAAAAAAATTTATTTATTTTTGTGTTCAACGCCAGAATCTTCCCTTTGTTATCGCATATCCAAATATTCTCATTACATATTTAATTTTAAAAACGTTAGAACAAAAAAATTAATTCCGAAAACGACGCAAGGCAAAAATAAAAAATGCTTCTTCTCCGTTTCAATTTTCACCGATCTGTTAACCGCCGTCTCCTCCACCGTCTTCCTCGAGCTTTCTCCTCCTCCTCCTCTCCGTCAACCGCCGGTTCTTCACGCCCTTCCTTGAATCTCAATGAATCTCAGATCACACAATCTCCGCCGTTACACTCGCCGCGAAGTCCTCTCCCTTCGATTCACGCCGTCTCTAAATCTTCCTCCTTCTCCAAGAAACCCGTTATAATTCTCTCCGCTGCCGCTATATCCACCGCGATTGCGTGCGCCGCTGTTTTCTCTCCCGATCATCGTGACCAATCAGATAACAACCTAACCCGTATCTACGATTCTATCGAGCAAGCGGCTCATAGATCTGGAAATTCGTTGAAGAGAGTGATTCACCACGCTAGACAAACCGGTGTCGCCGCCTCGGTTCTGTGGCAATCTCTAAGGTCGGTTCTCTCTTCAGCTAATCACGAAGTGCGTGCCGGATTCGAGCTTCGCGTGGCTGCTCTATTAGCCGATATAGCTTCGGCGAATGCTGCTCGTAGAGCCGCTCTCGTCGGAGCTGGAAGTGGTGCGGTGGTTGATTGGCTGCTGGAGACGGCGGCCGTCTCCGGAGATAGAATTGGGGCTCAGGACGAAGCCGCTAGGGCTCTTGCTTACCTTATTGCTGATCCTACGGTGCGGAGAGACGCTCTAGGAAGGCCTGATGCAGTGCCTAAGTTGCTTAAGTTCATATTTTCGTGTCAACCGAAAAACAAAAAGGTGTGTGTTTTGTTTCCACTAGCTGTTTTGAAATTGACAAATTACTTTGTGAGTAGTAGTAGATGATAGAATGGTTATACATGTTAGTTGTAATATTATGATAAGTAAGAACTATGAGTGTTGTGTAACTCTAGGATTGTTTAACACATGAGAAGCTTTGTTGAAACATCTTATTAGCCTTGATAATGTGATGCTTTTGGTGTGTGTTTTGACATTGATATATAGCTTTTCTTTGGGAGCAGCATTCAAGACGTAGTTCATTCGATATTTCTGATTCTTTGAAAGGTAGGAGCATGCTCGTGGCTGCCATAATGGATATCGTCACTTCCAACTGCGACATTATAGAAAAGACACCTTTTAAGTCGTCATTACCTGGGAATGCTACAATGAGAGATATTGCGGCGGCAATTCAAGTAATTGAGGAAGGTGGTATGTATTTTGATGAGCCAGATAAAGATGATGACAACGACGATGGAAGAAGTGGGATTCAAGGAATTGGAATTAAAATCCTTGAAGGAACCACAGTTTTGGGACTATCAAGAACCAGTGGACTTGCCCCCTTGGGCGACCTTAATGCTAATGATGGAGAGGGAACTCCGAAAACATTTGCATTGCTAAATAAACGCGATAATTCTTCGCAAGCTAATTTGTCATCTGCCGTCATTCCTGGCCTTTGGGATGATTTACACTGTCAACATGTTGCAGTGCCATTTGCTGCATGGGCATTGGCAAATTGGGCAATGGCTTCTGATACAAATAGATCTCACATTCAAGAACTTGATCGTGATGGGCAAGTTGTCATGGCAGCCTTAATGGCACCAGAGAGGACTGTGAAATGGCATGGGAGTTTGGTGGCTCGGCTTTTGTTGGAGGATCTAAATCTCCCATTAAGCGATTCTGTTTCTGACTGGAGTTCGAGTTTGCTTGCCACTGTTTCACATGCCAGTAAAACTGAGGATATCTCTTTGGCTCAAGTTGCGTTGTCCGCCTTTTTAGTATCTGTGGACAGAAGTGATAAAGCACGGAAGATGGTAATGGAAAAGGGTCTTCATCTGATGAGAGATAGTGCTCGAAAAACAGCAAAGCACAAAGCAGTGCAGGAAGGTTTGTCAAAGGCTCTAGAATTACTCTGTGCTGGTGAGATGCATTTATCTCTAAAAGAGAGTCAGAAATGGTCCGGGATACTTCTCTCATGGGCTCTTGGAAAGGTTGCATCTGACACTGTTCAATCATCAGCAAGAAGAATACTTTCACATACTTTTGAGGACTACGGACCACACTCTGTCCCAATTTCTCAGGGATGGTTAACCCTTATAATGAATGAGATTTTGAACCACATCAAGACGTTGTCAGCTAAAGGAGCGAGCCTAAATAAAACTGAGAAATCAAAGGTGCATGAAATTTATGATCATTGATTCTGTTGTCTGAACAAAAAAATAGTTGAAATCATGACTATTTTAGTTTACTTACATCTCTCAGTTTTTGATTTAGTAAATAACAGCTATTTTTTGGAAAATGCAGGTAGATCTGACAAAAGTTTCTTCAACTACGCAGTCAACCAATCAGCTAGCAGCGGCTGTTGTTACTCTTGCTATGGCTCAACTGGGTACAGTCCCAAATTCTATCAACAATGTCCCATTGGCGGATCTGCTACTTTCAGAGCCTTTTGCGGTACCGATTAAGAACTTAAAGAAAGACAGCCCCCCTAAATTTAATGCTGCTGAGTCTGCATTGGCAACCCTTAAGGCAATCAAGTCACTGACTGATGTTTGCGCTGAAGATTCTGCATGCCAGAACAAAATAGTTGATTTTGGCATTCTTTGTTTGCTTAGGCGCTTTCTTTTATGTGATGATTATGAAAAGCTAGGTGCAATAGAAGCTTATGATGCATCCAGGGCTCTCAGAGCTCAAGAGCGAGCTCCAGATAGTCTTGGTGAATCATCAATCACAGATATACAAGATCCATCTAGTGTCAGAGTCCCCGCTAGTGCCCACATCCGAAGACATGCTGCTAGATTGCTAACCATTCTTTCGCTTCTTCCAAAAGTCCAGAAGATCATGTTAGCTGATGAAACATGGTGCAAGTGGCTTGATGACTGTGCAAAAGGAAAAATTTCCGGTTGCAATGACCCCAAGACACAAAGTTATGCTAGGGCTTCTCTCTTAAATATATATTGCAATCAGCATGATGGCAGTAGATCTGTTAATGGGGAGAGTTCCAAGCCAGACATCTCAAACATGAACAGTAACTGTCCTCGCTATGGAGACATGATATTTCTAATTAATCCTGGACTACCTCATTGGAAGTGTCCTGATAAAGATCATCAAAGTGGTAAGAAGAACGAATCTTCTAGTGAAGGTGAGCCAACAAATGATCCGGATACGGTCAGAGATCATGTCTTTGATGCTAGTGATCTTTCCAGCTCCATGGATCCTTCCACTAGTGGCTCACGTGCGCATGATCCTAAATTTGATGTTATCTTTCTTCATGGATTGCGTGGTGGACCCTTTAAAACTTGGCGAATAGCTGAGGATAAATCATCGACTAAATCTGGCTTAGTGGAGAAAATTGACCAAGAAGCAGGAAAGTTGGGAACGTTTTGGCCAAGTGAGTGGCTTTCAAATGACTTCCCCCAAGCTCGTATGTTTACTCTTAAATACAAGGTATGTCACCTACCCAGTGGAGATGAGATCTGTGTTTGACCGATATGTGGTCCATTTATCTATTCCCTGGTGCATTAATATGGAACTGTTTTATACAGACAAACCTCACGGAATGGTCTGGAGCTAGCTTGCCTCTTCAGGTACGTTCTTTATCATTCATTATTTTACTAAATTATACTTTTTTGTGAGTAGCATTCTGCTTTTGTACTTTAACTTGCAGTTCTTTTGTTGATGATGGGACTCCTAATTTGCAGGAAGTTAGCTCTATGATATTGGACAAGCTTGTTTCTGCAGGCATTGGAGACCGACCTGTTGTTTTTGTCACTCACAGGTCTGAAATCTCTTATTTATCCTGACAATAGATATTTCTTGATACAAACTCATGCTCGCTCTGGTTTAACTGATTATCATTTGGTGATTGTACTTGCTGATTTGTTATCAGTCAAGGCTTATTATAAATTACTTTATTGAATTGACATGTTGTGTCCTGAAATATCAAAACATACGTTTTTGATCAAGGAACGTTCATCTTGTAGTATGGGAGGACTTGTCGTGAAGCAGATTCTACACAAAGCAAAGGAAGAAAAGCTTGATAAACTAGTGAATAACACCGCTGGGGTTGTATGTATCCCGCATATTACATGTCTGGCTCTCACTTGGCGAATTAGCTCATTTAAAGAGTAATGTTATTCTCTTACCTTCACTTTCAGGTATTCTACAGTTGTCCACATTTTGGGAGCAAGCTAGCAGATATGCCCTGGCGAATGGGTCTTGTGTTGCGCCCGGCTCCATCTGTAAGTAATACTATCCTTTCCATTGAGCTGATTTCAAGCTTTTGCGCCATTTCAAAATCGCCAAATGTAAGCAACCTTATTGTGATAGATAGGGGAGCTACGAAGTGGTTCTCCAAGACTAGTGGAGCTTAATGACTTGCTTCGCCAGCTACACAAGAAAGGGATTGTAGAAGTCCTTAGCTTCTGTGAGGTAGTTCATTTATTCTATTACACTTGCGAGTCTAAAACGCACACTCTTAATCAGGAGAACTAATGTGGTGAGTGATTATCATCTGAATGCAGACAAAAGTAACTCCGATTGTTGAAGGCTATGGTGGATGGGCTTTCCGGATGGAGATTGTGCCGATAGAATCAGCATACCCTGGATTTGGTGAACTTGTTGTAAGTATCTCAACTTGTATAGCTATAATAATTGCAAACTTACAAGCATGATGGTGAATATAATAATGAAACAGGTGTTGGAGTCAACAGACCATATAAATTCATGTAAACCATTGAGCCGCTCTGATCCTTCATATACCGAGGCGTTGCAGTTCCTGCGCAAGCTCAGCTCGCATAGCTCGAGACCTCGTGTTAAACCAGAATCAGGGATACATGATTGATTAACCCAACACGGGTAGATTAACCAAAGAGGAATCAACAAGGTTTTGGTGAGACAGTGATTTTGAGCTACTTGACCATACATACAGCTTTGTTGTTGCCACACTATAGTTTTTACATTTCTTCTTCTGTGTATATGTTAAGTAAAAAGGGACACGCCTAGGTTCTTTTGTCTCGTTTTACTCATTGATTTACTGAACTACATCTGAAAGTATAAAAGAGTCACGTGACTTGTGGAAGCAAGGCCACGCGTTACATATACAACTATTGTCGGCTAATTCAATTTTTCAAAGAAACCAATAACCTTAGGACACGTGTCCCTTGTATTTTGTAACAAAATCAAATAAATTTCTTCTAAAAACTAATTGTTTCAAAATCCAGTGTCTTGCACTATATGAACTCATTGTTAGTATGCATGAAATTACGCTCTTAATTACAAAGTTCAAAAAATGAAAAAAACATGGTAAAGGGTATTTCGGGAATGTAGAAGACAAATTCCTCTAGTGAATTTGTTCTCCCAGCTATTGTGCAAGAGTTCGTTAAATATATAAAAGAGGTACATACATTTGATATTTGTGAGAAATAGATAAAATTAGAAAAGAAGGCTATAACTATAATAAGATTTCTGCTCAAAATCACTGTTTTAATTAAGGTAAGTTTAATCTCTGACTCATTACTTAATCGTAATCATCATTCGTTTCAAGCAAGCCCTAATAAACTAACTAATAATTTTCGCTAATATATGGTTATACATTAAAGAGCAAACTGTGGTTACTACATTAAAGGCATGCATTGCTTCTATAATAATTATATGAATATGAGCATAAACTTTTTTTATCATTAATTATTAGTATGCATATATAATAAGTACTTTGAAACTCTAGTTGCTTTTAATCTTTAAACTGTTAGGGAAGGATAATATTTTTGCAAGAGAAAAACAAATATATTTTTTTGTCAACGAGAAAAACAAATATTTAAGTACTCTATTAATATAAACATGTACTACTATATACTAAGTCAACAGAAAATTGAATGCGAGACTTAACGTGTACATGCTTCTATTAACGCACATAACAGTTCTCGTAGGGCCATAAAAATAGATTTTATTCAATATCACAATCCAAAATCTTCCTATCGATTATTATCACGTTTTGATTATAACATATGAACAATTGAATTGACGACGCATAATTAACATATGACGTATCTTTAGATTGCTTGTGACAAAAAAAAGCATGAATAAATAAAACAATAAAGAATGTAACTATAACATTTTAGCTATTTAAAAAAAATGATTTAATATTTATTTACGTGGGCAAAAAAAGTGGCTAAACCTTTGCTTCCCGCGTCATACAAATCCCTAATTATCATCATTCATGCGTGCAAGCTATTTTCTTAATTTCCTTTAACGATTCTCATTACTCTCTTTAAGCTTCTTCTTTCTCCTCTCTTTTCTTTCTTATTTAAATTATTACTCCTTTAATTTCCAAATTTTCTTTTCTTTTCTTTTCCCCCAAAAAACTGATCTCTGTTGTTGCATCTCTTCATACACAAGACCAAGTTCAAAAATTAGCTATTAATTAATTAATCAATCATTATATTAATTTCTTTGTTAAAAAATCGTGTTTAATCTCTGTTTAATATTCATACTTTCTCAGAATCGAAAACGGTGAGTTTCTATAATGGGAAACCAAACAAGCAAAAAGTCTTCACAAGATCCATCATCATCATCATCGTCAAAGACAACAACAACAACAACAACGAGTTCAAGCATACACTACACAACAGAGCTAAGATCATACGAAGCTGCATGTAAAGCAGACACAGAGCTACAATCTTTCGACAAGTCTTTACACGCAAGAACAAGTCACGTGATAAGCACGCTAGCTAATGGTGTAGAGGTTCGTGCTCTGTCTTTCGATTCGCTCAAAGAAGTGACCACGTGTTTGCTTGAGATGAATCAAGAAGTGGTTAAAGTGATATTGGATTGCAAGAAAGATATATGGAAGAATCAAGAATTGTTCGATCTCGTCGAAGATTACTTTGAGAATAGCTTGAAGACGCTTGACTTTTGTGGTGCTTTGGAGAAAGGGTTAAGGAAAGCTCGTGATAGTCAGCTTTTGATTCTTGTTGCTCTTCAACAGTTTGAAGATGAGAGCCGTGTACAAGGTGCGTTGAAACAATGTTGTTTTAGCAGAAATTGTCAAAATTACCATTTTTTAAAATTTATGAAGAATTGTCAAAAATACCACTAAAAAGATTTGTGTCAAAAATACCACTAAAAAGTTTTTTTGCAAAAAATATCAAACCCTCAAAACTAAAACATTTTTGAATGAACATTTTTGAATGAAATTGAAGGAATTTTAAAAATAGATATATTTTCTCTTGTGAGCAAAAGTTTCATATGGTTTGTGTTGATTGGCATGTGGAAATTTTAAAGTGTTAAAAAATTATTTTTCTATTTGTGGTATTTTTGGCCACAAAACATTTAGTGGTATTTTTGGCCACAAAACATTTAGTGGTATTTTTGGCCAGAAAAATATTTTGGTGCTACTTTTGGCAAAAAAAACATTCATTTTCATATGGTTTGTGTTGCTTCACAGGTGGGAATGGATACGAGAAGACACTTGAGGAGCTAAAGAACTTCAAAGACGCAGAGAGTCCTTTCAGCGAAGACTTCTTCAACATGTTTCAATCTGTCTACAAACAACAGATGCTTATGCTTGAGAAGCTACAACTTCGCAAGAACAAGCTTGACAAGAAACTCAAATCCATCCACACATGGAGAAAACTCTCAAACATCATATTCGTAGCTGCATTCGCTACCGTACTAATCTGCTCTATCGTGGCTGCATCCATGGCGGCTCCTCCCGTGGCTGCGGCTCTAGCTGCATCCACGGCCTTGCCGTTAGGATCAATGGGGAAATGGATCGATTCTATGTGGAAAAGCTACGAGAATGCGCTTAGAGGACAGAGAGAAGTTATCAGTTCTATGCAGGCTGGTACATATGTGGCGGTTAAGGATTTGGATAGTATCCGTGTGTTGATCGAACGGTTAGAGATTGAGATCAAAGGGATGGTGAATTGTGCTGAGTTTGCTATGGAGCATGAAGCGGTCAAGGTAGGGATCGGTGAGATCAAGAAGAAGCTTGAAGTGTTTAAGAAGAATGTCGAGGAATTGGGTACACAGGCTGATTTGTGTAGCAGAGATATTAGAAGGGCAAGGACTGTGATTCTACAGAGGATTATTAAGCAGCCTAATATTAATGGTACTAGCACTTGAAAATGAAAACATAACACTTAAATAATAATCAAACATTGTTTTAGTTTTGGTTTAAAGTTCTTATATCAATCTAGTACAATACTAATAATGTTTTTAAGATCCTTTTCACGGACGATGTGGATTTTGACTGCGTATACCACATTTCGCTTGCGCAAGAGTTCGCACAAGATCGCGTCTTCTTTCTTCACATTGTTCCTTTCGCATATATGGTTCCATTTCTTGATACACACACGTTGTTCGCTCCATTGTACGGTTTTCGTCTCTAGTTCCCCGGCTTTGTGATTGTCTATGTAGCTAACAAAGTTTTGAAACTTTAAGCAGTAGTCTCTCACTAGCTGTGAATGTACCAACTACACATGAAAACGTTAAACAAACAAACAACTTTAAGTTTTTTTTCCTACAAAAAGGCAATAGCAATATATAGATCAAGACAAATCTCACCAACTGGAATGGTCTGGTCTTAACTCTTGTCTCAAAATGTGCATTCTCTGGATTATCCAAATATGCCTCTGGATTCTTGATCTTTGACATTCATGTGATAATACCAAAATAGAGAACATTGCTATGTATATATAAGCATCTAACAATATATAGTTTAGTGATGAGTTTTAGTTAGCCAATGTATTCGACAGAAACATAACCATCTTCTACTAGTCTAGACTCTCCTGTAAAACCTCAAGGCAAAAGATATCAACATAAAGATCGTTGATATGATCCCAAGTGATGGAAGCAAATGTGTTTTACCTTTCTTCCTCAAATGTGTCGCCTTTGGTTTGACATAAGCGATTGTGTCTTCATCTCCGGGAGAATAAGAACTATCATTGTTGGAATCATCCATGGAATCGCTACGGAACGTTTCTCTTTCACTGTCTTCATCATAGTCTTCTTCCACAACTTTCTCTTTTCCTGTTTTAGTAGCAACAGAAAAAACAACTTATCTCTTCTTCCACAACTTTCTCTTTTCCTGTTTTATGAGTAAAGTGTACAAAACAGCATCTAGGGTCCCAATAAAAGTAACCAACCAAGATTTAGGAAGAAAAAAGCTGAAGTTTTTGAAGTTTTTACTCATCATGAGAGACTAATTAATGTGAGAAGAAAACTACCTATACAGAAAGTTAACATCTTTTTTTTTTTTTTTGAACAACCATTTCATTCATACTTAAAAACTTACAAAGTTCATAACCGGACATGCCCGATGCCTCACAGTTAAGACAATAGATAAACAAACAACATAAACCAAAGATAAAAATTCAATCAAGGACAAGCTTGATAAACCGTTAGAGAAGTTTTCGAACAAAGACGTGCAAGGTTCGAAGATCGCTTCAGCTTCTTCATCTAACTCGAGAATAGTCATCATAGAATGTGACTTTAAACCACTAATCAAAACCTCGGTTCTCATCGGAATGAGTTCCGTTGCTTCTATCGGTCTTGTGCAAACCCATATATGAAACAAAACGGTTATAATTGTTGAAGTTTCATTCGGATTTGATTCCGAAAGAAGATCTCCTCTTAAAAAGAGGGAAGTTGATGGTAACAATCTCTCCTTCAAAGAGGAGGAAATGGATATCGATCTCTCTTGGCCCCTGCAAGAGGAAGTTTGACAAGTTTTCTTCATAAAGAAAATGACTAAGGGACTAGACACACACAACCAAATCATATGAGATGGAAGTAAATAATGCATCATGTTTGCTAAACATTTTGCATACACAGACAATAAAGCTAAGTCAATGGTATTGATACCGAACTGAATCATGGTGGCTGTCATGGTCGGATCTCTAGCAGTAACGAGAGAGGATAAATAGATATTGTACTGAGCAAATCTAGCCTTTCTGCGATGTATCTTCAGTACCAAGATACACCAAACATCCTCACAAACCATTAAAACGTCGGTATCGCACAATAAATCTTGAGGATCTGGCGGGTCAGGTGGCTCTGGTGGGTCAGGAGGTTGTAGAGAAAGTCTCGCCGATGAATCCGGAGTTGACTGAGTAACAATTGCAGTCGCTGGATCTGAGGGAAGCGACGACGGAGAGGTCTCAAAGAGGAGGACTGAAAGAGCCATGATAAGGTTCACAAAAAAATTTTCACACAGAAACAAAGTGGAGATGAACAGATCTCGCCGGAGTTCTCACCGGAGACGGCGGATGAAGTAGACACAAAGTTCTGGTCAAAGATGACCGAAGGCTTCAGAGGAGGCGTGACTAGAGTGGAGGAGAAAACTCATTACCAGAGATCTGGTTCAGAGGCTTGCGCGGCTACCTCGGTCTTCGTGCCTGAGAAAGTTAACATCTTTACAACTTGAAAAATAGAGGAAACCCATAGGGGACTAAAGGCAGATAAACCCATAAGAAACAAATGCAAACAAACAAGAGTTTCAATGTTGTTTCTTATCTCACTTACACCACCAAAAGACATGTTTTCAAGAAACCCTAAAGCCAAGAGACTCTTTCCAAGAAAGAAAGAAATATCTTTACCATGGAGTCTGAGCTGAAATGAGAGACAAAAACTTTGAAGAAACGTGGGAGAGAGGCAGTGGAAGCCATGGAGAGGAAATCTTTGAACTATGTTGGAGAGAGAAAGAGAGAGAGATGAGTGAGAAGTTGAGAACAAGAGTGAAGACAGTTATTGAGAAAGAGAGCAGCAACTTCAAGCTTGAGTCAGGACCATGACCAGACTCTTCTGAAACCAAAAGTACAATTCAAAGTACTTTTCAGAATAAACCCATAACTTGTTATAAATTATTGTCAAGACCCCAATAAATAGTTGTACGAAAAAGAAAAAATCAAATTTAAACTAAATATTTCGAAGTATTTTCTTTAATAATAAATGGTTTCATTTGGTTTAAAGTTGTTGATGCTAGTAATTTTATTTTATTTATTGTCAAATTTGATGCTAGTAATTATATGCAACTTTGTAGCACAAAAACAAAAATCCGATATGTTATGTTAAAAATAACAATTTTATGGAGATAATTATAAATAGTTAAAAATTAAAAAAATGAGTGGAAACACGCCTAAATTAATTTGCCTAATATTGTCAAAGTGGTTAATGGTCTATAATCTTCTGATAATATATCGTATATGTGTTTGATTGTAATTCGTTATTAAGAAGATTTAAATGGATATATTAAGTGTTGTAGCCTTGTGGGACAATGACAACAAATGCTCGACAATATGGTGCATTTATTCAATTTATATATATATACATATATTACTTTTTTGTTAAAGGTTTAAAATTCAGTTATATTTAACAAACAAAAAGACATATTTTAGGCAATAAAGCTATATATGTGAATAATAACTACAGAAGAAATTTACGTAGCTTTCGGCTTGCGTGCCTAATATTTCAATGTACCTTGAACCTCAAATACATTTTACGAACGAAGAATATTCAATGTAATAGAGTACATGCATGCACGTAAAACTCAAAAAAAAAACATTTAGTTTATAAAATCATACTAATTCACATGTAATAGTAGATATTTGTTTTTGACTTTTTAACATATTATGGAGAACAATAGAGATATATATAACTTACAAGAATTTACAAACGGCTAAATAAAAACACACACATATTATTGTATCTTCTTTTTTCATCAAAAACACTATTCTCTTTTAAATTAAATAAATATCATATCAAAAAATATAAAATATAGTTCATAAGCTTAATTAGTAATATTAAATAATTTTACGAAATAGCATAGAAGCTTCCTATAGTAATAAGCACGTGTGAAGCACCACCATCACATAACATCACAACATAACCAACCTTTTGATAATTTTCTGATGTATATATATAAGTGTGTATATTCATAAGAATAAGGGTGGATGACAATACTAGATTTGGAAAGTATGGTTATTATTAGAATAGTCTAAAACTTTTTTTATTACTAGAATATTTTTGCTTACTTTTTTACCCTTTTATCATTTGACAACAAAAAACGTAATTACGTAAAATGCCATTACTATTTTTCTGCGCTTTTGCGTTTATTACGAAAAAACCAACGCGCTGATGTTACGGCAGACTTATTAGAACGGTAGATTTATATTTTGGAACGGTAGATTTATATTTTGGAACGGTAGATTTAAAAAACGATGGTAGACTTATAAAAATGGTTGGTAGAGTTATTTCGTTAAATCCGGTAGACTTATATTTCTGACATAGTAGATTTGTTTGGGTGTGGTAGACTATTATCGACATTAGTAGATTTGTTCAACATACACGGTAGAGTTAAATACGTTTGGTAGATTTTTAAACCTTGGAAGCTGACATTTGACTTCTTAGGAATTTTCGTTGACTAAATCGGTAGATTTGTTTTATATGATGGTAGATTTTTTATGTTTATTGGTAGGTTTATTTACTGACTTGGTAGGTTTAATATTGTTATTTGTTTTTGTGTGTGATGGTAGACTTGTTCATGTAGTGGTAGATTTTGTAAAATTAGATAGACGTAACCATTGTTGCGGTAGACTAATTGTACCAATTTTCATTTTCCGTCTTGGTAGTAGATTTATTTCTTTGGTGGTAGATTTGTTATATGTTGGTAGATTTATTTTTGTTGATGGTAGAGTTTTGCTAATCTTTGAAGAGGTTACTATAATAGTATTCTCATGGCAGATTTATCAGTTTTCGGTAGATTTATTTGAAAACATAAAATAAGAAAAATAAAATTTATGTTAGGTTACGGTAGACTTTTTAATATATAAAACGTTTTAATTACTTTTATGCCCTTAGTTATGCACAACAATTACAAGCATTGAAAAAAAGGTTTTCAAGCACCCAAAAAATGCAATGGTGAAATTTCTCGTAAATGGAAAGGTTTAGTTGAACATGAAAATGTACAAAACAATGAAGAAGATGAGGACGACGAATTCAAATTTGATTAATGTGATGATATGGATGGTGCAAGTTCGGATGATGACTAAATGGAACACATAAAGATTTAAGGAAAGAATATGATAATTTTTGGTAGACTTAGATTTAATTGAAAATACATCGTGGTAGATTTTAAAACATAAAATAAGAAAAATGAAATTTATGTTATGTTATGGTAGACTTTAGATATTTGTTACGGTAGATTTTTTTATATATAAAAACGTGTTAGTACTTCTATGTCTTTAGCTATGCACACAATTTCATAAAAACCTCTTTCTCCTATTTTCACCACACTTATTTTCATTTGCATCCTCCTTCTATTTGATCTTTGGATTTAGATCTTTCATTCATTTACAAAAAATAGTTATCTTAAAACATGAATCAAGTCATTTAGATTGTGGAGAGTGGAGTTTTGAGAAGAATTGATTGATGTTTTTGGTTGATAAACGTAAATGATATTGTATCTTAGGTGTACTAAATACAATATTTTGAATATTTTTTCGACATGGTTTATTAAAATTTTGGTTTAGATGTAGGGGTTGAAAATGTAAAATTGAATTATATGAAATACTTTTTTTAACTAAACTATCATTAGACACACCAACAAAATTTATTTTAAATTCAAGGCAATTAAGTTGTTTTTACAACAATTGAAAAATAATATATGCTGCGATTGAAAGAACCATTGACACTATAAAGGATAAAAATAAATTTAAGTTTTGTTTTATTGCATTTGGTAATAATTTCCGTTTTAAAAAATTGTTATTGCCTATGTAATACATTTACAACTAATATTTACAACAATATGAATTACCAAACCCAATATGAATCAACCAACAACGAATTTACCCTTACACATAAACAAATCTACCATTTTACATCAATAAATCTACCATCAAACCTTACAATAAAAAAAATCTGTCAAAATAAGAACAAACACTATAACCCCAAACAAATCTACCACATTGAAAAAAATGAGATCTGAACATTTCTCATCGTTAGTGTTGAAAAATTTCGTTGCGACAAAGAAACAAAAACCATGTCGCCACGAGATAGACACTTCGCCGACCAAGAACATCACAAACCTCCTAAAAATATTAAACCACAATATTTCAAATCCTAAATACGCATAAACTTCATAAAATTACCAAATACAACATAAACTCGATTGAAGAAACATTAAACAAAAGATAAATGAAGAAATATATTTTTTTTTGTCGAAAAATAATGAAAAATAAAGAGAGAAGAGACAAACATCTTTGCGCCGTCGTCTGAATCCGCCGTGAAGCCTCGTCGTCGTGAAACACAAAATAAGTCTATCACACCAAATTTGCACAAAATAAAGATACCGAGAAAAGTCTACCACAACAAGTTATGAACAAAAAAATTGACAAATAAGTCTACCACTTCATCTAACGTTAAAGTAAAACAAATCTATTGCATAAGATTTAAAATAAACTAAACAAACTAATCACATAAAATATAACAAAAGAAATCTACCACAACTTTACAGATCCGTCGGATCTCGGCGGAGGAGAGATTGTTACAGATCCGATGGTTCTCGATGGTTCTCGACGGATCTCGGCGGAGGATAGATTGTTATAGATCTGAAAGATCTCGATGCGTGGCTTTTAGTTTCTCTTTCTCCAACAAAAACGAATACAAAAATCTCAGATCTAAAACCGAGAACTCACCGGAAAACGAGATTGAACGGTGAACGAAAACGACGCGAGTGTGACCGCCGTTGTAACGGAAACGAGATTGAACGATGAAGAGGAAGAAGATGAAGATTGACGATGACGATCTTCTTCTTCTTTGTTTCTTCGTTGGAGAGAGAGAGAAAAGATGAAGAAGGAGAGAGATATGAAGGAGAGAGAGATGCAGAAAAGAGAGAGATGAAGAACGAGAGAGTGAAAAGAGGAAAGAGAGAGAAGAGAGGAGAGAGAGAGAAGCGAGGAGAGAGAGAGAGAAGAGAGAAGAAGAAAGGAGGAGAGAGAGAAAAGAGGAAAGAGAGAGAAGAGAGAAAAGAGAGAAAAGAAAGAAGAAAGTTTTTTTTTTCTTTAAAAAAAAGAAGAAGGGCATTTTCGTTATTATAAACAAAACCAAGGGTAAATTTTCAAATCTAAACTTTCCAAGACTATTATAGTAAACCTTGCTTGGTAAAAGACTAGTTAAGTAAATACTATATTTTCAAAGTCTAGTATAGTTATTGTTTCTAAGAATAATTCTCCCAATTCAAAAAACAATTCTCCAAGAGCCGTTGACAAAATAAAATAAAAGTCAAAATATTCTCTAGACCCTCCAATTTTCCGTCAAAATTTCCATAAAAATCTCTTATCTTTCTTTGCCAACCAAATTCTTCAAACTCACATTATCCTACAACTTTCTTATTCATAGCCATCACCAAAAATTCTCTCCAAAACAAAAAAAAGTTTTAAGAAATTTTTATCAATTATTCTAAACATTTTTTTAAAATTCAAGCATTTGACTTTTGTTATAAAGATTTGAAGAAAAATATGAGGAACGAAACGGGCGGTACCATGGTCGTTGATCTACAAGCCAATCCATATAATCTTAGTCACGACCTAAGCGACAATGTTCACAACAACCCAAGGCCTAAGTTTGGTGATATTTTAAAAGCTGACCACGACGGAATATTCCCTAATGAAGACCCCATCATTATCAGCACATCCTTAACTCACCACCGGTTTAGTACCGTCTCGGCCTCTACCATGAGCAGCGGTCTGGGCAGCGGAGACGGTTCACCTTGCGTAATGTCGCCTTGGGGTCGTGTGTCGCCTCCTTGGGCCGCGGATTTTAATGAGGACAATGTCCTTGAGACCAATGGTCTCATAGGATCTATTGTACGTGAAGAAGGGCATATATACTCGTTAGCGGCTTCTGGTGACCTTTTATACACGGGTTCGGACTCCAAGAACATTAGGGTTTGGAAGAATTTGAAGGATTACGCCGGGTTTAAATCGAGTAGTGGGCTTATCAAAGCCATTGTGATATTTGGTGACCGGATCTTTACTGGCCATCAGGACGGTAAGATCCGGATTTGGAAGGTTTCGAAGAGTAAACCGGGAAAACACAAGCGGGTAGGAACGTTGCCTACGTTTAAATCGATGGTCAAGAGCTCCGTAAACCCTAAGCATTTCATGGAGTTACGCCGCAAACGAAACTCCGTGAAAACGAAACATAACGACGCCGTGTCGAGTCTCAGCCTTGACGTAGAGCTTGGATTGTTGTACTCAAGTTCTTGGGACAAGACGATCAAAGTTTGGAGAATATCAGATTCAAAATGTTTAGAATCAATACAAGCGCATGACGACGCGATTAACTCAGTAATGTACGGTTTCGATGACTTGGTCTTCACGGGATCAGCGGATGGCACGGTTAAAGTGTGGAAACGTGAGATGCACGGCAAAGGAACTAGGCATCTATTGGTTCAAATTTTGCTCGAGCAAGAAAACGCCGTCACAGCCTTAGCAGTACAACCAAAATCTTTAATAGTATATTGCGGTTCCTCGGACGGGCTAGTAAACTATTGGGAGCGTTCAAAACGTATATTCGTAGGAGGAACGTTAAAAGGCCACAAATCCGCGGTGTTATGTCTCTCCGTAGCGGGGAACTTATTGTTGAGTGGTTCCGCCGACAAGAACATATGTGTCTGGAGGCGGGACCCTATCGACGGGTCCCATCAGTGTCTGTCTGTATTGACGGGACACATGGGACCGGTCAAGTGTTTAGCCGTGGAAGAAGAACGAGCTTATCGCAAAGGAGCTAAAGCCTCTTCCGCGGCAGAAGGAGACCGGAAGTGGATTATATATAGCGGAAGTTTGGATAAATCGGTGAAGGTGTGGCGCGTGTCGGAGAAGATGGCCACGTGGAGGGAGATGGACGAGGCAGGAGCATCTTCGGGGAGGAAAAGCTTTTCCCCTCCTCCTCGTGGCGCGTGGAGTTCACGCGATTTGTGAAAATGAAAAATAGAAGTGGTGATTGCAACATACTGTCATTATTTTACGCCGTTGATCGGTCACGTACGGTGACAGTCTTCACGCCGGGGAAAAAAGTGGAAACGGTTGTTTTTGATTTGTTGACTAATAAGTCAACGACAACGTTTGTCCCACGTTAAAGTCTTTATGGTTTTCACGTAATGAGTTTTGTTTTATGAAAAATAATGTCTGAAACAAAAATTGTATTTTTTTCATAGAATTTTGTAACATGTTTGTATTTCTTTTGTGTTAGGTCTTAGATCGTGTTTGCAACTTTATAATTTTTAATTTCAATGTAGTCTAATAGTTTTCTCTTCATTTGAATTGGTCTTCGTTAAAATAAAATAAAATCAGATTCTAAAACAGAAAGAACACTTCCGGTTTAATGTAAACCGGTTATTTCCGGTTACCTGAACATTATTGTGGAGATAATTTATGGTTTGACGAAATTGCCCTCTCTTTGACCCTCTCAACGCATAGCTTTTCTTCAACTCTCAACCCGCGTTGACGACTGAGAATTTTCCCGGAAAATAAACTTGGGATTCTTTTTTTGTTAATCTTTTGGGTACAGAGAAAAAGTCATCTCTTTTCTTCAAATCTTCGTTACTTGTGAAGAGAAGAAGACGGATTCAACCATCTTTCTCTCTTCCTTTTAGATCACTTTCTTTTCTTTCACCGGAAAAAGTGATCTCTTCTTTCGCCACTTTCCCGGAAAATCTCTTCCTCTCTGTACAAAATCTCATCTCTTTCGTTAATATAAAGGAGCTTCCTTTAATCAATTTTATATATTTACGGAGTTGGGTTCTTATTGATTGATTGATTTAAGCAATCTATAGTTGCTTAGGGTCAATATTCATGATTTGTCTTATTGTGCTTGTTATAATTAGTTTCTGATTTACGAAACGTTTTAGGAGTAAAAAAGAAGGGTTTTTTTGTGATAAGATGACTGCAATGTTAAGAAAGTTATCACCTTTTGCATCACAGAGTCCTAAAAGGGATAGTTGTGATAGTGACGATGTTGTTGGTGATACTAGTAACAGTTTTCAAATAGATTATTCATTTGCTAGTGAGTATAAAGGTCCTCACATAGCTAATCTGCCAAGAGCTCTTCCCGTCGAAGTTGATCAGATCCCTACGGCTCTTCCCGTTTCGTTTTCTTCCTTGTCACATAACAACATCTCTTACCCTGTGGTCCAACCTATTGAGCTTAGGACTAATAATAATAATAAAAAGAAGAAGAAGAATGGTTTTGTTGATTCTGCAGCTAGTTCTAGTGGTGGTTTTAGAGGGGGTCATGTTACTTCTAGCTCATCATCATCTTCAAAGAAAATGGATGTTGCAGAAGAACCGGAGATTTCGGTTGATACAGCTTTATCACCACCATTATCATCATCAGCTGAAGTAAGAGAGGAGGATGTTTTGGATGAGCGTAGAGATTCGGGTTATGAGTCCCCTGCTCGTTTGTCCATTGGTGGTTTCGATGGAGATAATGAAGGCGGACATGGAAACCGTGTTAGATTTGATGTGCCAAGTCAAGGTAGCGAATGGGATGAGAGCTCTTACATCTCTGATGGGGAAAGCATAGCTGCAACGCCTAAAGCCGAAAGGAAAGGTAAGAAAGGGTCTTGTTACAGATGCATGTTGGGGAACAGGTTTACTGAGAAGGAAGTATGCATTGTCTGTGACGCAAAGTATTGTTACAGCTGTGTGAGGAAATCCATGGGTGCGATGCCCGAAGGGAGAAAGTGTCTGACTTGTATTGGTTTCAGAATCGATGAGTCGAAGAGAGGGAGCCTTGGGAAATGTTCGAGAATGCTTAAGCGCGCTCTCACAGATTCAGAACTTCAACGAGTCATGCATGCCGAGATCTCCTGCAAGGCGAATCAGTTGCCTTCAAGGCTTATCGTTGTCAATAACAAGCAGTTAGACGAAGAAGAGCTTTTCAAGTTGCAGACATGTTCAAATCCACCCAAAAAGCTAAAACCTGGATACTATTGGTATGATAAGGTTCTTGGCTATTGGGGAAAGGTAGAATCTCTTATATTTCTACTACCTGTATTTATTCGCGGGCTTATCTCGTACTCAGCAGCTGAACTAGAGGCTCTAATGTATTTATCTAAACAGGTAGGAGAGAAACCTTGTCAAATCATAAGTCCTCATGTGAATATAGGAGGTAACATAGGGGAAAATGCAAGCAATGGTGACACTGAAATTTTCATTAATAACCGAGAAATAACCAAGGCAGAGCTCAAGATGCTCAAGGTTTTTATCGTCGGACAACTTTAAGCATTAGTGTTATTCTCCTCCTCTAATTTTTTCATGTCGAAGTGAATGCCTCTTTGCTTTAATGTAGATGGTGGGTGTGCAATGTGAAGGAAAACCTCATTTTTGGGTCAATGCAGATGGAACTTACCGCGAAGAAGGTCAGGCACGTGAACTCGGTAACATTTGGAACAAGGTATGATTTGTTGAGCACAAGCTTTTCTTTTTCATAACTTTTGAATACAAGTGTTAGACAGTTATGATATATATTTTCAGAAAAGAGCAAGGATTGCTTGTGCTTTGTACTCTCTGCCGTTTCCTCTGACTTCATCTGCAGTAGAACCAAAAGATGCGCCCTCGAGTGAGCAGAAAATGATTAACAAGCTTCTTCTGATTGGTAACGAGAAATGTGGCGCCACTACGATATACAGACAAGTGAGTTATTCATGTTAATGCCACCCTCTTGAATTATTCATATATAGCATAGAATCATGTATTGACTTCTTTTTGTTTCAGGCAAGATCTCTATATGAAGTCCCATTCTCTGAAGAAGACCGTGAAAGAATCAAATTAATAATCCAAACAAATCTCTACATGTATCTGGCGAAGGTTCTTGAGGCACACAAAACATCTGAGGAAGAGATGAGCAATAACCAGTCTTATGACCAAACAGGTAAATTTTCACAGACAGTATATACATCACTTAACAATCGATTATTGAGAGACACTTAACGAGTTCTTGTGATTTAGGCAACACGGAAGATGAGATCAGTGCTCAAGCAGTTAGCTCGATCAGCCCGAGACTTAAACATTTTTCAGATTGGCTTCTGAAAGAAAAGGAAGAAGGAAACCTTGAAATATTTCCAGCATCAAGCCGCGAGAATGCACAGACCGTTGCAGATCTCTGGAGAGTACCAGCCATTCAAGCCACTTACAAAAGACTTCGCGATACACTTCCCAGAAACGCAGTCTATTTTCTTGAACGAGTGAGTTTATTCATTAAAAGGTTTCTTGTCTATAACCGTTTTCTCAGATTCTTGAATGACTGACCAGAATTTGTTTTTAATCAGATTCTTGAGATATCGAGATCAGAATACAATCCTTCTGATATGGATATATTGCAAGCGGAAGGGCTCTCTTCGATGGAAGGGCTTTCTTGTGTAGAGTTCTCATTCCCATCAACAAATCAAGAAGACTCTTTTGAGTCTGATTATCAACACGATCCAAACATGAAGTTAGTTCTATTCTTTTTCCTTGTTGCATACAGAGACTATCTGAAAAAAAAACCAAACATGAACTTAATCTCTGTCTCTGGCGCTTTTTATAGGTACCAACTAATCCGATTAAATCCAAGAAGCCTTGGAGAAAACTGGAAATGGATGGAAATGTTTGAAGACGCCGACTTGGTGATATTTTGTGTGCCACTAACAGATTATGGAGAATACATACAAGGTAGTGACGGGGATCTTGTGAACAAGATGATTGTAAACAAACAGCTTTTCGAGAGCATGGTGACTCACCCGAGCCTAGCTAACAAAAAGTTCCTATTGGTTCTAACCAAATTCGATCTCCTCGAAGAAAAAATCGAGGATGTACCTCTAAGAACATGTGAATGGTTCGAAGATTTTAAACCGTTGATCAGCCAGAACCAGACAAGCAGACACAACCCTCCGATGGCTCAGCGTGCTTTTCATTACATTGGGTTTCAGTTCAAGAGACTGTATGACTCGCTCGTGGGACCATTTTCGATGCGTGGAAGGACCTTTAGACCAAAGCTGTTTGTTTCTCAAGTGAGCTTGGAGAGTGAGAGTGTGGACAATGCATTGAGATATGCAAGAGAGATTCTCAAGTGGCATGTTGAAGAAACTTCCATGTACCAAGAGATGTCAACTACTAGCATTGAGGCAAGCTTATCCTCTTAATTCATTTCAAATATTGATAATTCTTTTCTTCTTTCTTTTGGTATGTGAAAAATACACAATAAAGTAAAGATGTGTGTGTGGAATGTTTGTATGCGTGTATATATACTATATAGTTAATATTCAAGAGTAGGAGACACACATTTGATTTTGATTTTTGTCTGGTGAAAGAAAAAGATTAATAAAAAGTGAATTTATTTTTGAAAATAAAAAAAGAAACAGAGGATAGAGATGGGAAGTAAGATCTTATTAGGCATGTTGTCTTGGGTAATTTTACCCTACCCGAACCCGAAAAAAATCTGCCCTGAAAAAACCTGTTTTGAAAAAACCCGGATAGGGTAAAGTCTTGTAGGGTAACCCAAACTCTACCCTATACAATTTAGAGTAACCGCGGCATGCCGCTTCAATTTTAAAATGAGAAATTCTTTAGAATACCATCAAAATAAGTTTTTGTTTTAAAAATACCATTAAAAAGTTTGTATAACAAAAATACTAATAAAATGTTTTTTATAACAAAAATACCATAAAAACAGTAGTTTACAAAAATACCACAAATATAAAAAACGAATTTTAACACTTTTAGATTTTTAAATTTTTTCATTTGGGTTCGCTATATAGTGTTTAGGGTATAGTTTTGAAGGGGTAGGGTATACCTTTTTGGAGGTTTTGGGTGTAATTTTAAAATTTTAAGATTTGTGGTATTTATGAGAAAAAACTTTTTAATGGTATTTGTAAAATTTTCAAAAATGCTGTGCTAATTGTGTTAAAAAAACATTTTTAGTGGTATTTGTAAAACTTTCAAAAATTTGTGCTAATTGTGTTAAAAAAACATTTTTAGTGGTATTCATAAATACCACAAATCTTAAATTTTCAAAATTACACCTAAAACTTTCAAAAAACTATACCATACCTTTCAAAACTATACCCTAAACATTATATAGCGAACCCAAATGAAAAAATTTAAAATCTAAAAGTGTTAAAATTCGTTTTTTATATTTGTGGTATTTTTGTAAACTAATACTTTTTGATGGTATTTTTGTTATAAAAAATATTTTAATGGTATTTTTGTTATAAAGACGTTTGTAAAGGTATTTTCAAAACAAAAACTTATTTTGATGGTATTTTAAGGAATTTTTCTCTCTAATTTTTCTTTCTAATTTATTGATTTTAAAAATCTCACGGGTACCCGAAACCCAATAAGGTAAAACCCGACTAAGACTTAGGGTAAATAAAACCTGCCCATTTTCAACCCTATTAATTTTAACAAATAAAATCAGGTCATGGGACCTTAACTTTTACATCGGGTCACGGGTACCCAACGGGTAATTACCCATCTTTAACATCCCTAGATCTTATGATGGGTTCTGATGGTTGTGTAGGAAACGGAAACATATTCAGAGTCTTTCCTTATTTAAGAAAAAGACAAAACACAACATTTCATGTAAACTAAGTGGAGGTGTCTATTTTATATTCGTGTCATTGTCATTTCACAATCAATGCATCAATGTTACAGGGTACGTTGCTTTGTTCTGAAACATCAATTCAGAGGAAAAGCAAAAACAAAAAGCTGTCAAGTTATTGAAGTAGAAAGTAAATGGTAAAGAGATACCCTTAAAGTACTTTCTCTTTGACCGTAGTTTAAAAGTACATATATTGGTTTCTTTTGAATATTGTTTTAGGAGTCATATTGTAGTAAAAGCAACATCTCTCTCTTCTCATTTTTCCTTTCAAGTTCATACCTTACTCTGAAGAATCCTTCTTCTCTAGCAATGGATGTCAATGATGCTCTTCCACGTTTCTTCAAAGTTTTCATCTCCCAGTTTAGCTCTGATTCCATGGTAAGTAAGAAGCTTTTAAGTTTGTGATTTGCTTTCGTTCACCACTTAAAAACTCTAACCGTTTTGATTTGTCTTCCTTATGCCATTTTTTTGCTGTTTCTACCTTTTTTTGCTTTCATCTGTTTAGTAGTAAAGTTGTTTTTGTTAAGAGTAAAGAATCTAAAGATGTTAAATCTAACATATGAATCAGTTTCATATATGAAATTGTTCTTGCACAAGAGATGTTTGAATATTGTATAGTTTCACTCAGACTTGGTTAGTTGATTAGTACAAAGGTTTTGCTTTCTGCAGCTCGTCGGTTAGGCTAAAATGTCTGATAAACTTCATTTATAGAGAGAGAGGTTCCTTATGTGTGTGGATAGCCTCTGTTAATAAAGAGAGAGGTTCCTTTATGAGCTGGATATTAAATTCCATGTTTTGTGTCTTTGCTTTTTGATATAACAGTTTGTTTGTGTGTATAAACATTTGTGTTGAGCAGCTGATTCCTATCTCCTACTACGACCAGCTTCCGTTTCCATTGCCAAAAACAGCGATTCTCCAAGGAACCGGTGGATGCTTGTGGACAGTTGCTATGAAGCAGAAGCAAGAAGAGGTGTTTTTCGGACAAGGATGGTCTAAATTTGTCAAGGACAATTCCATTAGCGACTGTGACTTTATGACCTTTGTGTATAATGGAGACCGAATTTTCGAGGTAAGCATCTATAGCCAGAATGGATGTAAAGAGCATAGAGCAGTCACTTATGGCAAAGAAGTTAGTATTTCGTCCCTAAGCAGTAAAGACATAGATTCTAGCTCTGAATCTGAAAGGGCTAATACAATCTTGAAAAGCAAGAACAAAGGTTTTTAAACACATTGTTTGTCTTTTTTTGTCATCTCTTATGTGTGATTGCTTTTATATTGACAAACCGTTTCTTTACAGGAAAGTCTGAAGTGGTAGTTTTGGAAGATTCTGATGATGAAGAAGAAGAGAGTGATAGTTCTCTATGCAGTGAAGACACAGAAACATACACTTGTTCTGAATCAAACCTCAGAAGCAAAAACCAAGGTTTAGCACATTGTTACCTCTTTTCATTAGTACTTTGAATGTTTTATGTGATTGCTTAAAAATAGACAAAACATGTTTTGTTCTGTTTGAGATATTCTCTCAGGCAAAAAGAAAGTTGTGGATGATTCTGATGAAGACAGTGATGATTGTGCTGAAGCGTTTAATAGTTTGTACTTTGAAGAGAAGTCCAACAGTGACAGTTCTTATGACCTGAGTAGCCAAGAAACCGCAATTTATGTCAAACCAAAGGGGACAAATCTGAAGAACAGAGGTAGTAAAACACATTAGCTTTTCACACCACTTTGGATCACTTGCGCAATGCTTATGTCTATGTAATGTTTATTTTGTGTCTTGTGGTTTAACAGGAGAGTCTAGATTAGTAGATGTTGGTTCTGCTGAAACTGCGAAAAATAAGTTGGTAGTGCCAAAAACAAAAAGGAAGATAGGTAAACAAATATATTAGCTAAACAAAACTCATAACTTAACTTTGTTTGATGCTTATATATATAATATAACAATGTTATCTCTTTTGTGATTATTACAGTAAAGTCAAAGATCGAGAATCCAGAGGTATATTTGGATAATCCAGGTAATGTATATTTTGAGACAAGCCTGAAGAACAGAAAATATGAACTTGTAAGAATTGTCTTTATACTCTCTTTTTGTATAAACTTTAAAGTTGTTTGATCAATGTTTAATGTTTACTTTTAAAATGTATAGTTGATACATTCACGGCTAGTGATAGACTACTGCTTAAAGTTTCAAGACTTTGTTTACTTAATCGACAATCACAAAGCCGGGGAACTAGAGGCGAAAACCGAACAATGGAGCGATGAACGTGTGGTTATCAAGAAATGGAACCATATATGCAAAAGGAACAATGTGAAGAAAGAAGACGCGATCTTGTGTGAACTCTTGCGCAAGAAAAATGTGGTATATGCAGTCAAAATCCACATCATCCGTAAAAAGGATCTGTAAAATGTTATTATAAGTACTAGATGATCATATAACCTTGTTGTTCCATTATAAGACTTTTAGGCCTTATTAGCAAAAACCAACTAAATCTTATTCAAGAATGCTTATGTTTGATCTATTTCAAGAATGTTTTAACATTTGATCTTTTTGGAGGATAATCCAATATCTTTTGCTTTGTAGTTTGTTTATGATTTTATGAACTGTAAAAGTATAGTGAGGGCTTATAATTAAGCAGAAGAACTTGAGAATATGGATTCATAAAGATAACTATAATGTTAGCCATATATTTCTTCTTAATTATTTTTTTAAAAATTTGGAGCATGTCTGATATTTAGATGCTTATGTTTGATTTAACTTATTAGTGGAAAGGAGAAAAAGTGAAAAACAAATAAAGAGAGGATGATGTAATAAAAAATAAAAAATAAAAAATAAAGAGAAGATAAAGTGAAAATGTTATGACGCGGCGAGATATTTATTGAAAAGAAACGTTTGGTCCGCGCCAAAAACACGTGCTCTAATGCATTTTGCACGTGCCTAACGTGCTACTTCTGCCTTGAGGCTAATGCTTTTAGTAAAAAATAAATAACTTGTACCACATCCACTTATTTGCACGAATACACTGATTCATCACAAATTATTTTTTCATAACAAGTTCCTAAATTCTTGAGTGATATGCAGAGTTTATTATTAGTCATGAAGAAACTAGCTACTCTTTCTATTTCAAAATAAATGACATTATAGTCTAATGTTTTTGTTATAAAATAAATTACATTTCACCTAAAATAAAATGAATTTCATTTTTTTTAATCAATAGGATTTTATACCATTTTTCTATTGGTTGGTTTAATAATTAAATATAAAAAACAAATTATTTAATAATTATTTAATATATGTGTAACACTTTAGAATGTTATTTTTTTGAAATGGAAGGAGTGTATTTTATATTTTTGGACATTAAATGCTATAGTAAAATGTGACCATAATTAACCTTTATAGATGCCATAGTATTTTAATGTTGCTTATTTTTAATACATAAAAGTTTATGTAGGATCAAATTAAGATTTATTTATCCTTAAAATCCAAAAGGCCAAAAGTAAGTAACGGTTTACTAACGTTTTGAAATAATTTTTTTAGATTTGGATCATAAAATAGTTATTCATCTTATATAATTATAGTTTAAAGTCTTTAAACTCTAATTCTTTGTTTGTATATATTTATTCAATCATAGTTTATAACTTTATTAAAACAATTCAGCTAATATCAACTAACAACATTAAAATATTATTATGGAAATTGAAAATATAATTTTAATTACAAAGAATTATCTAAAACATCTTTTTAAATTATAAGAATAGAGTATAATATTAGGTTGGCCATAAGAGCAAGACAATGTGTGTGTTTTTGTAATGGGATAGCTAGGTGACAAAGTCAAAGACCAAGAAGAGAAAATAATAATCAACGGTCTAGAAAGCTTAAGACATGGTCAGCGTAGAAAATGGGTCAACACAGTGAAGTGACGTAAGAGCTTAGTGAAGCACATGCCAGCTCAGCATTATCATTTATACACTTCCAACTAATAAATCATTGAAATATCTGAGATTAATTAGAAACAGTCAAACCGTTTGATCATTTTAACACATTTGATCATTCCTTAATCTTTTCTCATTTCTTTATTAGGGCAATTCCAAATTTAGTGTTATAGTGTTCAACTTTATTTTTCTAACTCCAACCACAACACTAAATTTCACACTCAAAACCTATTTCCTATCGGGAGAATTACGTTACTACACCATTTGAATTATATTTCACAAAACTACACAATTTCAAAAATACTTCGTTAAACTACACCTAAACATTCAAAATTAAATCCAAATAAATTCTACCCACACAATCCTACCCCCTTAATATTATACCCTAAACACTAATTAGCGAACCCAAATGAAAATATTTTAATTTTGATAATTTTTTTAAAGGGTAAATCAAGCTTTTAAAATTTTGAAAGGATGTAAATATGTAAAAATATTGAATTAGGTGTGGTTTTGTGAAGAGAGGGTTGAAAGTGTGTAGTTTTGTGAATTTCTTTTTCCTATTATTTATTTATTTTATTTATTTTTTTCACTAAGTTACATTCTTACTACCATATTACAAATATGTTCCTATTTCCTATTATTATATTAGTATTATGTTACTAAATTTCATATAATTTTATCTTGTTTTTTAAATAGTTGTTAATAGTTGTTAATAGTTTGTATAAATAGTAATTGTTATTTTTACCAATTAATTGTAACTTAGTTACAATATTACAATCATATAATTGATCTTGTTGTATTTTTATTCATGTTTTTTTGTTTGAATAATGTAATCTTGTTTCCAATTGTTTAATGGAAAATTACCGTTGTGACAAGGGGATTACAAATAAACAATGTTATTGTATTTGTAATGTTACACATGTCTTTAACTTTTAGAAATATTGTTGGATTGATTGATTTTGACGTATTAGAGTTAAAATCAAAAAGGCAAAAGATAGATAGAGCTTTCAAAGTGAAACAATCGATAATCTATAAAGACAAATTGATCTCTACAAAGGGGTAAATTCATAACTATGAAGATAATTGCAGGAGAAATAATAAGTTAAAATGGCACGTGATTTATTCTAAGCCAATCATTATTGGTGATGCTTAGTTAAGCTGTTTAGGTATTTTTTGTATTTAATTGTAATTAATTTTTGATGTAAGAAACTATAGTTCCTTAGTTTGTTTTTGACGATTATTGTTGTTGCTTAGTTATGAGTTCTTAAAATTAAAATTTAATATTAAAAAATTAAAATTTAAAATTAGAAACATATTTGAAAACTTATTCATTATTAGAAAATGAAAATACACAATACAACTCTCCTCTTTTTTTATAACGTTGACCAAATGAAAAGAAAATACAAAAAAAAATTATACTCATATATTTTCCCGGGGTGCCGACACGTGTCCGCTCCTAAAAGATAGGAAAGTTGCTTCCCTAAGCATCGATGCTTACATAATATTAATTACTCCTAATTATTTTTAATGCTAAGCACTCTTATTTTTAAGGTTAAGCTACACCAATAATCATGGTCTAATGCTTTCTCATTTAACATAAAACGTGTGTGAACAAGAACAATTGATAAGCACTCTAATTATAATATTAATTAAATATCAAAAAACTTTCTACAAAAAGCGTAACATATGATGAAAATGATAAAATACTTTATATTTTTTTCAAACGTCATTGTCAAATATTCGATACAATAACGCACGTGTTTCCAATAAAAAAAAAACAAATGACAAAGAGAGCCCGTGTCTAAAATGTGTGTGCCAGTTAGGCAAGCCACGTAGACACGGAACCATATATATATAACCGCTTCTTTCCACTTTCAGTTTCTTCAAATCAAAATATTTTCGGGTGCTTTGAACACTCACAGAGTCCGACCAAAGAAAATAAAAAAACAAATTCAAATTACGCGAAATGCAATATCCAAACAAAAGATCCGAATCTTCAGAACAAGATTTGACCCGGACCCGGTACCCATATCAGCAGCAACAAGAGCAGTTATCACCAGAGCAAGAACTTTCAGTTATAGTCTCCGCTTTACAACACGTAATCTCGGGGGAAAACAAAACGACGCCGTTTCAGAGTTTCTCTGGAGACAGCACAGTGATTAGCGCGGGAATGCCTCGCTCTGATTCCGACACTTGCCACGTGTGCAGGATCGATGGTTGTCTAGGCTGCAACTACTTTTTCGCGCCAAATCAGAGCATTGAGAATAAACGACAACAAGTAGTAGAAGAAGTGATTACTACTAGTAATAGCAGGGGGAGTGAGAGCTCGGCGACGACGAAGAAAGCAGAAGGCGGTAAAATCAAGAAGAGGAAGAACAAGAAGAACGGATACAGAGGAGTTAGACAGAGACCTTGGGGCAAATTCGCGGCTGAGATAAGAGATCCCAAGAGAGCGACACGTGTCTGGCTCGGCACGTTCGAAACGGCCGAGGATGCAGCTAGAGCTTATGATCGAGCGGCTATTGGGTTCCGTGGGCCACGGGCTAAACTCAACTTCCCTTTTATGGACTACACTTCATCTCCTGTTGCAGCCGATGATGATGTAGTAACCAATGCGAGTGGGAATGTTAGCGCGTCGGAATCTGTTGAAATAGAACAATGGAGAGGAGGAGGTGGAGGAGGAGGAGGAGTTTGTGAGATGGAGGAATATATGAACATGATGATGATGATGGATTTTGGGAATGGTGATTCTTCAGATTCAGGAAACACTATTGCTGATATGTTCTATTGATTCTTTTTGTGTTTGTTAAGAGGAGTGATTTACAAAGATGTGATTGCTTCTTCTTCTTATAGGCAAATTTATTTGTTTTTATTGTTAAGTTCAAGAAGAGAGAGAGAGTGTGACACTAGTTTGTTTGTTCAAAGTGTACAATAGTTTTGGTTTGTTGTGTCTTGTAGAAAGTTTATCTATTATGTAATTAGTAGTAGACAATTTTTTTGCTTTTGTGGTTAATTCATATGATGGAGAGGAAATAAAGAGGTTTAAGAATTTGAGAAGAAGCAAGTTTGGCCTGAAAGATACACAAAGATTACAAATAAAGTGTAGAATGTTTATTAATAATAGGAAGGACTATAATTGGTGATGAAAACGGAAGAAGTAAAGATCTCATCTTTTCACAGAGCGTCGCGTGCAGCTATCCGACAAACAATGGCGTCTCCGAGAGAGGAAATACCGAGTTCTTGGCTAGTTATCTTGTATTGCTGAAATAATCAATGTATGAGACTGTTTCTATACATCAATATGTGGACTAATAAAAGGGCTTTTTTTAGTTTGTTACCAAAACACATTACCTTTAGTATCTGAGCTTGATTAGCGTATGTCTTTAACTCCTCCAAATCGATTTCCTTCCCGTTGATCAATTTCGAGACCTCCTCCATCTGGTTTTTGATACCAAAACAATGTCATGGACTCATGGCGGCCGATAGAGAAACAAAAAAACAACAAGAAGGATAAGTCAGATTATGACCTCAACAGGAGAAGCATTGAACCGGGCAGCTAGAATATAAGTAGAGTTTTCTGAGATCCCACACCGTTTCAATGACTCTGTAATCTAAGAGGAAGAATAAACACATCATTAGAGAATAATGACACCAAATGAAATAAAACTTGATTAACTACAAGGTCTAAACACTCATGACTCAAATAACTACTCTCTAACAAAACTCACAAGGCTATGTTCTGCTCTAACAAAGTCATAATCTAGTTACAGTGAGCTAGAGCCACAAGCAAAAAAGGGTTGTTTCTTACATGTTTAGATCCGGAGTAATTGTAGACAAGCTCGGAATGAAGAGTCCGAGTTGATAAGGAATCGCGTGATTTGGAGACGAGTGCTTTCTGCGCAGCAGCTAACAGAGGAAAAATGTCTGGTATCTATACGATAAACAAACATAGTTAAGAGATCAAGAAACCAAAATCCTTTTATAAAAGAAGAAACCGAAAAAGAAAGAAGAACACTTACAAGTGATGCATTGAGAAATGAGACTTCTAGCTTCAAAGTTCCATCTAACATAGAATCCAAGAGCTCCCTGAGCAAATAATATAAACTCTCATATGTTTGTTTATCATCTCATGCAAAACATAGCTCAACATCGTAGAAATCAAAGTAAAGAACAATGAAGAGGAAGAAGATCAACTAAACAGAGTTTTTTTCTTCTAAATCCTTAAGTCTTTGACTAACATTCAAAACTAAGGATCTCTCCAATTACACAATCGAATTCGATTTTTTTTTTTATTATTATTTGTGATAATCTAATCACGCATTGCTTAGATTTTTGGGGGCAATGAAGAGAATCCGAAAGATTACAAAGCCCAGAAAATCGAAAGAGAGAGAGAGAGAGTACTTGGAGTTGGTGACGTCGGAGAAGAGAGAAACAGAGAGGGTGTTTCCACGGTCGAGATTGAAAACCTTCATGGCTTTACTCGGCGGCGAATAATTAGGGTTTTAAACCGCCGTGAAATTCGAAGATAAACCCTTTTCCTGTGGAAAGTTGGAAACGCTTTCCTTTCCTTCACAAAAGTCGAAAATGTATAGAAAAAAAGAAAAAGTGAAAAACAGACGAAATAAAAAAATAAACGGTCGCGCCAGGAAGGGGTCGAACCTTCGACTTTCTGCTTAGGAAACAGACGCTCTATCCACTGAGCTACAGGCGCTCTTTATCTATTTTGATTCAATATTTATTTTTAAAGGCTTATTTGACACCACCAAATCCACCAATAATGGTAATAAATTTACATACAATTATGTACACAAGAATCATCCGAATTTGTATGTCCTCAAAGGAACATATTCTTCCACAAAACAATAGTTAGAAATATCTAGTAACGTATATATGATTCAAATCCTCTATGAAACTACATTTATTTCCAAAATAATTGAGCCATACGTATTGCTTGAGCTATAGCTAGCACATTAGCACTCACGTCGTGATCATAAGAAGACACCGACATTTTTGACTTAAAGATGTTGGGTTTAGTGTAAGAAGATGGAACTTGGAAGTGGAAAGCAACACGAAATTCACCGAACCTTGTTTCTATTTATTAAAATATTTAGGCAAGTCCACATATATATGTAATATATTATCCAAGATCTGACCTTGTACGTCGAGCCTCTACTTTTGTTAACTTTATAATAATGTGTGTTTTGATGAATTAAAATCATTATCACAAGAAGACAAAAGTTTCTCAGATTTTGGTGAACTGCAAGAGACAAGTCTTGTTCACTGTATGGGAGACCATTGGAGAGGCACACTCTCGGTACTATTTAGTATATACTTAAATATACACACACAAGCAGACGTCACATAAGCTGTAATATAAATAAGATAAGATAATGTTAATTTACTTTAATGTTATCAAGGGTTTATCTTTCCAGCTATTCTCACTAACCTTTTCAAGAGTTACAAGAGGCATTCAAGAGTTACAAGAGGCATAATGTGTGCATTAGCTATATAAATAACAGCTATCATTATCAGTTATCACATGCATATTTAAAGTCATTAGGTAAAATTTCTTATAACATGACTAGCAATACTTTACTTGCTAATAAACGCCTATAGTGTGGTTGAAAAATATATTGTAAGGCCCTATAAGTTAGCAAGTTAAATTTCATATCATTGTAAACATGTTTAGTGTCAATATTCATTAGTCGAAATAACAAACGAATAGAGATTAATAACATACTAATTAAAAGATGTACGGTTAGTCACTGATTTTTGTTGCAAATGACCAACGCGTGTGTGTGTAATTACTATTAACGGCGTGTCGGAAACCCAGTTGCGTGGGAACTCATATTAGCCATTAACAGCTATCATTATCACATGCATATATATATATATATATGTGTCCTTTGAGATATGTATAAAACTACATAAACTAATGAACTGTTAATTCAGACTCCAGATTATATGTTTAATGAGATCCTTTGGTTCTAAATTATCAAATATTTTTATTGTAACCTTTGGAGACTTTGGATAGCCAACAAATTTATATTACTATATGTTTTCACCCCCATTTTTATTTAGCAAAATTCACATAAATTGCATGATACTTTCTTTTTGAAAATGCATGTGCATGAAATTAAAACATACATGTGCCTAAAACATGCCTTTACGTTAATTTTGGGTATTATCTTCTAACAATTAAAATGTAACTAGTATTATTTTTTGTGATCATACAAATGGCTCTTCTTGTATATCAAGAGACTATATTATCTTTAACTATAATTTTCCTAGCTGTTGATCCTTAGATATGGGGTATAAAACTATAAATAATTATCCAAAGATAATTTAAACCAATTAAGAATCTAATCTTAGATCTCTATAAACTCAATGAGACAACACTTATGTCTCTTTGTGTATGTGTGTGACTATCATAAACAGTAAACAAACATTTTTTTCTTCTATTTATAGTAATATAAAATAATTAGGTATGACTCCAAAACGTATCATATAAATACATACATTTTCCCAACATTTACTACAACCAAAAGTACAATAAAAACATCAAAAAAAAGAAGATAAAACTATGGAGTGTTCGAACATGAAGTACAGTTCATACACAGAGCCAAGGATCTCATTCTCTAGCGGTTTCGCGACAACAAAGCAAGAGATGAGTAAGTACAAAGAAGCACCTGTCTCTTCTGATGATTTTGAGTTTGGAGTCAAAAACTTCTCAGTGATTACAACAGCTGATGAGATCTTCTTTGATGGTATGATTTTGCCATTAAAGGAAGAAGTTATAAGCCCGACGAAGAGAATGTCGACATTGAGAGAAGAACTCAATGAAGAAGATGAGGATTTGGAGAGAAGTAAATCTAAAGGGACGAGTGGTTGGTGGAGAGAGAGATTAGGGTTAGGTATCGTGAGATCCAAGAAAGATCACAAGAGAAGTTCTTTTTATCAACATTAATTAGAAGCTTATGTGTAACTAATCTATTGTCTTTTTTTTCTCCTTTTGATTTGTTGTTTTTGGGATAATTTATTTTGTAGTGTGTTTTCCCTTCTTCACTGTTCCTCGCCGATGTAAAAATTGTTTGCGGTTGAAGAGTTTCTTCTTTTGTGTTAACAATGTTCTTTTTTCTTAAAAGTTTATTTTGAGAAACATTATTGGCACTTACATAAATTATTGTGTTTGTTTAGAACGTTTCATCACACAATCTTCAATTAGTATTGAACTATTGATCATATATAAATAGATAAGCCTCTCTAATATTCTCTTGACATCAAATAGTATTTAATTATTTTTGGATGTTTTTTTGTTGTTATACTAGTTCATATAAGGATCCTAAGACATTATTTGTGAAGTGATTTTCACAAATAAGCTTAGGTGTCATCACCACATTTAGTTTCAGCAAAAAAATGATGATATGTCATAAAAACTTAAAATAAATCAATGATTAAATAACACATGGCATGACAAATCTTTTTCTGAAACTTTCTCTTTGAAATGGGCCGAAAAAGTTTTATGGATCTAACAACGTGGTTTGAAAAATAATTTTTCTGAGAAAGTTTTATGAATTACAAAATGGGTCGAGAAAGTTATAGTTATCAAAAAGAATTTTAACATACAAAGATATTTTAAGGTAGGATGTAACTTTTAATTAGACAATAAAACAATTTTCGTAATAACTTTTACTAAAAATAATATCCATATATTTGTTAAGAAAAAATCATATTTGATATGATTTTCCAAATTATTATACGTTAATTAAGGGAGTTTTGCGAAAAAAATTATTGTCAAATATTTAGTTTATAAAGGCGAATTAGGTAAAAACATATTCACGGGCCATATAAATTTGTGGGGAATTACAAAAATACACCATCCAAATCCTTTTTTACCTAATTTATCAAAACTATTTTATTTTATACTCAATGACATAATGTGTAATATTGAGTGATTTTTTGGATATGTTCAAATTACTACTTCAAAAATAATAATATAGATAAGAAGATATACATTTAGTTGATGGGATCGTATAATTCCTAGATTATATTTTTCATAAAGATTATGATAATTTAATTTTTAATTTTTTCTATTTTCAAAAATTTCCATATAAATTTGTTCTTATTTCTCCTATAATCTAGGAGTTATCATATATAGTGTTAAAAATATTTTATGGAGTACTTTTAACAAAAAATTTCGAGATTTTGGAAATATACTAATAACAAAGATTTTCGAGATTTTGGGAAAATACTATAACAAAGATTTTCGAGATTTTGAAAAAAATATTGTTTAAATTATAATATTGTCCATGATACGAAAGTCTCGAGATAATAGTTGTAGTTCCTCGATCAAGTCTATATTGAAAACTAACATGGTTACGAGTAGACTAATTCACGACAAAAAATTACATTTTAAAACTGAATTTAATTTAGTAAATAAAAAATAGTATAAATTTTATAACTGAAACAAAAAAATAAATCAAATTGTAAATATTATTATAATAAACCTTAAACCTCATTATCATTATCTTTAAAATTTATTCGTCGCGCATGACGTGAGAAATCACCTAGTATAATATAATTAAAAAGAACTAGCTAGTTTAGAAATGATAATTAGCAATGATGGCTTACAATAATAGTTTGAGGAATTCACAAAACTATACCCTTTCAACCCCCCTTTACAAAACTCTACCTAATTCAATATTTTCACATATTTACACCCTTTCAAAATTTTAAAAGCTTGATTTAACCTTTAAAAAATTACCAAAATTAAAATATTTTCATTTGGGTTCGCTAATTAGTGTTTATGGTATAGTATTAAGGGGGTAGGATTGTATGGGTAGGGTTTATTTGAATTTAATTTTTAGTGTTTAGGTGTAGTTTTGTGAAGTATTTTGGAAATAGTGTAGTTTTGTGAAATGTAATTTAAATTGTGTAGTTTTGTGATTCTCCCTAATAGTTTTATACAAAGTTTACAGTCAAATTTACAGTCAATCGAATTTTACTATTAAAGATATAGATCTGAATCAAATTTTAAGTTAATTAGGTGTTTTGGTTTACTTTGGACTAATTATATTGTCCAATCTCAAGTTTAATAAGTCAAGTAGTCAAGTGTGAAGTTAAAAAAATAATCAAAAATAAATTTTACTATGGAAGTTGATGCCTTACTATTAAACTTGTAAATATTATAAATATTTTTTTTTTTAGTTTGGCTTAATCTTGTTTAAGCTCAATAACCCAAAACCTCCTTACCAAAAAAAAAAATAACCCAAAACCTGTTTAAACCGAAATTGATTTGTAAGCAAACCCTATTCCGGTCGAACCAACAATGAAGAGAAATAGGCGAAATTGGATTTGTTGTTGTAGCTGCACATCAAAGCGAAGACACTGCTTGTCTCTTGCGACGGATGATAAACGAGGCGATGGTGGAGCCCTACCTCTGGATATTCTCCGGCATCTGAGCCGGAGACGCGACGTCGCGAGGGAGTTTCGAAAATAAAAATTGAGTGCTCTCGAAGCCTCTATGGTGAAATCGGAGATCGGTGGATACTGACGGTGAGACGGTGAAGGATGAGGAAGAGACAAAAAAAGGCGATACGTGAGTGTGAAGCTAAGATCGAATCTATTAGATCTCGCGACAGCAATGTTCATGCCGTGCGTAATCATCGTGGTTCGTACTACTTTCTCCTTTTGATTATTTGTTGTTGAAACTAAAGCAAATTAAAGATTTATTTCACATTTTTCACTGTTTAGCTTTGTGAATTTGGACAACACCATGTAGTAATTATGTAGGACACGAAGTTAGAACCATGAGTTAATGTTTAATGCATGTAAATTGTCAATTGAAGTGTGAATGTTCCAAGACATGACCTCGAGGCGCATGTGCCCTGGTTTCCCATCCATAGTCTTTCGGACAACTGCTCTGTAATGAGCCATCTCACATGATACTGGATCCTCCTCACAGTCAAACCTCATGTAGAAGATTGCATTTGCCGCCTTGAGCTTATCTGCAAGCTGCACTTCTGCATCGTCTCCCCGAGTTTCCACAACCACCTCTTTAAGCATCAGCGGTAGCCCAACAGTTATATCACTGGGCCCGATCTTTGCACACCATCTCGAGAAGAAGGCGAGCTCAGCAAAGAGTTTCAAAAACTCATTGTCCTTGTTTAGCATATCATCTTCTTTCAACTATCAATCCACAAAAACCCAACCAAAACATTATTACCATATATAGTCAAAACATAACATCTTACATATTGAATACTAAAAGTAGTATTATTACCTTATAGTAACGTTTCTTATCGTCCTTAAACAACCATTCTGGCATTTCACCTTTGTATTCATTGTTTATCGCTTCATTGTCCCACTCAAGCTCTGCCTCTTTGTCACCTTTTACATAACAAATGCATGAAACTCATGTGGTTTATAAACATGTCTTGTTTTTTTGTTTTGTAGTTGTTACCTTGGACACGGGAATAGCAAGTCTCCCAGAGTAGTTTCCCATTGTTTTTAGCTAAATAGTTATGGTTAATGCATGTCTCAAAAGCGAGCGGAGAAGAACCATCAGCCGATGGATCTGCGACGTCGTATGTAGCGAAGGTCTTTCTGTAGGAACGGGAAGGTGTGAATGTCTTTGTCACGGATTCAAACTCGTAGTTTGTGCCCTTCTCATAGTTGTAACAATAGAGTCCGATCCTAGCGCAGAGGACAATGTCGTAATAAATGTACCATTGACTTGGCTTTAGGTACTCACCCACATACGAATCCTGTACAAAACTAATCTTCATCATCATCAACAACAACATTCCTATATTATCTAATTTATTAGGCTTTAACAGACATACGAAACCTATACAAAACTAATCATTAATCATTAATCATCATCATTAATCATCATCATCATCATCAACAACAACATTTTCTATAGAATCTAATTCACATAATGATTATGGGATTGAAGATCTTACGCCAGTATCGGAAAAGTATCCAGTAAACCATGGACCAGTATCATCATCATCATCATCCGATTCTTCCGGTTCAGGAACTAGGTTTCGCAACTACACCCAAATACAAAAAAAAAAAAATCGAAATCAAGAACCTACCATGAGAATAAAGACTGACGAACAAAAGATTCTATTGTTAAGAAAAATCAGAATTGTTTCTTTTTTGTTGCACCTCTTGATCGAGTTTGTAATACTCAGGACAATCAAAGACTGTTCCCTTGAGCCACGACGACGAGCCGCTCCCAATTTCCATATTATCCATTATTTCGTTCAAACCCTAACTCGAAGATCGTCGTCGATCCGACCATTATCTGAAAAGTATCCGGTTTTAACCAATTTTTATATGGGCCAAGTCATTGGGCTTTTAAACCCCCAAAAATAATATATATATTTTCAAATTATATATGGGCCACCAAATAATATCGGATATTTATTTTCACACCGAGTCATACCAAAACCAATTAGGTTTGTTTCTGAGCGCCGTGGCGATTCTGAGAATCAAAGGTTAGGGATTAGATATGCCGGTAAACCGGAGGGCAAGAAACCCAACATCATCATCAGCATCATCGCTTCAGGAAAAGGCAACCCTAAAGGCTATTCGAAGGGCTTTTGGTACTGATTGTATGGATCCAGATCCTGACCGTTTGATACACGATCAAAGCTTGTCCTACGTAAGTAAAATCGATTTTTTTTTTAACTAATTATTCCATCTTCTTTTTTTCTTGATGAGTGATTTTGTTGTTTTGCGTAGGGTTTTGATTTGGAAGACAATGATTATCCTCTAAGTCGTATTCGCCGAGTTTATCCTTGTTTGCGTTATTCATACGAAGAAGCCCTTTTTTGTAGGTTTGGACTCGCCTGCCACAACTTTCAAACGGTAACCTCAAAAACTAGCTTCCTGTCTTTTTGCTTGTTTTTGTCACAATATGATTATTTACTTTTGAGTTAAATTTGCGAGAGACAGGGGACAAACTTCAAGTTTGTGCGCTTTCAGAAATCTAGGGTTGAAAATACTCAATGTGCCGACTGCTTCATAACTCTGGAAGCAAAGGATCCTGAAGCTGGTGACTCTGTCTTCTCTTTTCAGACCGCAGTAAGAGATTTCATAGATAGTGACGGTATCGCTACATGGACCACCTTAGCCAGCAGAGTCAAACCCAAATGTAGAACAGTTTTAAATGATGAATGGATCATTGAGGCAGTAGATGACTTCTACAAAAGTCCATTGCCTCAATGGTTGTCTGATGGGGACTTGGCTCGTGATAGCAACAAGTATTATGTCGTAAGAATGACTCTACAACATTAGATTTATTATTATTTTAGTCCCTGTTTGAAATGATAACCAATGCAGTTACATACTTTGTTTTTTTTTTTTTCCCCTTTCGCGGATCATAGGTGCAAGAATCAGATTTCCACGAGAATGATTGGCTGCATCTGTTCGCTGAGATCGCCTTCTACACAAAAGTTACCCATGTAAGTCCTTGATATTGCATCTCTTATCTTTCCAACAAAAACAACCCCCCCCCCCAAAAAAAAAAGTAAAGAGTTATAACTGTAAATTTCACTAATCAAAACGAAATAGTGTATTTACAAGGAGGCTCTTGATAAGCTATTAGAATTCAGATAGACCCAAAAATGATTATAAAAAAAAACTATTGCAAATAGAGCATCTTTTGACAGAAACAAAAGTCTGATATTGAAGCGAATACTTGAAAAATATCGAGTTAGAGAGCCTTAGCCAGGCTTCTTGGAACCTCCATCCTTGCGACTAGTCCCCTCTTTACTTCCCTTGTTTTCTCTTTTTGAGACATTGTCAAGATTCTCATGTTGTGTGTGGAATCATCTTGACAGGTAGAACTATCCGAGTCGCGTAAGAATGACTGGATGATGCCTCTGTTAACAAAATTTGATGATGTAAGTCCTTGCTTGATGTGCCTTGCTTGATGTGCCTTGCTTGATGTTGCATCTTTTACTTCCCTTGTTTTCTCTTTTTGAGACATTGTCAAGATTCTCATGTTGTGTGTGAATCATCTTGACAGGTGAATCGATCAGAGTCGCGTACGATGCCTCTGTTACCTAACATGGCAAATGTAGATGATGTAAGTCCTTGCTTGATGTTGCATCTTTTACTTCCCTTGTTTTCTCTTTTTGAGACATTGTCAAGATTTTCATGTTGTGTGTGAATCATGTGCAACTTTTCTCTTCCTAACAAACAAACAAAAGAAGAAGTAAAGAGTGTTAACTTTCTTTCTTTTACAGCAATTTGTTTCCCCGCCTTTGGAGATCAAGAGGGTAGTTGTAGAAACTAAAGAAGAATACATTACCCAGGGATGTGAGAAGCTCAAGGCAGATAATGCAATCTTCTACATAAGTTACAGGTTCAATGGTGATAACACATGGGGTTGGTCTCCTGATCACAAAGCTGTAATAAGAAAAACCATGGATGGTGTACCAGAACACATGTGCCTTGAAATCGCAGACAGAACAACCGGAGAAGAATAGACAAGAGCCTATGGATCTGGTCTGTTATCTACTTGACAAACTCTTTTATCATGTTATTATCTATTATGCACAATGTTGTGTTTCGATAATCTATCAACCATTCCATCTATATGTGGGTTTGATTCTATATGTAAGACTACTTTTGAAATCCTAAGGTTTGTATGTTTCCTTTGTAATACTGCCACGGGCTTGTCGATCACGAAGATCTCATAGTCGTTTACTTTTGAATCCCAAGTCCTTGTGTTTATAACAATCACAAAACAATAATGTAGATATCTTTATAAGCAGGTGTTACTTGATGCTTAGCTTGTGTTAATATTGATACATAGTTGTTTAGATGTTGAATTGTTGTTTGTATGGTTCAATCTTCACGACTACTAATCATCATTCATCTATACAGTTTTTGTGTACAAAGAGCAATAAAGAAGTGTCTAGGCAACGATTGTTCCATGAAAGGGCACATATCATAGCAGGTCTACTTGAATGGACTACTTGAATGGACTGTTTGAATGTAAATAACAAATGAACGTGTTTTAAATGATCGTTGAATCTCATCTACATAACCAAATGTTAAGATTTATTATGGTAGGCTTATATTTGCCTTGTGATGAAAGACCACCTCTCATATATTAATTAATCAAATTTTAAAGTTGTGTATAAATCACAAGGAAATATACATTACTCTCTGTATTTTGGTTTAGAGAAAAAAAGAATCAATACATTAAAGCATTTTTCTAAATTATCTCCTTAAATTATGAGTCAGTAAAACATACATAACATACATAGTTAATCTATCAGTTAAGTTTGATCAAATATAACACAATAAAATACTTCATAATAATAAAGTCTCACAAGTCTAGCTTAATAATAAGAAATTTAAATTTGATAAATATGGTCATGGAAGTCTATGTTTCCTTTTGATCATCATCTCTCACAGTCATTGTTCATCGTTTCTGCTGTTTGACCAAATAGAGACTTTTTACCAAACTCAACTCTGATCTCGTCTTCAAAATTTCCTAGACCCTGCAAATTAACAATGAAAATTAGGTAAAAACTAAATATGAGCAAAACAAAGATACTTTACATACCTGAAATTCACCCTTTGGGCATGGGGGACATGGATTCTGTAAAAATAATTTCAAATTAGATGTTACTATAAGAAAATCAAAAGCTTATGTAAACGTTGCACAAACAAAAACACAGTTTCTCACCTTGATGCCAAATATAGCAAGGAGAATAAGATTATCAATTGGTAATATCCACTCCTCTAGCTGAGCATCATTACACTCAAATTTTGTGAAGGCAATAGCAACACAACTCAGATCTTTTGCTACCATTTCGTCGATGGTATGTCTGAATGCTGCCACCTGAAATAACATATAACTAAGACTATTATATGTGTTCTTATAACCTTTTCATACATAAATTAAAGTAAAACATTGATTGCCAACCTTGCTTTCAGTCATCTTGCAAGATCCTTTGTCTGATTCATAATAACAACATTTGTCCAGAATGAATGCAGCATTGCCTTTCCAATGAAGCCTATACACATCTCTACCTTCACTTTGCTGATCACATAATAAAAATTCAGAACAATGTCATACCAAAAACATGTATGTTTCAATTGTCAACAAGAAGATAATGAGAAACACATACAGATTTCACCAATGTGCCTAGACATTCCGGTGTGGAATCCGTTATGGAACGTTTCATAACCGTGGAGCCAGACTTGACAGAAGTGAAGTCCATGTCGCTCTGCAAGTTCCAAAAGATTATAAAACTTAGTTATCAATAACAAAAAGACAAGTTAAAACAAGAGAATGTAACTGAAAAGAAAACCTCTAAAGCCCATTTAAGTAAAGCTCGGTTTGTTGGGCTTCCGATAACCTCGGTCCGACCATCCTATCACCATAAAACATGTGCGCATTAGTACATTTAGATTCAATATAAACTATTTTCTCTTGAAAATCCCTATATTATTTTAATAATACCTCAAATTGAAACACATTCCCTGATGTGTTGTGACAGATTCCTTCAAGGATTACAAGTGACATATAATCCGTGCTAATGATTTGGTGACTCTTATCATGACCTTCAATATGATAATCATCAACTTTTCTCTAATTCACCAAAACAAATATTAAATTTTTATTTTGTTAGTCATAAAACATTCATGAATGGGTAATTGGAATATTAAAAAATTACCTCAAATTCTTTCCGGACTTCACCATAGAAAAACATCTCGACTAGTCTTCCTGGAATTTCACGTGATATCATTGATTCATCAGTGGTTTTCGTTTCCAACATCATGACATCATATGACATGGTAAACATTCCACGAACTCCATGTTCTTCGCCATGACTGTTCTTCCCAATCAAAACAGTCTCTCCGTTCACTTCTTTGACACCGAATATGCCAATTAGATGCAATCCGCGGAATAGAGATTTAGAAGACGCCGGTCCGCGATAAACACCCTGTAACATAGTTAAATTAATAATAAACAACTAAAAGTAATCCCAAGTATACAATATGAGAGAGTGACATGAATATCAAAACAAGATAACTAAATCCCATAACTTACCCCACCAACTCTTTTGAATTCAGGACCAAAGACATAAATGTTTGCTAAGATGGGTTGTATTTTCAGATATTGGATCGCCGTATCAAGGTCCTTGAAAGCCCTTGCATCATTTAGCAAGTGATGCCTTTTGACTTCTCGCATAGTAGGGATTTCCTTTCCACAACCGGTATCTGTCCAATCCACTCTTTTTGGCAGCCCGTGAACCATTGAGAAAACCATAGCGGTGAGACATCCACACCCAGCGCAATAGTGATTTCCTTCTGTGGACTCATATCTATTCTTTGCACCTTCTGGATTGGCAAAATCCACCAAGTACTGGTACGAGAAGAAGGTGAGCTCGTCGTCGATGTTGTGTCTGAACCGAGCTTCAGTTATGTTGTCGGTAATCGCGTGCGAATAACAAGTCTCTGCAAGTTTATGATTGAAAATTTAAGTTTATGACAAAAAAACGTATAAACTGAATGATAATTCAACGGTTACTTACGATGTCGTCCTTGATTTTGTATTGGAGTAAGACTAGGTGTCATGTCTACTATTTGACCTTCCAGACTCTGCAATAAGGTCAAATTTATGTTAAAAAAAACAATAAAAATGTAAACACACACATAAATTAAATTTACCTTGTGTTTGGACCAAAGTGTGAAATCTGCTTTATCACCCCTAAAGGAGTAGAGATGTCCCTGATCAGGCTCTAAGAGAATGAGTTGTGACAACCAGGGACATAACTCGTCTGATGCTTCACTAAAGAGATTTTGGACATCTTCAGGAATGTCACACTGTGTAAACATATATTAATATCATTTTCCTTCTTAATTATCTCAAAAAAAAAGGAACGTTATTCTCAATGATCACATACCGTATGTACAATTGGTGGTTCGATATCCTCAAGCTGATTAGACATCTCTAGTCTATACGATTTTTTAAGTTACCAAGCGATTAATCGAAACAAATGAGAAGCTGCCACCGTCGTTTTTATTTTTTAGGGTTGTAGATCATTTGTTAAGGTAAGTCTCGTGATTTGTTAAAGTACAGTTATACCCCTTCTATAAAACAAACAAGGATATATGTATATAATAGTTGTATACAAACCGATATATAATTGAGAAATTCATTAGAATACCATCAAAATAAGTTTTTGTTTTGAAAATACCTTTAAAAATTATTAAAATGTTTTTTATAACAAAAATACCATCAAAAAGTAGTAGTTTACAAAAATACCACAAATTCAAAAAACGAGTTTTAACACTTTTAGATTTTAAATTTTTTCATTTGGGTTCGCTATATAGTGTTTATGGTATAGTTTAAAAGGGGTAGGGTATAGTTTTTTGGAGGTTTTTGGTGTAATTTTGAAAATTTAATATTTGTGGTATTTATGAGAAAAAAACTTTTTAATGGTGTTTATAAAACTTTTCAAAATATGTGCTAATTGTGTTAAAAAAATAACTATTCATAAGAATTGCCCTATATAATTTGGCCATGTTAATATTTTTAAAAAAAGATTAGCAAGTTTAAATGGGCCAGAAAAAAATCTCTCTTATAATTCTCAAAACCGAAACCAGCTTTAGGATTTAGGACCTAAATTAAATGATCATAGTTTAATTATAAGTTTCTAATTAAGAACAACACTATATAGGGCTACCTGAATTTGAGGTATCCTTATGAAATGCTATTGTTGCTACCTGAATTTGAGAAATTGGGGTAGCAAAAATCATTTAGCAGTCTCTACCACATCAAAAATTTTGAGTCAAGTTCAACTTTGCAATGTGGTATTTTTGGATAAATTCGGAAATTTTTCAAGAAAATCTTGCTTTGCTAAAATTTGATAAACCAATATGATGACCAAGTGTAGGTATCGATGGGCTAATAAGACAGCACCAAAAACTTGGACAGTGAGTTATCTATTAAAGAGTTTCTTATTTTGAATTTTGCTATGCTTAATTGTGTATGATTGCTTTCTCTTGCATGTTCACAAGGATGTTTGATATATACCGCCGAGTAATCGTACTTCATTCACAGGTAATTTCCCTCTACTTTGCATTCTCCCAAATGTTAAACAAACCAGATTTTCTCTAACACATAGTGATTGGTTTTTAGAACTTGTCAGGATGGTCGAAACAACTGTTAAATCAGAAAGTCAAAACTCACACGATAAACCAATTATATCTTGTTGGTAAATCTATCGGCGCCTGCATAGCCCTTGTCGTTGCAGCTTGTAACCCTGAGATTGATCTTTTCTTGATTCTTTCAAATCAAGGTAACACTTTTTCTCTTGTTCTCTTACATTAGTAGGACTTTCTCTTGTCTTGATGGCTCAATCTCGGTTTAGTGGCTGCATAGCTCATATATTGCTGCCGAGGTTTGCTCCCGTGGATGGAGAAGTGGACAATGTAGGCTCGGTTCCGGTGACAGGAAGGTTTGAATTGAGGAAGAGAAAGACTACAGGTAGCGCTCAAGCTAAGGTTATACGTGAAACTAATATTCATTGTATTCTTATCTACATTTAATACTTTAGTTCTTGTTTAGTTCTTTTCCTATCCTAAAGTGAAGGAGGAGGAAGAGACAAAAAAAGGCGATACGTGAGTGTGAAGCTAAGATCAAATCTATTAGATCTCGCGACAGCAATGTTCATGCCGTGCCTAATCATCGTGAGTTCGTACTACTTTCTCCTTTTGATTATTTGTTGTTGAAACTAAAAGCAAATTAAAGATTTATTTCACATTTTTCACTGTTTAGCTTTGTGAATTTGGAGAACACCATGTAGTGTCTTGATGCTTAGCTTGTGTTAATATTGATATATAGTTGTTTAGATGTTGAATTGTTGTTTGTATGGTTCAATCTTCACGACTACTAATCATCATTCATCTATACAGTTTTTGTGTACAAAGAGCAATAAAAAAATGTCCAGGCAACGACTGTTCCATGGAAGGGCACATATCTTAGCAGGTCTACTTGGTGTCCCAAACTTCAATGTCCTCGAAAAGACCTCTGATGGGCATGGCTTTTACACGGCCACCAATGCCAAGGCCTCAAGGGACAATATCATTATCAAGCTATTGATTTTCTATTTCTAATCCCAGGTGCGTTATCTCCCCTTACACGCTTCAACGCATGACCTTGGTTTCTTTTTCTTGAGATATATAGGAATTATGTAGGAGACCAAGTTAGAACCATGAGTTTTAATGTTTAATGCATGTAATTGTCAAGTGAAGTGTGAATGTTCCAAGACATGACCTTTCTTTGAGTTGTTCAAAAAACAGAGATTTAAGGATTGATGATGGATCACTGTTTGTCTTTTTTGCAGGTGTTTTGTGATAACTACTTAGATGGTGGGTATCATGTACCTTATGCACATAAAGGTTTGATGTCAGGCCTCGACCTCGCAACCTACTCTACAACGGTATATGCCTTTTGTACGGTCAAGCTCTGATCTTCAACACATGATTTTTAACCTCTTGTTAGTTACTTCCTTCCATTAAATATCAGATATTTGAAAGGGTAAGTATCCAAGAATGTGGAGGTGGTTCCAAGGCTGGTGAAGAAGATGATTTCGATAGGCTTGGATCTCAAGCTCTCTACGCTTTCGTCTACCCAAATTTCATGATAAATAGGTAATAAACATCAATTAGCTTTGTATTACCCCCCAATGACTTGACTAGACACACTCTGCATGGATGATGTTTTAAAGGTATGGACCTTGGATGGACACGAATCTAGTGATACCTCTAGGACCAAGGAAATGCAAAGTCGTCTTTGACTATTGTATTGATCCTTCTTTGAAGGTAAACCAAACCAACAATATAACAAATCTAGCGGTTTTTGAAAGTGGTTATTTTGGATTTGAAGGATGGTGAAGCTTTCATCAAGAGAAGTCTAGAAGAAAGCGAGATAGTTCAGGTAAGAGACCAAAGATTAATGCCTTATAAAATAGACATGAGTTTATGGAATGACCAAGTTTGGTTTAATCAGATGGAAGATATTGTGTTGTGTGGGAATGTTCAAAGGGGTCTTGAATCGCCGGCTTACAACAAAGGAAGATATGCTCTTGTGGAGAAAGCAATGCATCATTTCCATTGCTTGCTACATCAGAATCTCAAAACTTTAAATATTGCCTAAGGTAAACAATGTTTTTGTAATAATAGCGAGCATGGTCAGATTCATATGATCTTGTATATTCTGGTACACCATCCATGATTTTTTCTTATTACAGCTTTGTGATCAGGAGACCAACCCCATGTGTTATCACCATTGTACCTGTAACTTATGTAGAAAATTGCATCATCTGCCTTGAGCTTATCACAAAAAATGTTAACAAAGTACTTGCAACCAGTCGGATTATTGGTCCGAAGGTTACAAAAAAGGGGCCTAGCCCACAATACTAACACATCAGGTTGAAGCTGAACCATTGTGAAGCTAAACCGGTTTGGTTTAAAATCGTTTAGTTGTAATTGACCCAGAAAATCAGTTGGTCTAAGAGGAAAAAATCTCAGCGAGAAACGACGACAAAGAAGATCTTAAACTATGTGAGGACGCGATCGATGTGTAATATTCTTAAAGTTCATATCTAAAAACATGAGTTCGCCCTAGCCGCTTCCTCTCAGGCACAATTATCGAGGAAAGTTCACTTTTGCATATCTCCGACGCCGGCGGTACCACCACCAACACTGGCCGGCGTCGGGTACTTTTCCTCATGTCCGCTTCTCTTAGTTCACGATTTACGAGTTTTTGTTTTAGAGATATCTAGTCTATGTTCTTCTATGTGGTACGGTGGATCTCGACCTATTGAAGTTCACCATCAAAGTACGGTCGAGTTTGCTCGAAATCTTGTCCTTGTTGCTCCGTGTTTTAATTCAACTTTCCGGCGTTGTGATTTGTCGCTGCCGAGATCGCTCTTGAATTCCACCCTTGAACCTTTGTCTCTTTCATTCGCCGTATCATTACCGAGATCTCTCGTGAAGCCCTCTCGTTGAACCTTTGCCACGACAATCCTCACTACCGCCTTCACCGTATTTAACGTCCTTCTCTCTCATTCACGGGGTGAATCTTCTTGGTGCGTTCGAGTATGACGGACTTAGTCCGAGCTCTTTCTAGCCGTGTTGAAGCCTACTCCATCCACCATGATTCATATTGGCCTACATCGAGTTGTGTTTACTTCTCATACTTCGTCGGAAGGTTTGTTTCTATTCCGGTGTTGCGTTCTGAAGCCGCCGAGATCCGCTCATGACTCCACAAATGTCTTGCCTCTGTCCACCGGCGATGGCGAGGTCTTCGTGATTTGGAGTTTGAACCTGTTGCTTAACTTTGCTCGGCTTCCACATGTACAATGTTGCTCGATAGTGAATCTAGAGTTGGTTTCCCATAAATCCAAAACCATTAGCCTCTTAAACTTCTCCTTTACGAAGATGTTTATCTCAATTTCCTTCCGACGAGGCCGGGAGAGATCGCTTTCATCACATTCTGCCATTATGGATATAACTTTATCCATCACAAGCTATGTCTTGACATTGGTTTTGAACCAAATTATAGGGAAGCATGTCAAGTTTAGTCCCTTAGTCTATTCGTATGTAGATAAGACTAACCAAACTTCCTCTTGTGGGGGCCAAGAGAGAACAATGTCTCTTTCCTCTTCTAAAGAAGTGAGAATCTTAAAGACAATGTATCATGCTCACCGGATGGGCTTTGAAGAAATCACCTTCGAGTACGACTCGATTCAATTGGTGAATGCAATTATAGGACTTTCTCAAGTTTTTGAGCTTCATGGCATCATCTCGGGTGTCAAGTCGAGTTCTCTTTTATCTAAGTTTGCTAACTTTGTTGTAATCTCTCCATGTGTTAGAGAGAATGCTGAAAATCTATCTTTGAACTATGTGTTTGGTTAGCTTTATTTAATGAAAATTTGGTGCACAAAAAAAAAAATCAGTTGGTCTAAAGGCAAGACCCAGCCACCAAATTTGATCGTACATCACTTTTTCAAAGCAGCGGTAGGGTTTCTCCTGAAGAAGCCTGAGGGATTAGTTCGAGCCTTGACAATCTTGGCCTTTCTTCATCTTTCGGTAATGTATTATGACGAGCTTAGTGCTATTATAGGGTTTCATCGTTATTGCTCTTCACATAGCCTTCTTCTTACGCATACATACAGGAAGCCACATGGTTTTTTCATTCCACGCAGACCTAGTGGTGGTATGTGCAACAATTATTAGTTGATTCATGTAATTTATATATTTGTATATAGTTTGATTCTTATGATCTCACTTGTTTGTTTGGATGAATACAAAGACGCATACAACTATACCACCCATCTCTGAGAATCTTTTCGCCTTCTTCAAGTCCCTAACCGAATCTCAGTCTGAAACAATAGACCGTAAAATACTGTCGATTCTCAAAACCCGACCGGACACTGTTATCCAAATCTTGGAGGCTCGCAATAAATTTTTTGCTACTTGGACAAAAAAGCAGGTACTTTTCATAAAAAAAAAGTTGTAATCATCACTTCTAGTGTTTTTAATTTCGTTTCAATGGCAGAGTCCAGAGATTAGCATCGATTGGGAAACATATAACCATCTGCAACATGACACAGAACACGGTAAGTTATCCATATGTAAGATCTTTTCCTTGTCCATTTTTGAGTACAAATATACAAAAATTCTTGAACATATCTTTGCAGAGACAGTTTGGGCTATCATTGCAGCAAAGCTGTTTAGTATCGTACGACATATCACTGAGAATGACAGTGTCTTTACTGAATATTCGGCTCAGTATTTGCTGGATTTTGCTGGTTCTCCGAGAACGGCTAAGCCGAAAAGATCACGTCGTTGTTGCACCCCTTTGACTGTAGCTAAAGGTCTACGTTATGCGTTGCAAAACGGGATGCCGAAAGAAGAAGATTGGATATACGAAGGATGTAGGGTTAATCCCAAACCATGTGATGCCCCACTCTTTTCCTCGGATGGACAACTACATGAAACGATGGATCTTGAAGTTGCATTGAAGCTCAATAGTTTTTTACCTATAGCCGCAAAATTAATTATATTCGAGCCAGATGTTACTCTTGCTGAAAATGTAAGTGCTTCCATTTATACACTGCAATTTTTTTTATTTTATGATATTTTGTGTATGGATTAAAGACAAACAAATTTACTTTTTTTAATAGGGAATTTATTACGGACCGAGGTGCTTGTCATCGAAATACGTAACAAAAAAAGATGTGCTGATACATATGGTTAAACAAGTGCATGGCACATCTGTTGCGTTTGTGAATTTCCCGAGCTTTAAGGCGAATTTCTTCAAGGTTTCACTAGAAGAGATGTTGATCCAAGTTCCAAGAGATGAGGATCATGGCAAGCAACTTTTACGAAAGCCAACTTATTTGCTTACCAATTTTTGTGCTCTCACGCCGAAAACACTAGCAATTTAGATCACCTTTCCCTTTCGTTTTATGCAAGTGGATCTTTAGTTTAAGTTATTACATCGTTGGACGAGATATGTCTTTTTTTTTTTTTTGCGTGTTGTTTAAAGCGTATAAGCTCACTGAATATATGACTTTGATTTTGATACTTTGATCTCATCCTATATAGCTATTGCCATTAATGAAACATATATAGTTGATCTATCAGTTGAGTTTGAACAAATACAATAAAAATACTTGATAATAATAAAGTCTTACAAACCCAACTTAATAATAAGAAATTTAAACTTGACAACCGTGACTGAGATTATTATATGTCCAGTCCAGCTTAATAAGAAAACAACATAAATTTAAACTTGATAACTTTCATTGGCCCTGAGATTATATGTTCCAAGACATGACCTCGAGGCGCATGTGCCCTGGTTTCCCATCCATAGTCTTTCGGACAACTGCTCTGTAATGAGCCATCTCACATGATACTGGATCCTCCTCACAGTCAAACCTCATGTAGAAGATTGCATTTGCTGCCTTGAGCTTATCTGCAAGCTGCACTTCTGCATCGTCTCCCCGAGTTTCCACAACCACCTCTTTAAGCATCAGCGGTAGCCCAACAGTTATATCACTGGGCCCGATCTTTGCACACCATCTCGAGAAGAAGGCGAGCTCAGCAAAGAGTTTCAAAAACTCATTGTCCTTGTTTAGCATATCATCTTCTTTCAACTATCAATCCACAAAAACCCAACCAAAACATTATTACCATATATAGTCAAAACATAACATCTTACATATTGAATACTAAAAGTAGTATTATTACCTTATAGTAACGTTTCTTATCGTCCTTAAACAACCATTCTGGCATTTCACCTTTGTATTCATCGTTTATCGCTTCATTGTCCCACTCAAGCTCTGCCTCTTTGTCACCTTTTACATAACAAATGCATGAAACTCATGTGGTTTATAAACATGTCTTTTTTTTTTGTTTTGTAGTTGTTACCTTGGACACGGGAATAGCAAGTCTCCCAGAGTAGTTTCCCATTGTTTTTAGCTAAATAGTTATGGTTAATGCATGTCTCAAAAGCGAGCGGAGAAGAACCATCAGCCGATGGATCTGCGACGTCGTATGTAGCGAAGGTCTTTCTGTAGGAACGGGAAGGTGTGAATGTCTTTGTCACGGATTCAAACTCGTAGTTTGTGCCCTTCTCATAGTTGTAACAATAGAGTCCGATCCTAGCGCAGAGGACAATGTCGTAATAAATGTACCATTGACTTGGCTTTAGGTACTCACCCACATACGAATCCTGTACAAAACTAATCTTCATCATCATCAACAACAACATTCCTATATTATCTAATTTATTAGGCTTTAACAGACATACGAAACCTATACAAAACTAATCATTAATCATTAATCATCATCATTAATCATCATCATCATCATCAACAACAACATTTTCTATAGAATCTAATTCACATAATGATTATGGGATTGAAGATCTTACGCCAGTATCGGAAAAGTATCCAGTAAACCATGGACCAGTATCATCATCATCATCATCCGATTCTTCCGGTTCAGGAACTAGGTTTCGCAACTACACCCAAATACAAAAAAAAAAAAATCGAAATCAAGAACCTACCATGAGAATAAAGACTGACGAACAAAAGATTCTATTGTTAAGAAAAATCAGAATTGTTTCTTTTTTGTTGCACCTCTTGATCGAGTTTGTAATACTCAGGACAATCAAAGACTGTTCCCTTGAGCCACGACGACGAGCCGCTCCCAATTTCCATATTATCCATTATTTCGTTCAAACCCTAACTCGAAGATCGTCGTCGATCCGACCATTATCTGAAAAGTATCCGGTTTTAACCAATTTTTATATGGGCCAAGTCATTGGGCTTTTAAACCCCCAAAAATAATATATATATTTTCAAATTATATATGGGCCACCAAATAATATCGGATATTTATTTTCACACCGAGTCATACCAAAACCAATTAGGTTTGTTTCTGAGCGCCGTGGCGATTCTGAGAATCAAAGGTTAGGGATTAGATATGCCGGTAAACCGGAGGGCAAGAAACCCAACATCATCATCAGCATCATCGCTTCAGGAAAAGGCAACCCTAAAGGCTATTCGAAGGGCTTTTGGTACTGATTGTATGGATCCAGATCCTGACCGTTTGATACACGATCAAAGCTTGTCCTACGTAAGTAAAATCGATTTTTTTTTTAACTAATTATTCCATCTTCTTTTTTTCTTGATGAGTGATTTTGTTGTTTTGCGTAGGGTTTTGATTTGGAAGACAATGATTATCCTCTAAGTCGTATTCGCCGAGTTTATCCTTGTTTGCGTTATTCATACGAAGAAGCCCTTTTTTGTAGGTTTGGACTCGCCTGCCACAACTTTCAAACGGTAACCTCAAAAACTAGCTTCCTGTCTTTTTGCTTGTTTTTGTCACAATATGATTATTTACTTTTGAGTTAAATTTGCGAGAGACAGGGGACAAACTTCAAGTTTGTGCGCTTTCAGAAATCTAGGGTTGAAAATACTCAATGTGCCGACTGCTTCATAACTCTGGAAGCAAAGGATCCTGAAGCTGGTGACTCTGTCTTCTCTTTTCAGACCGCAGTAAGAGATTTCATAGATAGTGACGGTATCGCTACATGGACCACCTTAGCCAGCAGAGTCAAACCCAAATGTAGAACAGTTTTAAATGATGAATGGATCATTGAGGCAGTAGATGACTTCTACAAAAGTCCATTGCCTCAATGGTTGTCTGATGGGGACTTGGCTCGTGATAGCAACAAGTATTATGTCGTAAGAATGACTCTACAACATTAGATTTATTATTATTTTAGTCCCTGTTTGAAATGATAACCAATGCAGTTACATACTTTGTTTTTTTTTTTTCCCCTTTCGCGGATCATAGGTGCAAGAATCAGATTTCCACGAGAATGATTGGCTGCATCTGTTCGCTGAGATCGCCTTCTACACAAAAGTTACCCATGTAAGTCCTTGATATTGCATCTCTTATCTTTCCAACAAAAACAACCCCCCCCCCCCAAAAAAAAAAGTAAAGAGTTATAACTGTAAATTTCACTAATCAAAACGAAATAGTGTATTTACAAGGAGGCTCTTGATAAGCTATTAGAATTCAGATAGACCCAAAAATGATTATAAAAAAAAACTATTGCAAATAGAGCATCTTTTGACAGAAACAAAAGTCTGATATTGAAGCTAATACTTGAAAAATATCGAGTTAGAGAGCCTTAGCCAGGCTTCTTGGAACCTCCATCCTTGCGACTAGTCCCCTCTTTACTTCCCTTGTTTTCTCTTTTTGAGACATTGTCAAGATTCTCATGTTGTGTGTGGAATCATCTTGACAGGTAGAACTATCCGAGTCGCGTAAGAATGACTGGATGATGCCTCTGTTAACAAAATTTGATGATGTAAGTCCTTGCTTGATGTGCCTTGCTTGATGTGCCTTGCTTGATGTTGCATCTTTTACTTCCCTTGTTTTCTCTTTTTGAGACATTGTCAAGATTCTCATGTTGTGTGTGAATCATCTTGACAGGTGAATCGATCGCGTAAGATGCCTCTGTTACCTAATATGGCAAAAGTAGATGATGTAAGTCCTTGTTTGATGTTGCATCTTTTACTTCCCTTGTTTTCTCTTTTTGAGGCATTGTCAAGATTCTCATGTTGTGTGTGAATCATGTTGCAACTTTTCTCTTCCTAACAAACAAACAAAAGAAGAAGTAAAGAGTGTTAACTTTCTTTCTTTTACAGCAATTTGTTTCCCCGCCTTTGGAGATCAAGAGGGTAGTTGTAGAAACTAAAGAAGAATACATTACCCAGGGATGTGAGAAGCTCAAGGCAGATAATGCAATCTTCTACATAAGTTACAGGCACAATGGTGGTGATAACACATGGGGTTGGTCTCCTGATCACAAAGCTGTAATAAGAAAAACCATGGATGGTGTACCAGAACACATGTGCCTCGAAATCGCAGACAGAACAACCGGAGAAGAATAGACAAGAGCCTATGGATCTGGTCTGTTATCTACTTGACAAACTCTTTTATCATGTTTCGATAATCTATCAACCATTCCATCTATGTGGGTTTGATTCTATATGTAAGACTACTTTTGAAATCCTAATGTTTGTATGTTTCCTTTCTAATACTGCCACGGGCTTGTCGACCACGAAGATCTCATAGTCGTTTACTTTTGAATCCCAAGTCCTTGTGTTTATAACAACACAAAACAATAATGTAGATATCTTTATAAGCAGGTGTTACTTGATGCTTAGCTTGTGTTAATATTGATACATAGTTGTTTAGATGTTGAATTGTTGTTTGTATGGTTCAATCTTCACGACTACTAATCATCATTCATCTATACAGTTTTTGTGTACAAAGAGCAATAAAAAAATGTCCAGGCAACGACTGTTCCATGGAAGGGCACATATCTTAGCAGGTCTACTTGGTGTCCCAAACTTCAATGTCCTCGAAAAGACCTCTGATGGGCATGGCTTTTACACGGCCACCAATGCCAAGGCCTCAAGGGACAATATCATTATCAAGCTATTGATTTTCTATTTCTAATCCCAGGTGCGTTATCTCCCCTTACACGCTTCAACGCATGACCTTGGTTTCTTTTTCTTGAGATATATAGGAATTATGTAGGAGACCAAGTTAGAACCATGAGTTTTAATGTTTTTTTTTTGTTAATGAGTTAATGTTTAATGCATGTAATTTTCAAGTGAAGTGTGAATGTTTCTTTTTATCTATGGTTCGTAAGAGCTTTTATGAATTTTAAACTCTTCATGATTTTATTCCTCATTATGATTCGGTTTAGTGTCGTTTGCTAACTCCTACCACAGAGTTAGTTTTGTTTTGTTTTGTTTAGTCTCTCTATCCACACTTCCTAGTATTTCCCATCTTTAACCGGTTGAATTATATTCTAAACCGGTATGGTCGCAACTCCCATACTAGCAAAAGTTGTAGAGGCCAAATTAGAGAGAGTTGGGTTTCTGGAAAGAGCAAATAATAGAATGATAGATGGTAGAGAAAGAGAGGGAGAGATGATTTCTCTTTCACCTAATTATAGTTAAAAACTTGTCTTTTTTATCAGAAGAAATCTCCTCCTTAGGAAAAGCTATTTTTTCGAAACCTAAGAACAAACTAACCATCACCATTTCAATCTCTCTCTCTCTCTTTCAGCTTTCTATTCTTCAGATTCTGAGTTTTAAATCAGATAAAGCCATTGGTATTTTTGTAAAGAAGGTTGTTGCGTCGAGGATCACCGGGGAGAAGGTTTCTCCACGGTTGAGAAACCTTTTTGAACAGAGAAATAATGGCTGACCCGCCGGGGAATTCTCCTCCTGCCCCGGAAGCTCCTAATGCAGGTACACCGTCAAATGATACAACACCGTCAATTGGGTCATCTCCACCGACACCACCTGCTTCATCTCCACCTTCCCCGGTTTCTGCTCCTCCGCCAAATAACAGCCCGGGTTCTTCCCCTCCGCCTGCGCCGCCGAGCCAAGAAACCTCACCTCCTCCATCATCAACATCGCCTCCGGCTGTAGGTAATCCGCCACCGCAAACTCCAGAGAATCCTTCTCCACCTGCACCTGAAATATCAACTCCAGGAACGCCACCAGCACCACCTCAAACACCGTCAAATAAACCACCACCTTCACAAAGGCCATCTCCTACCTCTCCTGGTGGTAATGATGAACGTAACAGAACCATTGGGGGCAACAACAATGGTAACAACAGAGACGGTTCTACACCGTTACCACCATCAGGGAACAGAAATTCAAGTGACGGTGGCTCACTTTCACCGCCTCGGTCAATAAGCCCTCCTCGTAGTAGTGGAGATTTAGACCCATCATTATCGTCAGGGGAACATAATCAGCAACCCAACATTGGATTGATTATTGGAGTCCTTGCAGGAGCAGGGCTATTGCTTCTACTTCTTGTGCTTATTTGCATCTGTTGCATCAAGAAGAAGAAAAAAAAATCCCCACAGGTCAATCACATGCACTACTACAACAACAATCCCTTTGGAGCACCCTCGGGTAATCAAATATCAAACACATATCAAACACAGTTAGCGTTAATAGAGTATATTAGTCGGGACTTGTAGCCTAGTGGTGTTTAAAACCGATTGTGTGAAAAAGACCTAGGCTATAGAAGCTAAATGAGTTGTTGCATAGAATAGATTAGCAGGGACGTGTAGCATACTGGTGTTTATTAGTGCCTTTCATGTAGGTTTAGACCCGATAGTGTGCAAAAGGATTACGCTTTAGAAGCTAAAGTAGTTGTGCATAGTGTAGGTTTTGAATAGGCTAATGGTGTTTATTAGTTCCATCTCCGTCGGTTTTGAACTTGTTAGTGTGTAAAGGTTTATGCTTAATAATCTAAAGGAGTTGTTGTATAGTGTACATTTCAGAATGACCAAGATTTTTAGCCTAATGGTGTTTATTAGTTCCATCCTCGGCAGATCAAACTCGGGATTGTGCAAAAAGATTATGCTTTAGAAGCTAAAGGAGTTGTTGCATTGTGTAGGTAATGGTGGTTATTACAAGAATGGAACACCTCAGGACCATGTTGTGAATATGGCTTCCCAAGGTGGGGGAAATTGGGGACCACAACAACCTGTGTCCGGTTCTCATAGCGACGGTTCCGACTTAATGGGTAGAACCGCTGCTACGCCATCTCCTCAACCTGCGACTCTTGGTCACAACCAAAGCACTTTCACCTACGATGAACTGTCCATTGCAACAGAAGGTTTCGCTCAGTCTAATTTGTTAGGCCAAGGAGGATTTGGGTATGTTCATAAAGGTGTTTTGCCTAGTGGAAAAGAAGTTGCAGTGAAGAGTCTTAAACTTGGTAGTGGACAAGGAGAACGTGAGTTTCAAGCAGAGGTAGAGATCATTAGCCGTGTCCATCATCGTCATCTCGTCTCTCTTGTTGGGTATTGCATCTCTGGTAGTCAAAGGCTTTTGGTGTACGAGTTTCTACCTAACAACACTCTTGAGTTCCATCTTCACGGTACATTTATCTGACAAAACATTTGCTTGAATGAACACTTTTTCAGTTTGTCTCTCTTTTATCAATAACATGATTGAAATATCAGGAAAGGGTCGTCCGGTTTTGGAGTGGCCTACACGAGTGAAGATTGCATTGGGATCAGCTAGAGGCCTTGCATATTTGCATGAAGACTGTAAGAACTCTCTCTCTCTCTCTCTCACCGTTATAGTTTCTATCTCTCCCTCTATAAGAAATTAAAGATTGTATATCTTACATCAATGGTAGGTCATCCTCGTATCATCCATAGAGATATTAAGGCTGCAAACATTCTTCTTGATTTCAGTTTTGAAACCCAGGTACATTCATAGTGACCATTGAACTGCTTTTAATTTCATTTCTCTTGTCTTTTTTTCTTTCGGGTATGTGTCGATGTGTATATCAGTCTATTATATATCATATACATAGGTGGCAGATTTTGGATTAGCAAAGTTATCTCAAGATAACTATACTCATGTCTCCACTCGTATCATGGGAACTTTCGGGTAAACACCTCATAAACTGTCCAACTCCAATTTTTGTACTTGTTCACTGTTTCATTTGTCTTAACATTTTAATTGATTTCAGATATTTAGCTCCAGAGTATGCATCAAGCGGAAAGTTATCCGACAAATCTGATGTATTCTCTTTTGGAGTAATGCTTCTTGAGCTCATAACCGGAAAACCTCCACTGGATCTAACTGGAGAAATGGAAGACAGTTTGGTAGATTGGGTAAGCCACTCCGCCTCTTCCTCTTCGGTTTAAGTCCCAAACACTAAAAGAGCTAAAAAAATGTTGCCATTTTGTTTCTTTTTTGCAGGCAAGGCCTATCTGTTTGAAAGCAGCTCAAGATGGAGATTACAGCCAATTAGCAGATCCGCGCCTAGAGACAAACTACAATCAACAAGAGATGGCTCAAATGGCTTCTTGTGCAGCTGCTGCTATCAGACACTCAGCAAGAAGAAGACCTAAGATGAGCCAGGTTCGGGAAAACACACACACACACACACACACTTGTTAGTACTACTTTTTATTACCAGTTTCACAATCTTGATGACATAAACTTATTGAACCTTGTAACATGTATATGAAAACCGAAAGATTGTACGAGCACTAGAAGGAGATATGTCAATGGATGATCTAAACGAAGGAGGAAGACCAGCGCAAAACTCGTATCTGAGCCCAGGAAGCGCAAGCTCAGAGTACGACGCTAGCTCGTACAGCGCGGACATGAAGAAGTTCAGGAAGTTGGCGTTAGAGAGCAAAGAGTATCAAAGCAGTGAATACGGCGCGACTAGTGAGTATGGTTTAAATCCTTCTGCTTCAAGTAGTGAAGAAATGCATAGAGGTTCAATGAAACGCAATCCTCAGCTTTGAGACAAAAATACACAAAACACACTTCTCACATTTTCAACTTTCATCATGTGATAAGGCTTTTGTTCTTTGAGAAGTGCTATTTATGAGTGATTTTTGACGAGAGAAACTATATGTGTATTGTTGAAAATGTATTGTAGTACAAAGCCTTGAAGCCATACATGGTTTCACAACTTGTTATAAGCATAATCAAATTTTATATTTATATACTAGGATTTAACCCGTGGTTCACCACGGGTCTATATATTTTGAAATCGTATTATATATCAATAAATTTAATTTAGAAATTAGTGATACAACTTTTGTTTTTAAAGAATATATAAAATATTTAGAAGTTTTTATTTTATTATTTTACAAACAAATAATAATTTTCATCATTATATAATAAAAGTTGTTATAATTTTTTTTGTTACTATATATTATCCAAATTACTCGGATATAAAATATTAAACCGGAACATAACTAAAATATCCAAGTTGAAACTAATAAAATAAATTAATATTTCAAACGGGAAGAAAAATATTTACTATCCGAAAACCCAAAATCGAAATCAGAAACGAAATAATATTTTTAAATAGAACCGAATGATCCAAAGTTATTTATATATTAAAAGTTATTGAAGTAAATTTATTTGTTACTATATAATATTTTGTAGTACATATTCTATATAATATATTTTTAACATAATTTATAAGGTTATTTATTGCAAACTATTTTACACTTATAAATTGTTAGTTATTATATTATAAAGTGGACAAAATACTCGGATCTAAATTAACACATCGAAACAAACTGAAATATTTGAACCGAAACCGATTCATAAAATAAATAACTTGAACAGGTAGAGAAATTTACGACCCGAAAACCCGGAACAAAATCTAAATAACCTAACTTTGTAAAACTGAACCGAATTTTTAGGGTTACCCGAATTTTACATTATAGAAATTGTTATTTATTATATTATAAGGGTGGACAAAATATTCGGATCCAAATTAACATATCAAAATCAAATTGAAACATTCGAACCGAAACCAATCCAAAAAATAATTAACTCGAACGGATAGAGAATTTTACTACCCGTAAACCCGAAACCAAACCTAAATTTTTAAAATTTAACAGAATTACCGGATTTACCCAAAATTTATTTAAAATAGAAATAATTTTAGTTATAGATACAAATAATTTATTTAAATATATTGTTTTTTATTGATTTCTTGTTAAGAATATAATAATGTTAATGATATATGTTTGTATGTTTAATATAAAACTTGTTTTGAAATTGTTATCAAAGTTAAGGATATGATTATTCTTATAGATTTTGTTTGGTAAACCAAAATTTTGGTTTTATCCATAATAAATTGTTTTCCATATTTAAACACAATGGCATAATGTGTAAATAAGTGAGTTTTTTTGGAAAAATTCAAAAGAGTACTTCAAAAATAATAATATAGACTAGGATTTAACCCGTGGTGTACCACGGGTTTATGTTTTTTATAAATAATTTTATATATATACAATTAATTTAGAAGTTTGTAATATTTTTTCTGATTTTGTAAAATAAATAAAAATATTCAGAATTTCTAAAGAGTATTTTGTTCTTTTATTGTTTATGCAAATAAATATAGAGAAATTCACAAAACTACACCCTTTCAATTATTCCTTCACAAAACTACACCTAATTCAATATTTTCACAAATTTACACCGTTTCAAAATTTTAAAAGCTTGATTTACCCTTTTAAAAATTACCAAAATTAAAATATTTTCATTTGTGTTCGCTAATTAGTGTTTAAAAATAGTATTAAGGGGTATGATTGTGTGGATAAGGTTTATTTGAATTTAATTTTGAGTGTTTAGGTGTAGTTTTGTGAAATATTTTTGAAATGGTGTATTTTTGTGAAATGTAATTCAAATGGTGTAGTTTTGTGATTCTCCCATAAATATATAATGAGAATTATATTTTATATAGCAAAATCTTAATATAATTTGTAAGTGTGTTTATTCCAAACTATTATAAACTATAAAAATTAGAGATGGACAAAACTTCCGGATCCGAAATACCGAACCCAAACCAAACCAAAATCCCCAAATCAATACCGATTCTAAAAACAAATAACTCGAATGTATAGGGAAATTTACTATCATAATACCCGAAATCGAATCTGAACCGAACTCAATTTTGTAGAACTAAATTAAACTACTTTAACTACCCAAAAATTATTTAAAATAATAATAGTTATAATTATATTTGAAGTACATAATTGGAACCAAACCGAAATTAAAGAACCGAAACCGTTCCAAAAATAAATAACCCGAACGAATTGAGAAATTTACTACCCGAAAACTCGAAGCCAAAACAAATTTCTAGATTTGAACCCGAATTACCCGAAATTTGTTTATGATAAAGTTTAATCATTATTTTCAAACTTCTTGTCATTTATCTAGAATTTTTCTAGAAACTGAACCCGATTAATAAATAATTGTCATGCTAGTGTTAATTGATTTAAACAAACTTTATCTATGTTCAATATAGATGTTTATTAACATCTAAAATATTAATATAAATAGAAAATTATAATATGGACAATGATTATATATAAAAACTAAAATATATACTTTTTAAAAAATATTTATATTCGAAATTTTTTATAGACCTCAGTAAGAAAAATAAAAAGATTATATCAAAAATATCATAAATATGAAATTAGTGGTTGATTTTATGTTAAAATCGGTTTTATTGTTTTTGTTGATATTTAAGTCAATTTTAAAAATTATATATATATAGAATGAGATATGTTTGTGTGTAAGTTTCACATAACTCTTTAAGTGAGTTTAAAACCAATGACATAGTATGTAGTTAAGTGAGTTTTTTTGGAAAAGTTCAAAAAAGTACTTCAAAAATAATAATATATATATTTTTATTATATATTTCGTATAGCAAAAATTTAATATAATTTATAAGTTGATTGTACCAATAATTTATTATTTATTATATTTAGGATTCGAAAATACCCGAATTCAAAATACAAACCGAATCAAAATACACAAATCATATTATGCGATTTACCCAAATTTATTTAAAATTATAATTATTTTGATTATATATATATAAATAATTGTTGTAAACATATTCTAAATATGTAATATAAGATTTAAATTTTAGTAGAATTGCAATTTCATCTTTTTTGTTTATAATCGAACCGGAAATCAAACTCGTTAACAAACTATTTTGTTTTTTATTGTTTGATATTTTTAACAAAAACAAATTTCAATTCGTTTTTAAATTCTTAATAATATTAATTAAATCTGTTTGTTTTGATTTAAATAAAATTTTAATGGTAGTTTTTATAAAAAAAACTATGTAATAATGTATTTATGTGAATTACATATGTTTATTTTGTTTTTCAAATATTTTTTAAATAATTTCTTTAATATTTTTAATTTATTTTTGGAGAGAATTATAATATTTCCTTATTTGATTTTTCGTAATTAAATGTTCAAAAATATTTCCTTTTATACCCAATGACATAATGTGTAATTTAGTGTGATTTTTTGGAAAATTTCAAATTAGTACTTCAAAAATACTAATATAGATATACGTTGTCTAGGTTGTGTTAAATTAAAAAAAGGATCTGTTTTACAATTTAAAGCAAAAACGATTAGTTCCATAAACACCGATTAATCCTTAAAAATCATATATCGAATTCTAGTGGATATGACGTGGCAGCATCTGGTAAGATCATAGCCTTTTAAAGCTCACCATCGCCGATGCAGCAGATCAGAGCTCCTAAACTTTAGCCCTTTCTTCTCTTCTCTCTCGATTTCAGAGTCTCGAAACATAGGAGGAGAAAGATAGATCTGAGTAAACTTCGTAATTTCAAAGGGAGATATTTCTTCAGATCCAGCAATGGCGCAACCTTACGTGAAGAAAGACGACGATCACGACGATGAGTGTATTGTTCTCCATTTCCCTTTTCTCGTAATTTGTGATTCTACATTCGAAATTATCTGATTTGTCTGCTAGATCTGGTTTCTCTGTTAGATCATGTAGATCAGATGTTAAGCTTCTAGATCTGTGGCGATTCTAGATTTCATTTCGCAATCGTGTATTGTAATTTTGTCTATGTAGATCTACAGTGTTTGAGTGCGAATGTTGTGTTGTGGATTGTTACAGAAACTGTTTAGATCTGGTGTGAATTGTTTTGCTTATTTTCAATTTCTATATATTGTTTTTGTTGTTGTTGTTGTTGGAGCAGTGGAGTATTCTCCATTCATGGGGATTGAGAAGGGAGCTGTACTTCAAGAAGCTAGAGTCTTCAATGACCCTCAGGTTGATCCCAGAAGATGCTCACAGGTTATTGCTACGACGTTTCTCTTGTCTTCTCGTTTTTTTTCTCTGTGATTTTATCTTGTTGGTGCTCATTGTTTTTCTGTGAATCATCAGGTCATCACCAAGCTTCTTTATTTGCTTAACCAAGGAGAGTCATTCACCAAGGTCAGTTTTTATTTATTTTCGTTACGCGGATTCGACTCTATGCTTGTGGAGCTTTTGTATAGTAGCCGTTTGTTATGATCCATCATCAGTGAGCTCTATTCTTTTTCGTATGCAGGTTGAAGCAACAGAAGTTTTCTTTTCAGTTACAAAGCTTTTCCAATCAAAAGACACGGGTTTGAGGAGAATGGTCTACTTGATCATAAAGGAGTTATCTCCATCATCAGATGAGGTCTGCCATCTTACTCGATTTCTAATACGAAAATCATGTCATGTATTGTTTGTATCTTCTCTGATAAGTTTTTTTTTTCTTTCGCACATAGGTTATCATTGTAACAAGCTCTCTCATGAAGGATATGAATAGTAAAATTGATATGTACCGAGCAAATGCTATCCGTGTTCTCTGCCGAATTATAGACGGAACCCTTCTCACTCAGATTGAGCGATACTTGAAACAAGCTATTGTGGATAAGAATCCTGTTGTTTCTAGTGCAGCTTTAGTCAGTGGGCTTCATTTGCTGAAGGTACCTTTTACACACCAGAACTATTAGGTTGTTTCTTTGTTGCTATGTTATGCTTATACTCTTATATTGTTGTTTTCAGACAAACCCAGAAATTGTTAAGAGATGGAGCAATGAGGTTCAAGAAGGTATTCAATCTAGATCTGCCCTTGTTCAGTTTCATGCCCTAGCTTTGCTCCATCAGGTGAGTCAGTTGGGTTGGTATTACCTAACTAAATTGGTTTATTTCTCTGTTCTTCGTTGAATTTAAGAGGAAAACCTATTATGTGTTTTCTAAGTAGCAAATGACGTGTCACTGTTGTTACATTGCTTTGTAAAGGCTCCAAACACAATATGCTATCCTACTTTATTTAGAAAGTTAGTGAGAATCAGCTCTTGATAATCAATCTTCATGTTCAGATACGCCAAAATGATCGCTTGGCTGTTAGCAAATTGGTTGGTAGCTTGACTAGGGGATCTGTCCGCTCTCCATTGGCTCAGTGCCTTCTGATACGTTACACCAGTCAGGTTAGTCATTTATACTATTTGATAGTCTAATATGTAGGTGAAAGTATTTGTGACTAGCTCTAATATCAAATTTTCAGGTTATCCGTGACATGTCCAACCATGGTCAATCTGGAGAACGTCCCTTCTATGAATTTCTGGAGAGTTGCCTGCGACATAAGGCAGAAATGGTGATCCTTGAGGCTGCCAGGGCGATCACCGAGCTTGATGGTGTGACAAGCCGAGAATTGACTCCAGCAATCACTGTTCTCCAGCTCTTTTTAAGTTCCCCCAGACCAGTGTTGAGATTTGCTGCTGTCCGGACTCTGAACAAGGTTTACAATGCTTTCTTAGATCAAAATCTTCCTCAAAAAAGTGTTTCAAGTCTTGATTTGAGAAACATCAAAAAGATACTATATTTTCTGAATTGCTTTGTCATTTCCTTTATTCTAGAGTATATAAAGATATTTCACTGTAGACTAACTTTACTTTCAAACCACAGGTTGCAATGACTCACCCTATGGCTGTCACCAACTGCAACATTGATATGGAGAGTTTAATCGCTGATCAGAACAGAAGCATTGCTACACTCGCAATCACCACTCTCCTGAAAACCGGAAACGAATCAAGTGTAGAACGCTTGATGAAGCAGATAACTAATTTTATGTCAGATATTGCTGACGAGTTCAAAATTGTGGTTGTGGAAGCAATAAGATCGTTGTGTGTCAAATTTCCACTGAAATACAGATCCTTGTAAGTGAAGTTTTAGGGTGTTTTTTTATAGTTCCTGTTCTCGCTTTGCTGACTTAATATGTGGTATTCATAGCAGTGTGGCTTATGAATGTACTTTGCACCTTTTGTAGGATGACCTTCTTAAGCAACATTCTCCGGGAAGAAGGTGGATTTGAGTATAAAAGAGCAATAGTAGATTCTATTGTGACCATTATCAGAGATATCCCTGATGCGAAAGAAAGTGGATTGCTGCATCTTTGTGAATTCATTGAAGATTGTGAATTCACATATCTTTCAACACAGGTAAACTATTTTCTATATCATTCATCTGGTGTTGCTACTGAAAACATCTTCTGTGGTAGTTACATGTGTTTCTTTGCGCAGATCCTTCATTTTCTAGGAATTGAGGGGCCTAACACCTCTGACCCGAGCAAGTATATACGATATATTTATAACCGTGTGCATCTTGAAAATGCCACTGTCCGGGCTGCTGCTGTTTGCACACTTGCGAAGTTTGGGTTTATGGTTGAATCGTTGAAGGTATTTATAGTCGTCTTATTAACCATTTTTCGCTTATTTTTGTTTGGTGTTGAATAAAAGCATAATCATTGGATTTTTGGCAGCCACGGATTATTGTCCTGTTGAAGCGCTGCATCTATGACAGTGATGATGAGGTGCGTTCCAAGTCTTACTCTAGAAAAGCATGTGCATTTCCATTTGTGTGTGTGACACTTAACCACTGAATTGGTGGCATCATTTTACCATTGATGTTTACTGACCTCATTTTATCATTAGGTCCGTGATAGAGCAACACTGTTTTTAAGTGTTCTTGGTGTTGACGATACTGTTGACACTGATAAAGATAGCAAGGAGTTTCTGTTTGGTCCCTTGGAAGTTCCTCTCGTCAACATGGAAACTAGTCTGAAGAATTACGTGAGTTTTTCATTTCTTCCGTATCCTCTTTTCATATTATTTGTAAGGCATCAGTTATCTATATCTTCGATCCTGCAGGAGCCCTCTGAAGAAGCTTTTGATGTCAACTCTGTGCCCAAGGAAGTCAAATCCCTGCCCCTTACAGAGAAGAAATCCCAGGGTAAAAAGCCCACTGGTCTTGGTGCGCCACCAGCTGCACCTGTTTCTGGTTTTGATGGTTATGAAAGACTTCTCTCAGCTATTCCAGAGTTTTCCGCCTTTGGAAAACTTTTCAAGGTTTTGGCTCAGTTTTCTTTCTTTTCTCAGTTTAATCTTATTGACTTACCTTGATTGCTTTAACACGTGCTTTCTTTTTCAGTCTTCTGCACCTGTGGAGCTAACTGAAGCAGAAACAGAATACGCCGTCAATGTTGTAAAGCATATCTTTGATAGCCATGTGGTGTTTCAGTATAACTGCACTAACACAATACCGGAGCAGTTGTTGGAAAGGGTACTGGACATTAGTGTAGAATATGACCGATTCAGCTGGCATCCATTATTGCTTTCTTACAAAATTTCATATTGGGTTTTTGTAGGTCAATGTAATTGTAGATGCTTCTGAAGCAGAGGAATTCAGTGAAGCAACTTCAAAGGCTCTAAACTCGCTTCCTTACGATTCTCCCGGACAAGCATTTGTCGCTTTTGAGAAGCCAGCTGGGGTCCCTGCTGTTGGAAAATTCTCAAACACATTGACTTTTGTTGTCAAGGAGGTACACATATTGTTTATGCTCTTCACTTCCTTATCTTTTCATCTTTAGATGGAAGTGGAACCACCGTAGTGACTCTTAATCAATCAGAGGGAAAGAAAAAAAGAACACAATATGACTTGTTAGTTTTGTGATTTTATATAAAACAGGTTGACCCAAGCACAGGTGAAGCAGAGGATGATGGAGTAGAAGATGAGTACCAGTTAGAGGATCTTGAGGTAGTATCTGGAGATTACATGGTGAAAGTGGGTGTCTCTAATTTCAGGAATGCATGGGAAAGCATGAATGAAGAAGATGAGCATGTAGACGAGTATGGCCTTGGCCAGAGAGATAGCTTGGGAGAAGCTATAAAGGCTGTCATCGATCTTCTTGGCATGCAGCCTTGTGAGGTAAGTTAGTCTTCTTCCACTTGTTTTTTTTTATGACTAATATGAATGCTTTTGGGTTGATAACATGCCACTAACACGGAAATTGCCAGGGGACGGAGACGATCCCAAGCAATGCAAGGTCACACACTTGCTTATTGTCAGGTGTGTACATAGGTAACGTTAAAGTGTTAGTGAGGGCACAGTTTGGAATGGACAGCACAAAGGAGATTGCAATGAAACTGGCGGTTAGAGCTGAGGATGTCTCTGTCGCCGAGGCCATTCACGAGATTGTTGCCAACGGCTAAGAAATACTCTCTAAATGGGGAACAATCTCTCAGGGTATCATTTGACACAGGTACCAAAGAGTGTGTTCTTATAAGAACAAGTACAAGACCATAAATAAACTAAGATTTTCTACCTTTACTTTTGCATCATACTTTCAAACCCTACTTATTATTCTCATATTCTGTGGAGGTTTACCTTTTTTCATTACTTGGACACTTGCTTATTTTTATTTCTCATTTATAATTTTTTGCTAGCGTTAAGTCCCATTTTGTTTTTGTTATATCATCAACCGCGTATAACGCGGGGCCTAATGCGAAATCACGAATTGAGAAATCAAATTTCGGTTATGTCAAAATAGAAGCCCATACAGTGCCAAATAACAAAACTGGCCCAGTAGGGCCCAATCTACCTTGTCGAAATACTATTAAGAGTCATCGCCTCCTTCGGATTACCCTAATATAGGTCGGTGATTTTTTTGTATTAACCGTGTCGTTAAAGACCTAATTAATTAAATTAATCAATAGCGTGATTTAATGAATACTAAAAGGTGGTGATGGCGGCTAATAAAAACATGGTGTGGTGGGACTTGGACACCTGTCCGGTTCCCGAGGGTTTTGATGCTTTTATAAGGTGGCATGGCTGTTGAAGAATATTTCAAATTTTGTTCCATGGTTTAGATGATCATGATATGATGATGTATAAATCAACAGTTATTTGTTAACTATATATAAGTATTAACACATTTATTAGAAACGTATGCTTGCAAAAATCAGATAGTACTAACTAGATGATAGAGAAATGTAAAGAAAGTCAAAACATGACTAATACAAGTACCACTCGCAGGAGAAGCGCGTTTAGCGCGTGAGGCGAAAATTTGTAGGTTATAGACCATAGAAATGACGTGTTTTTAGATAAAATCAGGAAGTTATTTAATCTAAGGCGCGTGTGTTTTTATTTAGCTTAGTAATTTCCTTCCGTATTTAATTTTGTCTTATTAAGAAGGTATTCGAAACAGATCATTAAACAATTTTTATGCAAAACAATAAAATCATTTTTTTGAAATAAAAATACACGCAACGAATAATACTCGCCAATAATTCGTTGTAAATGATGAATTATAAATGACCTTCCTAAATGATTTTCTGTGAATGATTTTCTGTGAATAATTTTTGTGAATGGTTTATGTGAATAAGAGTAAATTTGTCATTTTAAATACGGAAATTAAACAAAATCATCTAAAATTTAATTACTACATAAAATAAATTAATTAGCAAATAATGTTTTAAAATGATAAATAATACATGTGAATGACGAATAATACTCGTGAATGATTCATGTGAATGGTGAATTGTGAATGATCTACGTTGTAAATGATAAATAGACTGTGAATCATAAATAATATATGTAAATGACGAATAGTACTCGCGAATAATTCATGTAAATGATGAATTATAAATGACCATCCTGAATGATTTTCTGTAAATGATTTTCTGTAAATGATTTTATGTGAATAAATTTTGTGAATGTGAATAAAAAATTTTGTCATTTTAAATACGGAAATTAAACAAAATCACCTAAAATTTAATTACTACATAAAATAAATTAATTAGCCAATAATGTTTTAAAATGTATCCAAATTACTAATTAACTTTAAATTTATTTATAATAAATGCTCTTTTTTACTGTGGATACACACAAGGATTATATAAACAAATAACAAAGTAACATGGTTTACTCAACACAAAAGTAGACAGAAGACTTAATTAGAAACCACACACATCTTTCCAAGAAAGATTACAAAACCGACCTTGCCAAGTTTTACTTAACACTACAAAACACTAGCAATCAGATACTGGAGATGAAGCCGTTACACAACCTTTTTTTTTACACAACTTCTACGTTTTTTTTTTTTCCCTCTTTCATATTACTTTCCGGTGCCCTCCAAATGCCCATATCTGCGTAAGTTTTAACAAAAAACACACCACAAATCCTCAAATTTGTTTCTTACTTTTGATTTCCATCACATTCAAAAATCATAAACCGATATGTAAAAAGCAGAGACACTAACCTTAAGATTTGAATCCAAGCTTCCTGTACACAAGGCACTTCCATCTGCTGACATCCCCATACAGCTTATCCTATTCTTATGCGAATCTTGCAGTAACCCCAAATCCAATACAACCTACAAGAAAACACCTCTCACATTCATACAATCGCACATCACAATGAGCGAAAACATGCTCTCTCACAAGCTCTCTTACCTCTCCCAAGAGAGTGTCCCAAACGTAGCAGGTGTTGTCCTTTGCGTATCCAGCGAAAAGAAGTCTACCCGAGATAGAGAATGCTATGGAGGTCACGGGTACGTTCTCTTCATCACCATGTGGCTGATACACCTGAAGCTGATGACCAGTCCTAATGTCGTACAGCCTGCATGTTCCATCGTCTGATCCTGTCCCAAATCTATACCCATCCGGAAAGAATTTTACAGTATTAACATCTCCCTCGTGCCCATGAAACGTTCTCACTGCTCGGCTTGCAGCACGAGTATCCCACAAGCGTGCAGTGGTGTCACATGAGCCAGATATGAACTGAGTTGGGTTAGAAATGCTGATGGAAACACTGATGGAAACGAGGCACAATAACATTTGTATAAGGGCATGATGAGATTCCACTATACAATTTGTTAAATGAAATCCTATAAATAGACCAAATCTATTAACCGATGCCAATAAACCAAGCAGATGGAAGCAATATCAATACCTTAGCACGTCAGCAGTATGTCCAGACTGAAACTCGCCACCAAAAACAGAAGTTTTGAGGCCAGTAGTTACATCCCATAAGACACATGTTTGATCACCTGAGCTTGTGATTAGGTGGGCATCCTCATTCGGGACATACTGACAGCAAGAAACATACCCCTTGTGACCGCTGAGCTTTATAGAAACAGGTACCGTTCCGTCCTTGTCAGCGGTTGAGCTAAGACTGAAGATAGAACATAGACTGTCTAATCCGCCACAAGCAACCGTCTGGCCATTTGGAGAGAAAGCACAAGTCATAACCCACGCACAAGGGAGCTTTATAGCATGAGTTTTCTGGCTCGTTAGAGCATTCCACACGATTAGTCTCCCATCTTGAGATGCACTGACAACCCGGTTCTTCTCCGGAGTCCAATCCAATGAATAAACCTGTGGATTATTACACATGTTATAGTACCAAGCTACATCATCTGACTTTTGTATCAACTAACATTTCCTCTGCTCCTCAAAAGTAGACCTTGAAAATCGACTAACAAACCGGTTATGCGTTAAACTTCTCTAAAATAGGAAGCTTCTACTTTCGCCTAAAATGGTTATTCTTGCCTATACTCTTTTATCACAAAGCTACCAAACTCTATAAACAAGCATACTTGTAACTTATTCTAGCAGCCATGGCTATTCAAATACAAGTAATCATATCACTTGTGAGACTAAGATGAGATAAAGCTTCACACTCACCTTCCCAGTGTGTCCCTGAAGAGTACGACAACAAACCAGATCCGTCGCACCGAACTTGACCGGAGCACGTCCTTGCGCCGCCGTATAACTCGACACTGCCAAAAAATTCAAATCAAAACAGATCTAAGCACAACAAAATCAGCACAGATTGATTGCGAAGAAGAAGAAGAAGAAGAAAACCAAACCATCGGTGTCTAGAAGCTGGATGCGTCTCTGTGTAAGCCTTTCACGGAGGCTATTGACGGTTTCCGTAGCGACGACGTGGCGTTCCTTGAGCTCGGAGACGGACATTCCCGCCTCAGAGTTAGTCATATACTAAGTCGCTGATTCAAAGAGATTAGAAGAGACTAGGAAGAAGGCTCATGATTCGAGAGAGAGAGAGAGAGAGAGAAGGAGATCTGAATCCTATATCGTCGTTGATGGAAAGAGTCAGAGACACGCTCGTCGTTGATGGCTCTGTGAAAAGAGAAGACAAGAGGGTCAATAGACCATTGACTCTTCCCCTTTTCTCATTAATATTATTATGCCTAACCAACTATAATATTAATTAGACTTTAACAAAGATTGTTTTATATTCTTAAAATATAAAACCAATATAATTAGACTCATGTTCATTTATGATTTAATGTTAAGTGATGAATCATTGTAAATTTTTGTGATATTAGTGTCCACCCAATAATTATGTTTGACTAAAGCTTATAGTGATCTATTCACATTATACATTATTTTTTATTTTCTACAAGATTTCCTTCATTTACAAAAACAAAAGGAGTGTTAAATAATAGGAATAGTATTATTCAAAATGTGCAATTCCAGAAATAGTACTGCAACTTTTCCTATCAATGATAATGATTTGTTTACACTTTCCATCAACAATAAAACTGAACACAAAGTATGAGCAAACAAACAAACAAAAAGAAGAAACCCAGATCCAAAAATCCCAAAACGATGAATAACAGATTAGATGATCAAGATCTGATCACAATTCACAACAAACAAACAAAAGAATCTCCAAACACAAGCAAACAAGTTTCTCTTTTTTTCTCTCTTCTATTATAATCTGAAGAAACCATAAATATGAAAGTAAAAACAAAAGAAGAATCTCCTTAGCTTTAGGCACCTGAGTGTGAGACCGGTGTTGTCTCAAACTTCCCTTCAGTGAACAAGTGATTGTACTGTTGAGGCAGCGCATGTTCCACCTACATTGTATTAACAAAATTCACTATTAGAATCAATCCTTTTAACGAAAAGTCTCCTCTCATTCACACATACACCAAATCTGTTAGTCACAAACGCACTTGTGTACTCACTCCGAAGTTACCAGACTCCTGAAATTTATGCAAGGAAATAAAACGGTTCTCGTGGATAGAGACAGAGAGAGAGAAAGAAAGTATATTCATACCCAATCTCCATCAGGGGAAGCACCGGGCACCATTACATTGATCTCACTTGATTTGGCTGTTGTTATAGCTGTCTCTAATGAGTCTTTGCTTAGATATAACTGACACCCAGTCGTGTTGTCCACAGAAACTGTCGGCGCTGAGCCCTGGATCAACCGTAGATGAAGTCAAGACAAAGCAATAGCATTAGGGTAGCGTCTGCCGACTTCGAGGGACATCATCAGATTGAGAAGTAAAAAGGAGAACAAACCTGGCATTGCACTTCTACGTTGGTGCAATTCACAATCTCAAATGCAGCAACAACATCCTATACAAACATGTCATTGCATTTTAGAATCACATAACTGTATTATGTAGGAACGTAAGAGGAAAGAATATTATTCCACTCACACTGAAGACAACACCCACTTTGGTGCATTTGTCAATGGTGATGTTATTCACTTTTCCTACAGATTATGAAACAACAGTAAGGGCCATAAAGATTTCTGAGCAGATATAAAACATTCACGGTGAAAATGAAACGGTGCAAAGTTACCTTGTATCTGCAAGACAGAATCTTTGCAACCAAATACATACACAGACTGTTTGGAATCGCACTCGCTGATAACCAAGTCCTTCTTCCCAATTTGGTTCTCAACAGCCCACCTAATAATGCGGTAGAAGTCATCAATCATATTACACCTATTCTACAATAGTTTGTTTGCAATTGCAGACAATATAGTTATTGTTAGTAAAACCCACTTGCGACCCATTTGAAGTTCCATTTTCGGTGGTCCTGTTTTCGAAAAGGCTGGTTTAACGGTACGGGTTTCCTTTTCAATGGCACTAACTGCTCCGGATCTATCAGTTCGGTTCTTTGTCTTCAAGTCATCAGTCACTTTTCTAAGACCTGGAAAGCAAAGAACGAATAGTAACCTACTTGTGATTTAATTTCCAGACATGCATAACCCCAGGAATGTGAAGACATAAACAAATTTAAACTTACCCGAGGTCACAGAACCTGTGCTGAGCTGCTGGAAAACAGCAGACATCCCTTGTTTCTGGTTCGACGATGATGATGGCTTCGAAGATTCAGAGCTGAAAAGGGACGCGGATGGTGCTGGAGGAGGAGCAGGAGCACCAGGTGGACCCTTTGTAGGAGCCCCTGCTGGTTTACCTGATGCATTCCAAACAGGTCCCAAGGGATAATGGCTTTTAACATAATCTCTCAAACCAGGCACGTAAAGTTCTTTCAAGGCTTTAGCCCATTCCACATGATCCGCGTCTTTGTTACGGTACTCCACCAGAACCTAAATAAGAACATGGAATATCAAGTTCAAAACAAGAGCACATAGGAAAGATATAGATTGACAAGTAGCACCTTATTGTTGTAAAACTCAGCCATTTGCCAACTTTCTTCCACATGAGCTATTGGCATACTCATACCTTGCAAAGAAAACACACAACAAAGTGGCAAAAGAGAGAATCTACAATCAAAATCTTATCCAGTGAAAATCAAAATCAAGCATGATGGCTTATTGAGTTATTGCTTACCACAATCTTTGCCAGTGAAAGCAATCCACGCCAATGCAGACAAACTATCAGAAGCAGCTTTCAAGTGATTGAAGAAATCAGACCTCTTCCCTCCTGTCATTGCATCAGCTTTCATCGTAACTTCACTCAAAGGCTTGAGAAATCCAGCCAATCCAGCCATATCAGGCTTCTGCTTCAAAATCATAACAACAAAGAATCAAAATCAAATCCACAAAATACACATATACAATTCGATTACACATAGTATCAGGATCTTATGTGTCCATAAAAAAAAAACGTAACCTGAGTCTGCTTTACGCGGACGAGAAGATCCTTCTGCGCGTTGAAAGCTTCGGCTACAACTTTGGTCACATCTAGAACAGATCCACCGATCTTATCCGCCGCCGTCAAAGCCTTACCTACGCATTGAGAAATCAGATCTTCGTAAGCTAGAATCGACGGATCAGACGACGCCACATCGATTCCGGTGCCGGAAGAGAAATCTCCTCCGCGGGAAAGAGTAACTCCTCCTCCGTTGCTTGAGATTCCCTCGAGCCTTGTAACCGCAGCTTCAAGGCGATTAATCAAACTTTCCTCCATTTTCGATCAACGAGAGAATACGCTCCAGATCTAGATGAAATCGATTTTTATGAGAGTGGATTTTGATTTTTCCTTTTGTTTTTGTATTTGTGGGTCTCATGATGATGGGAAAGTCAGGAGAATATGTGATGACACGTGGCGGCTGTTGGATAAATTATTAATCGCATGTAGTGGAGTGGTCGTGGATTGTTGGATCCCGGTTCAAGCTCCAATATCCGAACCGGAATCAAAACCGGTTTTCATGATGACATGATCTGAATTAAATAGCTAAGTTGGGTTAAGTTCGTTAAAACGCCAATGCAAGCATGTCTCTATTATATGTACCAATTCTTCTTACATGAACAAACAAATCAAAAAGTGAAGAAATGTAACAAATACAACATTCTATGAGTCTGAGCTCACTATTTATTATAATACTACATATATGATATTTACGAATCACAAGTCTTGAAAAAAAATATATGAAACCCATCACTCACTATCTAATATCTAGTTTCATTTTTTCAGTTTTCTCTTTTCCTTTCATTTCAACTTTTAATGTATGTAATACAAAACAAACGTGTAAAGACACTTATCAATCTTGGTTGTGTAGCGAAATAGCATCAACTCTCAAGTGGTCTTTCCAAGACACCGCGATGAACATTCTTGTTTGTCTGGATTGACCTATGTTCCTATGTTGAATATAAGAGAGTATATAAACACACATGTAAATATACTAGCAAATGAAGAATCAAAATATTTATTTAGCTTTTGACACTTACAGGACGGAAAGGGAAATCTTCAGGCTCAAGCATGTTCACGATTTGTCCCATCTTAGGCCTTTTACTAGCATCAAGGTCTATGCAACGCAAACAAACAAGCAAAGCTCTTTTCAAACTTCTTGGTGGAGGTTGTGGATTCTTTATTTTAGGATCTATAACTTCTTCTCCGCGTCTACTTGCTACCATTCCTTTGAACCAATCCACTAAGTTCATCTGAAAAAACAAATGTTTACAAAAACTTATCTTTCTTACATATACGAGAAGAAGTCTATTGTTTAAAAGGCTCTCAATATAATGAGATTTACTTCGCCAGGTGGTCTTGAATAATCGACAGGGCTCCTTCCTGTAATAATCTCCATGAGCAGGACACCGAAACTATAGACATCACTACACTCATTGAGCATACCCGTGCTTGCATATTCTGGCGAAACATATCTATAGACAAGAAAACAAAAATATGTAGGAAAAATCAATGTTAAGTAACAATGTGTGTCTGATATTTGAAAGAAAAGAAGGGTATATACCCAAAAGTTCCCATCACGCGAGTCGTGACATAGCTTGTTTCAGATCCTAATAACTTGGCCAAACCGAAATCAGAGACTTTCGGGTTCCATTTCCTATCGAGCAAGATGTTACTAGACTTCACATCACGGTGCACGACTTTAGGTTCAAGCCCTTCATGTAAATAGGCTAATCTGTTCATCAAAAGCCACGGCTCATTTAAAAGGACAATCACACCTAGAACACAGATCAAAAAGAGTAAGATAAACAAAAATGAATTTGTACCCTTTTGCTGTCCCAATAGCAATCTTCATGCGGATATCCCACGTGAGAGGACTAACCGGACCTACTTCGCCGTGTAACCACTGCTCTAAGTTTCCATTATCAATATATTCATACACAAGCATCCTAATCAAAAACAGAGAAAACTTTCAGTTTTGTTCAAATATGTGTGGAACTGTGGATACAAGTTTAGTTACTCATTTGAATAAGTTTAGTTTTTGGAAACCTTTGAACAATGTCAGCACAATATCCCATAAGACCAACCAAGTTCTTATGTCTTACTTTCCCAATTGCTTCTACCTCAACTTTGAACTCTTTCTCTGCCTGTCCCCTGAAGAGATTTATATTTCACCATAATATATATCAAAATCAAAACTTATAATAAAAAAACATGAGAGTAAACAAGAAGATAGAAATTTGTGTCCATGCCTAAGGACAAAAGTTTATATTTTTTAAATGGTATCAAACTTCCGGTGGTTGTGCTGTAACTAACAAACATGAATATGCCTAACCAAACTATCAATATACTAATAGATTTATTTACAATATTTGCTACCTAAATCATTTTATAAATCATAAGATTAAGCTATGGCTAAATAATTCATATACAAAGTTGGAACAATCAAGTGACTAACAAGCTATTTGATACTAAGAGAGACCATCTCATCATCTAAAGATGGCACATATAACGAACAAAAACAACAAGTGAAAAGATCAAAGATGTACTATTTGATACTGTAGAAAATAAGAACAAACCCTAACAAATTAATTAGTAAGTTTCACTAAAGACTTGATTTTGAAATTAAAAAAGAAAGAAAATGGTTAAAATGTAATAGACAACTTAGATTTGAATCATTTGATATATTCAAGTCAAAATCTCAAATAACTAATGCGGAGAAAATGTGTTTTTTTTATAAAGATATACTTGTCGGAAATATTAAATTTATGTTACACTTTCAAAAAGCAAATTAAATCAAAGTACCAATGGAGCCTTGACCCAAGAATTACGGAGTCCGTGAAATGGAGTAAATGAACAAAAAACAAATTGTCAGATAACAAGGAACAATATTTAATGCTAAGATCTTAAATATTCAAATTTATCATATCATTTTTTAAAAAAAATTTAGTCAACACTAATCTAATCTAATAATTAAATAAAACATACTTGTTATTAAGTAGATTCTTGACGGCAGCTACAGAACCGTCAGGGAAATCAGCTCTATAAACGACACCGTATCCTCCTTCACCGATAACATTCTCCTCAGAGAAGCCACGTGTCGCAATTTCCAGATCTCTCAAGCTATACCATCTTCCCCATCCCATTACATCGGATGAGCCACCAACGTCTCCGCTCGAAGCCACCGACAATTCATCGAAACCGCCGCTCGCTTGTTTGCTCGCCGCCACGGCGGAGATCACGACGAGAGTTTCTTCGTCTCCGATTTTGCGATTCGATTCGTCGGCGCTCAGAAACTTACCGACCGTCTTGATCTCCGAAATCTCTTTAGAGACCAACGGGATCGAGCCGGAGCTGTGCTTCACGCGCATTCTACGCGCGCGTGAGACGCGATTCAAGCATACGAAGAGGAAGATCAAGAGCGAGATCATTAAGATGAAAACAGAGACAATAGCTATGACTATGTAGAGATTTAGTCCTAAAATGGCCGATTTCGGTGAATGCTTGTGAGGATCTGATTCTGAGTCCGACATCGCGACACTGAGAGTTTTTTAGTTTTCTGAAAGAAGAAGAAACGTTGTGAGGAAAAAACTAAACAGAGGAAGAAGATTTATGTAAAAGTGACAGAGGCAGGGAAAGCTCAACGGGTAGAAACATAAAAGTGTCTTATTTTAAGACATGAGATTAGCGTTTTATTACGAGAATGCCACCCACCAGGCTTAGCCTTTTTTCTCAAGGAGTACAGTGTATATATGTATATGGTACGCGAGTGTTACAAATTACGAATGTACCATATAAAAACAAGTAATTATACTACTATAACATAGTTTGATTACTAAATTTGAAGAATTATAAATCGTAATAATAGCTGGATTCCACTAAAAACGTTATTCGTACGCCGCTGCTAATCAAAAACCAATTAATTTATACTTTTAGCATATACTATTGGTGCTCCGACCAATATTATTAGTCAATAATATTATAATACTATAGTTTTTCTTTGGGATCTTAAAAGAATACATACAAATATATATATATTCTAATTTTATTTTTCAGTATCTCGAAAGCTCATTACTCTAGACACAAAAAGTCAAAATTTATCATTACCAAAAAGAAAGTCAAAATATATTAGATTACATTAGAATGGCCCAATTCTATGCAATAACTAAATGTGGGTTAAGCCCAAGCCCATAGCTACGTCCATAATCGTCAATATTAATTTTTCCTAAATTATGCAAGTAAAGCATAGGTTAACATTTAAAATCTCTCTCTCTCTCTCTGTTTCCATATTCAAAAAATACATAAAAAAAGAAGCTTCATCTATTTTCTCTCTTTCGTCTTCCATTAGTTGGCCTGAAACTGATACAAGTTTCTTCCACGTATTCATCAATGGAGACTTGTCTCTGTTTTTTAGTTATATCATCAAATTCTACCCAACCAGGAGAAATTTCTGGAATCAATCACAAACCCTTACGCTTCCTTCTTCTTCATCTCTCTCAATGCATTTATATACCCACACACACACACAGCTTATAGTTACAAAGCCTTGAAGATCTTTATTCTCTCATGGTTTACAAGCTCTTGTTGGCGATTCCGGTTATGAATGTTTTCCGGTTAAGCCTAAACCAGATCTTGCTCAATCTCAATCTCCAGATCCATTACAATCTCTTCGGATTCGTCTTCCTAATCGCCGTCGCAGTTTCCGGATCTGTGATCTTCTTCATGTCTAGACCTAGATCCGTTTACCTCCTCGACTTCTCCTGCTACCTCCCGCCGTCGAATCTCAAAGTTTCCTCTCACAAATTCATGAACCACTCCAAGCTAATCGATAATTTCGACAAATCGTCTCTCGAGTTCCAGCGCAAGATCTTGAACAGATCCGGTCTCGGCGAAGAGACTTACTTACCTGTGGCTATTCACTGTGTCCCTCCGCGTCCTACGATGGCGGCAGCGCGTGAGGAAGCCGAGCAGGTAATCTTCGGCTCTCTGGATAATCTCTTCGAGAACACGAGAATCGATCCTAGGGAGATTAGTGTGCTAGTAGTTAATTGTAGTTTGTTTAACCCTACGCCTTCTTTATCCGCCATGATTGTGAACAAGTATAAGCTTAGAGAAAACATCAAGAGCTTTAACTTAGGAGGAATGGGATGTAGTGCAGGCGTTATCGCCGTTGATTTAGCTAACGATATGTTACAGATACATAGAAACACGTTGGCTCTTGTGGTTAGCACAGAGAACATTACGCAGAACTGGTATTTTGGTAATAAGAAAGCAATGCTGATACCTAATTGCTTGTTTAGAGTAGGCGGAACCGCGGTTTTACTGTCGAACAAGCCTAGTGATCGGAAACGGTCCAAGTATAAACTTGTTCACACGGTTAGGACTCATAAAGGATCTGATGCGAAAGCGTTTAACTGTGTGTGCCAAGAGCAAGACGAGGCTTTGAAAACCGGAGTTTCTCTGTCTAAAGATCTAACGGTTATAGCCGGAGAAGCTCTCAAGACGAATATCACCACTTTGGGTCCTTTGGTTCTTCCCATAAGCGAACAAGTTCTGTTCTTTGCGACTTTCGTCGCTAAGAGATTGTTCAATGCTAAGAACAAGAAGCCTTACATACCGGATTTCAAGCTTGCGTTTGAACATTTCTGTATTCACGCCGGAGGCAGAGCGGTTATCGATGAGCTAGAGAAGAGTTTGAAGCTTTCGCCAGAACATGTCGAAGCGTCGAGAATGACATTGCATAGATTCGGAAACACTTCGTCGAGCTCTATATGGTATGAATTGGCTTACACAGAAGCTAAAGGGAGAATGAAGAAAAGAAACCGAGTTTGGCAGATTGCTTTTGGTAGCGGGTTTAAGTGTAACAGTGCGGTTTGGGTGGCTCTTCGCGATGTCGAGCCATCGGTTAACAATCCTTGGGAACATTGCATCCATAGATATCCGGTTAAGATCGATCTCTAACTTTTATCTAGTAAGTAGACTATTCTGTAAACATGGTTAGTCCTCTCCATGTATCAAGATACTTACTCATATATTTAACAATGGGATAATGTATGTATGTGTTGATTATAATGTAGCATGTAAAGAAACATAAGTATATATTATAATACAGTGAAAAAATTATACATGCTTGAAGTAGATATTCAAACACAGATACCCTAATTTCTTGACTAATTATGGCTTTTATGCATTTAGATAGTGTTTTATGGATAGTATATTGGATAATATTTGGCCTTAACTATCCACTCATTTATTTGTTAACTGAGATTCGAGAATTGACTTACAAGAAAACCAATCCAGAGATAATTATTAATTAGAGAGAGACTATATGACGATTCAGACAATCATTCCTAACTACAAAAATTCTCTTATATTTAACACACATGTGATCATATTTAGCACCACTATTGTGAGTGCAACCTTTTATTGATTTATGGTTTATAGTAATTAGACACATGGATAACTTGTTTAAATTTGAAAAAACATTAGTTCTTCTACTTCTACGGAAATGAATTTAGCATATATTTTGATGTAAATATTCGTTTGGACTATCTTCCATTTTTGGCACCATTCATAGGACTATTAATTTAAATCAATGTGTATGCATGCATGAGCAATGAGTAAACACATGTCTACATAAATGCATGTAAAAAAAGTAACGGAACACAACAGAGGATTCATACAAATACAAACTCATCTCTTCACTCTCTATAGATCTCTCTATTGTTTCTCCGACACAAACTGAAACAATGACGTCAGCTAACGTTAAGATGCTCTACCATTACGTCATTACCAACTTTTTCAACATTTGTTTCTTCCCTTTAACGGCGATCCTCGCCGGAAAAGCCTCACGCCTTACCTCCAACGACCTCCAGAACCTCTATTCCCATCTCCAACACAATCTTTTAACCATATCTCTTTTCATTGCCTTAACCGTTTTCGGTTCGGTTCTTTACATCTTAACCCGGCCTAAACCGGTTTACCTCGTTGACCACTCGTGTTACCTTCCACCACCACATCTTAAATCAAGTGTCTCCAAAGTCATGGATATATTCTATCAAGTAAGAAAAGCTGATCCTTCACGCGTCGAAAATGACAATGATGACGATTCGTCGTGGCTTGACTTCTTGAAGAGGATTCAAGAACGTTCTGGTCTAGGAGACGAAACCTACGGGCCCGAAGGACTACGTGAGGTTCCTCCACGTAAGACATTCGCGGCGGCGCGTGAAGAAACAGATCAAGTTATCATCGGCGCGCTCGAGAAACTATTCGAGAACACGAAAGTGAACCCTAAAGATATCAGCATACTTGTGGTCAACTCAAGCATGTTTAATCCAACACCTTCTCTATCAGCTATGGTTGTTAACACTTTCAAGCTTAGAAGTAACATAAGAAGCTTTAATCTTGGTGGTATGGGTTGTAGTGCAAGTGTTATAGCCATTGACCTAGCTAAAGACTTGTTGCGTGTACACAAAAACACTTTTGCACTTGTGGTTAGTACAGAGAATATCACTTATCACATTTATGCTGGTGATAATAGATCAATGATGGTTTCGAACTGCCTTTTTCGTGTCGGTGGAGCCGCTGTTTTGCTTTCAAACAAGCCCGGAGACAGGAGACGGTCTAAGTACAAGCTAGCTCACACGGTCCGGACACATACAGGAGCCGATGACAAGTCGTTTAGATGTGTGCAACAAGAAGACGACGAAACGGGAAAAACTGGTGTTAGTCTATCGAAAGACATAACCGGTGTTGCGGGGAGAACTGTCCAGAAAAACATAGCTACATTAGGTCCATTGATACTTCCCTTTAGCGAAAAATTCCTGTTTTTGGTCACCTTCCTCGCCAAGAAACTATTGAAAGATAGGATCAAGCATTACTACGTCCCGGATTTCAAGCTAGCTATTGATCATTTTTGTATTCACGCGGGAGGCAGAGCCGTGATCGACGTGCTAGAGAAGAACCTAGGCCTATCGCCTATCGATGTTGAGGCGTCTAGGTCGACTTTGCATAGGTTTGGAAACACTTCTTCTAGCTCAATATGGTATGAATTGGCATACATAGAGGCTAAAGGAAGGATGAAGAAAGGGAATAAAGTTTGGCAGATAGCATTAGGATCAGGTTTTAAGTGTAATAGTGCGGTTTGGGTGGCATTAGGTAATGTCAAGACTTCGAATAATAGTCCTTGGGAACATTGCATTGACAAATATCCAGTTCAAATTGGTTATGATTCAGCAAAGCCAAAGCCAGTGACTCGTGTCCAAAACGGTCTGTCTTAATATATGTATCTGAAATCATGTCGTTTTCTCTTTCTTTTTTTTGTTTTATTAGTTATAATAATAATTTGATGGTTATGATGATGTTTTATTTTGTTTGTTATAAATAAAGAATACATTGGTGTTCTAATATTTGATTGTTCAAGAATCCAAAGAAGGTTTTTTTGTTGACGTGAAAAATTATATTTTTAAATACATTGGGCGTAAAAAAGAATCACATTTTTTGATATGAAAGACACTTTTAGTTAAAAAGTTAAACAATTGGTAAAAATTAGCGTATGAGGTCAAGTAAAACCATCGGAGAAGTAGATATCCTATACACAAATCGTGTTTTTTCTTTTTATGCATATAAGAACGTTTTTTTTTTGTCAAAGGCCATTATAAGGAAGTATAATTTATTAACTTTACTTATAAATCGAACATATGAGAAACTTTAATATTGTTTGGGAGAATTATAAAACTACACGATTTGAATTACATTTCACAAAACTACACCATTTCCAAAATACTTCACAAAACTACACCTAAACACTCAAAATTAAATCCAAATAAACCATACCCAAACAATCCTACCCCCTTAATATTATACCCTAAACACTAATTAGCGAACCCAAATGAAAAGATTTTAATTTTGGTAATTTTTAAAAGGGTAAATCAAGCTTTTAAAATTTTGAAAGGGTGTAAATTTGTGAAAATATTGAATTAGGTGTAGTTTTGTGAAGGGAGGGTTGAAAGGGTGTAGTTTTGTGAATTTCTCATATTGTTTTCTAATATCTAATTTTTTAAAAAAAGTTTAGACCATTGTCTAAGTTATAGAAAGTTTTGATATTGTCTAAGTTATAAAAAGTTTTTGTGTTGAATTAATTCGAAAGTCAAATGATTTATTCGGATGTAAATAAAAATTGAATGCTAATCTCTAATAATCAAATTGCAACGACGGAGGATATCATAATAGGTAGAAATCATTCAATTTGTCTTATTTATCCATCATATGACAGATTTTAATTTTGTAAACTTTTAAATTTTTTATTTTTCAATATCAAAATCAATTTAACAAGTTAATCTCTAACGATCAAAATGCAATTTATAATCGGTTGGTTTTTGCAACTCTATAAATCATATCATTCAACTTTTCTTATTAACACATCATATCATATGACAAATTTTAGTTTTGTAAACTTTTAAATTTTTTATTTTCTAATATCTAAATCTTTTAAAAGTTTTGATATTGGCGAAGTTATAAAAAATTTATATGTTAGATTAATCTAAAAGTCAAATGATTTATACGGATATAAAATCAATTTGACATGATAATCTCTAATGATCAAAGTCCAATGACGGGATATCTTAATCGGTTAGTTTTCGCAACCGTAAAAATCATTAAAATTTTCTTATTAATTCATCATACGACAAATTTTAATTTTATAAAAAAATTTAATTTTTAATTTTGTAAGCTTTTAAATTTTTTATTTTATAATATCTAAATCTTTTAAAAAGTTTTGATATTGGCTAAGTTATAACAAAAAGAAATTATGTTGGATTAATCTAAAAGTCAAATGATTTATACGGATATAAAAACAATTTGACATGCTAATCTCTAATGATCAAAGTGCAATGACGGGATATCATAATCGGTTAGTTTTTGCAATAGTATAAATCATTCGACTTTTCTTATTAATCCATCATATGACAAATTTTAATATTGTAAAGTTTTTTAATTTTGTAATGTGTTTTAATTTTTTAAGATTTTTTAATTTTGTAAAAAATTTCAATTTTGTAAAAAAATTTAGATTTGTACAGTTTTTTTAATTTTATAAACTTTTAAATTTTTTATTTTCTAATATCTAAATCTTTTAAAAAGTTTTGATATTTGCTAAGTTATAACAAAAAAAAATTCTATGTTGGATTAATCTAAAAGCAAATGATTATATGGATATAAAAACAATTTGACATGTTAATCTCTAATGATCAAAGTGCAATGACGGGATATCATAATCGGTTAGTTTTCGCAACCGTATATCATTCAACTTTTCTTATTAATAAATTGTAATTTTGTAAAGTTTTTTTAATTTTGTAAAGTTTTTAAAATTTTATTTTCTAATATCTAAATCTTTTAAAAAGTTTTGATATTGACTAAATTATAACAAAGAAAAATTTATATTGAATTAATCTAAAAATCAAATGATTTATACGGATATAAAAACAATTTGACATGCTAATCTCTAATAATCAAAGTGCAATGACGGGATATCATAATCGGTTAGTTTTTGCAACCGTATAAATCATTCAACGTTTCTTATTAATCCATCATATGACAAATTTTAATTTTGTAAAGTTTTTTAATTTTGTAAAGTTTTTTTAATTTTGTAAAGATTTTTAATTTTGTAAAGTTTTAAATTTTTTATTTTCTAATATCTAAATCTTTTAAAAAGTTCTGATATTTGCTAAGTTATAACAAAAAAAATTCTACGTTGGATTAATCTAAAAATCAAATGATTATACAGATATAAAAACAATTTGACATACTAATCTCTAATGATCAAAGTGCAATGACGGGATATCATAATCGGTTATTTTTCGTAACCGTATAAATCATTCAAATTTTCTTATTAAACCAACATAGGAGAAAAACTTCAATTTTAATCTTGTGTTTTCTGAAAGCTAAAGTTTTTATGTTGATTAGGTTGACGTATAGTTTTGGTGAAATTAAAAATCCAAGAAAAAAAAGAGATTTTTACCTGGATAATAAACTGCAAAAAATAAATAAATAAAAAAGAAGACTTGGTTAATAATATTATATTAAAAATAATAATAATGATTATTGTGTTAATTAATAGTTTAAGAATCACATACATTAGTAATTTCTTACTTGTTTTGATGAGGAAAACAAGTCTCTTCTTTATTCAAACAATTTCAAATAGGTGCTTTTTTATCTCCAGCCTTAGTAGTAAAACCAATAACAATTAAAATCAAGATTGAGCAAAAATACCACTGTGTGTTTAAAACTTAAAATTAAAGTAAATATTTCTTACTTGTTTAGATGATTTGCAAAACAAGTCTCTTTAACGTCTTCTTCACCATAAGCAAAGAAATTAAACACCTTTTGGCAAAGAAATACCACATGTTTAGTCACTAATTAACATTGTATGTATATGTGACTAACTCTAAGTATCCACCATGAAAGAGACCTATTGTTGCATAAATTAAACACAATTATATACAGGAAACCTAACTTTATTGATTCGATTGATACGATAACCGTATAACGTTGAACAAAAGAGCATAAATATTGTTAAAATCGAATCCATGAAAACTAATCTCAGATCCCTAATTTTTTCAAATCGCAATCACTAAAAACCCCAAAAAATAAACACACGCTCTAAGTGATTTTGTTAAATAAAAAATTGAAATCGATAAGAAAGGCAGAGGCATAATCAAACCTGTAATTTTGTGCGACGATCTTCTTCTTCTTCGTTGATATTTCTTTCGTCGAGAGAGAAGAAGAGAGATCAGTGTTTTATTAAAAAAAAAAGGAAAATCAAATCTCTTAATGACCGTTGTACATATTTTTTCAATTTAATGACCATTTAATACTCATTTAAAGTTTAAATGGGCTTCAACTTTTATAATCTAGGCCCAAATAATAATTAACAAAAGACGGCACACGACGACACCGTTTTAATTATTATCTCATATCAAAGATGCGGATTAATAGCTCTGATGCCACTTCTCAAGAAAATACGAGCTTATATGCCACTATACGTATTTGACTGTATTTCTGTATTTGTTGGATTTTTTTTTAATTGATTATACCTTAGCAAAAGACGAAAATGGGGAAAATGTTTGAGTTAATTACGACCCAACCCAAAAAACATATCGATATATCCTTTCTCCCCAATCCTCCCTTGAAATCCCTAATTTTATTTTGCCCCTTTGTCTTGGATAAACCCTAATCGATCGATTCAAGACTCTTCAAGCTCTCTCCTCTCGATCTAAACTTTCATTCTTCAATTTCATGGCTCGTGTAAGAGAAGGGAAGAAAGGAAAAGAGTATGATTCAACCAAACCTTCAAAGGGGGAAGCGAGAAACGAGAAAAAAAGAAAAACAAGTGAAGAGGAGCCGGAAGAATGGTTCGACGCGGAGAAAACGTGGAAGGAGATGTCGAAAGAGTAGAAGAAGAAGACGGAGGAAAGAACCAAGAAGAAAAAGACGAGGAACAAAAAGACGAAAAAGACGGAGAAGAAATGGAAGTCGAAGGAGAAGAAAAGGAAGGCGAAGAGGGAAAGGAAGGAGAAGAAGAGAAGGAAGACGAAGAAGAGAAGGAAGACGAAGAAGAGAAGGAAGAAGAAAAAGAAGAGGAAGAAGAATAAGAGAAGGAAGAAGAAAAAGAAGAGGAAGAAGAAGAAGAGGAAGAAGAAGAAGAGGAAAAGGAAGAGGAAGAAGATAAAGAAGACGATGAAGAAAAGGAAGAGGAAGAAGATAAGGTAGACGAAATAGACGAAAACAATGAAGAAGAACAAGAGCAAAATGGAGAAAAATCTGATGAAGAGGAAGGAGAGAAATGTGGAGATGATGGTGGCGATGATGGAGATGAAAAAGATCAAGAAGAATCTGGAGAAAACCTTGGAAGTACTCGATAGCCGTATCGATAGTGACCGGGTATGTAAACAGAAACTAAGATATGTTTGGACTTGCTCCGTGTTTTGAACAATTGAAGTAAACTCGGAAAAACTTAGTTTTATTTGTAGTTTTTGTAGTACAATTGACGATACCTACTACAACTAAGTATTATTTGTAGTTGTTGTGATGCGATTGCATAGTATAAAATCTTACTTATGTGAATAATTTGCAGGATATTGACCATGATTACCAACCTATGCCGCCAACTCGTCTATTTTTTTCTCCTAGTGAATACACCAAACCATGTAAGTTAGCAACTAGGTGCAGTGTTAGTCAGACGGTTGAATACATTGAGGGATTTTCACCAGAATTGAAGTGGTTTAGAAAGCATTCTCGGTTCGGGCATATTTTCCACATGCCTAAGGAGCCAAACCATATGACTCAAGGCATGTGGATGCTTCGGTTCGTACAGTCGAGACCGAAATGCCAAAAGAGTGTTGGTTTGTGGTCAACGGAGTTCCGATCAGGTATTCGATGAAAGAGCACTGTTTGTTAACTGGATTATCATGCCGTGACTATCCAAACAAGTGGAAGGAACTGGGAAATACCAAGTTGGTACAAAAGGTGTTTGGAAAGAGGAAAGGCATAAAAATAAAAGAAGTGGAAGAGAAGCTGGAAGAACTAAAGGACAACAGCTGCATCGAGAGGAAGAAGTTGATGGTCTTGTATTTCTTATGCAAGATATTGAAAGCAAAGGTTAAGAGTGATGGAAACATATACCCATTCCTTCTACGTATTGTCGATGATTTGTATGCTTGTGAGAAGTTTCCTTGGGGACGGTACACGTTTGAAGATTGTTTAGAAGGTATCCCGGGCGTTGTTAAGAAAATGGGAGGTACGATCAAACCAGGAGCACAACCTCCCTTTCCTGGTTTTATTGTTCCTTTAGAGGTAAAATCATGTGTTGAGTTTATAAATTTTAATAGAGAATAGAACAAAATTATTAATATATTGTATATGAGTGTGTAGATTCTCGCCATTTGAATGTATTTCGCGTCTTGGACGCAAATATAGAGAAGATGTACCCGCGGAGAAGGAATGTCCGAGGATGTGCAAGCGCAAGTTCACCAAATGTGATATGAAAGGGTTTCCAATGGATGTCATACATGAAACGCTTGGGAGCACTAAGGTTAGATGAAGATCAATATATGTGTTTGATTAATCGTTGGCGGATACTCAATTGGTAACATTGTTTTGTGCGGGATATCGAGAGTGTATTGGTACCGGACGCGGATGAAAAGACTCTTTTGGACAGACTTATAGACGATGATGTTGATGATGGGATAGGTTTTATTGATCCGAGTAGTGGATTGTTGGAGGAAGCGTCTAATAGTAGAGAAGAAGAGAATATGGTGGAAAGGTATGTATGAACAAGATGTTGCTTCTCGGGTAAAAGGTAGCAATGTTGGTCCTGCACATGAGAGAGTGGACAACATGCCTCAACACAAGGCTTAGGGTTCTGGTTCTGGAGTAGATGATTCATTTCTCCGAGTAATAAAGGAGGAAATGGATAAAGGGTTTCAGAAGATGATGGGGAAGCTCGGTGAAATTGAAAAGAAAGTGGATGATAAACTTGGAGAATTCAATGGTAAATTGAATGAAGTGAAAAGGTATTTGGATATACCAGAGATCTTGTATGGGACGATACCTCCGGAAGTAGTTGCAGCAGAGAATTTGGGTTTGGTAGTTCCTCTTATTGAAGAAGAACCTGTCAGTAAAGAAGGAGAAAAAGAAGGAGGCGAGAGTGCTGCAGTAGAGGAAAAAGACGGAGAAAAAGAAATCGAAGAAGGAGGCAAGAAGAAGTTGAACCAAGAGTTGATTGTGAGGACTGGGCAGAAGAGGACAAGGAAGCCAAAAAAGATGTTCACACCTGGAGAGGCGAAGAAACCAAAAAAAAATTAGGTGGTTACTTCTCCGTCTAGTACTTGAGTTACTTTGGTTTGATTTGTTTTTGTATTTTGATTCAAATGAAACAAATTATGTTCATTTGTGTGTGTTTAAATGGTGCAATTGGAACAATTAAGTAAGTTTTCGGACAAGTAAAAGTAATTTTTCGAACAAATGAGAACAATTAAATGGGACAACTAACAGTAGATTAATTTGGATTACAAAAACCAATAGTTCAGCCAAGTTTCAAGAACTTTCGGACAAGGGACAAATGAGTACAATTAAAGGGCAACTGACAATAGTTTAACTTGGATTACAAAAAACAAATAGTTCAACTAAAAATCCATTAAAAACAAATAAAAGCATACATAATTGGAGAAGATCCCTGGAAAAAAAAACAACTCATTAAGATTAAGATCTTCCTCCGCCGCCGCAATATATGTTTAGCCGCAACCCCAACCTTCTACCTCCTTGTAACTAATCTTCTCAACCTTTTAAGTTCCTCGTCTCTCTCGGATAGCAGACCAGTAATGCGAGCATTTTCTCTCCACAATCCGGCTTTTCATCTTCTTGAGTTCTTCATCAATAGCGTGATCCCACCATTTCCGTTTGTGGTCTTTTCCATCTCCACCACCATCCTGCGCATAAATCATTACAAATATTACAAGATCTTGACTAAAAATTATAAGATCTTGACTAAAAATTAAAAGATCTTGACTAAAAATTATAACTCACCGCAGTTGCTGGACATTTGAAGTATCGTCTACCATGATCTTCCACCTTCGTACTCCCTACAATTTTCATAATCTGACCACACCAACATATATCCGGCACCCCGTAATCACCGTCCGCTCGGTTGCAACCGCTGTCGAAACTTGCTTCGGATGAACTGGAGTTTGTGTAACTAATTGGCATGGTGTAGATCGGATGGAAAATTGGAGATTGGGGAGAGAAAATCGAAAGGGGATCTAGGGTTTCGAAAGGGGATCGATGGAAAGAGAGAGAGAGGTTCCAAGAGAGAGAGGAAGAGAGAGAGGAAGAAGAGAGAGGAAGAAGAGAGAGGAAGAAGAGAGAGGAACCCGACATATATATAGGCACAATAAAGGGAAAATAAAGAGAATGGTCAAAGTGGACCCATTTCTTGTTTTTTGCTTTTTTATCGTTTGAATGGTCAAAGTGGACCCACTTTCCAACTTTAAATGTAGTTGTAAAAGTTACATAGTTGTACGTAGATATACAGTTGTACTTTCGTATACATAGTTGTACTTTGTAAGTTTTTCATAAATTGTAGTTGGACCTTAACCTCAAAGATTTATATCTAGTTGGCCACCTAAATTTCCTCTAATAATTACTCTTAATTTGGTTTCTACAACCAAAAATTAACGAAATCTTACTTTTTACAATTTTGTTGTGTAATAAGTGATATCTTACTCTAATATCCTTATACTTTAAAGGGTTTTATGATGAGATCGAACACATCTAGGATGAAAACTGATTTTTTGGATGTTTATTTGTTCAAATACTTTATTAGTGGATTGAATCATTGTTTCTTTTTCAATTTTGGTTTAACAATTTAAGTTTACGTAGTTTATAACATTATAACGTTAAATCAAAAATCACAATTTAGTTGTACCAAGATAACTTATTTGTCCATTATAACAGAAGTTGTACCAGATTGATCAAGTTGTCCAAACGTAAAACAAGGAAAAAATTACAAATTCTGATCTGCTCCTTCTTCATCCGCTTTTTCTGAGTCCTCTTCATCCTCTTCGGGCTGTAACCACCGTTCCAAGTCTATTCCAGCGGTACGCTTGTTTGACTTCTTTCTCCTCCGTTCTCCAGTCGATGGAAACCGAGTGTCTTGGTTTCTTCCGGGCTTAGGAGTGTACTCCGGCGGTAAAGCGTACAGCTGTAAAATATCATCAAGAATACTCCAATTGGATTCATGTGGCACCAAATAAATTGTCCTAGAATATGCCAAAACCCAAGAGTGCATTAAGTAATATTCGGAGCATGGATTTGGATATTCATCCTTCTCCCTTCTTTTCTCATGAAGGCCCTCACTGCGGCTATTGCATGAACGCACGGATACTTGTCTATGTCCAAACATTTGCAAGAACATGTTTTCTCCTTCAAGTTGACCACATAAATCTTCCCGGACTGTCCTCTTACGTTGTATTCGAGATGAAAATTATTTATCTCAACCACCAACAATTTTGTCGCGATTAAACATCGCCCATGTAATTCATTCTCCACGAAAGGCACCAGTTGCTTGTCTATCGCATTCCCGGATTCTTTTCCGTGTTCATTGAACCACTCGGAAAACTTCTCCAAAATAGCATCAATCATACTAATTAGATGGTACTTCCTTGCTTTCAAGAACACACTATTCATTGATTCCGCCGAGTTGCTTGGTGTCTATGTTGTATTTGTCTCCTTCGAAATACGCCCTTGTCCATTTCTCAAGTGTTATACTATTGTCTAGATAGGCACCAGCTTTAGGAAACCTACCCTTCAACTCAAGCATAGTGTCTATCAAACTCGGCTTTGTATAAGCATGAGCGCATTCCCCGAATTTCTTTGCAAGTTCATCTTTGTCTTTCTTCTCATGTCCTCTAACATTTTGACACAAATTCCAAATACAATGTCCATGTTTTGCTTTAGGGTACACCTCCATGATCGATTTGATGATGCTTGAATTTCGTCACTAATAAAAACCAATCGAGGATCATCGGGTATAACGGTTTTAAGCTTCTCAAAAAACCATGCCCAATCGACATCTTTCTCGCGATCAATGACACCAAAAGCTATAGGATAATGATGATGATTAGGATCCCGAGCTGTAGCAAAAACTAACATGCCTCCGTATATAGTCTTCAAAAATGTTGCATCCACGACAATAACTTTTCTCATTGCTCTAAACCCTTCGATGCTCTGACCTAACGCGATGAATAGATACTTGAACCTATTACCTTCGGCCAATTCCACATACGTCTTTGTTCCAAGATTAACCCTCTCTAACATGTGCGGATAAGAAAACAAAATCTTGTAGCCTCTTTCGGGACTACCTGTTACATCGGTAACATGTTGTTTCTTTCCTCTCAGAGCGGTAGAGTACGACATCTGCACACCAAGTCGACGTTGTGCAATACTAATAATGGTCTTCGGAACAGGTGTATCATATAAACCTGGATAATCTTCATGTAACATTGACGCAACTAATCTCCGTGTACCTCTCTGACAACCGGTACTACTACTTGCAGCCGAATCAAGGCGAGAACACGTGTGCATCTTTTTGTGCACTCTGATGGTCCAAAAAGATGACGCCTTAGTCTTCGCAGCTCTTACATACCATTTACAACCTACCGTAGCTTGTCGACATCGTAGCATAAGTCGATTTGTGTCCGACTTCACTGTTACAACCTCATAGCAGTTCTTGTTTGCAGCTCGGGAAACTAAATCTTGCACGGCCTCTTTAGAACTAAATTCTTGTTCTATTTCCATATTTGTACCATCATCCCATTCACCAACACTCTGACTTTGTTTCACAGGACCTACATTTTCAACATATTCATGCCTCATATCAAAATCTTCATCAACATGGTTATCCACCGGGCTATCCACCGTTGCAGCCGATTCGTTAAGCCCGTCAGTAACAAGATTTTCATTTATAACATCCACCATCACCTCTTCATTAATCGGAACGTTCACTATATCCCACATACGACCATTATCTACATCACCAACTCCGTTACCTGAACCAAGTTCCTCATAGTTCACACCAAATGAACTTTCTAACTCTGCTCTTGAATATTGCGTTACTCTCTGGTTTGTTTCCAAAGTTTCGATTACCTCAACATGCAATACAGGTTTAAGCCCCTCTCGTATCAAGTGATGTTAGATACACATACACGTCCTCGTTATCTAGAATATATGATTCTCTCCGACTTTTAGATAAACTATAACTCAGTTTGAGCTTTTCTTTGCTTTCATAACTCAGCGTCTTTTTGTAGATCTTATCAACTAACATTGAGTAAGTGATATCTTCCACGGAACACGTCTTAAGAGATATAGCATACACGGCTTTTCCAGAATTCCACTCATGATCTTCAGAATAGTACCCTCCATAATCAAAATGTATGTTTGTGCGTTTGTTCTTCATCGCCTCCTGCAAAGAAACAACATATAATCCTCAATTAGAACTATCGGATACGTAACAGTATAACCACATTTGTACTATTTGAACCAATTATACTGATTATATCGACAACGACAATTGTACTAGTTGAACCAATTATAATGATTATGAAGATTTATAACGAGTTGTACCATTTGAACCAATTGCACTCGATCTGAATTGAAATGAAGATCCAATCGATTAGGGGATCCTAATTAAACTAAAATTCACACGATTCATCACCTACATTCGCTAAATTAGCAATGCGTATACACACAAGATGGTTAACAAACAAATGTGGACTTAATTAACCAATCGATTTCATTACAAATCTCTACATTTACGATTCTTCAAAAAAACTACAAAAAGTTTGAATCCAAATGAAAAGTGAAGAACAAACCAATGAATGAAGATGAGAACTCGATGAAGACTAATAGCTTCGACCCGCAATCTCAGTTTCACGGATGTTTGAGACGAAGATGGAGACGAAGCTCGACGAAGATGGAGGCGCAATCAAGTGGAGGAAGAAGAGGATGACGACGAGATCTCTTTTTTTCCCGTTTTTCTTTTTCTTTTTCTTTTTTATTTAATTTTGTTTCCTTTTCCTTGTATTTTTCTTTATTTTAATTCAAAATACATAAAGGCTAATATTGGTTTTTCCTTGATAGAGTGGCAGTGTGATTGAGGAGTGGCACACCAGATTTTTTTTCCGCCAAAAGTGGCAATTAAGCCGCGGACTCCAAAGATGTTGCACCAGTCTTATATGCCACTTTAAAAAAAAAATGATACATGTCACGCAATAATTTTTATGCCACTCTTTTTTTAATATTTCAAAAATATAATAAAAAAATTCAAAATTCACAAATCTAAACCCTAAACTAATGGAAATGTCTTAGATTTAGATTTACGAACCGAAATGGTTGAATTTTGATTTCTAAACCCTAAAATTTTTCAAAAAAATATTTTAAAATCGATTTTATAATCATATTTGGATGGTTTTATCAAAAACATTTTAATTTTTTTTTCGATTTTAAAAATATTTTTATAAAATCCGTAAAATTAAATAAAAAAATATTCACGTTTTCAGATTTTAAAAATAATTTTTTTAAATAGATTTTTTAATCTTTTCAAATCCATAAAATAGAGAATGACATATTTGATCAATTTTTCTGAAAAAGTAGCATATGAAACATTGATCTTATCAAAGAGACATTCTAAATTGTTATGTAACGTATATGTCCAATGAGTTCAAACTTCAAAAATTTGATGATCCAATTGTATAGTAGGTTTGAATTAAAAAATTATTTTTTCCTTCATTATATTTTAAATCACTATGAAAATATTTTTGACATATGAAACTTTTTATTGTCTTTCTTAAGTGTCTTTGTTAAATGTATTAACAAATCGAGTATTAATTTGGCATGTAAATATTATTTAAAAGAAATTTGAAATTATTTTCAAACATATTTTCTTATTTATTAGGATTGATATTTTATCACTATTTTATTCATTATATTTATATAATTAACTTTTTTATTTTGTATAAGTTTTTTATAACAATTTGACGGATATACGTATATTCCTACGCGCTTCCAATTCCTAGTCATTTTTTACGATTTTTATAAAATAAATGGTTTCAGTATGATAATTACAATCAACTTAGATGAAAAAATTACATTAAATTTACAGTATACTTGTCACTATACTTTAGTTTCGATTTTGTACCATTCTTGTTTAATACTACATATACTAGTTTTAGATAAAACGTAAGTTTAAGCAAAATTGGTTACAATTCGGTTTAAACGTAGAGTATATTCATATAAAAACCAGTAATTTAAATATATTTTTTGTATGATTTTGAGACATGAAAGAAGGGAAGCCCAGGGAAGTGACGCTTGGCTACAGTGGCGATCATAAGTTCACTGGGAGGCAGGTAGACCACCCCACCGGGATCGATTCCCCGCGTCTACGATAGTGTAGGTTTGGCTAGTGGGCCAAATGTTGAAAAAAAAAAAAAAAAAAAGAAGCCCATAAAATACAATTGATAGTTAAATAACGAGAAGTTAATGGTAAGTGTGTCAGAGATTTGGAGCACTCCCCGAGGTGCCTACTTCATCAAAAAACTCAAACTTAACTAATTAATGATATGTGCATTAATATATATTTAAATAATACACACGTTGTTCGTCTATATGATATAGACTATATCTAGTGAATGTTTATTAGTTTTGCTCGAAATTTTCAACAAAATTCGCCGACTTTTTGAGAATAAAATGATTTCATCCTACTAAATTAGATTATAAGTGTTTTACGTTAGATAAAAAGATCATACCCAACACCATATATTTTTACTTAAGATGAAATTATATATTTTATACTACTATATATATATATTTAATTTTACCGTCATAAAAAGGAAAAAAATAGATATGTTTTGAAAATAAATACTTTAGCAAGATTCAATAGATCTCCATTTAGATATCCAATGTAGCCATGTAGGTTGATTGTATCTTGAATGAAAATAAATAAAAGTATAATCTAGTAAGATGAGAAAAGATATATATAGTAAAGCACTTTCTCTAAAGAAAAGTTGTAAATATAGAATACTATACTCTTTACCAATTAACTTTTTATACGAAAATCCATACACTTCACTTGACATTTCTTGTAAATTATATACTAATTATAGTTTTTGATGATTTCAAGAAACTATGATCCCATCATATGCTCACGACAATTGGATCTACCCTCATTATTGTTCCATTTATAACAACAATTCTATACGTTTTATATTTTTTAGGAACTTACCCATATAAATGATGCAACACTCTCCCTCTTTCTCTCTCTCTCTCTCTCACATGTATATGCTATAGTTTTCAATGATAACATATACTCCAAATTAATACACAAAAAACAAGTGTCGACTTCTAAATATAAATATACATATATAAACATGTAATTATGAGTATAAATAAACTAAAAGAGGATATGGGGAACCCACGAATTAGGTGTGTTGCATTACTTTGATATATGATAGGGAAGTGACCTTGTTCTTCTATGGACTTGGTCTAAATTCATCACATCAACAAAGCAACGACCATTTCTTTATATATCAAACAACTTTATACCCTCTCCCCTTTCCTTATCTACTAACTCCATATTTTTTGTGATTAAATCTCTTAATGAATGAAAAAAAATATATAGAAGATTTTATTTTTGTATACTCGAGAAGGTTCATGCGCTATAAAGATTTCTCAATAACTTGGATAGATGTAAATATTTGAACATCTAATTGCCATGATATGTTTTTTGTGTGGTCATTTTCTTGGAAATATTTTGCTATACTGAATTTTGATATATATAAACAAAGAAACAAACTTGTGACTTGTGAGTAATATAGTATATGTGATCAATATGGGTCTTATAAGAAACACATGCATGCATGATCAATAGAAAGAGCATGGCGATCACGTGGCAGTCACTCTCTTGAGACGTCTCGGTAATTAGCCAATAGAGGCAGCATGGCTATCATCATCAGAGATATATATTCAAGAATCCATTTTGAATAACAAGATTCATAACACCTCTTCTTGTGTCATAAATTCATGTGAACGGTGCCATCATCTGACTCTATTAATTTGAGATTAACGTGTTTTGTTAAGATAATTAAGTTTCCTTGTTTACAATGCTTAACCCGAACATGTTAATTGCTAAACTACATACAAACTAGTTAATTAACTTCATTGTGTTACAAGGGCGTAACCATTCCCACGTGACGTTCACGTGTTTGTTTATTGACATAAACTTTGAGACCTTCCAGCTGTTAAAGAGTCTTTTTTTTTCCACAAGTGGTTTTTGCCTCTCACACCCAAAGCTTATCCTTTTTCTAATACACCAAAATAGCTGTTAAAAGTGTTTATTTATTCTTAAATATTACTTATATATTAATAATATATAATATAATTTTCTGTATAATAATTTATCCAACTATCCCAACACACAACAATATCTACTACTACAATCGTGAAAAGCTTCCAAATTTGTAAAGTGGACCTACCTAAAATATAATTGATGCGATGAATTTAGACTAAAGTAGAAACCATATGTTTCTTTTTTTTTAATTTTGTTATAAATAATTAAATATACCTTCCTCTTCTACACTAACATTTACTCTGTTTTTCTCTCTCTCTCTGCAACTTGTGTTTTTCTTGACCCGTAGAAGAAGAAGATGATGGCGAATGGATTAATATCTACAGAACCCGAGCTTCTCTTTAACTACACGAACATGTCTGTCTTAGAGAGACAAAGAGATCATCTTAATTACCAACACCCTGGTCTCGATTCCACTCTCGCCGGCTTCTTCTCCGATAACGGCGGCGACCTTGACGGCTTTCTTGGCACGGCCTTTTTGGATACAACGACGGTGGATAGCGACGCGAGACTCTCAATCTCGCCGGAGAATATAACAGCGAATGGGTCTCGAAATCTAAAGAAAAGGAAGTTTAATAGCGTCGTTACAGAGACTAAGGTTCGTTATATTGCTCTGTTTTTTGGGAAATATTTTATTTAAAAAACACAAACTTTGAATCCTATATGTGACTAAAAATCAAATCTTTACTTTGTGATTACCTTTCATGTTTCTGGGTTTTGACTTTATAGGATCATAGTGAGAAAAAGAAGAAGATGAGGATGATAAACAGTGAAGAAGAAGAAGAAGAAGAGAAGTCGAGAATAACAGAGCAAAACAATGAAAGCAACATGAAGGCGAAGAACAAATCAAAGAAAGAACAACAAAGTAACAACTGTAATAACGATTATATTCATGTTCGTGCAAGAAGAGGCCAAGCTACTGATAGTCACAGCATAGCTGAAAGAGTAAAGACACATTTAATTAAAACTCAATTAGTCATTTGCTTTGTTTTTTAATCATTGAGACTAATTATTGTTTAAATTAATTATTTTTTAAAAAATTGAAGGCTAGAAGAGAAAAGATAAGTGAGAGAATGAAGTATTTACAAGATTTAGTACCAGGATGTGACAAGATCACAGGCAAAGCAGGGATGCTTGATGAGATTATTAACTATGTTCAATCTCTTCAAAGACAAGTCGAGGTTATACTTATAATAAAACATATGTCTTTTTTTTAATTTGTAACCATTTTTCTTAATTTGTGTTACTCTTAATTTATCTTAATTTTTTTGTTGGTTAAAAAACAGTTCTTGTCTATGAAACTAGCTACTGTTAGTCCAAGAGTTGATTTCGATATCGGTGACATTTTTGCCAAAGAGGTTAGTGACTGATTCTGCTTAAATTCTAAAGATTAATTAGATGAGTTAATTAACTTTATATGTGAAATTGAAAACAATAGGTTGTTTCTACTCCAATGATAAACTTACAAAACAATGTGATGCCATGTAATGAGATGGTTAATTCCGGTTATCCTCATGATGAGATGGTTAATTCCGGTTATCTTCATTACAATCCAATGCAGCAAGTGGTTACAAGTTCTGATCCACTCTCATGCTTCAATGTAAGAAGACATATTTGTTTCTTTTTATATAATGACTTATTTATATATCATTTTAAACATTTGGTTTAATAATCTTTGTTTTTCTATATGTTTTGATTATGTTGTAGAATGGTCAAGCTCCTTTGATGTGGGACTCTGATGTGAAAAATCTTTATAGCAGTTTAGGAGTATGATTAAGAAAGAATCACTACTTAATTCTTGATCATTTTCAGGTATAACATTTACTAGAAATGATTTATTTTGGTATATACTTAAAACCCCATTTCGTTTAAATTTTTACAGATATAAGATTTGATTTTGCAGGTTCATTCTCTAGACATATACAACTTATTTTTCAAGTGAGAAGATCAAATTCATATTATTTTCACCGGAGGATAGAAAAACTTGTTGCTGTTGTTACTAATTTTTCACTAAGTTGACTTAAAAGATTTTACTGCTCATTATAAAACTGCATCAGAGAGTATTTGCAGTATTGTGAATATATAATAAATGTATTTTCTTGTGATCTATATTTGAGAGTGGCCTATGTTTAAATTTGGCTAAAACAATCTTCTTGGATGTGAAGTTAACTCCAGAGGTACAAAGTCTTCATAAAAAATGTTTTGTTTCAATTTCTTGAAACATAAAAAAGTCAGCAAGAACTCAGTTTATTTTCTTAGGCTAAACCGCCATTTTCATATCTATTTTCTTGTGAGGATCATAGCCTATGAGCTCAAAGTCAGCCGCGACAAAAGAATCTATGTGTTTCTTCTCTTGGTTTATCTTCAAAACCTGATAAAGAACCAAACAAAACATAAACAAGGATATAACTAAACAGGGCTATGTATCAGTCAAGCTGATATATACTCACAGGAAAGGGTCTTGGTGGGTTCTCAAGTTGTTCTTGGAGAGGCCTAACATGGTTATTGTAAACATGAGCATCTCCAAGCACATGGATAAAGTCTCCAGGAACAAGTCCACAGACGTGGGCGAGGATACATGTAAGAAGGGAGTACGAAGCAATGTTAAATGGTACACCGAGGCCCATATCAGCAGAGCGCTGATACATTTGACACGAAAGCTCCCCATTTGCGACATAGTACTGTGCAAACATGTGACATGGAGGAAGTGCCATAAGCTTAAGATCAGGAGGATTCCAAGCCGACATTATTATCCTTCGGTCATCAGGATTGTTCTTGATCTTGTTTATCACATCCAAGAGCTGATCAAATCCTTGGCCTGTATAATCAGCATGCATATCTGTGTACCTGTAGAGAGATAGATTAAGGAAATATATATTAGGTTAAACCTCAGAAAAGACCGAGAAGTTACTCACTTGGCACCAAAGTGTCTCCATTGAAACCCATAAACTGGGCCGAGGTCACCTTCCTCCCTCTCAGTCAGTCCAATACTGAAATAAAAGTTTTCAATTTAGCTGTGTGATGGGTGCGATGGCCATAAAGTTTCGGCATTTTGAAAGAAAAATGTAGATTAGAATACCCATCAAGATACGCTCTTGACGCATTCCCATCCCAGATATGGATGCCCTTTTCTTGAAGTACCTGCCACTTACCCAAACTTCTTAGAAAGAAAAAACAATGTATTTCATTCGCATACGCTCCCATATGTGGCTCAATAGGGTACCTAAGGCATGAAGATGATGATAAAATATATGTTTTTGTTACCTTTGCACTGGTGGAACCGCTTATGAACCATAGAAGTTCCTCAATAACACCTCTCCAGAAAACTCTCTGCAAATATAATGCAAAGAGATGGTCTAAGCTTAAATATGCAGGGGAGAGGAAGCAAATGTGAAGGTGAGCATACCTTTGTCGTCAAAAGTGGAAAATTTCTGCGCAAATTGAAAGTCATCTGTGGATCCAAAGACATGGCTATTAGCTAAACATTAATAATCCATCCAGAGCAAGACATTCAGATAAATAATAATAAGAGGTAGTAGTGCAGCACCTGGCAACCAAATTTAGATAATGTACCAGTCCCTGTCCTATCGTTCTTTAAGTTTCCATTTGAGATGATTTCTTTGACCAGATTCAAGTAGAGATATTCCTCATGCCGCTCAAATATCTTCTTAGGAAGGACAGAAGATAACTTGTTCCAATCAACTTGAAGGGCCTTCGACGCTTCAGAGGATTCAACGGGAGAAGAACTCTTTGCACGAACATAAGTCGTAAAGGAAAATCGAATACCATTTTCACATTTTGGAAACGACGAACACCAAGGCTGATACGCAGAAGTGTCAACCGCGGGAATAAATGTATCACATTCAATGCTTGTATCAATCTCAGTTATGTGGATTGCTTCACAGCTCGGCCGGTTCAACGAATCCCTACATTACAAAACAACCGTCCACACGGTCAAAGAAGAAGGAAATCACAAAAATAGTGTTAAGTAAAGATGACACACCTCAATATCTCACCACCTCCTATTACAAAAACCCTTTCGATGGATAGACGATAAGGAGGTGCACCTAATAAATCTAGAGCAGAGTCAATGCTACTGCAAGTCACGACATTCTCAGTGTTGGCTATATCGAAACCGCCTGAGCGAGTTAAGACAACGTTGAGGCGGCCAGAGAGTGGCTTATACTTTGTCGGAATAGACTCCCAAGTTTTCCTACCCATTACAACAGCGTTCTTCTTGGCAGAATCAGAAGTGGTCACAGTTAGATCCTTGAAGAATTTGAGATCAGTAGGCAGATTCCAGGGGAGTTTCCCGTCTTTACCGATACCCATTTCTTTGGTTGCAGCTACCACAACTTGGTAAGTTCTCTGAGACTCTGAAGCCGCCACTACGGTCACATGTCCATTGAGACTGCTTGCCATTGTCAAGATCGGAACTTTTAATAGGTTTGCCAATGGTGATAGCTTATTACAGAGCCACCTTTGAGACAAAGGAAGCAAAGCCTGAGAATTGAACACAAACACAAGTTGAGAAGGTCTACAATGAAAGATAGAGCATTGATTCAAAGAATAAGCTACTAATACAATCACAAGATTACAACTTTCAAGACAACTACTTCATTGCAAAGGAAACTAAAGTAACAAGTAAAAAATGGTACATAGTTAAGTTCATCACTGACCGATTTAAACGCAAAAGGTAGAATCTTTGTATGAATCCACATTCACAGTGATATCTACACATTCATAGTTTTTTCCTCAAAACATACGCTAAATCAACACTTACAGACTCAACATTCAAATCGATTTTACACAGACAAAAGACATAATCATTGTTTCATTACCCAACCTTGAGACGAAGCAGAGAGACTGAAACGCCGCGTCTTAGCCGGTCAGGGCTTACGGAGGAGAGGATACGAGCGGCGAAGGAGACGACGGTTTAGTATTCTAATCGTTTGATCTTATTAAACATAAATGGATTAGGCCCATTAATAGTTTATTGGGCCGTTAATGAGTTTTAAATAGGCCCTTTGTATAATACAACAAGTTGGTTCCAAACAAATGTATATTGTAAGGGATATACAAAATGAATAAAAAAAAAAAAATCAATATTTTAGATTGTTTGTCATATGTATCACTTTATTATTAGACCCAAATTTCGGCATGGTGTACAATGTCATAATTGTGAATACATATGACAAACAACAACTTATAATTGTGAATATGATAATTATGTATCTTATGACTTCATGAGCACCGTATGTATATATGGGGAATATAGCATGTGGTCATGGGATATATCATTTACAAAATTTGGAAAAAATTGTATGTATGTTTGTCATTATTTCTTTTAAATAAAGATTCGTTGTTATTGTTACCAAACGTTAGAGAAAATTTTATTTATTTGGTGTTTCTATGTATTTAAAATTTGGTAGAAATTGTAGAATAGACCATTTACAAAAATTAAATAAATAAAAATAATATAATGAGATACTTTGGTTGACATCAAGATTTTTTGACATAAACAAAATGTTAAAAGTAGTGGGGATGCACTTCGCCTATTAAAAATGGTATGCATTTTTCTTATATTAATTAAATTATTATTTTTGTAACCATAGTTAACTTGTTTACTTATAAACGATTGGTTGGTCACTAATTAGTTTACAACTCTAATTATTTTTTAATTTAATAGAGTTAGATTTTTTCTTTAAAACTATAGATAAAACTTCAAAAGGTCTTGGACCATGTCATTAATATATATAAGTTGATAGAATCATCATAACAAAAAATAAAAAAAGAGTTGTCTACATGTTTTATGAGAATTAGCTTCAAATGTGCCTCTCCATTATCTTCAACCTCCCTTACCCTTCCCTAATCACTCTTCTCCAATAAGGTAAAAGAAGAAACTCTCTCTATCTTTTGGATCTTAAACACATATTTTGGTTAATAAACTCATCTTAATCATTTTTTAGATTCATCTCACATTTCTCATACAACTTATTGATTATAACTTTTTGAAATATATCTTCACTATGTTGTTTTGTTAGGTATTATATTGCCGTGTGAAAACATAGTGCTTTGAAAACTCAACTAACCATGGCTGAGACCAAACAAGGTTAGTCTCCTAATTAATTACACACTAATTCTTGAAACTGAGTATTTTTGAACACTAATTAAATGCAAATTAATTATATTATTATGGTAATTAATAATAATTCAGAAATAGAGATGTCGGAGGAGGAGAGGAAGATTGTGAAGATGTGTTCATTGAAGAAGAAAGCGATAAGCGCATCGAACAGATTCAAGAATTCATTCAAGAAGAAAGGAGGAAGAAGAAGTAGCAGCAGAGTCATGTCTGTGCCTATCGAAGACGACATCGACGCAGAAGATCTTCAAGCACTTGATGCTTTTCGTCAAGCTCTTGTCCTTGACGAGCTCTTACCCTCAAAACTCGATGATCTCCATATGATGCTTCGGTATAGACACATCTTCTTTTATTATTTTTATTGATTAATTACTATAATTTATTTATTACCTAATTAATCTCGTGAGAATTATATTGTGTGACCAATCATGTTGCATTCTAGACTCTTGAATATTAATTATGCGATAAGGGTTATACGTTTAATTTACACCCGCGTTATGATAGGTTGGACTAGACTTTTTTGGAAGAAAGTGGATACTAATATTTGACCATATACATATGGATCATGCATCAAATATTAGATTGCCATTCTATTTATTACAATAGGACAATAATAGTTTATGTGTGAAGAAAAAATATGACAAAAATAGATTTTTTATAACTAGAAAAATACTATAACAAGTCTAATAAACAACAAAATCAGTTAATAAACTGAAAATAGTGTCTATTTCTAAATTAATTGACATATTGGTTATATGATCCCTCATTTTTTTTTTAATTTTGTTATCATGATAAGAAAACATAGAATATTTAAATTATTATATTGAACAAAATTAAAAAACAGATTCTTGAGGGCAAGAAAGTTCGACATTGAGAAAGCTAAGCAAATGTGGAGTGACATGATTCAATGGAGGAAAGATTTTGGTTCTGACACCATCATAGAGGTAATTAATTGAAATTAATTAATTGGACAAAACACTTGTTACCATGTAATATAATTTAAAATGAAAAGGTCTATAATATTAATGTTTTTATAATTATAACTGAAGGATTTTGAGTTTGAAGAGATAGATGAAGTGTTAAAGCATTACCCACAAGGCTATCACGGTGTAGACAAAGAAGGGAGACCAGTTTACATTGAGAGATTAGGTCAAATCGATGCTAACAAGCTACTTCAAGTTACAACAATGGACCGTTATGTCAAATATCATGTCAAAGAGTTCGAAAAGACTTTCAAGATTAAGTTCCCTTCTTGTTCTGTCGCTGCTAATAAGCATATTGACCAGAGCACAACTATTCTTGATGTTCAAGGCGTGGTATGTATATATGTTTTTAAAATTATTCATTATCATTTATATATATGAATTCGTATATAGGTTACATTTTTTTTTCTTCAATTGCTTAATTATAGGATATGTGTGTCTTTCTTGGGTGATTTATAGGGGCTTAAGAACTTTAGCAAATCCGCAAGAGAGCTTCTTCAAAGACTTCTCAAAATTGACAATGACAATTACCCTGAGGTATATATATATATATATAAAGTTTATTTTTTTACAAAAAGATTATTAGGATTATGGACTTTAACTCATATCTCTTATATACATATATCAGTCATTGTCCGATACTAACCCTAATAGCTAACTAATTTATACATATGAAAAGTATACAAATAATGGAGGTTATAATTTGTCGACTTTCGGGGGTTTATTTGTAGACGTTGAACCGGATGTTTATCATCAATGCCGGTTCTGGTTTCCGGCTATTGTGGAGCACGGTTAAATCGTTCCTTGATCCAAAGACCACATCCAAGATTCATGTTCTTGGTAACAAATATCATAGCAAATTGCTTGAGGTCATTGATGCAAGGTAATTAAGATCACACGTCTTTATGGAATCATTAAACATACTAAGTTTATTTTTCGAATATTCATTAATAGTTTTATGTATATTAAAACAGTGAATTACCAGAATTCTTTGGAGGTGCATGCACTTGTGTAGACAAAGGAGGTTGTATGCGTTCTGACAAAGGTCCATGGAATGATCCTGAAATTCTCAAGGTACATTAACAATCATAGTTTTTACTATTTTCTTGAATCTCAAGGTACATAAAAAGTGAACTATTTTCTTGAATCTCATATATACAAAATCTATTTTTTTTGGAAAAAGATGGCTATAAACCGTGAAGCAAAGTGTTCACCAATTTCAGAAGATGAACACAAGCATGTAGACCAAGTAAGATCAACTTCAGTTCTTGAAGTAAGTTAAACAACAAATAATATATCTTACAAAGTTATAATTAGAATTTTAGGGTAAGCTTTTATACTTAGATTCTTCATTAACATCGCAGACTATTGAAAGAAACATGAAGAAAAAGGAACAAGACAATGCTCATGAGAAGCAAATTACAACCATTGACAAGTCCATGGACATGGCATGGCCTGTAAAAACTCACAAACCCGATAACTTTCCTATATCTAAAGGTATAATATTACCTAAAATTTCAAAGAAAAATTGGTATCTTCTTCTGCACGTATTAAATTAACCTAATATTTCTCTAGGGCTAGAGTGTTACGTGAGGAATGGGGCACCAAAGAAAGGTGATGGATTACTTGTGGGAGGGGTCATGGCCTTTGTGATGGGCATTGTTGCAATGGTTAGGCTATCAAAAGACGTTCCACGCAAACTAACCGAGGCTGCTTTATACGGAAACTCGGTTTGTTATGATCAGGAATCTAAAATGTCTAATAAGCAGAATCAAGGTCAATTCGCGGCACCAGTCTCTAGCTCTGAGTATATGTTAATGGTTAAACGTATGGCTGAGATTGAAGACAAGTGTATGTTTCTTGATATGAAACCGGCTAATGTCGAATCCGAGAAAGAAGAGAAGCTTCAAGCTGCGCTTAACCGTGTTCAAGTGCTTGAGCAAGAGTTAAATGAGACCAAGAAGGTAAAAAAAAACACAAAATTGCTAGAAAAGTTGGAGACCCTTAACTTTTTTTGAAGTGAATTTTATTTTACCTAATAATCTAATATTTTTGAGTTTTTTTGTGTGAGTTTTTAGAGTTTGGAAGAGGCTCTTGTGAGCCAAAAGGAGATTTTGGCATACATTGAGAAAAAGAAGAAGAAGAAGAAGGTATGAACAAAAACAATTCATTAACAATAATGAGTGATTTAACTTCTCACATTATAGTTTATGTTTCTAATAACATTCTCAATATTGTTTGTAGTTTTTCGGATTCTAAATTGGCTAATGAAAAGAAGATGAGATCATTAAGCAAGAGAGGCTGAATCAAACAGAGAGAGAGTTTGTTTTGTGACATTTTTTTCAAATGTGATAGAATTATGAATTATCATAAAAGCAAAAGACTTGTTTGTACAATTATCTGAAGTGATACTATTTGTCTATTTTTGCATGTGACATTGTTGTTTGTGTTTTTTTTTTGAGTTTCTCATTGAATATTTCTTGTGATGTTATTATATACATTTGATTGGATTTGAATCGTATGTAACATATTAGCCTTAGAAATTATATTTTGTAAAGTTGACATCATGTGACGAAGCTTTGGATTATTATCCGATTATTTGGTAAAATATAAATATAGGGTATATATGTTGTTTGGTCATGTGATTGCAAAAGATAGAACACAAATTTGAGTTTTGTTTTCCTTTTTTGGTTTTGTCTTTATTATTTCCTTTTGTCCTCTCTATTTCATTTTGTTTCTTTTGTTTAGTCCCCACCAAAGATTACATGATATTTACCGTTCATATTATTCTTGAAATCCCTTTATTTTTTTATTCAATACTTTTTAATTTAATTTATAACATAGAAAAAACCACGTCCGTCGATATTTTTGTACAATATTAGTATATAATTATATCAAACCAAATCAATGGATTTAACTCTTTTACCAAGCTTTTTTACATACGTGAATTATTGGAGATTTTGATTATTAGAGATAGCGAAATAAACAAATAACTTCTATATCAAAAAAAGAAAATACACTAATTATACAAAAGATGTTCTAATAAGGTCAACAGCCAGTATGAAGATCATAATTAATTATACTTTGGGGTTAAAATATTAAATGTAAATCAAAATTGTAAACAAAGTGAACCGTGAACGTGTAATAAATGGACACATATGTACTTTCTTATATTCTTTTTAAGGATTTAGGAAATACATTTTCTCAAAGTTGGCGTCACATCAATATCATATTCATATCATTAGTGATAATGCAAAGACTAAAACATCACTTGAGAGCAGCATATTAGCATGTACTCGGTTTAAATAATCTTAAACCATTTTATGCAGAGTGTGTTTTAAAATAAATTGTTATGAATTTTCATTGTTTAAGAAATGGATGTCATATAAGATAATCTTTAAATAGATTAAAAGGGAAAAATGTCAATTAAATAATGAACCACAAAAATTTACCGATAAAAAAGCATGAACTTTCACGTGAACTATTTAAATCATATATTTTTCGTTGACTGACGTTTTAAATCATGAATTTATTTTTACTGAGACAAAAAGAGCACGAAGTTGAGTCCGTTAACGGAAAAATTTGACAGTATACTCAATTCCAGCCAATTAAAGTGCTCAATTCTTCAGATAAATCTCAAACAGTGTCAAACTATTGCGTTAATAGATTTAACATTGAACTCTTTTTGTTTACGTTGTGCTTTTTTGTTCCGGTAAAAAAAAATTCATGATTTAAAACGTCAGTCAACGAAAATTATATGATTTAAATAGTTCACGTGAAAATTCATGCTTTTTCTGTGAATTTTAGTTTTGAAAGTTGATGATTTAATTGATATTTTTCACAGGCTAAAAGACATTTAAGATCGATTTTATTTTGGGAAGTGAGCTGAATCAGTGAATCTCTTCCATATTTCCCAATAAAACTATTAAATTTCTAAGGAAATAAAGGAAATGGCCTTCATCATAAACTGAGTTCTGCAGTAGTGATAAAAATATACATATTGTGATTAGTACCGTAGAAATACATTAGTTAGAGCATCTCCAACGGTGATTTATTATTTGGGTTTTTTAACAATTTTTGTTTTGTTTTTGTTTTAATTTTGTGTTTAAGAAACTTGTTATATGTTTCTCGCTCATTTGTTGTCCAATGGTGAAATCAGTGAGTTTCTTATATAGAAAAACAACAAATAAAAAAACCGAATAAAACCATCCGGTGACGATGATTAAACTCATCCGTAACCGACGAGATCTGAACGGTTTCGTTGAGCAAAGCGGTTCAGAAAGACAAAATCTTCGAGAGAGGTCCGGAGAAAACCGATATTATCACCGAGATTTTTAGCGACACCGAGAAAAAGATATATGATTCTCTTTGTCGTGAACGAATCGGAGAAGAAGAATCATGATAAGTCAGAGCAAAAGGAAAGAAAAACAATAAAAATCACTTTTTGAAAAAGAAAAAATTTCAACCAATGAACATAACACACGTATGGGTTACTTAACATTTCTAAAACTTCTTATTTAATGTACGTTCTTAAAGATTTTTAAAGAAAACATTATTTTTGATTTATATCATTCCTTAAATTAAACTAAGAAATCTTTAAATCACACCATTGAAAATGCTCTTAGGTGTATAAATTGTGATTAATACTGTAGAAATACATTAGTTAGCTAGGTGTATAAATTGTGATTAATACTGTAGAAGCACATTAATTAGGTATATAAATTTTGTTGGAACAGCTGTGTTGTATCTGGAGACTTCTGTTCTGTTCTCTTCGCACATGTCACTGTCATCTTTTATTTGTGTTACCTACTTACACATGCTTCTACTCTATGCACAGATTCCTTTGTGTATCTAATCTCTATTTATTTTAGTTTTGAGAATCTTTAAATATTTAAACTAGTTAATATGGTTCATAGATTGCGCAGACAGACTCTTGCTTTAATGTTTTTTTCTCTAAAATTAATAGTACATTGGACGAATATTATTCCCTCCGATTTTTTTATGTTTGATATTTTAGAAAAAAAATGTTTTTAATTATTTGATTTTTACAAATATCAATAGAATTTATCTATTGATATTTGTCAATTTTAGTTTTCAAAATATATTAATTTAAAGTTTTACAATACTATTGGTTTAAAAATATTAAAATTGTTAAACACACTAATCATTTATGTATTTTTTTAATTTGTGTGAAAAAGCTATACAATCAAACAAAAAACCGAAGGAGTATTATTTTTCCCTTTTTTGTCGATACGCTTAATAGCACAGACTATATACAAAAAAATCTTTCAAATAGCTTAACATATATTTAATTCTGCGTTATAAATCATGATATATATACTCTTTTACAAAACAAAAAATTAGGATAGGAAAAAATGTTTACAAAAAGAAGTAAAGGAAAAAAACAAAGAATCTGTATATTACAAAAACAAATGTAACGCTTCTCGTCAAGTTGCACAATACACACAATTACACTTTTTCTTGATATATTTATCTTCTATAAATTTCATCCTCATAATACCATTCACACCCTCTCCTTCTCTTCCTTCTCTCTTCCCTCAAATATTTCACACCTTCTTCCTCTTCTTCTTCTTCTTCTTATTTTACTCCTAGAGTTTCATTTTAATTAGCTTCTGTGAGGATAATAATAATCTATCAAAAAATTTGGAAAAAAGACATTGATGCTTAATCAGAAGTTGTTGGTGTTTAAGACACCATGTCTCCGATAATACTAAGCGAAATCTTAATCTCTGAGTGGTTTATGTTAAACTCAACAATCAAGCGAAGGAAGACACATCTTGTTCAATCTTTCTCTGTTGTCTTCCTTTACTGGCTTTACTATGTCTCATAATCAATTCTCCCTTTCTTTAATATCTTATATTTATTAAATATATCACATATAATATCAAAACCCAGCTTTTCTTTTTCTAAAATAAACCCTTCTTTTACTTCCTGCCTTGTTTTAACCTAATTTCTAATAATATATATCTTTTCTTGAAGAAAACATTTTTTACTGTTTTGTGTGTGTGTGTGTTTGTTTAATGGAATCATCGTCGTCGTCGAGATCGGAGGAGAATATAACGGAGCAGAGGAAACGAAAGAGAATGCTCTCGAACCGTGAATCAGCGAGAAGATCAAGAATCAAGAAACAGAAGCTCTTAGACGATCTAACGGCTCAGGTTAATCACTTCAAACACAAGAACAGCGAGATCGTGACAAGTGTCAGCATCACGACGCAGCATTACTTAACCGTGGAAGCAGAGAACTCTGTTCTCAGAGCACAGCTTTGTGAGCTTAGCCACAGGCTCGAGTCTCTTGAAGAAATCATTGGTTTCATAGACAACACTCACGAGATATGTTCGAATCATCATACAAGCATTTCTGGTGGTGCAGAGTCTTCTTCTTGTGATGATTTTGTGGTGAATCAGATGAATATGAACATGTTTTTGCATGAAACAGCCTCTCATGGCGTTTTCTGATGCGTTACTTTATTAACTATGTGGACCCCCAAGAACCTTGAAACTACAAAATGGGGCCTTTTTTATAAGTGTGTTTTGTAATAAAGGCTATATATGTTGTTACGCATTAGTATAAAGTGTTTTATAAATATTGTAGTATGCTTTTTAATATCTTAAGTGTTAGATAATTACAAATGTAATTATCCATATAATTATCCATATTCTCATAAAAGATAATGTTTGTATTTATCTAACAATTTTAACCGACTTAAAACCCTATATAAAGGGTTAGTCGTATGTTCATTATGAAAGATATAAGAAACACAACAAGTTGATAAAAGAACATCATTCACTCTTTTTCTCTTACGGCATAATACATATTTATATTATTATTATATTAGTTTTATAACACGTTATCAGCACGAGCGTCTCTGCTTATACGAGGTAATCGTTGTATGAGCTTTTATATACCCCGGTTAAATATTATCCAGGTAATTTTAAATTATGTCGGTATATTTATAAATATAATGGAAAAATCATGTTTGAAACTCATGCCAGAGTGTATCCTTAAATATTTTAAATTTTGATTTTTATCTAAAAGAAACTTCGGCAAAATTTAAATTAATATAATTTAAAACATTAAGAGAAACTCTATCAAAATAATTTTTGCCAAAAGTATAAAATTAATAAATCTAAAAGAAACTCTGGCAAAATTTTAACTAGTATAATATTAAAATCTAAAAAAAACTTTGCCAAAATTTAGTCGATAAAAATTATCGATATTTATAAACTTAAATTTTTATTGGAGCGGAAAGTTTTGTCTCCAAAAATATATAATAGAATATGCCTCTTTGATCAAATAGAAGACTATAGTTCATAAATCAAATTGAAGACTATGTCTCTTCGATTATATGAAATATATGTTATTAATCAAATTGAAGATAAGGTCTCTTTGATTATATTGAGGTTTTGTCTCTTTGATTAAATGAAAGGCTATATCTATTTCATTATACGGTAAGTCTAAATAATTATTTATTTTAAATAATTTTGTTATCCAAATTATATGAAAATTTTGCAATATCAAGTAATGCAAAATAATTGAATGTTTTGTAAAAGCGAAATGTTTTATTATTAGAGCAAAAATGCTCATGAAAAGTTTAAATGCTCATGAAGAGTTTAAATGCTCATGAAGAGTTTAAATGCTCATGAAGAGCTTAAAGATTCATGAAGAGCTTAGATGCTCATGAAAAGCTTAGATGCTCATGAAGAGCTTAAACGTTTATGAAAAAATATACGCTCATGAAGAGCTTAACTCCCGAAGAGTTAAAAGTATTTTAAAAAAGCGAAAAAGCTCTAAACGAGCGAAAGAAAAGCTAAACGCTCTAAAAGAAAACATGATGACGACATGCAATATGTATAAAAAATGGCAAAAGATGTATATGAAAGTAAACCCGAAGTTTACGGATTGATTAAAGTTTAATATATCCGGTTAAGCTCATCCGGAGTATTAATGATTGAAGATCATTAAAATTTGTTGGAAAAACAAGAAGTTTTTCAACTTATGCATGTTTTAAAGAAAAGAAGAATCAAAGTCATCATCTAAATACAAATGAAAATCACTATTTTTTGGTTAAAAGAGCTCATTGAATATAATGGTTGATTTATTTATAAAGATCCCCATATTATACTCCTAATACGACCAATCTAAAAGTGAGAATCGGTCCAAGATAAACGAGCATGTATAGCCGTTATCTTGAGAAAGAGAGTAATATGAATCTTATATTAAATTGTTAAGGATCAAAGATAAAACACATGATCCTAGAAGGATATGTTGTTGATCCCGAAAAGGGATTCATTTCGAGATGAATAATCTAGAAGAATTATTATCTCGAGGGGGAGAATTAAAGAATCCCACAATGACACTAAGTTGATAGTTTTGGTGGATTGATATCCCAAAACTAAAGCTTATTAAAAGCTTATTAGATGTCGAATGAGATAAAGTTAAACATCCAGAAGATGAAAGTGAAACATCTAGAAGATGATATTCACAATCAATGAGCTTTAAAGAATGGTGATATTTCCGTCCGGAAATTTGTGGGTGTGTGATATATATTATGAATGCTCCTCCACACCACATAAAAATAACATCCAAGAGGATGAAGTATATGAGCTGGAATTGAAGAGTCGCTCTAAAAAGCCATCATTGGAGATGTGCTTATTGTAAGATTTGCAATCATAATCTTGATGATAAGATTTCTCTAAGGGAGAATTATGGAATAGTTGGAATACTTGAACAAAAGGATTATGAACCGTAAGTTCAAAAGTTCAAAGGATCATTATTCAAATTTATTGCAAATCAAATGATGGGTGAGTTTTATGAAATGAATTATCATTATAAGATCCTCATACGAAAGAAAATGGACTTGAAGTTCATAAGATAATTCAAGGTGATGAAAAGAAATCTCACTCCATATGAAAATGCTCCAATACAAAATATATGTGTTTATGAAGGATGACACGTAAAGTCTATGTAAGACTACTTTGGTTCCGAAAATTGAGAAATGATAAAAGAGCAAATATTTATTAATCTCTTCAAAAGGAGAAGAGGAGTAATAAGTCATGATCAGAAATCCCAGGAGGATTAGATCCTCGAAGGATCAAAGATGAAATCAAGTACTTGAACAAAATCATTGATAATGATTAAAAGATCTCGATGGGTCATGACAATAAAGTAAATATGGAACCATAGTCGAAATAAATGTCGACTATTATAGTGACATAACGCGCGATGTTATAAATGAGGATCGAATTCTCCGCTTTGTGGATTAGCGTTGAGAGACATAATTGACCAATAAATGTAAGAGACAATCAAGTCTATATTAAACTCGTTTGAGTAACGAGAAATTAGGACCGAAGTCCAAATATGAAAAGAGTATTAAGGTATATAAAACAAAACGCATATGGTGTATGGTTTTGTAAAAATACTCAACATTGAAATATATATATGAGAGACTTGAATTGCGTCTCATAAATAAAATGCATGCAAAGTTTAAATTCCTGAAGAATTAATGATATCATAGTAATGTTCTCGAGAACTAAGATCGATCAAACTCTGAAGAGTTATAAACAAGACATTGGAAAGACCAGATATCTTCAAGCATTAAGTTAAACATCTAATGCAAAAGATGTTATGTTAAGAACTTCTAGAAGAAGTTGTATATATATATATATATATATATATATGTATGTGTGGTCATAGAGGACCATATTTATATGTTGTTAAGCATCCATAGGTTTTGCAAATTATACATAAAATTTGCTAGTAATATATATGCGGGATATAACTCATCTCTTATGCGCATATTGGGATGAGATAAAATATGATTAACTTGGGTTATTAGAAATCCCAAATTTTGGTATAAGTTGTTTTGCAGATATCGAATATTTATAAGATCTCGTAAAACATGGAAATAATGTGTAAAAGTATTTGTCCTGAAGACGAAGCTTCCAGGAAAAGCGAAGGAAGAAAACATGTTAAAAACATATTTGCAAAAGTGTTTATTTCGGAAGATGAAACTCCTAGGGGGAACAACGAAGAAAACACATTCATTGAAAGACACTGTTTGAGAAAATGATTATTTGTGAAGATAAGACTTCCAGATGAAGTCATGATTATGTGCGCGGTTGCACTCTTTTTCCCTCATCATGGTTTTTATCCCAAAGGGTTTTTCCATGGTAAGGTTTTTAACGAGGCAACAAGAATGCGCCAAAAGGTAGACATTTGTAGAAGAAGAAAACATATTTTCCGAAGATCTCTTTACAAAAGACGTCTATTCCGAAGATGATGATTTCAGGGGGAGAAATGATGAAATGCGTGGTTGCACTCTTTTTCCCTTATCGTGGTTTTATCTCAATGAGTTTTTCCATGAAAAGGTTTTTAACGAGACAACAACAATACGTCTACGCAATAATGGATAATTAAGGGGGAGTGTTAGATAATTACAAATGTAATTATCCATATAATTATTCATATTCTCATAAAAGATAATGTTTGTATTTATCTAACAATTTTAACCGACTTAAAACCCTATATAAAGGGTTAGTCGTATGTTCATTATCAAAGATATAAGAAACACAACAAGTTGATAAAAGAACATCATTCACTCTTTTTCTCTTACGGCATAATACATATTTATATTATTATTATATTAGTTTTATAACATTAAGTACATTTATTTTGTATTATTATATAAGTAACTACTCCGTATCTATACTACTAGAACAAAATTTCCCAAAGGTAATTAATCGTCAAAAAGTGTGGATATCTCCATGATCTCAAATTCTCAATGTCAACTTATAGATTTGGAGATATTCATAATAATTAGACTTATAGAAATTATTAAAAACTATGACTTTTAATAATCTAGATGAATTGTTAGGTTTATGTCGTATTTGAATATATCATAATAATTATGGTCGTGTCTAAATGGGTGAAAGAAAAAATATTTTTTTTTGAATCATTGCAAAAAAAATTAAGAAACATAGAATAATTTCAAATGTATGGAGACCACTCAAATCTAAGGGCTATCGTATTTTGATGTTTTATCTAATAAATTTGTGAGGTTTTGTCGTGTCCTATATACTTATAGGTGAAATCCTAGCATCGTGTATTCTTTGCTTTTTAATATCTCACATTTTAATTTAGTTGATATTCTTATCTCGATTTTTTTTCCTTTTTATTTTGAATTTTTAATTTCAAAGTTCGATATTTTAACCAATACAACAGTACATCGTGAGTAATAATGGGGAATCATATTCTACACTTTTCTTGCAGTATTATATATTATACTTTTAGATGCTGCCTAGTTTGTTTTATATCCATTGATCATGTCCATGAATATTATATCAAATCCGATACACCGGAGGTTGAGAGAGACGCCGGAGAACAAACAATTCCTCTTTTATTATCAAAGATGAAAAGTTATCTTGTTATAATGTACAGAATATAGTATTTATACTAAACCGACTAAACCGAAATACATGATTTAACTCCTAAACCATAATCGGTTAAACCGATATATCATAATATGCCCCCTCAAGGCTTTATCTTCGTAGTGTTAGGAAGATAGAGACTTGACAGAGACATTTTCTTGAGAAAACCATGAAAAGGTCCAGGATGTAAAGGTTTAGTGAGAATGTCTGCATGTTGATTACCAGTCGGAACATGTATGGTCTGAAGTTTTCCAGCTTTAATCTGATCTCGTACCGTGTGGCAGTCGATCTCTATATGTTTTGTTCTCTCGTGAAAGACTGGATTTGTGGATAGATGAAGCGCTGATTTGTTATCGCAGAAGAGTTTGGCTGTGCAAGTTACCGTGATATGTAGATCACTGAGTAGTTGTTGCAGCCATATGACTTCACATGTGGCCAGAGCCAAGCTTCTATATTCCGACTCTGTACTACTCCTGCTGACAACAGATTGCTTCTTTGATTTCCAAGAAATCAATGAGCTGCCTAGATACATACAAAAGCCTGTCACAGATCGTCTTGTATCCTTGCAAGTTCCCCAATCCGCATCAGCAAATGCATTCAAACATAGCTCAGTAGTTGCAGAGTACATTAAACCCTGTCCAGGATTAGATTTAATGTATCTAAGAACCTTGTGTGCAGCCTGTAGATGAATGTCCGATGGACCTGATAGGAACTGGCTTAGCTGATGTACTGCGAAAGTGATGTCAGGTCTTGTGATTGTGAGATAAAGCAAGCGTCCAATGAGTTCTCTGTAAGGCTTAGGACTCGGTAATGGTGTTCCCATATCTTTTGTAAGATGTAGATTTGGATCCATTGGAACAGAACTAGGCTTGCATCCTGTTAGTCCTGCATCTTCAAGTAGGTTGTGTGCATATTTTCTCTGACATACAGAGATTCCTGCTGATGATCTAGCTATCTCAAGACCAAGAAAGAACCTTGCAGGTCCTAGATCTTTGATTTTGAACTCAGATCTCAACAACTCTTTTAAGCTATCCACCGTCTTGTCATTGTCACTTGCAATCATTATATCATCAACATAAACCAGAACTGCAATGAAAGAGCCTGGTTCGACTTTGACAAATAATGTGTTGTCTGCTGCTGATTGCAAGTAATTAGCTCCCAAAAGAACTGATGAAAATCTTTTGTACCATTGTCTAGATGCCTGTTTAAGTCCATAAAGCGACTTCAAGAGACGACACACAGGTTGAGGAGGCAGCGTAGTACCTGGTGGAGGTGTGTAGCCTGGTGGTAATTTCATATAAATCTCTTCATCCAGCTCACCATGAAGAAAGGCATTGGACACATCCATCTGCGTCAAACTCCATCCTTTCGCAGCTGCAAGACTCAATAGCAATTTCACACTAGTTAACTTAGCCACAGGAGAGAAGGTTTCCAAGTAATCAATGCCTTCTTGTTGAGTAAATCCCTGTGCAACTAAGCGAGCCTTGTGCCTTTCTATTGTTCCATCTGGGTTGTATTTCAGTGTAAATATCCATTTACATCCGACCACATTCTTACCCGGAGGTAATGATTCAATGTCCCATGTTCTGTTAAGTTCAAGAGCATGAATTTCTTCATTAGCTGCACCAGTCCACTTCTCTGACTTCATGGCTTGAGCAAAAGTTTTAGGTTCTGTTTCAAGGTTATATGAGAAAATATAGGACTGATAAAGGGGAGTTAACTTGTCATAAGAAATGACAGATGAAAAAGGATAAGGTGTTGTTTTTGTAATAGGTGGAAGTAAAGGTAATAGGGAAGATGATGAATCAGGGGATATGAAAGGAATAAGAGAACAATGATACTCGGATAAGTAGCTAGGAACCTTAGTTTGCCGTTTAGATCTAACCACATGTAAAGATTCTAAACCTGTATCTAATATCTCTGTTCCTTGTGAATCTGATGTGGTACTAGGTTCATTACACACAGGTTCATTATCATCTAAAGGCATGATGTCCACAAAATGCAATGGTGCAGGTAAAGGTAAAACTGAATTAGGAAACATGTCTACAGACTTTGAAAGAAGATGACTAGTTTTGAAAGGAAATGTTGTTTCATGAAACACTACATTCCTAGAAATTGAAACAGAATAACTTTCTAAATCTAAAACTTTGTAACCTTTAAATCCTGAAGGATATCCTAAGAACACACAAGGCTTTGCTCTAGGAGAGAACTTATTTCTAGTATGCAATGGAGTTGACACATAACACAAACAACCAAATGTTTTTAACAAATTGTAATCAGGTAACTTTTTCAAAAGTAGTTCAAATGGTGTTTTAGAATCAAGTAACGGAGAAGGTAACCTGTTTATCAAAAACACAGCAGTCATAATACAATCACTCCAATATTGTAAAGGAACATTGGATTGAAAAAGCAAAGATCTAGCAACATTTAACAAATGCTGATGCTTACGCTCAACAACAGAATTCTGTTGTGGAGTATAAGCACACGAGAAATAATGCATCATACCTTCTTGTTTAACAATTTCTGTAAAAGCTAGCTCAGGTGCATTATCAGATCTAAGTGCTTTAACTTTCATATGATACTGTGTTAAAATGAGTTTTAAAAAAGTTGGAAAAATAGATGAAACTTCTCCTTTTGATTTCAACATGTAAACCCAAGTTACACGAGTACAATCATCTACTATTGTAAGAAAATACCTATAACCCTCAATAGATTCAACTCTAAAAGGACCCCATATATCTAAGTGAATAAGATCAAATGGGTTTGCAGCCAAACTATTATTTGAAAGATATGAAAGACGTTTCGTTTAGCTAAAGGACAAATTGAGCAATGTGAATTATCTAATGAACAAGACTTTAAAGTTGGAATAATATGAAATAGTTTTTGTAATGCAGATTTTGAAGGGTGTCCTAATCTTTGATGCCAAAGTATTGTGTTGTCGGTAATTGAACCTGTGAATGAACAAGTTGTAGGTGATGATGGTGAGGGGATTTTGATCTCTGTTTCCAGGATGTAAAGATTGTTGAAAAGCCTACCCCTCCCAATCATCAAGCCCCGAGAATGTTCCCGAATAAAACAACATGTAGCAAAAAAATGAGCGAACAGGACATGTTCTTAACTAAGGAACTAACACTTATCAAGTTGAATTTGAAATCAGGAACATGTAAAACATTTTGTAAAGTCAATGTATGAGTAATGCAAATTGTTCCTATATGTGTAATTGGAACTCTAGTACCATTTGGTAATGTGACAGTGATATTAGACACAGGTATGGTCTCCTTAAACATAGCTAAATCTAAACATACATGACTAGAAGCTCCACTATCTATTATCCAAGCATCATGTGGTAAGAATTTTTGTAAGGCTGAAAGGGTATGTGTTTGAAAGGTTAGGTTATCATTTTCAAAGGTAAGGCTAGTAGAAGGAAAGGGAATAATACCAGCACTTGTATGTGTCATCAAACCATGTTCAGAGATAGTAGCAGTGGGACTAGGTACAACCGATGAAGAAGACAGAGGCTCCTGAATCTTGAACTGAGCATGAAACTGAGAAACCAAATTCTGAAGTTGTTGTGGTGATAAGTCCTGAAGTTTAACATCATTACTTGTCTTGACTTGATTATTAACAGCCTCCATCTCACATGGATATGCTACAGCCTCAGCATAAACATTAGCAATTGCATTAGTCCTTTGATTGCCAGCTGAGTAGACATTCTGAGAGAAAGGACGAGGCTGAGCTTGATTTTGAGGTTGCATCATCTGCATTCTTGGCTGATTTGATGCATTGTTGGATCTGTAATTTGTTTTGTATCCTGGTGGATAACCAAGGATCTTAAAACACTTCTGGACAGTATGGCCTAGTTTGCCACAGTTAGAACAAATAGGTCTTTGAGCAGTTTTCATAGTATTGTAAGCAGCAATGTATGCATCTTCTGCATCTGTACTAGCCACAGCTTGGAAAGCAACAGTATCAACTTTTGATACAGGCTTGAGAGTCTTTTGTCTTTCATCTTGTGTAACAATGTTGAAAGCCTCTTCAATTGTTGGTATAGGCTTGAGCATAAGTATATGCCGTCTTGTTTGCTCATAGCTCTCATTCAATCCCATGAGGAACTTCGTTACACGACTTCTTTGTTGCAAAATCTCCCATTTAGCTCCTGCATCACACTCACATCTCCCACAAGTACATACAGGAATGTCAATATAGTTCTTGTGTTCTTCCCAGAGTGTAAGTAACTCAGTGTAGTAGGCAGAGATATCCATTGGACCTTGCTCAATCTTACTCAAACGCTGCTCTATATCATATATTCTAGGTGCATCATCTTGCTTAAACCTAGTCAACAGATTCTTCCAAATACCTTCAGCCGTGGAAATAAACAATAAACTCTGTCATATCTTCTTAGAAACCGAGTTCATTAACCACGTAGCAACAATGTCGTTACATCTTGACCAAGAACCAAAATCTCTATGATCTAAAGATGGTTTTGAGATCGTACCATCAATGAATCCGAGTTTGTTCCTGACATTTAAAGCCATCCTCACCGATCGTCTCCAAGAATGAAACTCAGATGCTGTATTAAGCCGATCTGATACAAGAATCAATCCTGGGTGATCATTATGATGAAGATAATAGGGATTCGCATAATGATCAATCGGTGAAGACAAAGCAGACGAAGCAGACGAAGCAGACGAAGGCATAGACGAAGCCATTCGCGAACCAAATCAACAAAAATCAAAGAAATATGAGACGATATTGAAAGAAAAGAAAGAGATTCGTCAATCTCAGAGATCAATCAAAGAGAAACAAAGAGAATCAAGAAGGAAGAAAGAAGCATGAATCGCTTCGAGAAATTCGTAGAACGCGATGACGAAGATCCTCGCAAATCGCATAAGAAGAGTTACGGAAGGAAGAGAACAACTCATCTCCGATCTATTCTCCGATCAAAAACTCCGATCTCGGCGAAGAAAGCGGAAGACTCTGAGCTCGGCTCAGCTCTGATACCATATCAAATCCGATACACCGGAGGTTGAGAGAGACGCCGGAGAACAAACAATTCCTCTTTTATTATCAAAGATGAAAAGTTATCTTGTTATAATGTACAGAATATAGTATTTATACTAAACCGACTAAACCGACTAAACCGAAATACATGATTTAACTCCTAAACCATAATCGGTTAAACCGATATATCATAATATATTACAAGTATAGAAGCCTCTTTTTTGATATTTATACAAAAGAGACTTGTATTTGAAAATTGCAATACTTTCTACCTTTATTTCAACTTTCAAGTACTATTCAGTCTAGAGAGTATCGTGCATGTGTCGAGACTCGAAATAGAGAAAAGATAATCTTTATGTGTTTTGATATAGGCTCTTAATAACATTGAAAATATGTGTATGATTAATAGCTTAGTTTTTGTAGTTTTCGAAGATAACAAAGACCCAAAACGTAATTTATATTAAAAAAACGTAATTTAAGTAAAGGATTTAATTAATTGATATTGTGATACTTTATTTCCCAACATTATACTCTACATTACCATTATTTTTCTCAAATAAACGAATCCACGGATTTTGATTGAATATGGATTGTGTTATGGATATGAAGCTTATCTTATTAAATAATAAAGCCCACTAACGTCATGGGCCTATCGTGAGGGTCCAAATTACTAGCTTTAGCATAAAAAAAATAGAATCAATTGCTCTTATGCCATTTTTTGCGAAATTTTAATATCTTATGCCACTTTTGTTTTTTATATTTTTAAAATATTATTTTTTAATCCAGATTGTGTTTAAATTACCAAAAACCTATACTTTCAGAATCATGATGATTTATGAGAGTATGTATGGTCACCATCCACTACATCATAAAACCATAAGATAATACGTCAAAAAATAATTATAATGACGAATTAGTTCACTAAGCAAAGTTCAAACAGCTTTCTTCTCGTTTACATGACAATAATTAATCAGCAATCCATTTTTAACTTATTTATTGCGACGAATCAGTTCATCACAGCAAAGTTTTAATAAAACAACTTTTTCAGTTCCTTAATCAAAAATCAGCAATCCACCAAAGGTATACAATGTATGTTTATCTTAATTCTCTTTTTTTATGTAATTAATTGTTGGTTTTCTAAAAATTAAACAACGAATCCACTCATTTTAAATAATCAAGCCACTAACTTCTTTAGACTTATTGTGGCGAACATTAGAAAAGTGGTCTCTTTTCAACTTTTTTTAAAAAATTTCCAATCTCACAATATTTATGGACAATTAAGTATATAAAACCAAAAAATCATTTAGAGATATTTGCACTAAATTATGATGGATAAATTAAAAGTATAGTGTATTTTTATTTATATAATTGATACATTTTCATTTAAAACACACAAAACTAATCTCTAAAAGGTATATAAAGCCTACTTTTGTTTATTATAAAGCAAAAGGAGTTAACTTGATTAATGATGTAATTTCTTTAAAAATTATATATAGAGATAAACCTAATGCATAGGCTTAAATTTTTCAAATAAGGTGTATCTAAATTCACAAGATATATATAGCTTAAGAGCACATACAACACTTTGCTTTTTACATAGTGAAAATATAAAAGAGAAGAAGAAGATGGGTTTATTGACATTGATGAAGAAATTAGGTTTCATCTTTCTTCTTGTTTCAGCTTCAGCGTTTGCTCTCTCTTCTGCAAGTTTGTTTATTAACTCTCTTTCTCTCTTGTCTCTATCTAAATATTTATATTATTATTTGTTACAACTTTTCTCCGCAACTTTCATGTGCTTATATAACTTGCCCTTTTATTTTATAAAGTATTTAAACTATACCATGAAGAACTTGTATTGTATTTTATCACTTTTTGAAGTGATTGTTAATGTTAAATATGAAGAACAAACAAATCTTTAATTCTTCTTCTTTTTTTTTGTAGCCCGACCATCAATTCTGATCTATAGCCAAGAAGATAACCATGAGGTTGGTTTTTTTTGAACTCCAAAAAGTTGCGTTGTATATTTATAATTATTTAGTGTAAAAGCGCGCAAAAGAATTTCAAGAATCGTTTAAATGATTTCAAGAATGATATAAGTTGGTGAATGATTTGACAGGTGGTGGTGGAAAGAAAGATGCATGAAAATGAGAGAATACTGAGAAGGGATACAATAGACTATGGTGATACCAATCCTACACCGATAATCATTAAGCCTCCTACCAATCTTATTCATTAATATTTCTAAATCATCATTCACACTTTGTGTGATTTATTATATATATATATATATATATATTATTAACATCGCAATAAATTTGTTTCAAAATCGAGTTTGTCGTATATCTCTCTTTGAATATATGTTTATCGAGTAAAATGATATTATATAGTCTTTGCTACAAGTATATGAGTTTGGTGAATATTATATATATATATAGTGCATGTCGCGTAATCACTACAATATATATATATATATAGCATATGTTTTAAAAAAAAGAACGACAAGGCAACGAATATTTACTACTAAAAATACAAACCTCGAAGAATTTTCAAACGTAAATATTTTTCGGTAACTTTCATTAGAGTTCAAATTTCGTAGTTAACCATATATATATATATATATTTATCAAAAATTATTTAACCTAGTAGTTAACAACATTACGTGAATGTGACTTTCAACATAACGTTAGTTGGTTAATGTTAAAAGACATATATATATCAATATTGAGAATTCACCAAACTCTATTTATAAAGTTAACGACACACAACAAAAGTCTTGGACCAACATCAACATTACATTAAACTCCTCCTAGTGGTGCTATTAGGTGTAGAGAAAGAAGCAAATATATCGTTAAACATTGCGCGAAAAACCACCTAGTCGTCTTAGTAAACAAATAATATATTGTATAACCAAGAAGGGTTGATTTAAATATTTTGACTCTTAATTTTGTTTTCTTGTAGCCTTTTAACGTTACTAAGAGAACCCATTCTACAAATTAAACAATAATGAATACACTCATAATAAATAATCAAGCCACTAACTTCTTTGGACTTATTGGGGCAACCAACAGGAAAGTGGTATCCTTTCAACTTTTTCTCCAATCTCACAATATTTATGAACAATTTAAGTAAACAAAACCCAAGAATCATTAATTAAGAGATATTTTCAACATTTGGGAATTATGTGTGAAAGCTTCACCAAGCGTTAAAATGAAGGAGACAGAGTCTTAAACACAAGAGAACTAAAAACTTATAAAAAAAAAAAACACAAGAGAACTAAAAACCAAAGATAAAAAACCAAGTAAAGCAAAACTACTAAACCAATACTAAACCAAGTTTATACTCTGATAGTTATTTGCATTAATTTATGATGGATGAAATAAAAGTGTAGTCTTTATAGTGAATACATTCTCATTCAAAAGCACATAAAAAAACTAATCTCTAAACGGTAATTTTCTTTTAAAGTCAAATCTCTAAAAGGTATATAAAATCTAACTTTGTTTATTATAAAGGAAAGGAGTTGACTTGTAATTGTGCTATTTCTTTAAAGATGATTATTATGATATATATAGTGATAATTAACACAATGCATGGAGCACATAGAACACTTTCTTTATACATAGAAAAATGAAGATGAGTTTATTGCCATTGATGAAGAAGCTATGTTTCATCTTTCTTCTTGTCTCAGCTTCACTGGTTGCTCTCTCTTCTGCAAGTTTGTATCTTACCTCTCTCTCTCTCTCTCTCTCTCTAGTCCCTATATAGCTTTTTATCCAACAACATTCATGTTATAGCACTTTTATTGAAGTGATTATTAATGTTAGATATTATAACAAATCAATTTTTATATATTTGTGTATAGGCCGACCATCAATTATGATGAATAGCCAAGACGTTAATAATGCCAAGGTTAGTCCCCCCCCAAAAAAAAATTAAAAAAAGATTTTCAAGAATCATTTATAAGATAATTTCAAGAGTGAATTAGTATGCATATATATGTGTGGACAGGACAGGTGGAGGATAGAAGAATTGGGATACATAAAAATAATGAGAGAATAATGAGAATGAACACAAATGATTATGGTGATCTCATGCCTGTCCCGAGGATCTCTCCTTTGATTCCTGGACCGATCTATTGGGAGCCTCCTCCTCCTCCTCCTCGTAGTTTTTTATAACAATATCATATAATCCTGTCTTATAATCAAGTCTTAATATCTAATAAAACACACATGAGTTTCAGTGTATATATATCTCTATCTTCAATATGATAGATACCTCATAGAAAAAAAGGACATATAGATGTCAATATTGAGGATTTACCAAACTCTCTTTATAAAGTCAACGACACACACACACACACACAAAAGTCTTGGACCAACATTACATTAAACTCCTTTTTTCAATACACAGAACAAAATGTAAAAGCTCTGGTTTCTCATTACACCAACAACATTCCTAGTTCAAGATTTCACCTGTGATGGGTGAAACATGGTGGCTTTTAGATTCTTTTCCATTTTTCGAACCTACGACTACCATAGACTTTGGGGGTATCAAACCAGCCCTGAATAGCATATTCTCGACCGAGTCTGTTGGTTGCGCTCCAACCGATAACCAATACCTGCATATAAGAGAAAGAGATCAGAAATACCACACATAACCAAAAGATTGTGCGGGAATTGATTCTTTTCAAGTGTAGCTGAATCATACAAGCAAAAACCACCAAGTCTACTGGATAATTTGCAATATATCAAAGGGAAGAGATGATTGAGTTCAATGATTTAGAGAGGACTTTAAGCTAATGGGGGAAAAAACAGAGAAAACCCTCTCCTAGTGATGCCATTTAGGAGTAGAAACAGAAGCAAAGAGAAGCAAACATTATATATCTCATTCAAACCAAAGTTGCTTCAAACATATAGAAACTGCCCTCATAGAATCAAAGAAATACAATCTAAACAATCACACATGGCTGCTTATAATGACCTTACATAGTTACTAAGACGGCGAAAAGACAGATGATAAAACTGCAATCCATGGCTATTTATACAAAAAAATTGCAAGGCTTTTTGGGATTACATTAGGAAGAACCATGTAAATCATCAGCTTCAAATTCTAATAACCTTAGAAATATACAGATACACACACACACACACACTCTAACATGATCATGAAGATGATAGAGCAAAGAAAATACAAGGCATAGAGAGAGAGAGAGAATCATTACTTGATCCTATCGAATTTGAGGCTAACTCTTTTAGCGTCTTCTTTCCCTGAGGAGATACACATATCAAATTCACGTAAGCAGAGAGACATAAAGAGATTGATAGTAATTTTACTCCGAGGAGGGAGAAAGGAGATATGATGAAGAACCTTGAAGTGGATCGTAAAACCCTAAAACCTCTATTTGTTTGCCGTCCCTCCGCGATTTGTCATCGGCGGCGACTACACGGAAGAACGGTCTGTTCTTACATCCGAAACGCGCGAGCCTTATCTTCACCGCCATTTCTGCTTGCTCTCTCTCTCTCCTTCACAATCGACGACGGAGATGAAGAAGAAGAAGAAGTATTAAGCTGCGTTTTGTGGCCGTGTAGTTATGTAAATGGACTACATGCCGTTTTAGTGTATTAGAAAACGGCATGTTGTCCTTTTTTCTTTTTTTTATTGTTCACCAGTTGCATCATATCATTGTAAAGACTTTTTTTTTCTTTCTTTCTTCGGAATAAATGTCTTGTAAATTAATCTTTCCAATTAAATAATTGCTTCAGAAATTATAAATTAAAAAGTTGTGAAAATCAGTATATTACATTGCTAATAGTGATGCACTAATTAGAAAATAAAGCTATCTCAAATCTCAACCACACACATGTCAAAATTAAGAGTGATGCGTACAATCCAACGAGAACGACTCTTCAAGCAAGAAACATTGCTAATTATAATATCTAAAGCTAATAAAGATAAACCAAATTAACCACCACCACAAAACAAACAAACATACAGCTTCTTCCTTTGTTAAAAAATCATTACTAAAAAAGTTTATACGTCTTTCTCAAATGCATATCCTCCACCACACAAATAAATAGTCTCAATCCATGAAAGAGTTATGATTATTATATGCACAAACATCATCATCATCATCATCTTCTCCACTTGAATCCAACATATTAACTAAATATCCATAATCTGATTAATATCGCAATAAAACCTTTGTTTCTGATCAGTTATATGGACAATGAAACGTGCAGAGAGAAATCAGAATTTGCTTTAGATTCAAAGGATAAAGCAAATTTAAGCTAACCATCATTTATTTACACAATCAACTAAACCCAGAAAGAAGCTGATGAATCCTAGAGGCCGCTAGATAGTTCATGATTGTTGAAGAAGATTCAGCACTTGAATTTGATGCCGAGACCATGCTTACCACGAACGCAACCAGTTTTCAAGTATGAGTACGGAGACGTCTTCTTCTTCGTCGAGGTCAACACTTTCGCGGCGATTGCTCTTTTCCCTAGCTTCCTCATCCTCTGTCTCCCTCCCAGCTTCTTACACACGCTTCTCGGAACAAGCTCGTCGTCTAGATCATCGTCGTATTCTCCTTCCATATCTTCTTCTTCTTCCTCGTCTCCGTCATCGTAACAACCACCGCGATTCACGAAATCTCCGTACGTTATACCTATAGAGTAACGAGAACTACCTCCACGAAGCAGCACCATCCTCCGTTGCGCTCGTACGAGATCCTTATCACCAATTTCATCGCGAGAGACTTCATCGCTGTCGCCACCGACATGACCGTTCAGATCCAGATCTGCGGCGAGATCAGCACCGTTATCCTCGGGGACGATCTGAGAAATGAGAGTCGTTGAGACGAAGGAAGCGTCGTCGTCTAGAGATATGACGTCATCATCGGAAAGACTATCGACGGAGAAGGAATCGTCGGAATATTCGCCGTCGGAGGCGTTAACGACTTCCCAGAGATCGAGATCTTCGTCGTTGTTGAGGATAAGAGGAGACATGTTGATAACAATGGATTGCTTCGCCATTTTTCTGAGACTTGTTTCGTTGTTGTTTTCTCTTTTGATTTCAATTTTGACAACTGTTTGTTTGTTTGTTCATCAAAGGAAGTTACCCTTTTTAATAGAGGCAGAAACGGAGAGAACCACCGTGTGAAAGATTGTTAGTTCGATACGTAATTAAAACCAATTACATTATGCCACGTAAGCGTTATTATGCCATGTCAGCGTCTTCTGCCCAGTAACTGTGAATTGATCTCATCCACAAGTACGATATCTAACCAACAAAAATTATCAAGTTTGATCAAATCATTAGTGAACAAAATGTTTTATATGTGATGTAATAAAAAAAAAATGTTTTATATGAATTTTCGACTTGCAAATTTTTGCTTTGTGCACTGATTTTGCTTAATGTTTACTTGTTTAGATTATTTAATGGAAATAAATTAGTTAACAAATACTATATAACATAAAAATAAATATTTAAGAAAAAGAAGGCCCGTTTTTTTTGTTACGGCCCGTTTCTTCCTCCACTCATGTGAACAATATTTTTCCTAAATATTTTATTTTATTTTTCTGCTGTATTTTCACCATCACCAATATTATTTTCTTAATGAGAAGCATTCCTCGGGGTTTGGGGAAAAAAAGCCATGCATCCATTGGTTTCATCGATGAATGAATAAACAAAACAACTCTCACAAATTATAAAAATAAGAATATTCGCTGGCCCAATCGCATCGATCCAAGTGGTTTTCTCGTCTCTGAATCTCAGATCGTAGGTTGCTTTTTCGCCATTGTTTTCTCTCGTCACAGATTCACAAGGAGAAGGCCGTGAAAAAGAAAGATTTTCCAAAAAATCGCGAGAAGCAAATGGGGAGTTTAGGTACGATGCTGAGATATCCAGATGATATATACCCGCTCTTGAAGATGAAAAGAGCGATAGAGAAAGCAGAGAAGCAGATCCCGCATGAGCCACATTGGGGTTTCTGCTATTCGATGCTTCACAAGGTCTCTCGTAGCTTCTCTCTCGTTATTCAGCAATTAGGCACCGAGCTTCGTAACGCCGTAACGTTTCTTCTTTTCCTCTTTTGTCTTATAATACCATTATAGATGCAAATATGTATGTATGTATCTTTGCTTTGTGTTGTGTTTGTTGAGGAATCTTAATATCTGTGTGTATGTTGGCGATATTTGGCTTCATTATCTTGTTTTATTCACATACCGTCGTTATACAGGTTTATGTGTCAAATCTTGGAGCATTTTGTATATAATTGACTTTGATATATGTGTAGGTGTGTGTGTTCTACTTGGTTCTTCGAGCTCTTGATACTGTTGGTTAGTGTCTCTTCACTGTGCTTTCCAACATTTGCCTTTGATTTTTGATGAGTTTTCTCATAAATTTGCAAACTTTTTGACTTTTAAATGTATATTTATGTTAGTTACAAATTCTTCTTTGTGCTTCTGCGGGTAATGATAGATTTCTTCTTGTGTTATATAGAGGATGACACAAGCATACCAACTGATGAAAAGCTTCCCATCCTGATAGCTTTCCACAAGCACATATACGATACTGACTGGCACTATTCATGTAAGTCTGAAGGGTCTCTTTTACATCTCTGTCTAACGTAAGTTATATATATTTGGTTGTTGAAGTTGCAAATTTTACTCCTTTGGAATTTATTAGGCGGTACCAAGGAGTACAAGGTTTTAATGGACCAATTTCACCATGTTTCTGCAGCTTTTTTGGAACTTGAAAAAGGGTTAGTTCTAATATATGCATTATGCTATATGCACATCTGTTCTGTTTTGTAGTTGTTCTGCTCATGCCGTTTCACATTTATTGATTTACTGAATTTGGAACTTTAATCTGCCTATTGACAATACCTGTAGCTGCTATTTTTTTTTTAACTTATACCTTGGTATATGAAGGTATCAAGAGGCTATAGAGGAAATTACTAAAAGAATGGGTGCAGGAATGGCCAAATTTATCTGCCAGGAGGTTTGTGATGCAGAAAAGTTTGTAGTGTGGATTTATTTTTGAGTTATGGTGACAAGTTAGCTTGAGTTTGACTAGGGTCTGTGTTTCGTTTAGAACCGTGAAATTACCAAGACTTATTAGTCTGTGTTTCGTAGAGATCTGAAATGATTTGTGTACCGATCCAGTTTTCCCTGTTATATACAGGTTGAAACTGTAGATGACTACGATGAGTACTGCCACTATGTTGCTGGACTCGTTGGTTTAGGTCTGTCTAAACTCTTCCTCGCTTCGGGTTCAGAAGTTTTGACTCCAGATTGGGAGCATATTTCCAATTCAATGGGTTTATTTCTTCAGGTACAACAACTTACTAACTGCCAGGACATGTAACATGTTTCTTCCTCAAATCTTTTGCAACCTTAGACCATTCCTATCTTCAAATAATTCATAGCACTGGCCTTATTTGCAGAAAACAAACATTATCAGGGATTATCTTGAGGACATTAATGAGATACCAAAATGCCGCATGTTTTGGCCTCGCAAGATTTGGGGAAAATATGCTGGCAAGCTCGAGGTGCATGCATACCACTCTCATGCCTTGTCTGATGTTACCAGTATTGACTATTCTCTAACAATGCTCTTCTTTTTCCGGTGAATCATAAATCCCCGTGTAGGACTTAAAATATGAGGAAAATTCAACCAAAGCAGTGCAATGCTTGAATGAAATGGTCACCAATGCATTAATACATATTGAAGATTGCCTGAAATACATGGTTGCGTTGTGTGATCCTTCCATATTTCGGTTCTGTGCCATCCCTCAGGTTAGAAAATAACACAAAATGATTAAATACACTCCTCTTAAAACTGTGTTAATATGGCTTTGCTTGGATGTGTTTACTTGATCAGATCATGGCGATTGGAACACTTGCATTATGCTATAACAATGTGCAAGTATTTAGAGGTGTTGTGAAACTGAGGCGAGGTAAGAGGTTTATCGCGAGTTTGGTTTACAATCTTTTTGTCACCATCTCATCATTTAGATCCCCAAAGTTGTATAATCAACAAATACAACCTTGAAAACGTGTTACAAGCATTTTCATCTGAAATAATGTTGAACAACTTTCTTTTGTTTAGGTCTGACCGCTAAAGTCATTGATCGCACAAAAACAATGGCGGATGTATATGGTGCGTTCTATGATTTTTCTTGCATGCTGAAAACAAAGGTACTTCATGCGTTCCTCCTTACGTTATTTGTGTGTGTTTGCTCTCTCTAATATGCTCCTAAGAAAGTATAATATATGTATGTACATAGGTTGAAAAGAACGATCCAAACGCCAGCAAGACACTAAAACGACTTGAAGACGTTCAGCAACTGTGCAGGGACAATGGAGTTCTTCATAAGAGGTTTGGTCTTGTCTTTTGTATCTTCAAATTCTATTAGATATACTAGATTTAGAGATTATGCCTAGAGAAGAAAACTCTGATTGAATTGTTTCATAAGCTTGCTTGCTTACAAAAAGGATCCAAAGCCACTTAGTCAAATGCTAAAGCTGTGTTTGATTAATATGCGTAATGAAAATCACCTATATGTATTTTTGGCTAGGTTTCTAACGAATCTTTGTCTCTTTTGGCTTGCAGAAAATCTTATGTTAATGACAAAGGACAAACAAACAGTGTCTATGTAAGTTACATACTGCTCTTTTCCATAAGACTTTTAAATCAATAACGTTACTTATTCATCCTATTTTTGTATACATGAAAATGCAGATTGTAATGCTTGTGATTCTACTGGCCATAGTCATTGCATATCTCAGAGCAAACTGAGTGATGAATATTTGTGATTCGGAGGTTTATTTTTATTCATGCCACTCTCTTTTCTTTCTTTCTTAGAACTGAATGTTTTATATGCAAAGATTGTTTCAAGAACAAGAGAGTTATTAAACTTGGTTTGGTCTGAAACTCGCTATTTTATCTGTGTAATTTTGGATTAAGCTTGCATTTTTGTTCATCGCCATTGTGTAGCTATCCCAAATCTTAGCCTTTACAATACGACAAAAACAGGTCATCTAAACCCTGAATTACCTTAACTGAAAAATGATCATATTAAAAACAAAGACTCTTCATTACAGAGAATAAAAGAACTTCATACAGTTTATCAAGTAACCGGACAAACTCACAGAAGCCATACAACTCAAGAATAGTTTACTCACATATGAAGATAAAATGGTAGAGAGATTTAGTGGTTACATAAAACGACAAAGAGAGGATCTGAGTCAAAAAAATTGAGATTATACCTACAAACGAATTCTTGTTCTAGTGGCATCACTATCATATTCAAAGATCACATCAAACTATGTATATGAGATCTGTTTAGCTCATGATTTGTGTGACAAGATATGCTTCTCTCTTTTTCTTCTTCTTTTTCCGCAGAAACAAATCAATTCCATAACAACCCAAGGGAGCCACAATGTTACCTTCAAATTTTTCAGAAAACTTCGGATACTTTGCTAGCAAGAACTCGTTCCCGTCTTTCGATGTACTCGTAAGGGAACCAACCGGCTTTGCCTTTGCATTCACCTTCTGCCCATCCGCTGCTTGAAACCTGACAGTGAACAACATACATGTGTTATCAAACATAACACTCTTAATAAACTGTATCGGTTAAACATGGATTGAACTTGAAATTGTTGGTTAACTATCAAACCTTTCTAACAACAACGTATTCACCAGTTGATAAGCTGAGCTCGACATCTGTCACACCGTGGTATGGGAACAAGACCTGAAAATGTTTTAAAAGGGAATAATATATCATAAAAGCACATCAGACGAGGAGAAAGAAAATTCAAGATGAAGTCTGTCTTTGTTTCTCTAGTCAGAGACACTTTATACACATCAAAGGAAGGTCTTTGTTATTTGTGATAAAAACACTAGACAATACTAAAGATCAAATAGCATACCTCTCCTAAGAAGTAACCCATGCTATCTGTTGACGTGTCATGCATGTGAGATGCAAAAACTCCATTAGCTTCCTCATATGATGGAGGCGGTGGCATATTATCTGCACTTGAATGAGTAGAGGGTGCTTCGATACGTTTCCTCTCAGATACCATCTGCAAGTTCAAAGAATCTTCAGTTTTACTGACTCGTATAATGATGAATTGACTGTTCGAACAGAATACTAAATAATGCATACAAACCTCTCCTTCGAGCTGATCAAGTATTTGTAGGACTCTTTGATGGTAGCCACGTTCAGATTCAATCTAGAGATCAGGAATGAACAATATAGTTGTTTTAAACAACATATGTATGGGTAAGTAAATAAAAGTTGACAAAAAAATGAAGCTTGTGACCAACTATGCTACCATTGCAATAAGTCGTTCCAGAGTTAATTTTTGTTGTTGATCTTCAACGGAAGATAAAGCAGAAGAAGCTTCTTTCCCCAATATTGTCATATTTGATTTGAGATCTTGAAGTTTTGCTTCAGCAGATTCAAGTTTCATCAAGATGTCAGGATGACCTTGAGACTCTCTCGCCTTTGCTTGGCGTCTGGCAACTTCTGTAGCCTGTTTATATTTAAAGTCGGCACAAGAGTAAAATTCTATCATGCTGGTAATAATAAATAGCTAGTTCTACAAAGAAGAAAACACGCGCTAGTTCTACAAAGAAGAAAACACGCATATTTTGTATGAAACTCAATCAAAATGATTCATTTTATAGTATTATCTTTCTTGGTACCTGAGCTTCAGCTTCTTGACGCATTCTGTCATAGCGTTGAGCAAGATGTCTAGCATCCTCCAATGGAGCTCCCAAAACCATTGCTCGTAATGGCTCAGCAACCTAACAATTCATGTTAAAAATCCAGATTGACATGTGACTAGTATCCAAATAGCAAATAAATAAAGAACCAAGTGAATACTTGACTTCATTATATATACAGAATGTAACAAAAAAATTCTATACAAAAGCAATTGATCTTCCCGCAAATGACAGTCATTCCACTAACTATGGCAGGAAAGTAATTATTTATGTTGTTATATAGCATGCAAAAGCTATGACCTGATATGTGGTAATGCTAAAATCTTAGATGGAAGATGATAAAGACAAACCTGTGTGCCAAGAGCCTTCAACATATTTCCGCGTTCCTTCTCCATTTGTGCCCGAGCACGTCCATAGCTCAGTGCAGCCTTTGTTAACACATTACCATTCGTACATGTATTATCCGAACCATATTTCCTACTATCCTCAGATAGTTTTGTCCCTGAGGAACAATGAAAACCAAGCATGTAAGCAAATTTGCGTCTATAACAGACATAAAAAGAAACTATTTGTCAACACTCAAGGATCAACAAGAAACACCTATTTCAACTTGTTTTGAACCTGTCACTATATAGCCTTCCACACCACGAACAATATCTCTTTGGTAATGCTGAAAACAAAGAAAATATTAAATCCAAAAAACAACAGTAAACAAACCATCAAACATAGTCAAAAAGGCTGTAACTAAAAAACCTTGGCAGCGCGGGTGGATATATAAAGCTTTTCTAGCTTCTGATGCTGATATACTTCTGCATCATCTGACAAACCAGAGCCATGTCCTCCTCCTCCAAATTGCTTGAAGACAGCCTTAAAACAATTACACAAAACTAAAGTCAACATAACATACTTTGAAACAAAAGCATCACGCCAAAGAATCGAATCAAGAGCTATTCTATGTTACATTGTCCTGTGGTTATTCATGAGCTATGACAACTTTAAAATTCTAGCCATAAGAGTCAGATCCAAGTACTCATCACAAAATCAAACAAGATCCAAGTACTTATTGTGTCTAAAAACAATCGATCTAAAAGAAAAGAAGCTATCCACATCATCATCATCATCAACACATAATCGATTGATTTCTCAGAAAACGACGAATCAACAGAATCAAACGAAACTAAACAAACGAAGAATCTGGGCAAGATAAGAAACGATATCTATGCCCAAAAATCAAACAAAGTATCCAAATTTTGTTGTTGAACCTGTTGCTGCCTTGCGACTTGTTCTCTTAACCTACTAGCTTGTTTTCTTATAGCATCCATTGTTCAACTTCTATCAAATCTCTTCGTAGATCTTCCCTGACTCTCTCTCTCTCTCTCTCTTCTTCCTCTTAGCTCAGAGATCTCTCCGATTACTAATTAACAGCTTGACGAAGAAGAGATTTTCGAGATCGTAAAAAATGGCGTTGAAGAAAATTTTCTCTGAATTTCGAACCCTTTTGTTTTTCCTTTTTTTGGGTCCAACACGATGAAAATCGAAAGAAAGAGTCTCTCTATCTCACAAAGAAGGTTCCGAAAAGTTAATTATTGGGCTTTATAGGCCCATTAAGCTACAAATCTAATGAAAACTATACCCATGAAAACTAAAAAAGTTAAGGGGTGTATATTTTTTCTTCTTCTTCATAGCCTAGTGTCTAAGTAGTTCTCTTCCAACTGAAAGCGGCGAGGTTCGAACCCGGGTTATGCGATTAGATGCAGAAGTGACTACCATTGGGCCACTTGCTCATCCGCGTTAGGGGTGTATTGAAATAAGTATTTGAAGTAATTTAATTTGGAGTGAGTTTTTTGGAGATTTGGATAAATTTGAAAGTTGTAGAGATTTGTTTTTAAAATTCTCTACAATCCCACCTAAAACCATGAGATCTGATTCTTTGTATTTTTAACTAAGAAATCTCAGGTGATTTCATAAAATCATTTGAAATCCAATGTTTTAATTTTTTTCAATAACAGTGGATTTGATAATGGATTTTTAAATCATTCTTCCAATAACAGCAGATTTTAAAAGACTTTTATAAATTCTTGTTTGAATAACACTTGATTTATAATTTTAACACAAATCACTCAAAATCATCAGTTCGATACACCCCTTAATGAATGGTTATGTTTACAAGACAACTTTTAAACTAAGTGTACAAGATAGTATTCCCCCCGGTTCATAATAATTAATGTTTTAGACAAAAATTTTATTTTAAATTAGTTGATGTTTTCATTTTTCAAGATAGATTTAATTGGTATTTTGTGCTTCTCAATGATTTAGATGATGAAAAATGTGTCTCTAATGGTTAAATCATGTTTAAGTAATCAATTAAATGATATTTTTACACAAAAAAACAAAAAATTTAAATGATTTCTTAATCTAGGTATAAAAACCTTAAAAATCATCTAAATGAAAGGGAGGAAGTATTACATAGTCAAATACAAAAGTTGTTCCATTACATTGACGTTAATACAAGAAGAAAAAAATGTTAAAAGAAAGAAAAGATGATGATGATGATGATGCAAAATGTATGGAAGAGTAAGAGGAGAATGTGACACGTTCTAATTTAAACCCATTCCTCACTCGTCACTCCTCACCTTAAAATTAGGACCATTTAAGTGACAAGATTTATAATTTACAAAATTATTAGGTTGAATATTATGTTGATTTGGTCCAAAACTGAAAAAGGAAAGTTTGTATAGTTGGAAAGAAAAAAATACTTTTATGATGATAGGTATTTATATATTGATAAAAAAAAGATTTGGGTATAGTGGGGGTTGCTTTGGTGAATTCCACTCCTTATACCATTGTTTGCATCTTCTCCATTTCCATCACTACCCAAACCCACACTTGTCTTCTTCTTTTGTTTTTCTTAGTGCTATAGATTAAAGAACCTTTTTTATCTAAAGTTAACTTCTTCTTTTTGAAACCTAAAAAGATATAATTTTATTTGAATTCCATATATATATATAGTTGACATTTATTCTTTGAATTTTTAAGGTTTAGGTTGTGTATGTTAGCGAATTTGAATTACAAATTTTATTTTATTGCTTTAGATTTATATTTGGTATATTTAGAACTATGAAAACTAAGTTTAAGAAAAATGTAAATTGTGGTCGGATTATATATAGAAGAATGGCGTATAAGCTTTGTGGCCATTATATATGGATTGCATGGGAGAGTTTTTTATACAATGTCATGCATTTATATATAAGCTAATGGCAATAAATATATTTCAGATTAAATTTTAAATTGCTTAGATAAGTTTAAAAGAAAAATAAGCACCGTTTTAAAAGTGTAACACCTTTTATGAATGGTTTATCTTTAAATTTATGTGGCTAAGTGCAATTTCTTTTCGTTGACAAAAAGTACAATTTTCAGAAAGTGTTCATCTTTGGTTTTGTTTATTTTCAGACGCAATAGGCTAAGTAGGGATGTGACTTCTAACCTCAGTTTAAAATTTTTTGATAACAATATTTTGTGATGTTTTAGTTTTATTTTGATATTGAGCTTATGTTCTTCTTAATTTTGGTATTATACTTTATTGTAACTTGAGAAAGAGATTACGGTTAGACAATGACTTCTATTAGTTTTTGTACATTTTGATAACAGTAATATATATATATATGAATAAACAAATTAACCATTTTAAAAACTACTCAGCATTTCGTAAGAAGAAATGGTCAACGCTTTTGACAAGACAAGCTAAATTGTCATCGACAATGTGCAATGATATAACCCTTCACAAAACAAATAAAATATACATATTATAAAAATAATAATAACAATGAAATCAATCAAAATTGTGTTGAATAATGTGAGACGGACCTGACTTATCAATTTCTGACCAAGGATAAGCCCAAGCCAAGACATCCACGTACATAACTCATTGATTAGGTCCAAACAAAAATGCATAAAAACAGAACAAGTTATTTTTATTTAAAGCTAATCCACGGTTTATAGAAACAAGCCATTATATTTCTCTAAAATGTAAAAAAAAAAGAGAAATTAAAGGACACATCATTTTACACCAAAATGAAGAGGCAAATAAAGAATACGAAAAGCATTGATTCTGAAATACCAATCTATTATTTTATTTTATTTTTTCATCGTTGCCTAGTGTCTAAGTAGTTCTCTCCCAACTGAGAGCGGCGAGGTTCGAACACCGGATTATGCGATTAGATGCAGAGGTGACTACCATTGGGCCAATCTATTATTCGTGAAAGAAGATTTTGTAATATTCTAAAAAACTACTAGAAATTAGGGGAAAAGAAAAAGATAATAAAAAAAGAGCTTTAACTTTTGGAAATGGAAACACAACACACACATAAACACACAAAGTCTCTGTTTTACCTTTTAACCCCTTCAAGAATCCTCCTTTTCTTGATTTCAGTGTCCTCTCTTTCTCTCTCCTCCTCTTTTTCTTGGCCTTCTCTCTAAGCTTTTTTATTTTCAACATCTTTATAAGGTAAAGAACCATGATGAGCATATACCTTCACATACCTCTCTCATCTCTCTAAAAGTTTGCATGCGCATAAGGTTTTCTTGAACACAAAGTTTAGCTTTTTAACTTATTTATTCTTGTGTTATGTTATGTTGTATCAAAAGTTCTTGTATTAGCTTAATAGTAAAAAACTATGTCAAGTAATAATTGAAACTTATAAAGATTATATACATGTATGTGTGAAAAGAGTGTGAATGGAGATGTGGACAGAAGCTAGAGCCTTAAAGACAAGTCTAAGAGGAGACGAAGCTACAAAACATCAAGTGATTGTCTCTGAAGAATTAAGCCGAACTTCTTCTCTTGAAGATTTCTCTGTTGAATGTTTTCTTGATTTCTCAGAAGAAAGTCAACAAGTAGAAGAAGAAGAACTTGTCTCTGTTTCTTCTTCTTCACAAGAAGAACAAGAACAAGATTGCTTCTTTACTTCACAACCTTTTATCTTTGATCCTTTTCCTTCTTTGCCGGTAATTATATATTTTTTAAAAATATTTAGTTGAATTTTTCTGATATTTAAATGTCTTTTTCTTATAACAAACTAATAATTTTTCTGTTTTTTTTTAAGGATGTGGAAGAGCTTGAATGGGTATCTCGTGTAGTGGATGATTGTTCTTCACAAGAAGTTTCACTTCTCTTCACACAAACAACACACAAAACCAAACCAAACACCACATCTTCAATACCGGTTAAACCAAGAACCAAACGGTCTAGAAACAGCTTAACCGGTGGTCATGTTTGGCCACTCGTTTCAACAAAACAACATGCAACACAAGAGCAATGGATCAACAAGAAGAAGAAGAAACAAGAAACATCCCTTGTGTTCCAAAGAAGATGTAGCCATTGTGGCACAAACAACACACCTCAATGGAGAACCGGTCCGGTCGGTCCAAAAACATTATGTAATGCATGTGGAGTCCGGTTTAAATCCGGTAGGCTATGTCCGGAGTATAGACCGGCGGATAGTCCGACTTTCTCTAATGAGATGCATTCGAATCTTCATAGGAAGGTTCTAGAATTGAGAAAGAGTAAAGAGTTAGGTCATGAAGAAACATGTCAAGAAGCTAGTACTAGTAAAGTGTGTGTAGAACAAGTCAAATTTGGCAGCTAAGTGGTAGAGAAGACTTAGGTAAGAATGTAACCTACTTTCTTTTAACATTGTCTTTAGTATTGTAATTTTTAACAACTTGGTTTCATAACATTTGAATGTAATGCTTTTTGTGAATTAGTCTTTCGAAAAAGTTTTATTTTTTATAATTATTAAATAAACAAAATGATGTGAGACCACCACCACTATTAATAACTTAGAATGATTTTGGTCCATGTGAAGTGGCTATAGATCTTTTGAAGACCTAACACTTTAGAGAAAAACAGATGCAAAAATGAAAGAACCATTATGAAAATACCACATTAGAAAATAGAGAGATAAAAAGCTGGTTACATTCAAACCTTAGTTTCATGGACAATTTGGTAAGTAGTTTCATAAGTGTTCTTTCCACAAAACTAGAGAAAGTAGTTTTATCATTCATTTATGGTAATACAAATCTCATATAATAAATCAAGAACTCTATCATGAAGCAATACAAATCTCATCTTACTCAAAATCATTTTTTTTTTACCAAGATGATACTTCCCATAAAGCTTAATTAGCCTTTTATATTTGCAGATATTACAATTTTATGTTTAAACAATCTCCACAACACATATAAAAGAACCTTTAAGAATGAGAGTAAAACTTTGTATTATTTATTGAAACTCAAAAGTCATTCATAGTATATATAGATTTTATAAATAATTAAGTTTTTACTCTTGAAACACAAATCCGTTGTAGTCTAGCTGGTCAGGATACTCGGCTCTCACCCGAGAGACCCGGGTTCGAGTCCCGGCAACGGAGTTTCTTTTTTATCCTCTTTATCTATTTTTATATTAATGGGCCGAATCTTTTGTAACCATAGAGGCCCATTAAAATCTTTCTTATCGGTTCCTCTGAAAGAAACGGAAGGTCTCTTCACTGTTGAAAAAGGGCGAAAATAGACAAGAGAAAAGAGTGTTTATAGAGAGAGATTCAGAAACCAAATCGGAATCAGAACAAAATATGAGCGGAGTTTCATCGGCGGCGTATTTTGCGCGGCGAGCGGCGCAGAAGGAGAGGGTTAGAATATTGTATCGCCGTGCTCTTAAGGATACTCTCAATTGGGCCGTTCATCGCCACATCTTCTACCGCGACGTAAGCCTTTTTTTTTCTCTCCCTTAGATCTCTTCTCGTCGATCTCTGTAAATCGGACTTGTAAATCTCTCTAATTTAGCTTCGATCTCGCGGTTTTGATTGATATTCGTTTCGTTTTTCAGGCTTCTGATCTGCGCGAGAAATTCAATGCTAACCAAGATGTGGTATGTCTTCTTCTCCTCTTTTGATTACTTTGTTTGATTGTTAATGGAATGATTCAATAATCGTTGCTTTGTTTGATTACAATATGGTAGAGAGAGACTTTAGAGATATGGAATTATATCGAAATATGTGAATGTGTAAAGCTTCATTTCATAGATTATTACATTGATAGTAATAAGAGAATGTTGCTACGTACATCTTGTGTTGGTATATCCATTCATTATTGTTTACAATCTAGAAACGGAATCTTCTTTCGTCATCCGCTAGCTTATGATGATTACTGTTTATGTGCCGTCATCTCAATGAAATGATTTTCTGGACATGTAAGTAAAATGATGCATTCTCTTCTATAAGAGAAATTAAGAATCATATAGGGAAGTTCTTCTTTCAAATGCTGACACAATGTAAGCATTGGTGATTGTGAATGTAACTTCTGACTTATGCGTCTCTCATTGTTTTCTTGTCCCTTGATGTGATCCTTTGATTTGGGTTATCTATAGGAGGATGTTGACAGGATAGACAAACTGATTGCTCATGGTGAATCAGAATTCAACAAATGGCGACACCCTGATCCTTATATCGGTAAGTAGCCCCCGACCCGTAAAAGAACCTTGGTAGATTTTGATAGGAAGAAATGTTTGCAAGTTCTAAGTGATTCTTGTTTGTCTGTTGTAGTTCCATGGGCTCCTGGTGGTTCGAAATTCTGTAGAAACCCGACTCCTCCTGCCGGGGTAATTTCTCTTCCCAACATTTTGTCACTTCATTGGTCTTATGATATCACTTTCTCCTTCACAAGTGCTGATCGTCTTTTTGTGACCGATGCAGATTGAGATTGTGTACAACTATGGTCAAGAAGACAACCCATAAACCTCCTAATTTGCATATTTTCCATACCCTTCAATAAAGTAAGTCATCAAATGCTAAGGTTGCTGCATCCACAATAGTTTCTCTTTATTCTAATATATGTCGAAAAGTTGAAGATCCATTAAGACATTAAGCTCAATTTGTATATGTTGCAGATGTTATTTGACTTTCGAGGTTGAAACTTTGATGGACCAATTGCAATTTTCAGACATGTTTCGTTCGAGTTAAGACATTCTTTGTTTCTGACTTACTTCATGTGTTTCATGGATAATCAGACCATGCTAAAACTTATAAGTAAAACAAAAAAAAGGTGTGTTCATCGTTTATAGTTCTTGAAACGAATCGTATAAGGACACTCCAAATCTGTTGGAAAACAAATTTGAACAATGTGTTGTTTGTGTATTAAAGCTCAAGAATCAATTATTCAACTTGGGAGTATGGACCGATCCTAGATTAAAAAAAAAAAAGTTATGTGATTATGCAACACTTGTGGCATTTTGGTAAGTCTAAGGGCCATACATTTGAGAAAGTAAATGGCTCCAACTTGTGTCAACAAAAGTTGATTCTCATTCCAAAATTGCTAAATTCAAAGCAAAACATTATCAGCCGTTCATTACATAGACTACACTATAGTTATTCCTTATGTATGAAAAATAAATATACCTTATATTGGATTATAACATATGGTTGCATTAGTATTAATATAGTTATTATGTTTAGACTGTATATTTACCTAACAGAAACTGCATAAAAAACAAATGATTTTGTGATGTAGATTTGAGCATATTCGTTTTATAATGTGAAGTGTAACACAAGACAAAACAAGACGTGTCGATATTGAACTTGTATCCTTAAACACAAAATAGAATACAAAGACAAGAAGGTATAAATTAGCTTTTAAGTATTTTCTTTAAAATGCTACAATCTTACAACCAAACGATGCTAACCGTATATTTTATCCTATGTAATCGTCATTGATAAACTTAACATCTCAATTGATAAAACGTAAATAGGTAGCTATCGAATAATATGTTCATATCGAAATTCATATATTTTACAAATCATTTTTCTTTTTAAAAATCGTTTAAAATAACAAGTAAACACACACCACAATGTGACACGTCCTATTTACAAATTGGTGACATGAAACCATAGGATACTATACTATACGATCTTGGTCCATTTTTTTTTACCTTTAAAATTTTAATTTTTGTAGAAATATATGCTTTTTGCATGATCAGCAACAACCGGACAACTACTACGAAAACAACACATTATCTCGAATATACAAATTTTCTTTTATTTATTTTTGTGAAAAATGGCCAAGTCCAAAAATTACTTTCCGCGTAGAACGAAATATGCTCCACCAAAACCGTGACCCAAAAAATATTCGACAATGCGATCACCTAAAAAATCACTAAAACATAAGCCACATATCATTCAAATCGCTTCCCAAAGCATATAATAAATACATATGTGAAGTCGATAACATACAATACATACATGTATGCCTAAGAAACTATACAAAAGCCTTTACTTATTCATATGAGATTGTTATTTAGAGTGTAAAGCAACGACTTGTTCATGGTTTTCAAATATTAAGCTTACTAAACATTCTTCTGTTGTAAATCCGATTCAATCACGCTCTGTTTCTCTCCCTAGCTAACTCTCTGTGTTTCTCTCTCTAATCGCAGATCGCGAGTTTGTGATTGTAGAAAGAAGAAGATAGAAGATAGAGGTAGAAGTAAGGAGCACACAAGACACTTATGGAGTTCCCCAATAACCTGGGTACGTCTCCCTTCAGGATCAGAACCTGGTAATCCACTATTCTCGTGATTACAGAAAACTTGCTCTAATGGCGTAAAAAGAAAACGAAGAAGACGACGCAACAGAACCAAAGAAAACGTTGCCGTTTTATACTTGCTGTACCCTTAACGGGCCTTCCTCTTATTGGGCCTTGTCTTCTTTTGGGCCTGTTCTGTGTATATCGGCTCACTTAGTCACAAATCTCCACCTTGAGCCGCATATACACACTTACCCTATCTCGACAAACCCTAGCCGTTTCCTCCTTTCCCCCTTTTCCGATCCTGGCCTTGCTCCGACAAAACCGAAGCCACCTTATCAACTTATGGTCCGTTGATAAGCTCCGCTTCTTCTGATCCTAGCGGATCCCTGAAGAAATCACCCCTCGTTGCTTCAGATCTGAAGATCCCTGAAGCCGATGAACCTCTAAGCCTCTGATCTGAAAACCCTGAAGCCGCGAGCCTTTGTCGTCTCCTCCTCTGCCTTGTTTTCCGGAGACGACCCAACGATGGCTGATTCAGGCATCGATGAGCTTGAGTTTCCTCAAGCATCCTTTGAACTTCTCCACTGGTAAGCACTTGGTAAGCATGTCTGCTGGATTTATTGATGTGTGTATCTTGATTAGCTCCAAAATACCATCTGCTACTACATCTCTTATGAAGTTGTATTTTGTTGCCACATGCTTCATTCTGTCCTTGTACATGTAGTTCCTTGATAGAAATATAGCACTTTGAGAGTCGCAATGTACCTCTGTTGCTATTTGCTTGAAACCCATTTCTTCACATATCCCTTTTAACCATATTGCTTCTCTTGCAGATTCTGATAAAGACACATACTCAGCTTCAGTGGTGGAGAGTGCTACCACACTCTGAAGCGTTGATCTCCAGCTCACTGTATTCCCACCTACGGTGAATACATAGCTTGATATGGATCTGCTCCTGTCCCTGTCTGCACCATAGTCAGAGTCGCAGTAACCTCTGATCTTGAAGTCTGCTTCCTTGGTGAAGGTCAGGTTTACTTCCCCTGCTCCTTTAATATATCTCATTATCCACTTGACAGCTAACCAGTGTTCTTTGCTAGGATTGCTCATGTACCCGCACACAACTCCAACTCGCGTATGCAAGGTCCGGTCCGGAACCAACCATGGCGTACATGAGGCTTCCTACCGCACTTGAGTAAGGTATGTCTTCCATCTCTTTAGCATTGTCACTTGTAGTCATTAGGATCAACACCGTGTAGCTTGAATTGACTTCCAAAAGGTGTAGTTACGGCTTTGCGGTCTTCCATTTGAAATGTCCTTAGAACCTTTGATAAGTACTTGCTCTCGTGATAACACCGACTTCCCTTTGTATCTATCCCTAAGAATATCCATTCCCGGAATTCTTCTTGCTGCCCCTAAATCCTTCATTTCAAATTCCGAGCTCGGTTGATCCTTCGACTTCTGAATGACTGACCTTTCCTTTGAAGCAATTAACATGTCATCTACATACGGCGAGTAGGTAGACCATGTTTTCCAGATTATCACCCTTTAGATAAACACAGGGATCAAACTCACTCCTTTTATACTTTTGTTGAAGCATAAACTTGTCAAATCTGTGATTCCACTCTCTAGGTGACTGCTTTAGTCCGTAGAGAGATCTTTTAAGTAGACAAACCTTGTCTTCACTACCTTTCCTGACATAACCCTCTGGTTGCTCCATGTAAATCCTTTCTTTTAAAGTACCGTGGAGAAAAGTTGTCTTCACGTCCAGTTGTTCTAGTTCCATGTCTTGGTTTACTACCACGGACAAGAGAATTCCGATTGAGGCATGTTTGACTACTGGAGCAAAGACTTCATTGTAGTCAACACCCTCTACTTGAGCAAACCCTTTAGCTACCGGTCTTGCCTTATGTCTAGGTTTCTCTCGTCTCTTCTACTCCCGGCTTGAGTTTGAAAATCCATCTATTTCCAATTACCTTTTGATCTTTAGGCCTGTCAGCTAATACCCAAGTGTGATTTCTGTCCAAGGAGTCCATTTCCTCATCAGCTGCGAGTTCCACAAATCACCTGTCCTTGTCCCTTAGAGCTTCACTATAGTTCCTTGGTTCATCAAAGTTAATGCTCTCTGCACTTGCCAAAGCATATGCAGTATAATCTGCATCTTCAAACTTAGATGGAGGCTTGGCTGTCCTTCTAACTCTGTCTCTTACCAATAGGTAGTTGCTAAGGTCCTCTTCTTGCTGAGTTGGGTTTTCCTGAGTGTTAGTCTCTTGTACTTGCTCTGCATCTGAATCTTTCTCTGGTTCTGACTCTAGTTCTTCTTCACCTTGTTCTGGCTCCTCATAATCTGGATCTGCTCCACCTTGATTTGTGCTTCCACTATCAATTATTTCATCTCCAAGTATCTGTTCCAAATCAGGGCTGAAAGTAACTCTTTTTGTCCCTTTGTCTTCCTTGTTGCCCTGCCCTTCTGATGCAGTTTTGAGGTCTTTGAACAGTCTTCCTTCATGAAATATCACATCCCTGCTTATGACTATCTTTTGTTCTTCTATAAGCCATACTCTGTAGCCCTTAGTTCCCTGCCCATAACCAACAAATATGCCTTTGGATGCTCTTGGACTTATTTTGTCACCAATAGTGTGGACATAAGCCAAACATCCAAAGCATCTTAAGTGGGCATAGGATGGGTCACCTCCTGTCCATATGGCCTCTGGTACATCATAGTCAATGGATGTTGTTGGTGATCTGTTGATTATGTAAACTGCAGGTATATGCGGCCTCCGCCCAAAACTTTCCTTCCAATCCGGTTTCGGAGAGCATGCTCCCGACCTTGTCCATGATGGTCCTATTCATCCTCTCCGAAACCCCGTTCCGTTGTGGAGTGTAAGGCACTCGTCTTGTGTCTCTTGATTCCACATTCTGTACACGGTTTATCAAACCGTGTATTGCGAACTCCAAACCATTGTCCGTCCTTAGACACCTCGGCTTCTTCTTGGTTTGGTTTTCTACCAAAGTCTTCCATTCACAAAACTTCGAAAAGCTTCACCCTTTGTCTTTAAGAAATAAATCCATACTTTCTTGGAAAAGTCATCTATGAATGTTATGAAGTATTGTGCCCCGGATAGGCTTGGTGTAGTGTTAGGTGAACCCCACAAATCCGAGTGCACATACTTGTAGAATTTACGTGGTAGTGTGTTTAGCTTTGGGAAAACTTAGTTTATGAGATTTTCCCATGACACATGACTCACAAAACCCTAGGCCTTTGACTTCTTCTTTCTTGAGATATCCCTTCCTTGCTAGAGTCTCCATAGCATTGTTTACTCATATGAGCCAGCCTTGAATGCCATTTCTTTGTACACTCTGTGCCTTTGGAAGCAGTGTTTGCCTCCCCTTTACCATCAGCATTTCGACCGATGCTTGAAGATGATAGAGTCCTTGTTGATATTTGCCTTTGAGAACCTCGCTTGTCTCCTTTAAAGAACTTGACAATGAAATTTTCCCCTTCATATCTGCAGCCAGACTTTTCTAGTTGCCCATAAGAGATTAAGCTTCTTCCCATCTCTGGCATGTATCTAACATCACTAAGTGTCACCACTGTTCCATCTTCATTTTCAATTGTGACCTTTCCTACTCCTTTCACCATGCGGAATGTATTATTGCCCATGAGAACCTTGTCCCCATTACATTCTTTGAATTCGGACAGCACCTCTCTCCTTGGTGTCATGTGAAATGTACAACCTCGAATCCATGATCCAGCTATCGTCCGAAGCTACTAGACATGCTTGTGAGTGCTCGTGATGTCCTCTCGGGGTCGGGTCGGTAATGTATGCTTGTTAGTGCCACTGCATCCGGTAGATTCACGGCTACATTTGCCGAGTGATTGTTCTTTGTGGGGTGATTCACTTTCTTTCTATTAGGGCAGTCACGTTTCCAGTGACCATCTTCCCCACAAATCCAGCAAGCCTTGGATTTAGGATCCCTAGACTTGGACCTATTCCTGCTCTGGTGCCTTCCACCCTTAACTCTGTTTCTATCAAACCTTTTCTCTTGCCTACCCCTCTCCTCAACAAACAAGCCTTCTGCGGAAACTTTAGACTTGCCTAGGAGACCTTTCGTTGCAATTCTACTTCTTTTGCATAAGCTGATGAAGTTACATCACTCATGGTCAATATATCTTTTCCCATGCCATACTTTAGAGTATGCACTAGCTGCTCATATTGAGGAGGAAGTCCTGATAGCACCTGTATTGCTTGATCTTCATCTGAAATCTCAATCTTGAGACTTGCTAGATCGAGCAATTAGCCTTAGGAACTCATCAAGGTTCTCTTCAATTGACTTGCTTTCGACATCTTGAAGCTTGCAAACTTTTGCTTTAGGTATATTCTGTTGGGTAAAGACTTTGTCCGATAGTCTCTTTCAAGAGCTTTCCACATTCCCAAAGCGAGTTGTTTCATTCATAATCTTTCTTAGAATGACATCACCGAGACATGCTCCAAGCGAGGCTTCTTACCCTTAGATCTTTCTCTCGCTCTTTTCTTGTCCGTTTGAGGTATCAACGTGCCCGCCTCTCCCGACTCTATGGCCCCCGATGAAGATTGCTCTTCTTCCGTGGTGAGTACTCGATATCGGGCCTTGTATCTCTAGCCGACCAAGCATCTTATATTTCCACAATCCAAAGTCCCCTTTGCCATCAAACTTCTCCATCTCAAACTTTCCTTTAGTTGGCTCCATCTTGATTTGTTCTCCGAATCTTTCTTCCGTTACTGCGGATAACAAAGAAAGCAACCCACAGATTACAATGTCCTATGAAGTGCAACAATCTTTGACGAGTAAAAGTTTAGATTTTGATGCGATTTTGATTTTGTGATTGTATTGATCTAAGTCGGGAATACTTCCCGAGTTTTCTTTCTCCGTCCTTGTTTAGGGATCTTGTGCTTCTATGTTGCAGATTCACTTGGTCCGTGAGTCTTCCTTAACGGCTTTGATGTCTGCTGTTTCCAACGTAAGCTTTCTTTCCCTTTCCTTCTTGTGTTAAGTCTTTGAATCTTTGATCGATCTTGAACCTTGCTCTGATACCAATTGTTGTAAATCCGATTCAATCACGCTCTGTTTCTCTCCCTAGCTAACTCTCTGTGTTTCTCTCTCTAATCGCAGATCGCGAGTTTGTGATTGTAGAAAGAAGAAGATAGAAGATAGAGGTAGAAGTAAGGAGCACACAAGACACTTATGGAGTTCCCCAATAACCTGGGTACGTCTCCCTTCAGGATCAGAACCTGGTAATCCACTATTCTCGTGATTACAGAAAACTTGCTCTAATGGCGTAAAAAGAAAACGAAGAAGACGACGCAACAGAACCAAAGAAAACGTTGCCGTTTTATACTTGCTGTACCCTTAACGGGCCTTCCTCTTATTGGGCCTTGTCTTCTTTTGGGCCTGTTCTGTGTATATCGGCTCACTTAGTCACATCTTCTTTTATTCTTTTTTTTTTTTTTTTTTGGTCAAAACATTCTTCTTTTATTCAATTAATAAAAATCCGGTAGGCTACATTTCAACGGAAAAACAAATAAAACCTTAACACAAAGATGAATTATTATTTGATATAGTCTTTTTAGGCTATTCTTATTAACGATAACATAATTGCAACAAACAAAATAAACCAACTTCTCACTCTAAACAGAGAGATAATCAAAGCCGTCTTCGTCGCAATAGTAAAACCCGAGGTTATTAATCGCAGCCGAAAGAGAGTTACTCTGTGTCGCAGTCTCCGTCGCAAGATAAGGCATGTTGTGAAAGGAACGATCAAGACACGCCGCCACATTGTTCAACTCATCATTGTCTTCTTCTTTGCCTTCATCGCCATTGATACGCATTATCGATTCCCAAGCTCTGTGCTTTAGGTTCTGAAACATTAGTTCAGGCTCGTGATGCATTGCTCGCAGAACATCCGCCGAGGATTGTCCAGGCACGGCTCGTGTCACTGCAAAGCTTTGTGGTCCATCGCACTGCGAGACCCTAACAACGCTTGGCCCACCAAACAGATTGTGGAGTCCGCCTAGTGCTTCCTCGTACGCACCACCAAGGAACATACCCAAATAGTACTTTCCTCCGTTGTCTACCTCGTGCAGAGGCAAGCTGGTTTCACCGCCTATGAACTTATCGATCTTCCCATCGCTGTCGCAAGTCAAATCCGACAAGATCCCACGTGCCCCGGGCCTTTGGTCTAGCTTATGGATAGGAACTATAGGAAACAGCTGATCAATACCCCAGAGATCGGGAATCGAAGTGAAAACCGATAGGTTGATGTTGTAAGTACGAACCGGATCGGACGCTCCTATAGCTTTCAACACCCATTCACATAACCCATCAACAGAGACTAACTGTTCAATGCTCAAAGCACCTTCTTTGAAACCTTCAACACAGCTCTGCTTAAGCTTATCCATGTAAAGGAGGCAGCTTTCGCGGTCTCCACGCATCACTGCCGCGTATAGATCTTCGTATTTAGCTCGAGCTTCTTCCCCTTCGAGGAGGAACTGAATATCTTCAGGATTCGCTTGGTGAGCCATGATCGGTTTAACAGCGGGAACAGCTTCGAAGATCAGGACGGAATGATGAGAGACTATCGCTCTCCCGCTTTCGCTGCATATCACCGGATGTTTCACCGATCTCCGGTCACATACAAACCGGATCGAAGCTACAACGGCTTCAGCGTACTCCTCGAGAGTATAAGCAACAGATAGATCAGATTCTCCGGATTTAGAACCGTCGTAGTCAATCCCCAAGCCACCACCGATATCGATAACTTTCATATGTGCGCCGAGACGTACAAGCTCGCAGTAAAGCTGAGCAGCTTCAGCTACACCATCCGATAGCAACGAAGTCGAAGGAATCTGCGAGCCAATGTGAAAATGCAAGAGCTGCAAACAATCAAGCATACCAATTTCTCCAAGCTTCGTCACGACACGAACGATCTGAGCCGTGGTTAACCCAAACTTTCCCTTTTCGCCTGAAGTCGAACCGAAATGACCAGAGTGTTTAGTCCTAAGCTTAGCTCTTAACCCAATCACAGGCCTCACATTCATCTTCTGGCTAAGATCAATAACCAAATCAAGCTCTTCTTCTTGCTCAAGCACAATCAAAGTATTCAAAGCAAGTTTCCTCCCAAGCAAAGCCAAGGTTACATACTCAGCGTCTTTGAAGCCATTACACACAAGAAACGCATCGGTGTTGTTGCCGCCTTTACACAAGCAGCTCATAGCGAGAAGGATCTCAGGCTTAGAACCAGCTTCTAAACCAAACCTATAAGCAGATCCAAACTTAACGATATCTTCGACTACGAATCGGTCTTGATTGCATTTCACAGGATACACACCTTGGTAACGAGAATCGTAACCACGTCTCTCTATCGCGAAATCGAAAGCTGATTGCAAGCAATCGAGCCTGTTCTTCAACACATCGGGAAATCTAACGATGAGCGGGAGATTCAAGCCAAGACCACCGGAGATTTTTGGATCCGTCGCTTTTCTAACGATTTTGAGGAGATCTATGTCTTCGTGTGGCAAAGTATCGGACCCGTGAGGACGAACGGAGATGTTACCTGAAGAGTTTGCGAAGAAATACGGAGCTCCCCATCCGTCGATACGGTATAGAGAGGAAGAGAGCGACGGAGACCAACGGCAAGGAGACGCGTCGATAACGGCGGTGGCGGAAGACGGCGGAGGAATGAAAACGTCGCCGGAGATGGGAGACGAGAAGGGAGTAGTGTCTACGAAAGCTAAGGCAGGCATGTTTGTGTTTGAATTTGTTGTGTGAAGGAAAGGGGTTTGAAAAAACCGCCGAGGCCGGAGCCTCGGCTAACCCCTCAAAAGAAGAAGGAAGATGAATCTATCTCCGCCGTGAAACCCACCTCTCGCTGCTTTACCAGATCGGAGAATATCCACGGTGATAATATTTTAGAAGAAGCTTTTGATTAAAGAGAAAGGAGAGTTTCTAAATTTGAAAACAACAACAACGAATTTTATTATCTTACCATAAGAATTTTGAGGGGAGATTTTTTAAAAAATGGGAAGAGGAATGTGAGGATTCTCGGGAAAATGCAAGAAAAGAGAGACGGGAAAATAGGAGGAAGATAACGGATTTGGAGAAGAAGAAGAAAGGCGTGTGTTTGTTTTTAATGGAAGAGAGATTGCATTGGTTTTTATAGGAAAGGAAACATGCAAAGGGAAGAACGAAGAGGAGAAGGTTAAATCTGAGGAAAGCTTGATTTGAGCCATGGGGCCCATTTATAATATTTTAATTTACTCTTTTCAAACTTCTTTTTTTTACTTTTCAACCCCTAATATATTTATCATATATTTTGTTTCTTTCCCGGAGATCTATATTATTATTTTTGAAGTAGTAATTTGAAAATGTCCAAAATATCACTCAAAATTACACATTGTGTCATTATGCATAAAAGGAAATATTTTTGAACATTTAATTACGAAAAACCAAATAAGGAAATATTACAATCCTCTCCAAAAATAAATAAAAAATATTAAAGAAATTATATAAAAAATATTTGAAAAACAAAATAAAAATATGTAATTCACATAAATACATTATTACATAGTTTTTTTTATAAAAACTACCATTAAAATTTTATTTAAATCAAAACATGTTTAATTAATATTATTAAGAATTTAAAAACGAGTTGAAATAATTTTTTGTTAAAAATATCAAACAATAAAAAACAATTATTTATTAACGGGTTCGATTTCTGGAAAAATTCTAGATAAATGACAAGAAGTTTGAAAATAATGATTAAACTTTATCATAAACAAATTTTGGGTAATTCGGGTTCAAATCTAGAAATTTGTTTTGGCTCCGGGTTTTCAGGTAGTAAATTTCTCAATTCATTCGGGTTATTTATTTTTGGAACGGTTTCGGTTCTTTAATTTCGGTTTGGTTCCAATTATGTATTTCAAATATAATTATAATAATTATTATTTTAAATAATTTTTGGGTAGTTAGAGTAGTTTAGTTTAGTTCTAAAAAATTGAGTTCGGTTCGGATTCGATTTTAGGTATTATGGTAGTAAATTTCCCTATACATTGAAATTATTTGTTTTTAGGATCGATATTGATTTGGGGATTTCGGTTTGGTTTGGGTTCGATATTTCGGATCCAGAAGTTTTGCCCATCCCTAATTTTTATAGTTTATAATAGTTTGGAATAAACCAACTTACAAATTATATTAAGATTTTGCTTAGAGATGTCAAACGGGCAAGTCACCCGCGGGCTTGGCCCAATAAAGATCGTAGTGGGGCGGGCTTGGGCATCAGTTTTTATGTCCGTTAAAAAGCGGGCCTCGCGGATTTGTCCGTTGCAGTTCGCGGGCTAAATGGGTTAACCCGTAGCGGACTAAGCGCGGACTTGCGGGCTATCCGCAACACAAATTTCCAAGACTTATAAAATTTTTTAATTCAACTACAAGTTTTTTTTATTAATAGATTTATAACTTTACATGGAGGAAATACTTAACTTTTATCCAAAATATCACCAAAGTTTACTTTTATTGTATTATTTTTGATTGGTCTTTCTTTAATCTTTAGTGTATTCTATAATATTTTTTTTAATGTAAGGGTAATAATTTTGTTTATGGTTAAAACATAAAAAAACCTTATAATAGTTGAAATCCAAATTAATTCACGTGAACAAAATAGTTTTATGATGTAAGTGTTTGAAAATATGTAATTGTATAATGAATGTTTATTTTAGGTGAATGTTTTTTGAATTTAGTTTTGTGACCCGCGAGTCGTCCCGTTAAACCGCCAACTTAAGCGGGGCGGACTTGGACACATGTTTGATGACCGCGGTCCTAGCGGGCCGGCCCGTTGCGGTCACAAAAAAAAATTCAATCCGCGGCGGGGCGGGCTAGATTGACGCGGGCCGACCCGTTTGGCTCTTTATATATTTATTTGCATAAACAATAAAAAAAACAAAATACTCTTTAGAAATTATGAATATTTTTATTTATTTTACAAAAACAGAAAAAAATATTACAAACTTATAAATTAACTGTATATATATAAAACTATTTGTAAAAAACATAAACTCGTGGTATACCACGGGTTATATCCTAGTGTTTAATTAAACTATAATTAAAAAAATAGCGGCTTCACATCAGGAGTTAAAATACCACAATAATAATTCATCGATGAAAATATCTTATATTATTGAGAAAATTAATGAGAAAATTAATGAAAAAATCATACGTATCATCACCAGATTAATTCTGGTCTCATATCATTAAAATTTTCGAAAAGCCTTAAATTGAAATTCGAAACTCAATGAAAAAGTTCATTTAATATCATATTCTATATTGTATATATTAATTAAAAAACATTACTTGAGTTAAATTAGGAAATGTAACACGTGTCATCACTAGAATGATTTAAAAAAAATAACAACAATTAGTCTACATATCAAAAACCTATTTAATTACATTACATTATAAAGTTTTTTTTAAAAATTATGAGTGTTTACGAGAATTTATAATTCATATTGTTAGTTAACTTTTGGAATAGATGAAGTATAACAAGGTTGATAAAAAGAAAGAAATTTGACTTTTTCGGATTTTTGAGAAATTTTTTATTGGGATGTAAGATATACGTTTGAAAACTTCGCAATGTCAAACTCCATATTCAACATTTTCCTTTTATTCTTTCATGTCCTGTTGAACTATATTACTTGAGAACTTTGCTTTACAAAGTTCGTGGATCGAAAAATTTGCACGACGTAATGACCGTTGACGGTGTTATTCATCGTACTTTTGAGGCAGCCGTCATGTTGTGTATTATATTTTCTTGAAACACACGAAGACCTCTTCTGATGTTATCTTTCTTCGATCTTAACTGTTCCATGTGTCTTATCACAATATGTTTTTTTTACTCTTAAAATAATATGTTTTCTCTTAAATTTTATAATATTAATGAAATTAATTGTGCACTTCTATTTAACAAACCGCTACACAAAATAGCATTTTCCAACATTCAAAAAAGAGAAATTCATAAAACTACACCCTTTCAACCCTCGCTTCACAAAACTACACATAATTCAATATTTTCACAAATTTACACTCTTTCAAAATTTTAAAAGCTTGATTTACCTTTTTAAAAATTACCAAAATTAAAAAAAAATTATTTGGGTTCGCTAATTAGTATTTAGGGTATAATATTAAGGGGGTAAAATTGTGTGGATAGGGTTTATTTGGATTTTATTTTGAGTGTTTAGATGTAGTTTTGTGAAATAATTTTGAAATTGTGTAATTTTATGAAATGTAATTCAAATAGTGTAGTTTTGTGATTCTCCCTTCAAAAAATTACTTAACTCACGCGCTTGGCGCGGATCAGAATCTAGTTTACTATTATTAAGAGAAGTAAATACATGAGTTGTTATCTCACCATTTGGACCTAAAATCATATCATCAATTTCATACAAATCGATCAACATAGGTTCGTTTTAATCTTGTAATTATCTCACTAGAGAATCTAAGCAAACGTGTGATTTTAAAAGTAAATATAAATGTAAGCAACCGAAGTTATGGAACTTCCGTTGAGATGGATGGACCGTTTGTTCATCTACTATCTCTAAGTGACACTTGGCAAATTATTGGGACCATTTTTTCAATAATTATTTATTTATTTATCTTAATCATTCTTTTCAAAATTAAGCCTAATTCAAATTTTTATATGAAAAAATTAGAAAATCAGGTACATTTTTGAGAAAATTTGGAAAAATGACTCATATATGTTTTGTATTTTGAAAAGTAGATATTTTATTTATTTTTTTGAAAACTAACTCTTTTTAGATGACATTTGACTTTTGTGCCCACATTTAAATTAATAATTAATTATTATTGAATAAAATTTAAATCAGAAAATATAATTAAATTTTATATCTTTAAAATCTAAACTCAAAATGATATATTTAATAATAATATCTTTATTTTTTATATATGATAAATCCGTAATATTTATTTTATATTTAAAATTTGATTATAAATAAATCTATTAATATTTTAAGTTTTCATACCAATGTTCGATATCTTATATATAATGATTAATACGTCGGGTTACGAAGATGATATAATACGTCGATGCGTCGTTGGTTTCGTTAAACAATACGTCACAGGAGATGAAAGCGATAAGTCGGTTAAATACAAAGAAGTGAGATAAGATGAAGAAAAAACAGAAAACAATCGATGAAGAAGGAAAATTAATTGAAATCATGGTTCAAATTAAAACCTAGAAATCTCAATTCACATTAAATCTCTCAAAAGTTATCGTCTTTTTCATTTAATGATATGATGATGATTCATACTTAACCGTTATTAATTTGATTGATTTAAATGTATATTTTGAATTGATCCGATGTTTTTAGGATTTTTTATATTCATGAAATATAATATCTATATTTTAAAATAAATAATTATAAAATATTTATAATTTAAAAACGAAATTTAAATATTTAATAAATATTTTTATTTTTTTCAAAGATATAGTTATTAACTAAAAATTGGACAAAAAAGTAAAATTACATATTAAAATAGTTAGTTTCCAAAAAATAAAAAAAAGAAGGTATATTTTTCAAATTTGTAAACTCAAAAGAGTTACTTTTCAAAATTCCCCTACATTTTTTTATATTAATTTGCAATAAGTTGATTTGTGTTTCAAAATTAGTAATTATGTAAATTTCTTTCCGTCTGTTTTTTAGATATACCCTCCGCGCGTTCACACATGTTCATAAATGTTCATAAGTTTTTTGTTTCAAATTTTTTCATGAATTACTTAATCACACTATGAATGTTCACAATGTTGTTATGCATATTAATTTATGTTCATGAATATTCACAAATGTTCAGATTGACAGTGTCACGATTATTTTAGAAGGATAAACATGAATGTTCATGCATATACATGAAATTTCACAAAAACCTGACTAGAAAGTTCAGAGTTATTTTTGACTTTTTAACATAAAAAATCATTTAAATACAAATACAAAAAATGTACCTAATTTACTAAATAACTCTTTTTATGTTTAATATTAAAGGGATAAAGTTTTGTGGGTAAAAAATATTTTAATTTATTTTTAAATAATTATGTGTAGTTTTATAAAGTGATTTTCAAATGGTATTAGATGTGTGAAATTCAATTCAAAAAGTTTTTAGTTTTGTAATCTCTAATATTTAATTACAATTTTCATTTATAAGGAAAAAACATAGCAATATATTTAAAAGGGCAATTTCCGAAAATACCATGAAAAAAAGTTTTTTGGACAAAAATACCATCATAAGTTTTTTTTCCTTAAATACCATAAAAAAGTTTTTTGGACAAAAATACCATAAACTTTAAATTAAGTTAAAACTTTCAAAATTAACATGAAACCCTCAAAACTAAACCATATCCCCTTCAATACTATACCCTAAACAGTATATAGCGAACCTAAATGAAAAAAAATAAGTTTTAAAGTGTTAAAATTAAATTTTTGTGTTTATGGTATTTTTGTCCAAAAAAACATTTTAAGGGTATGTGAAAAAAAAAACTAGTAATGTTATTTTTGTCCAAAAAACATTTTTTCATGTTATTTCAAGGAATTTCTCTATTTAAAATTAGTTGCCGCAAACAAAACATTTATTTTAAATTAAGCAAATAAATAATAAGCAATAAGAGTAAGATTCAGTTTTGGCAACGAGCCGCCGCGTAATAGTCTTACGTGGATGGAGCAGTTGCGTAACGATGTTTCCTCTCTGCTTCTTCTTCGATTTAAATAAACTAGGTAAAATATCCGCGCAAGGCGGGACATGATATTCATAAATAATATTAAATTATATTATGGAAAACCATGAATTAATCAATTTAGGGTTGAACATTTAACCCGAGATCCGAAACCCGAAACTCAATCGACCTGAAAAATTCAGTTTGGTTCGGTTTCGGTCCTCATATTATCCTATCTGGTTTTAATATTTTCTAACTCGGGTTTCCGTTTTAACTCGAACCGACCTGAGACCCAAATTATACTCGAATAGATCCGAAGATATACATATGTATATAGTTTTGATAAGATAATTTGGATTTTAGTACGCTATTTCAATTTTTTGTGGGTTATATGAATAAAATGAACCAAAACCCGAACCAGACCCGAATTACCCGAAATAAGACCGAAACTTTTTACCAATAATATGTACAACCTGAAAATTCGAACCAAAAAAACAAAAAACCCGAACCGAATAAAATTTGGTTCCATGTAAACTCTACCTGAACCCGAACATATTCGAACCGAACAGAATTGTATTTGTAAATAACCCGAACGGATTATATATCCTTTAACCCGAAAATCCCGAACTCGAATGAGCATGACCTGAAAACCAAATGCCCAGGCTCCAATCCACTAATCAAAGTTCCCGATACCCGTTGGCAATTTATGAGGCATACATCTATGAAAGACTAATATCGAAAGCAGAAATAACTAATCAAATTTTGCAAGCTTATTCAAAGAAAAAGACCCGCATTATGCATACTCCGGTAAATTAAGACGCAATCCATTTACCGAAATTCGCAGGCTCATTAGATGAAGACCCGTTTTAATGATTTTGTATGTGATAAAGTCTTATATATATTAGAAGATTTCTTATTTAGTTTCTTATTGTTTTCATTGTGGGAAAAATTTAATTCCTAAAAATTTTATATGTGGACCTGAATTCGTTGGACCTGAAATATAATTTATAGAATTCGCCAAACAAAAATTTAAGGATTAAAACACAAAAAATAAAAAATATACTAAAAACTTTCATGTCGCGATACGTAGACGTTTTGTCTTCTGTTTTAATAGTATAAATGTTGTACACCGATCCTTCATCTAAGGAAAAATCAATGATATCTTTAGTTTCAACGGTTTCAGATTATGCCACGTCTGCGTTTTTAATTGACTGTTTTTGCTACCAATTATATTAAATGCGAATATACTTTACGGTCCATACTCCATACCCTTTTATTTGGAACCATGTAAATAATTGTCACCGGTCGATATTAATATTCGTCCAAAATATTATCTTTGCTTTGAGTGATTATGTTTTTTTTTTATTAATTTCAGAACATAGAAACATTATAAATATCGTTGATTTTAAATCTTTACGACGAACAAAAAAAAAAATGAGGAAAGGTGAATATTGGGCCATGGTGCCCCTTTATAATAACGTTCCTTTTTTCTAAATTTTCTTTAAGTAAATACCATCTTTGTTTTCTCACCATTTGAACTGAAAATCATACTACATGCACATTTGTTTTTGTTATTTTATGTTGTTTCTGCTCTATTGAGTTTTTTTAGAACTTTTGTGAGATATCATTGATGAGGATTGTTCTAACAGTCTAACTAACTTAATTTCTTAACAAAAAAAAGCAGTCTAACTAAGTTTTTGTTAGAAAAATCGTGAATGTAAATAAATAAATAAATAAATGTGTTTTTTTTGAAAAGTTAAAATGAATATTTCAAAAATAATAATATAGATATTTTTTGTCAAAAAAAAAAAGAAAAAGTAATACTTAATTTATAAGAATAAGATTGTCTTTTGGCTACAGAGACTCGGCAAGGAGCCGCGGCGTAGTTGCGTTTAGCTGTTTCCTCACTGCTTCTTCAGTTCTTTTAGGTTTTTTTTTTCTTTTTACATCTTAAATTCTTAACGTTTGTGACTAAAAACTAATAATTAAGTGTAAAAAAAAGATGACAATAATAATTTAATGTTGTTGTAATAAATAAATAAAAAAAATTAATGTTGCAACTGTGTCGTGCCAAGAGTAATTGTGGCTTGGGGCGAATTAAAAAAATGTGGCTCTTGTTATTAAAAATGTGGCCTAGTTCGAGTAATAAAAGGTTAATTTACTTAAAACATAATTTTTTGTCAAAAATGTATAAATTGATCGATAGATAATTAGATATACATAACAAAATTTCTATTTTATTTGTAGTTATTCTTTTTTTGAAGTATGGCCGATTGAAAAAAGATTCTTTTTCTATTATTTATTCAACTAATATGTATTATTAATGTAGGATTATAGACTTTATAATGTTATAGTTTTGTAATTTTTTGAAAACTGTTGGTTTAAAGTAACAAAATTTTGGTGGCCTAGGGCAAATGCCCTTATCATTACCTTGTAGGCACCCTACTCGTTGTACCGCTCTCCATCTAGTGATTTTTCAGTTCCAACGGTTCATATTATGCCACGTATGTGTTTTTTTAGTTGAATGGTTGATACCTATTTAATTTTCTTGGGTTTTGGTAGCATTTTTAATATGCGAATATTTTACGGGTCCATACTTTTAATTCGGGACCATTTAAATAATATTACAACAGTCGATATCAATTTTGGTAAAAAATATTACCATCTTGTATTTGATAGAAACATGTTTTAAACATTCACATATCACTAACCACTAATCGGACGATCCAGGTAGCAGAACAAGAAACTAATCATTTAGTATGATTTAACAGTTATTTCAAAAACTTTATTTGGTTGTTACATCAGCCTTTATGACCATGTTTAAAGAAATTTGGTATTTATTTTATTATAACAAAATTATATATAGTATATATTTCAATGCAAAGTTCAATAATTGACGGCAGCGAAATAAACAAAAGTTTTGTATTAAACATGTAAGTTTTTGATGAACTTATGAATATTCTAAAATCATTTCTCAACGCTATAATATCATTTGGAAAAAAGCGAATATAAACAAATGTTTTGAATACCGAGTGAAGTTAATGACTTCTCCAAAAAAAATTTTTTATAATCCTGGTGTTTTGGCCCTTACCGAGATGAATCCAAATTAATCACTCAGGATCAGATGTCGCAACGGTCTACACATCCCGTCGGCACATAGGACATGTATTCCAAAAATAGCTCAAAACCGTTGTTTCAGAGACGCTGAAGCCAAATTTGAATACGTGGTCGGGATCCAAACCTAGATGACACATTCGTGAGTCCTTTACTACCAGACCTAGAAATCCCAATTTATTTCTGCTAATTTAGGGACCTAGTTGTGTGTGTTCTCCGATTTTATTTTAAATTTTATAAATAATTTGTAGCATTTCAAGAATGGGATAGTGTCCAACGGCAAAGAAGTAATGTGACATTAATATATTGAAGTGAGCGTCTTCAATTTTTTCTGTTTTTTATAGTATTGAAGTCTTTACCATCCGATTCTTTATAATTGTGTTTTTGTTAAATGCTCTCCAACGCTCTCTTCCACTCTTCCTCCATTTAAGTAAAACTAGATTTTTTGAAGAGCTAATTACAAATTTATAAGTATATGTATTAATATATTATATAGAAATATTTTTAATTTTCGGTATATAATTATTTAAAATAAATGTGAAATTGTTTTTAACTCGTTTTCACTCGTTTAATCAATTTTAACCCGTTTTCAATAGATTAATCTCTCATCGGTACAATGTCAATTGAAATTTAAAATATTGTGGGTTAAAGTCAATTATGATTATAGAACAAATCACTGATTTTAATAAACTCATTTAACTCTTCAAAACACAAATGACTTATTTATATTTAGTGTTTCAACTAACATGTAGTTTCTATTATCAATATGGGATTTTTTCAAAAAAAATTATTTTATCAATTTTATGATTTTTTAGTTCATATTTTCTGCGCTTTTAAAATTTCATTCAAATTTTCAAAATGTCTCCTCAATTAATATATATAGGATAAGTATACTATAAATAATTTAAAGATATCTCATCAAAATTTTTTAGCACCCAAATATTTACAACAATTTGGAAAAATGCACTATTTTTAACTAGCAACATACACAAAAAAAAAAAAAAGTTTTCATGAGCATCTTCTTTTTTTTTGTCAACTAAATCTGTAAATTTGGTCACATTAAAAATTGGAATTGGATTCATATTATAAAGAAACGATAACGCGATGACGGCAATAAACGGGCGTTTACAAAACGCGGACGGGACACGTGCATCCATACACATGATGCACTCACTTAAATAGCTTTTATCTCATATCTCGTTATCATACCATTCTATTCAGTGGCGGATGCACAAATCTGATCTTTTTTTTTTGTCATCTGGTGGATCCTTCCATTAATTTTAAAAAGAGTTACAAAAATTTTAAGCCCAAACAACAAGCCCAATTAACTGAAACAATAAAATAGCCCACACGACAAAACCCTAATATTAAGAGATACGAAGATGAAGCCGCCGCCAAGATATTCCGATCAGATTCCGGTAACATCATCGGATTATCAAGGCACACACGCAACTGTCTTCACCACTGGAGATTGAATCAAAAGCGATAGAGATCTTGAAAGTAATTTGGCAAAGATCTCGCTATCGAAAAAAATAACATAACAAAGAGGAAACCGATCCTCGAGAAAAGCCAACCATCGACGCTGCGTCAATCGATGCCGGAGAAAACAGCCAACCATCGTCACTGTCTTAGCCAAACGATGTCAGAAACGATAGCCAACCAACGGTGCTGTTAAAGCCACCATTGTCGGAAACAAAGAGGCCAAAGGAACTTGTAAAAGCCTCCTATGCCTAGACCAAATCCAACCATCGGATCTATAGTAGCAACCGATGTCGGAGTCGATATGGTTAGCCTTCAACGGAGCCACCGGAACTGAGAAACCATCCTCCCTCTCTGAAAGATTTTAAGGAGAGAAGAGAGAGAGGAGGCTATCAGTTGAAACATCTATCTAGGATGCACAAATCTGATCTACATCGGTCATAATAATTATTAATTACAAAATTGCATAATTTTATTAAAAGTAAAATTTTAAAAGTATTTTACGTGATAAATTTTTGATTTTTTAGTTTTCATAAAGTAAAAGATTGTTAAAAATGTTTTAAACTCACACTAAAAAATTAAAGGATAGTAACGCAAACAAAAATTCTAAAAACATAAAGTTTTTTTGAAAATTTGAAAAATTAGAAGAAAATGATGCATAATGCTTAGTGGTTTTGTTAGAAATTATTAAGTTTCATTAATTAATTTTATAGGGTTTATTTTAAAATTTGTTAATGTTTAATATGTGAGGGAATTACAAATTTACATCTTTAGAATTGAGTTTCACAAAACTATACTTTTTAAAGTTCTTTTTATAAATACACCTAAACACTAATTAATGTTAAATCTAAATAAATTTAAATACAAAAACCTAACCCTTTTAACACTAAATATTGAACCCAAATGATTTTTAATTTTTTTTTGCATAAATTAATATAACGATTTTAAATTTTAGAAGATGTAAAATAATAATAAATAATTAAGTGTAGATTTGTGAAATAGAGTTTGAAAAATTGTAGTTTTGTGAATTCCTCTTATATGATTATAGTTAGATTTAAAATAGGGAGAATCACAAAACTACACCGTTTGAATTACATTTCACAAAACTACACCATTTCCAAAATACTTCACAAAACTACACCTAAACACTAAAAATTAAATTCAAATAAACCATACACACACAATCCTACCCCCTTAATATTATACCCCCTTAATATTATACCATAAACACTAATTAGCGAATCTAAATGAAAATATTTCAATTTTGGTAATTTTTTAAATGATAAATCAAGCTTCTAAAATTTTGAAAGGGTGTAAATATGTGAAAATATTGAATTAGGAATAGTTTTGTGAAGGAAGGGTTGAAAGGGTGTAGTTTTGTGAATTCCTCTTTAAAATACACAAGGGTCAATATTCATTTTGGACATGGGTAAATTTAAAAAATTTCTTATTCACTGAACTATATAATATTTTTTCACATTGTCCACTAACTATACCTCCGCCGCTGATTCTATTCCCTTTTTTATTCGAGAAAACCCTTGAAATTAATGATATTTGTAATGTGATTCAGATGATATATAATCTTTAATTAGATCAGAAATTTCCTAATTATACTACTATAATCATAGCTCTTATAATTGGGTGACGTGTGTTGCTACTCTCTCGAAAATCTTAAGTCTATATAACGTGCCGTGTCAAACTCGGTTCAATTTAAAAAACTAATACTATTCTTGCCCTTTACAATTTTTCTTATAATATGTTCATAATTTTTTTAGAATGTTTTAGCCTCTAAGGTATCACCGACTTATTTACTAACATGTTATACGCTAAACAATATTTTGATGTGAATGTTGTTGCTAACGTAAACCGTGGTTGTTAATTTTGAAAACTTTAAACTTTGATTTTATGTTCGTGTAATCGTGTTTGTCCTTCAAAATAAATAATTTTTTTTTTTATTGCAAATCCTTCAAAATAAATTATTAAAAGGAATAATATTGTAAAATGAAAACAGAAACGAAACGTTTAATGCTTACTAACAATGAATAACTAAATTACGTTTAAGATATTTAATTATATTTTTAATTTGGCGATGATTGGTGCACCAATCCATAATTCCAAAAACTATATACTATACAACATAACTATTGTATATGGACAAAAAGGTAAAACTATTGTATTTTCTATAGAAAGAATCACATGGTCTAGGTCCTCTAGGATCAAATGTGAACAACAAATATGGAGCCATAAAAAAGTTAACATAGGATCTAAAGAATGGTGTTGGTGTGGCTTCAAATATGAGTTTACACTAAAAAATATTTTAAAATTTTAATTAATTAAAAAACTCAACAACAAGGTTGGAACACAAATACCATAGGACAGCAATACACAAATCACATCGCAGATAAAATTTACAAGACTCAAAGATGGTATCAAAAGCAAAACTTCTTTACAAATATAAATGTATTTAGAGTTTCTCAGAACAATACAAGAATACAGAAATATAACAATCAAGCTCTTCAGAGCACTTTATTACAGAACCAAACAATAAAACATCCCTACATTGAGTAATATTTGTTGGGTGTCTCAATGTAAAATACTAACCACAATAAATAAAAAAAACAAAGCGCACACACACAGAGAGAGAGAGGTAAAGGAAGTACCTTTTGAGCAGAGAACTTGTGGTTCCCCTTTCTCATTCAGCTCGAGACTGACCAGCTCTTGAAGATAGGATGATTCCTACAATAAGCCCGTAAAGAGCAAGCGCTTCCGCAAAGATAAGAATAAGAATCATCCCAACAAAGAGCTTAGGCTGCTGCGCATTTGCCCTGAAGAAAAGGATCATCACACATAGTTAAATGCATTGATTTCGCTAAGTTGTTTGAATTTGGTAGAGGAGACAAACCTGACACCGGCATCGCCTACAATGCCAATAGCCATACCAGCAGAGAGACCAGCAAGACCACAAGCAAGACCAGAGGAGAGATGAGCGTAACCGTCAAAGAGGTAATAAGATTTAGCCTTGGGGTTAATCCCAGTACTGATGATAACAGCGATAATCAAACCGTAAATACCCAAAACACCAGCCATGACAACGGGCACAATCGATTTCATCACAAGCTCAGGTCTCATAACTCCCATGGAAGCCACACCAACACCACTCTTTGCTGTTCCATAAGCTGCTCCCATGCCTATTCATATTCAACATATTCAACAATCCACACAGTAATTTGAATAAACTATGATAACAATGGTGATTTGATTATATGTTTGAATGTAAAAAATGCAAATTATATCCAAACTATTTCACAAGTTGATTTGTTTTCTGGTGGTGTAGATAGAATTGATCCTAAGAGATTCGTTGTTTAATCGATGAGGAAAGCAAGCGAATCGTACAAATTCCCAAGACGATTCATACAGATCAAATTGATAAAACAGAGAGAGAGAGAGGGGAAATGAGAATGATTACAGGAGAAGACGAGCGCGGCGGCGGCGCCGAGGAAGCCGAAGAAAGGAGCTGTTTCATCGCCGCTGAACGTAGACATCTTCTTCTTCTTCTTCAAGTTTTCGATCTCAGAAAATCGATTATTCAAATCTGGCAAGCGAGAAGATGGAGAGAGATTTGGTTATCTTTGTGAAATTTGTTTTTTATTTTATTTGTTATTTTCTCAGATGAGTGGAAGAGAACAACGTAGCTTTGTTCTATAACAATAACAGAAGACGACCACGTCGTTTTTGGGCTTCATAATGGGCCAGCCCATATTTAGCGAATATTTAAACCGCTTTGGTTAAGACCGATTTCAACAAAACCGAATCGGTTTATTTCTTATACGGTTCATTGTGTGAGCTTAACAACAACACAAACAGAACAAAGACATTACAATTCAGGCAAAAGACAAGGGCCTTGCTTAACGCTTGTTTCTGTCATATACACTTCTATGTGCAGTGTGCACCATATATTATCCAATAACTGGGATTTACTAAGCATTTTAGAGGCTTTTAGCTTCTAAATGTGGACTCACCGCCCGGCGGTACTAGTGTGACCAGAGTAATATGCACACTTACTCCTGCTGGTTTCCTTAACTTGCTTCAGACCATTACTTCACATAGATGATGTCTTCTTCTTCATGGTCATCCTCGAGCTCTTCTCCGTTAACACCATCACCACTTCCTTTCTCAGTTTTTAGTTTGTCTAGTATCGCAATCACCTGAAAAACAAATCTCCATCTCAGTTTCTGAATCATCAAAAGATCAAATAAGCCAATGACAACCATGTATAATACAATACTACTATATGCCCCCCCCCCCCCCCACAAACGATAGCAGGCTTTTCGATTATTACATGCATCATTGCAATTTATGCATTAGAAAGCCTTACCCTGCTTCCTCTTTCAATGGATTCATCCTCAATAAACCTAACCTCAGGTGTTAATCTCAGCTTCATTCTCTTCCCAAGCTCACTCCTAACATACTTAGCCTTTGATTTCAGCCCTGCAATCGCCACATCTTTGCCTCTATCGTCACCAAACACCGATACATATACCTTAACCACCTAATACAACAATCCCCCAAAATCAAAAACCCAATTTTTCAGCTTGTAACAACAGTTTCTTATATCTAATAAAGTTAGCAAATTGCAATAGCAAAAGACCTTAAATTTTATACTATTATCTGCATAAAAGAGAGAAAGGGTCACAATGTTTTTTACCTGCAAATCATTAGAGACTTCAACGTCGCTGATGGTGGTGAGAGAAGATAGATACCGATCTGCTCCAAGTGCGGCTTCAGGCAACACGGCGTGCTGTAAAACAGTGTCTGTGAGAAGCATGTCGGAGAGCTCTCTCATTATCTGTTTAGATACCATCTTCACTCTCCTCGGATTCGCCATACACTTTACGCTCCTCCGCAAATAGAGACTCGTGCGGAGATTAGCCGGAGCCACTGGTTGTTGGAAGTGTAAAGCTTCCAACTTTGAATTAACGGTGGAGATTGGAGGATGGAGGAGAAAGAAGAAGTGAGATTGATGTGCGTGGAGCAGATTAATCATCGCCACAGTTTTGAGTTTTTGCTGGATTTCGAAATCGAAGAAGAAGAAGAAGAAGAAGTTAACAAAAACAAGAGCAATATCCAGTGAAGGGTATATTCGTAACTTACAATCAATGAAGACTTGGTTGCTAAATCCTCTTTAACCGATACGGTTTAAAATCAACCGAAGTTAACCAAACACAATTTCGCTTCTCTGAAATTTCGCTACGAAACAAAGAAATTATAAAAGAGACACAAAAGAGCAAGAAGCTTGCAAAAGATTCAGACAAAGAACAAACCTTTGTCTATCTCTAGACTCAAAATAATAATAGTAAAACATGTAGAAAATAAGGTCAAAATGGATCACAAAGGCAGCAAGATTTTTCGTCATCATATATAAATAACTCCATTAGTACCCCAAAATTGTTTGAATCTATCGAACCCATCCTCCTTCAATGTTGTTTATGCCTCCAACGAGACCATCATCGATAAAGTCTCCTCCTCCTCGCTTAACCTTATCCTCCGTGGGCTTCACCGGATAGTTTCCAGTGAAGCACGCGTAGCAAAAGCTTTTAGAGTCTTCTCCTAAATGCTTCTTCAGCGTCTCCATCGACAAAAACGCAAGAGAGTCGCATCCTATGTAATCCTTTACTTCATCGACATTCATCCTATTCGATATCAACTCCTCTGAGCTTGGAGTGTCCACGCCGTAATAACAAGATGCCACGATAGGAGGACTCGCGATCCTCATGTGAACCTCTTTAGCACCGGCTTCTCTCAACAAACGTACGATCTTTGAAGATGTTGTTCCTCTAACGATCGAATCGTCCACAACAACAACTCTTTTTCCTTCTAAAACTCCTCTGACGGGCGATAGCTTCAGCTTCACACCAAAGTCTCTGATCTTCTGAGACGGTTCGATGAAAGTCCTTCCAACGTAATGAGACCTAATCAAGCCTTGCTGGAAGGCTACACCGGCTTTAGCAGCGTAACCAAGAGCAGCCACAACACCAGAGTCAGGCACAGCGATCACAACATCGCAATCAACAGGCGACTCGGTGGCTAATATCTCACCAAACACATGCCTAGATTCATACACAGACCGACCAAAGACAATCGAATTAGGCAACGAGAAGTAGATATGCTCAAAAATACACTGCTTAGGCTCTTGATGAGGCATCAAACACTGAGACTGAACACCGTCTTTGTCGACAACCAAAACCTCACCAGGATAAACCTCTCTCTCATATGTAGCTTCGATCAAATCAAGAGCACAAGTCTCGGAAGCAAACACAACAGAGCCATTACTTCTCCTACCCATAACTAAAGGCCTAAACCCATGTGGGTCACGAACAGCTACAAGCTTATCCTCAGTGACAAACACCATAGAGTAAGCACCTTGAAGCTTCTCACAAGCATCAACAATCCTCATGAAAAAGGGTCTAGCTTTAGATATAGCAATCAAATGAAGCACAACCTCAGTATCAGAGCTTGTGTTGAAAATCGAACCGTTCTCTTCGAGATCTGCTCTCAGCTTCGTGTAATTGACCAAGTTCCCATTGTGAGCTACGCCCACGGAGCCGAATCGATACCCGGCGACGAAAGGCTGGACATTTTTGAGCATTGAGGAGCCTGCCGTGGAGTAACGGACATGGCCTATGGCTATGTCGCCTGGTAATTGGTCGAGTTTGGACTCGTTGAAAACCTCGGAGACCAAACCAACGCCTGTGATTGTCTGAAGAACCTTGTCTTTGCTTACGGTAACGATGCCTGCTCCTTCTTGGCCTCGATGCTGGAGAGCGTGGAGAGCTAAGTAACAGAGACGTGAAGCTTCCGAGTCGCCGTAAATTCCAACGACGCCACACTCTTCTCTTGGCTTCTCGTCGTCGTCTGCGAGAAGGGAAAGAGGGTTATTTTGGTTTCTCGAGGAAGAAACTATTTGCGAAAGCGTAGAAGAAGAAGAAGAGGATAGAGAAGAGGGGAGAGGAGAGGAAGAGGATGGAGAGGGTTTAAGGAAGGGATAGCGAAGGAGACGAAGAGGGTTAGAGGGTTTGGAATTGAGAGAGAAGGAAGAGGAGAAGGTAGAAGAAGAAGAAGCCGCCATTGATGTGAGGTGTTTTTTTTGTGAAGGAGAAGAAGAAGCTTTGTCTCTGTGTTTTTAGGTTTTTTTTTGCTAATTTGGGGAAAGGGTTTATATCATCAAAGTAACCAGTCAAGTGACCGCCTCACGCTCGTATCTTTTTTTTGATATTTTTTTGTAAAAAGAATCTCTATCTTATTCAAGATGGGCCCAATATTGTTTTGATATTTGTTGGCAAACAAAACATAATATGTTTTGGGTTTACTCCAACTTTGTCAAGCATTTAGGTGCAATTTGTAATTGATTTATGATTATTTATTTTTTTATCTCAACATTAATGATTATTTTGATTAAATTTTGTTTCTACGTTCAATTACATTTGTGAATATATTTTTCATTCTTTCATGATAAAAAAAAAATGAGAAAAAATTGAAAAAAGAAGATATTGGCTAGCAAACATTTAGAGAAAGCAATCCTAATCCCCCAAATTATGCGGTTGGGCTTTCCTTTAACGGCCGTGACAGCTGACTCTTCAACATTTTTAAGGAAAAGAACTAAAAATATAACAATGAATCTTTTATTATTTTAATTTACTATACATATTCGTCAATTCCAAAATCCTATGATTTTAGAGAAATTCACTAAACTACGTTCTTTCAACTCTCCATTCACAAAACTACACATAATTCAATATTTTCACAAGTTTACACCCTTTTAAATATTTAAAAGCTTAATTTACCCTTTTAAAAATTACCAAAATTAAAATCTTTTCATTTGGGTTCGCTAATTAGTATTTAGGTATAGTATTAAGGGTAAAATTGTTTGGGTAGGGTTTATTTGGATTTAATTTTAAGTGTTTAAATGTAGTTTTGTGAAGTATTTTGAAAAATAGTGTAGTTTTGTGAAATTAATTCAAATGGTGTAGTTTTATAATTCTCCCATGATTTTATTAAGTTTCTTCTCCTTATGATATTTGTATGAACACTTCACAAATACTTCACAAATACTTCACAAATACTCAGACGTTATAAATCAAATAGTTAATAAATAAAGAAAGTACTTATTATTATCCAATGTACAAGATAAGGATTAGAAAAAAAACTCATGAAAAATTAAAGCCATATATAAGTAGATAAAGCTAATTTCATAATTTAGCAAAAGTTAAAGGGTACATAACAAAAAAACCTTATATGAGACCTTTAAATAGCTTAAGCTTCCTCCTCAACATTCCCCTTGCTTGCCGAAATCATTCTGTAGAGAAACGCAGCAACGCCTAAAAAAATGCTTTTTCTTTAACCTTTAATTTTTTCTCTCTCTCTCTCTAAACTTTTCTTCAATTTTCTGGGGAATTTAGTTTCGAGAAATTCAAATCGTCGCTTAAGAGAGATGGGGAAGAACAATAATAAGATCGGTAGCGTCGTACGGATCCGTCAAATGCTCAAACAATGGCAGAGGAAAGCACACATCGGATCTAGAAACGATTCGATCTCCGACGTGCCCCCAGGACACGTGGCGGTTTACGTCGGCGAGAATCGGCGGCGATACATCCTCCGTGCGAAGCATCTGAACCATCCGATCTTTCGACGGCTTTTAGCGGAGGCGGAGGAAGAGTACGGATTCACCAACGCTGGTCCTTTAGCGATCCCTTGCGATGAATCGCTTTTCGAGGAGATCGTCGACGTCGTGACTCGGTCCGAGTCGTCGGGACGAGGTGGTGGTGATAACTCGGCGACGCTTGATGATCTACGGAGATGCGGCCACGTGGGGAAGAAGGTTGAATCTAGGCCGTTGCTTCCTGGTATCGCTGAAAAATCTGTATGCTAAACCGGGAATCGATTTAAATTTGTAAACCGGATTTGATTGAATCTTTGGTTAGAGATCAATTTTTAATATCTCTAATTAAAGATTTGGTTTTTCTTTTAATGTTTTTATTTTGGTTTGCTAATTTTTGTGATTTAATTTGGGTTAAGTGAGAGAGAGATGGCAATTAGGGTTTGGATGGGTTTTTTTTTGTTGTCGCCGCCGCTAATGTCGTCCCAGATTTGAAATATTGAAGGAAAGAAAAGCCCTCAGTTTTTAATTTAGTTATTTTTTTTATTTTGATTTGGTCATGAGAGATTTTTATTTTATTTTCTTTCTGGCTATTTTCAATTGTATATTCATCATTTTCTGGATTATAACTGAGGAATAATAAATTTTAAAGAAATTGCTTGTTTTTGACAAAAAAAAAAAAAAGAAATTGCTTGTTTATATTTTTGAGTTTATTTTCTTTTAGTAGAATTGATTATATTATTTTCATAATATTGTAGTAGCCAGAAAAGTATACGATCATTGTAGTTCTTGTTAGCTGTTACCGAATTTGTGGGTAAAGATGATTATAAATTTATAAATGTTCGTTCAAAATCAAATAATATGAATTAAAGTTCGATTTTATGGATAAAATATTGCAAAAATGTTATTCTATTTTCAAAAAGTTGCAATTCCGACAAAATACTTCATAACAAGGTTAAACACGTATCATGTAAGTATTTAGCAGTCGAAAATTATCTCACCCCTTATTAAAATTATTTAAAAACTTTTAAAGATCTAACTTTTAAACTATTATTTCACAAAAGAATATAATTTTCATTTGATACAAACGAAGATATATCTAGATAAAAGTTAACGTATAATAATATTTATCTATGCACATTTGTATGATATTATCAAACATACCATAGTATTATTAAGGGAAATCTGCATTTATATTATACTTAAGATATTATCAAAAATATTGTATTTAGGATTATTTAATATAAGATATAAAATGATATTCCTCTAGACTGACCAACGTTATAAATAGTACTATAATTTAGTGGGTTACGTACGTACGTGGCATCTCCACCAAAGCAAAGCTCACCTAAATGTTACGCTGATTTAACATTTAAAAAGAATCTTCCACTCACATAATTAGTAAAATACGGATCCGATTAAATCTGATCCTCTGATTTGTTTCAAAGCCTAAAAATCCGGCAAGAGATTATGATGTTGATAAAAACACACATAACAAGTTTGGAACCGATAATTACGGTCTAAACATATTCGAAATCTTTTAACGAGTCAAATCATCTCTAACCGAAAAATTATATAAAAGTCAATAGTTACATTAGTGAATAAATATTTTTATGAGCAAGTTGAATTCGGACTTTTCGTAAGCTACTAAAAGCAAGACACTATTTGATGTTAGATCATTCGTTTATGTGTCGTCATAATTAATAATCCTTTGTAAATTATTATTATTATGTTTTGCTTTTTTCAAAAGTAGTCACGAATGATTCATAGTGTCTGCTAAATCATTAACCAACAAATGACATTCGTTTATTTGTTAATCACAACTTGCATAATTTTCTTTACAACATTAGTGGAAATGAGGAATTAAACCAATTGTTTATTCGCTTGCGTTCTTTCTAATTTAGTTTATTTGTTTTTAACGTGCACTTCGTATTTACACACAAAATACAACATTGCATTATCTATTTTTAATAAACCAATGGTATCAATTTTAGTAATTAATTCAAAAGAAATCCAAATTAACAGTTGAACTATACATAAGTTTTTTATTGATTAGTTAAATAAAGGCAAACGTTTGATTAATTAGAAATTTAAATTAATTGTACGGAACAGTTAAAAGCCGTGGAACAAGGAATCTTTTGATTGCGCATGCATACCCATATATATAGCTCCAAAATTTAAATATATATATATGTATAATTATACAGTGCTGACTCTAAGAATGATTAAGGGACACCATATTTGGAAACAGCTCAACATTATAATATATAAAGTCATTTTGATACAACAACTACTTCCATTATCATATGCACGAGTCACTCTCTTTGCTTTATACGATTGTATGTTCATATAAACGTCTGTAAAATACAAATGGGTTGTTATATATGTCATTTTCTTTGCTTTCTACTAATATATTAATTTTCTATATTAAAAAATGAGTAGATGTTGTAGGGCTAAAACGGTTAAGTATAACGTTCAGAATTATATAACGAAAATGGTTCGGAATTAATATGTGAAAAGGGGTCGGAATTCTCGTTATGACAACTATGGTTCGAGGTGATGGTTCGCTAGAGATAGCGAACGCTTTTTATAGCGCTAGAGATAGCGAACAGAAAATGGCAAAGATGCCGAACAGAATACAGGCAGAGATGCCGAACGAAATATGGGCAGAGATGCCGAACGTAATGTGGGCAGAAATGCCGAACGTAAATACAGTTAAAAGATGTCGAACTAAAAAGATAGTAGATTTTGAGTCTTTGTTTCTCTCTGTAGATTTCTCTCTCTGCAATCCGGATCCTTCTCCTTGAGCAGGATGTCTGCTATTTATAGTAAATGTCCTCGTTGACGGACTTTCTCGGTGCGCGACCTCCGCACTCGTTCCCATACCGCCGAACAGTGTCCTATCGTAGGATTGCTCGGTTCGGCGCTCATAAATGCTTTGTCAGAGCTGTCGTTCGGCGCTCATAAATGCGCGTCAGAGGTGACGTGGCGCCGTTCGTTTAGTTCTGGGCCTATCTTCAATTGGGCCGTAACTTGTTATTTGGGCTTCGACGGGCTTACGGCGGCGGGCTTCTTAAACGGGCCCGGTCATGTTGGGCCCGGGGAGGCCCACCCATAACATTAGTCCCCTCCCCATTCGTTTCGGAGAAGACGAAACGGTTCGTCGATTGGCCTTGGCTTGTTTAAGAAGTCTCGCCTCGTTTTCGGCGAATCATCGAGTGCCACGTCACGATACTTTTGTAATCATGATGTCTCTTCGTGTTTTTCGGCGGCGCCTCTTCCTCTTCCTTCGCTTGTTTTCGATGACGCCTCTTCCTCTTCCTTGGTTTTCTTTAAATAACCTTCTTCTGAATTCATTCTTCATTTCTCATTTCTTCTCATTCTCTCCGCGCGAACTCGTGTACCTTCTCTCTCTAAAAATTTTCTTCTCTCTAGAAATTTTCTTCTCTCTAGATTTTTCTTTAGTTATGTCTTCCATCTTGCCTTTGCGTTCGGATCCTACTTCGTCTGAGAGTTCGGATTCTTCTTCGTCATCGAGCTCGGGGTCTTCTCTATCTTCTAATACCCTTCGCCGTCTGAGAATGGGAGCTTCGGGTTCCGAAGTGAACCAAGATGTCTCTCGGTTACTTCCGCGATCCGACTCCGCTCGCGAAAATTCCGGTGGGAGTTTTGTTGAAGCATCCGGAGGGTTCGCCTCCGAGCCTTCGGCGCAGGTGCCCCAAGCTTCTGTTCGACCTCAAGTAGAGGTTACTTCGCTAGTCGACGAGGATTTTACGCCTCCGCCTCGAGTGCAACCGGTTCAGTCTGTTCGTTCGGCGGCTACGAATCCTAGAACGGTGAGAAGGCGCCCGAAGAGACCGAGGCAAATAAATTCGTTTGCCTCGTCGGAGAGCGAGGTTCGCCGATGGACTTAACGATATTCAAAGGGTCTCCGGGGCTCGCGATATGTTGGATATCGTCGAACCGCAGCACCGGACAAATGCCCCGGCATTGTCCCTCGGGGTATATCCGCCTTTACGAGGTCGCTTTTGCCGAGGCGGGTTTGTGGTTCCCTCTTCCCCGACTTCCGGTCGCCATCGCGAACGTAGGAGCATGGCGATCTCCCAGTTGACGGTGCCATGTCTTCGAAACCTAGTAGCCGCTATCTTAGCGTCTAAAGAGCTCGGGTTCGAGATGACTCCCGCTTGCTTCGACGAAATTACAACGACGCGGGCGAATGCTTCGCTACCGGGGACTTACTCCATTTGTTGGCGGAAAGGCTTTCGTCTTACCTCGGATCGTCACGTGAAGATTGAAAGTTGGTGGAAGAAATACTTTTTTGTCAAAGTTAGTTCGGCGTCGGTTCTTGATGTCGATAGAGAGTACCGAACTGACTGGGCGGTTGTTATTGGTAGGTGTCTTCGCGTTCGATTTTTCTCCTTGTTTTATTTTGCTAACTTTTTCCTCGCTTATTTTCAGATCGTTTCATCCTCGTCGTGCCGTTCCCCGAGGATTATACCGGGTACAAGGATCGGCTAAGGCGTAAGACCGAAGTTCCCCGGGCCGAAGTGCTTCGAGCGACGAGAGAAAATACCGGTGTTCGTTGAAAGGTAATTCCGAATGTCTTTTTTTTTTTTTTTTTTTTTTTTTTTTTTTTTTTTAATTTGTGATTCGGTTTCGGAATCCTGGTCGTTGAATCCCCAAGAACAGCTTTAGCGAACCTTCGGGAGCGAACGAAGAAAATATGGACGAGAGCGAGCTTCCTTCGCCGTTTGTGGATGAAGAAAACCGGGATGTCGGCGAAAACGTTCGCCCGACTCCGGCCGCTATTATTGAGAGTGCTTCGGCGCGAACCCGAGGATCGGGAGATGGCGAAAATCCTAGGGTTAAGAGGGCTCGGGTCGAAAGATCCGTTGAAACTAGTGGCGCCGCCGTAGTTGGTTCCGAACCGGCGCGAGTTCAAACCGCTCCGGAAGGCTCGGAGGATGGTGATCGGGTTGGTTTGGATGTTACCGGGGATGAGAACGCAGCCAATCCTGGGGTCGATATGGTTTGCGGTGATGGGGTCGAAGGGGAGATCCGGATCGCTGATATCGCCGGAGCTGATGCTTCGGATGCTACAGGAGAAGGCTTCTCTTCGTCTAGCCTTCCTTTTTTCAAAGGTGGAGAGTTCTCGTTCAAGCTGGACAAGGACAACCTCCATAAGTTCGTCTTCGACTACGAGGGCGAGGGTGCCTTTCTCAATAACGAGGAGGCATGCGCTGGTTTCAATCATCTGCTCGTGGAGTCTCATGACGAGCGTCGTCCTCCTGCTTCGTTGGTGTATGAAGCAGAGATTGCTTCGTTGGCTCGGTTGGAGCAGAGGGTAAGTCTTTTTCACATTTTTGTTCGGTATTTTGGTTCTTCTTCTTTTGTTCGGATACTTAGTGCTGTTTTGTTTCTTTTCTTTAGGTCGCCTACCGGAGGACCAAACTTGCCTATGACTACGAACACCATCTTGCTTCGGCTCAAGCGGAGAAAAAGTCGACCGAGGGAGAGCGGGATGAGGCTCGAGCCGAAGTTGATGAGCTCAAAAAGGCTCTTCGTCCGGCTAAGAGGGAGAAGAGGGTTCGGCAGCTGAAAACTCGGCTTGAGGAGGCCGAGCCGGATCGAACCAAAACCAAAGAAGAACTTGAAGCGACTTCTTCCCTACCGCAGGTTCGGGATTCGGAGCCGGAGCCGGCTCGTAAGTCCGAGGCGGATATGTCCGGTGAGCTTGAGCTTTTGAAAAAGCGGTACGAGGAGATGGTCATTCATGACGGCCATGAATTCGTCCGACTTCGTCGATCCCGCACCGAGTACGTGGACGCCGCGAGGGACCGGTTCGCTCGGCTTCGCGAGGAATCGCGAGTCGGTTGTCGAAGTTGAAGTGCTATCTCGCCGAACAGGAGGCGAAGAAGAAAAAATACTTGCCGTGGAATCGGCTGAAGGGGATCTTCGATACCCCGAAAACCATGGAGCGTCGATACGGGATAGCGCCGCCGGATGATTTTGTTGAAGTCCTTCGCAAGCGGAAGGTAGAGCTCGAGACTTGGCTCGGATTGAGGCCGAAGCTGTCATATGAGGCTTCGGACTTTGAACTTCCTGAGGAGCTGGGAGTTGCCTCGGTTCTCGAAGTGTCGTCTCGCGACGTGTCCGGGAGGGTCGATGGGGAGAGCTCTCGTGGCAACCAAGGGGATGGCGATGACGGTGGCGACGGCGGGGTCGATGTGGAAGACGAACTGTCCCAAGATTAGATTCTCCCTTTTTTTTTTTTTTTTTTTTTTGTTCTCTTTTGTCGTTTTTTTTTTTTTTTGGGTCGATCGTATAGGGTCGGCCTTGTAGTTTGTACTTTTTTTTTGTGTTTTCGATGTTGCTTTTCCTTTGCTTTGTAGTTCGTGCTTCTTTTAATGAAAATCATTCATTTTTCTTGATCTTTTCTTCGTCTCATTTTGTGAATCGTTCTTATTTGGTCCGAAAGGTTGTTTGAATTTTGTTCGGAGGTGCGAGGGGCTCGGCTTTCAGTATGAACTGTTCTTCGAACGATGCTAGGTGGTGCTCGGCTTTTCAGTTCGAGCTATTCTTCGTTTGATGCGAGGCGGTACTCGGCTTTTCAGTTCGAGCTATTCTTCGTTTGATGCGAGGCGGTACTCGGCTTTTCAGTTCGAGCTATTCTTCGTTTGATGCGAGGCGGTACTCGGCTTTTGTGGTTTCGGATTGGGCCACTGCAAGTGTTTGAACATGAGTTCGTAAGAATCATCCTTGCAAAGGTGGATGATCGGTCCACCGCACTCTTGCGGAGTGGCTAACGTATTTTGCACCTTTGAAAGTGGCTGACTGCGGTTTGGACCGGCTTTTAGTCTTCGAGCGCTTTTTGCTAAGTCACTAACTTACGGAGCGCGACTTTCGTTCGTTAGTTCTTTTTGCTAAGTGGCTAGGTATAGATCGGCGGACGATCTGAGCGATGAGCTCGTTAGTTATAAGCACAGGGCTTGTGTGACGGAGCGTTGAGCTCGTTAAGTCTTGAGCGCGGAGCTCGTGAATTTGAGCGCGGAGCTCGTGAGTTTTATGATGAAAATATTTTTATTATTTTATAGCTGTGCCCTGTGAAAGGCTGCCTACGTACTGATGTGCCCCAGTACATGGAGCCGAGCCGACTTGAAGATCAGGAACCAAGCATGGAACCAGAGCGTACATGAAGATCGGGAACCGTACCGATATGGAGCTGGTCGATATGAAGATCGGGAACCAGACCGATATGAAACGGGCCGATATGATCGAGAGTCTTGCCGAGCCGTGTACCGGATCGACCCACGGACGTCCGGATCAAAACTTCAACAAAACTCTCGACCAAACAACCAAGCCGACCAAACTGGAAGTCTTTCTCGACGATCAACTCGATCTTCCAAGACCAACGGATCCGAGTCCGACCGAGGTTTCTCCCTTCTAAACCATTTGGTCCGGACCGTATGTGCTGATGGCCGAGTTGATGAACCGACCGGACCCTTTGATCCAATCTCGCATTTTGATCATCTTGATTTCTCTAAGGCCAAGCTTCTCAAGCTTTCAAGAGACTTAGGCCACGTTTGGACCGAGTCGATCCGTGAAGAACTTTCATCCGACCATAATTACCAAACCGGGTGCGTGATACTCCTAAACCGCGGCGCATCAAACATCGACCAAGTAGCCGAATCGACCAAGTAGCCGAAGAGACAAAAAGCAGCCGAATGGTCATCTTTGCTTGGTCAACAATAATTTCCGCGCCACATTTAAAAATTAGTCAAAGACCTCTTTTTCAATGCATTGTTTTCCACAACCTCAATTTATGTCTTTGACTAGAAACACTATAAGTATGTAATCTTTTTGTTGGAATAAGGGCATCGAATATTTTATCAACCTTTTTGAGAGTTTCACTCTTTGTTCTTTGTAAGAACTTCTCTTGTTTCTTGGTGAGTCATATCCAAGCAAACACTTCCTCAAATCGTTGGACTTGTGCGTCATATCAAGCAACGACGAGAGAACCCTTCAAGTGGTGGACTTGTGCGTCATATCAAGCATCCTTGAAGTCGGGAATATCAAAGGCCTTCCGCAACCTTTGTGCGACCCTTCATTCCAACCAGCTTCTCCTTTCCGGAGTTCATATCCCCTAAACCGTACCATTAGAGTGATCCCGTTCCTAGGGTCCTTCAAGTGGTATCAGAGCCACTCTTTTGGTATTTTCTTATTCATTTCATCTTCTCATCTTCTCATTTTCTTTTAAAACACTTCTTATTCTACCTATCTTAAATCCGGGCCCCTCATTACCATCCGATTAAAAAAAAAAAAAAAAAAAAAAAAAAAACAAAAGAAAACAAAAGAAAAGAAAAGAAAAAGTTTCAAAGTCATATTGACGGATTGGTGGTGGAAGAGAAAGCCTCGCTGGCCGAGGAGAAATCCAGCCTTTGAGGTGGTTAAAACGGATTTCAAAACACAAAATCTCTTATCTTTCTATCTTCAAAAAAAAAAATTTCTCTTTTGTTTGCTTAGACTTGTCCATTGGGATTCTTAGACTCGTTCCTCTTAGAACCTTGAGTGGAAACTCGTTTGTGAGATCACCAAAAATCCGAGGGAAACACTTGAGTGGGCGAGGATCAAACACTTGAGAGAGTGAGAAAGTTTTATCTAACGTTTGTTGTTTTAAATTTCAGGAACCATGAGTAGTGACGAAGAAAGAAACCGACCGGAAAACTCTAACCATGGATTAACTAATTTCCAAATGCGTGCTTTGAATGATTCTATGACTAACATGATGAATGCAAGGTTTAGAACAGATTCACCAGCGACTTGATGAGATTCAAACCAGCCGACAAACTCATGCCCGGACCGAAGCAAGACGAGGTCGACCAAGTAGGCGCTACCGGTCCAACGATGAGATCAACGAGGAAGACGTCCAAGAGGATGAAGACCGATCGACCAACCGGCCTAGGAGAGGTCAACGAAACCGAGAGCAAGGTGATTTCAATCCATTTGCTAGGAACGATAACGTTAATAATAACCTAGGTGGATTAAAACTGAAAATCCCAACTTTTAGTGGTAAAAACGACCCGGATGCCTTCCTTGAGTGGGAAAGAAAAATTGAATTGGTTTTTGATTGTCAAAACTTGTCCGAAATTAAAAAGGTTAGATTGGCCGCCACCGAATTCACGGGCTATGCTATTAACCGGTATGATCAAGTTGTGACTCATAGGAGGAGAACAGGTGAGAGGCCAATTGAGACATGGGCCGAGCTTTCCATGCCGATGAGGAAGCGATTTGTTCCTACTCACTACCACCGTGAACTACACCAGAAGCTAAGGCGTTTGCTTCAAGGCACCAAGTCCGTGGAAGACTACTACCAAGAGATGGAAGTCTTGATGATCAAAGCGGATGTAGAAGAGCCATTGGAAGCCACTATGGCACGATTTCTTTCAGACTTAACCGTGACATCCAAGATCGAATGGAGCTTCAAGAGTATGTTACTATTGAGCAGATGCTACACAAAGCCATCTTGATCGAACAACAAGTCAAAAGAAAAGGCTACTCAAAACCGGCCTTTACTCCCAAACCGGTCTTTACTCCTAAACCAAGCTATCAAGACAAGGGTAAGTCGTCTACCACAACAAATAACGCTTTTAAAACCGATGCTCCTCGCTCGTTTTGACAAAGGAAAGGCGATAGAGACTCCCGGCCGAGCAAGAGACATTAGGTGTTTCAAATGTCAGGGCCTAGGACACTATGCCAAGGATTGCCCAAACCAACGTGTGATGATTCTCATGGAGAATGGTGACATCGAGTCTGAGGAAGAAGAGGAAAGTAAGGAAGACTTGGGTCCTATCTTTGATGAGGAAGAAGACGCTTTTGATTATCCCCATCACGGACCACTTCTGGTTACTCGAAGAGCATTAAGCGTACAACCCAAAACCAACGACAAAGAACAAAGGGAGAATCTCTTTCACTCTCGTTGTTTAATATCTGAAAAAGTTTGTTCTTTAATCATTGATGGAGGTAGTTGCACTAACGTGGCTAGTGACATCCTTGTGAAGAAACTTGGGCTCGTTACTCGACCACTTTCTCATCCTTTCGAAGTTAGAATGGCTCAATGAGACCGGAGAACAATACGTCAAGGAACAGGTCACCATCCCTCTTACCATTGGACGATATGAGGATGAGGTCGTCCGCAATGTTCCGCCCATGGACGCCCGCCATATCCTTTTGGGACGCCCGTGGCAATTTGATAAGAAAGTCTGTCCATGATGGTTTCACCAACCGGCACTCCTTTGACCATAAAGGGAAAAAGATCACACTGGTACCGTTAACACCTTCGGAAGTTCACCAAGACCAGGTCCAACTCAAAAAGAACCGGACAAAGAGACCAAGTCACCGAACCGGAATCGTCTAAAAGAAACTCCAATTTCTTCATCAAAGAAAACCAGGTCGAGAAAATCTCTTTACTCTCAAAAGCCATTTCTTTTACTCGTATATAAGGAATCCTTGATGGCTTCATCTTCTCGACCTTGCACCGGAGGTTCCGAGTGAACTTTTAGATATTTTGCAGAATTTTTCCGATGTCTTTCCGGATGAGAATCCTAAGGGATTGCCACCAATACGAGGCATTGAGCATCAGATAGATTTTGTTCCAGGCGCCTCTTTGCCGAACCGGCCAGCCTATCGAACTAATCCGGTGGAGACCAAGGAGCTTCAAAAACAGATCGGAGACCTTCTTGAGAAAGGCTATATCCGTGAAAGCCTCAGTCCTTGTGCCGTACCCGTACTACTTGTACCCAAAAAGGATGGGACTTGGCGCATGTGTGTGGACTCGCCGCGCCATCAACAACATCACGGTAAAGTATAGGCATCCCATTCCTAGACTAGACGACATGTTAGATGAGTTGCATGGTTCATGTATTTTCTCTAAAATAGATTTGAAAAGTGGTTACCATCAAATAAGGATGAAAGAGGGTGATGAATGGAAAACGGCATTTAAAACCAAACTAGGATTGTATGAATGGCTTGTTATGCCATTTGGGCTTACTAATGCACCTAGTACTTTCATGCGGTTGATGAATCACGTCTTGAGATCTTTTATAGGTCATTTTGTTGTAGTTTATTTTGATGACATTCTTATCTATAGCAAAAACCTTGACGATCATAGGAAGCACTTGAATTTCGTTCTTGAAATTCTTAGAAAAGAGAGACTCTTTGCAAATCTTGGTAAATGCTCCTTTGGAACAGATCACGTGGTGTTCTTAGGTTTTGTTGTAGGTATCGACGGACTTAGGGTGGACGAGGAAAAGGTCAAGGCCATCCGTGACCGGCCAAGTCCAACAACCGTGAGTGAAGTAAGAAGTTTCCATGGACTTGCTCGGATTCTATAGGCGGTTTGTTCCAAACTTCAGTACCATTGCCGCCCCATTGACCGAAGTAATCAAGAAGAATGTCGGATTCAAATGGGAACAAGATCAAGAAGAGGCATTCCGGATCCTCAAAGGGAAGTTGACCCAAGCCCCTTTACTTGTACTTCCCGATTTTTCTAAGGCTTTTGAGATTGAATGTGATGCCTCGGGCGTGGGTATTGGTGCTGTTTTGATGCAGGAAAAGAAGCCCATTGCCTACTTCAGTGAAAAGCTTGGAGGAGCCACGCTTAACTATCCCACTTATGACCAAGAGTTGTATGCTTTGGTGAGAGCTCTTCAAACGTGGCAACATTATCTTTGGCCGAAGGAGTTCATCATCCACACCGACCACCAATCTCTAAAACATCTCAAAGGTCAGCAAAAGTTGAACAAAAGGCATGCCCGTTGGGTAGAGTTCATTGAGACATTTCCGTATGTCATAAAGTACAAGCAAGGTAAGGAAAATGTTGTGGCCGATGCCTTGTCTCGGAGGTATACTCTTCTTTCAGCCCTTGAAACTAAACTCGCTTGGTTTTGAATTTATCAAAGACTTGTATGCAACCGATCCCGATTTCAAGGAGATTGTTCAAAAATGTTCCAAAACGGCTTATGGAAAATATTTTCAAAATGCTGGATTTTTATTCTTTGATAACCGTTTGTGTGTGCCCCAATGTTCTTTGAGGGAGTTGTTTCTTAGGGAAGCTCATGGCGGAGGACTCATGGGACACTTTGGAATAAAGAAAACCTACAAGGCCGTTTACGATCATTTCTATTGGCCAAGCTTGAAAAAGGATGTGGAAAGGATTTGTGACCGTTGTGTGGTTTGTAAGAAATCAAAGACTAAAGCATCAAATCACGGTTTGTACTCGGCCCTACCTATTCCTTCTCATCCATGGGTAGACATTTCTATGGATTTTGTACTTGGTTTGCCTAGATCAAAAGCTGGCCGAGACTCTATCTTTGTGGTTGTAGATAGATTTTCGAAAATGGCTCATTTCATTCCATGCCATAAAACCGATGATGCTCGTTCAAGTTGCCGATTTATTCTTTAGAGAAATAGTTAGGTTGCATGGAATGCCTAGGACCATTGTTTCCGATCGTGATGCTAAGTTCCTTAGCTATTTTTGGAAAACCTTATGGTCTAAGTTAGGAACGAGATTGATGTTTTCAACAACTTGTCATCCTCAAACCGATGGTCAAACCGAGGTTGTGAATCGAACCTTATCCGCACTACTTAGATCATTGGTTAAAAATAATCTTAGGCTTTGGGAAGAATGTTTACCTCATGTAGAATTTGCTTATAATCATGCTATGCATTCGGCTACCAAATTCTCTCCTTTTGAGGTTGTTTACGGGTTTAATCCTTTATCTCCACTTGATCTTTTACCTTTGCCTTTAAGTGAAAGAGTTAGCACAGATGGTAAAAGGAAGGCTGATACTATCAAGAAGCCGCATGAACGAGTCCATGCCAACATTAAAACCCGAACCGAAAGCTACAAGAAATATGCCGACAAGAAAAGAAAGGAGGTGGTTTTCAAGGAAGGTGATCTTGTTTGGGTCCACCTGCGGAAAGAACGGTTTCCAGAAGAAAGAAAGTCAAAACTCATGCCTAGGGTCGATGGTCCATTTCGGATCCTTAGGAAGATCAACGACAACGCTTATCAACTTGATTTACAAGGTAAGTATGACATTTCTTCAAGCTTTAATGTTGCTGATCTTTCTCCGTTTCATGTAGATGATCCGGATTTGTGGGCAAATCCTTTTAAAGAAGGAGGGGATGATGTGCCCCAGGACATGGAGCCGAGCCGACTTGAAGATCGGGAACCAAGCATGGAACCAGAGCGGACATGAAGATCGGGAACCGTGACCGATATGGAGCCGGTCGATATGAAGATCGGGAACCGGACCGATATGAAACGGGCCGATATGATCGAGAGTCTTGCCGAGCCGTGTACCGGATCGACCCACGGACGTCCGGATCAAAACTTCAACAAAACTCTCGACCAAACAACCAAGCCGACCAAACCGGAAGTCTTTCTCGACGATCAACTCGATCTTCCAAGACCAACGGATCCGAGTCCGACCGAGGTTTCTCCCTTCTAAACCATTTGGTCCGGACCGTATGTGCTGATGGCCGAGTTGATGAACCGACCGGACCCTTTGATCCAATCTCGCATTTTGATCATCTTGATTTCTCTAAGGCCAAGCTTCTCAAGCTTTCAAGAGACTTAGGCCACGTTTGGACCGAGTCAGTCCGTGAAGAACTTTCATCCGACCATAATTACCAAACCGGGTGCGTGATACTCCTAAACCGCGGCGCATCAAACATCGACCAAGTAGCCGAATCGACCAAGTAGCCGAAGAGACAAAAAGCAACCGAATGGTCATCTTTGCTTGGTCAACAATAATTTCCGCGCCACATTTAAAAATTAGTCAAAGACCTCTTTTTCAATGCATTGTTTTCCACAACCTCAATTTATGTCTTTGACTAGAAACACTATAAGTATGTAATCTTTTTGTTGGAATAAGGGCATCGAATATTTTATCAACCTTTTTGAGAGTTTCACTCTTTGTTCTTTGTAAGAACTTCTCTTGTTTCTTGGTGAGTCATATCCAAACAAACACTTCCTCAAATCGTTGGACTTGTGCGTCATATCAAGCAACGACGAGAGAACCCTTCAAGTTGTGGACTTGTGCGTCATATCAAGCATCCTTGAAGTCGGGAATATCAAAGGCCTTCCGCAACCTTTGTGCGACCCTTCATTCCAACCAGTTCTCCTTTCCGGAGTTCATATCCCCTAAACCGTACCATTAGAGTGATCCCGTTCCTAGGGTCCTTCACGTACCCCAAAGGGGATCAAGCCAGTCGTAGTTCGTTTACAATGGTTCGGACTCGTGTTGAGTCCGTTTTTTTTTTTTTTTTTTTTTTTTTTTTTTTTTTTTTTTTTTTTGTGTGGCGAACGCTTTCGCCCTTGTCGTTGTCTTCGTTTCCTCGTTTTTTGTTGTTTTGATCTTCGGATATTTCGGGCCTCGTTTTCGGCTTCGTCTTTATGCTTCGTCTAATGATAGAACCTCTTCAGATGCATTGCGTTCCAGGATCGCGGTATTTCCTTGCCGGACATCTCCATTAGTTCGTACACGCCGGGCCGAACTACTTTTGATATTAGGTACGGTCCTTCCCATTTTGCTCCGAGCTTGGTGATGGGTCTTTCTGCTGTATTCTCGAAGACCTTTCGCAGGACTAGGTCGCCTTCTTCGAAGTGTCGACCTTTGACCTTTTTGTTGTAGTACTTCGCCGCTTGGTGTTGGTAATTTTGGATCCTTAGCAAGGCGTGGTGCCGTTGCTCTTCGGCGTAATCCAGCTCGTCTATCATCATTTTCTCATTGGTTTCGGGATGTTGAGTCGGCATTAGACGTCTTATTCCCCGGAACGTTTGCTTCGGCTGGCGACATTGCCTCCATTCCGTGAGATAGCGAGAAAGGGGTTCGACCTCGTTGCGCTTCGCGGACTCGTTCGGTGCGACCAAAGTACTCCCTCAAGCTCGTCCGCCCGCAGCCCCTTTTTAGCTTCGAGACGCTTTTTGATTCCGTCGAGTATCGTTTTGTTCGTTGCTTCGGCCCGGCCGTTTCCTTGTGGATATCTCGGGGTGGACTTGTTAAGTCGTATGTTCCATTTTGCGCGAAAGCCTCGAATTTCTTCGATACGAACCGTGTCCCGTTGTCCGTGACGATTTCGTAGGGTAGTCCGTGACGACGGATTATATACTTCCAAACGAAATTTTGAACCTTGGCCGCGTCGATGTCTGCGTAAGCTTTTGCTTCGACCCACTTGGTGAAGTAGTCCGTGACGATCAGAATGTACTTTCTTTGTCTTGATGACGGCAGGGGTCCTACGATGTCCATTGCCCAGCGCATGAAGGGGTATGGGGCGGTCGCCGAACTGAGCAGTTGAGTCGGGTTATGCTTGATATCTCCGTGCCGTTGGCATTTCTCGCATTTCATGGCGAAGTCTGCGCAGTCTTTTTGTAACGTCGGCCAATAGTATCCGTGGTTTTTGACCTGAAGAGCTAATGTTCGTCCGCCGGAGTGGTTTCCTGCTCCACCCTCGTGTGCTTCGCGAAGTACTCTTTCGATTTCGTCATCGGCGATACAAAATAGAAGGACTCCGGATGCGCTCCACCGGTAAAGACGGTTTATGACCATCGTGTAGCGGGCTGATCTGCTTTTCACGCGGCGAGCTTCCCACTTGTCTTTCGGTAATGCTCCGTGTGCGATATACATCATGATTTCGATCCGCCAATCCCTTGGTTCGGTTCTTTCTTGCTGGTTATTCTCTCGTTCCGGGCGGAGAATTTGGTATTCCTTCGGCGAAGTCATCCGCTTGTTCTCCTTCGTCTATATCGTGGCCGATGACACATACACCCTTTGGTAGGTCGATGCTCGGATGTTCGATGCATTCGATCGGGATGGTTCGCCGCGGAGGTTGGGTCGAGGTCGAGGCCAAGGCCGCCAATGCATCCGCGGACGTGTTTTCTCGCCCGAGGGATCTTTGTGATGGTGAAGGAGACGAATTTTTCTTCCGGGGATTTGACGACTCGCAGATAAGCCTCCATTCTTTCGTTCTTGGCGTCGAACTCTCCGCTGAATTGGCTGGTTACGAGTTGTGAGTCGCGAAGGCATCGAGTTCTTTGACTCCGAGTTCGATAGCCAACCGCATTCCGGCGATTATTGCTTCGTATTCCGCTTCGTTGTTGGATGCTTTGAACGCGAGTCGGAATGATTGCTCGAGGACTTCGCCCTTTGGTGATCGCAATGTTATGCCGATTCCCGATCCGTGCTCGGCTAGATGATCCGTCGGCATGTAAGGTCCATGCGTTCTTCTCTTCGGCGGTTGTCATTTCGGTGGTAGCTCGATGAGGAAGTCTTCGAGGACTTGAGACTTTGCGCTTGTTCGAGGTTTGTACTCGATATCGTACTCACTTAGTTCGACCGCCCATTTGGCGATACGACCTCGACCGGCTTGGACTCGTGCGGGATAGTTCGCAGTGGTTGGTTGGTCGGGACGACAATCGAATGAGATTGGAAATAAGGTCGGAGCTTCCTTGCCGATGAGACGACCGCGAGTGCCGATTTCTCCAAGGTCGGATACCGCTTTCGCACCGTCTAAGGCTTTGCTTGTGTAGAATATTGGTCGCTGGTCGCCGCGGTCTTCCTTGACCAACACGCCGCTTACCGCCGATGTTGAGATGGCGATATACAGGTAGAGGGTCTCCTGGTCGACGGGTTTTGCGAGGATCGGCGAAGTCGAAAGATATTCTTTGAGCCGTGCGAACGCCTCTTCGCATTTATCATCCCATTCGAAGCGTTTGTTGCCTTTGAGGAGTTGGTAGAAGGGCAGACATTTGTCCGACGACCTTGATATGAAGCGGTTCAGCGCGGCGATGCGTCCAGTCAGTCTCTGGACTTCCCTTGTTGTTCGGGGCGAAGGGAGATCCTTTATCGCTGCGATCTGCTTTGGGTTTGCCTCGATGCCTCGCTGGGTGACGATATACCCCAAGAATTCTCCTGACGTGACGCCGAACGTACACTTCGTCGGGTTCGGCTTCATCCCGTATTGGTTAAGCGTTGCGAAGCGGTGTTTCGAGATGATTGACGTGGTCCTTTGCCACCAACGATTTGACCAAGCATATCGTCTATGTAGACTTCCATCGTATCGCCCAGCTGTTCGGCGAACATCCGATTAACGAGTCGTTGGTAGGTTGCCCCGGCGTTCTTCAGACCGAAAGGCATGACTTTGTAGCAGTAGGTGCCTCGGTCGGTTATGAACGAAGTCTTTTCCCGGTCTTCCGCGTGCATCATTATTTGATTATACCCCGAGAAGGCGTCCATGAAGGACGAGTAGTTCGTTTCCGGCGGTTGCCTCCACTATTCGGTCTATGTGCGGCGAGAGGATAACTATCCTTCGGGCATGCCTTGTTGAGGTCGGTGAAGTCGACGCAGACTCGCCACTTCCCGTTCTTTTTCTTTACCACGACCGGGTTCGCTAGCCAGTCGGGATATCTTACCTCGTCAATCGACCCGGCTCCTATGAGACGTTCGACTTCTTCGTTAACCGCTTGGGCGCGTTCGGGTCCCAACTTTCTTCTCTTTTGTTTGATCGGTCTGAAAGTCGGGTCTACGTTGAGTTCGTGACAGGTAATGCTCGGATCGATCCCCGGCATATCTTCCGTGCACCATGCGAAGGTTTTGCGAGTTGCGTTTGAGGAAGTCTATCGGCTCGTTCCGCGAGCCGGTTCTAGGTCGGCGCCAACTCCGACGCACCGAGTGATTTCGCCGAGATCGATGTTGACTTGTACGATTTTATCGAGCTTTGGGGCTTCCTCGCCGGTCACTTCGTCGTACTCGCGTTTTCGCGCTTCCCGGCTTTGTGATTTCGACCGTGTGGATCCGAACCTCTTCGTTCATTGCTTTGAATCGATAGGCTTCGGCGTTTGCCTCCTCGTCATGGATGATTGCACATGACTTCCTTATCTTTAGTTCGGCGATGAAACGAGCTTCTCGCCACGCGTTGATCTCCGCGTATCGTCTGAGTTCCGCTCGGACTTGGGAACTTTAGACATTGATGGTATGTGGACGGGATAGCTTCCATGGCGTGGATCCATGGTGTTCCCATGATGGCGTTATAGATCGCCGGTGTATCTATGACGTCGAACTTCACCGGTTTTGTGACGCCTCCGATGTGTACTGGGAGTTTGATGGTTCCCGGGGACATCGTAGTTTCTCCGTTGAAAGCCGTCAACGGCTTCGGTTTGGTTTGATGGTATACTCCTTGAGCTCCATCCTCTGCAGCCGTATCTGTAAAATATGAGGTCGACCGAGCTGCCGGTGTCGACCATCACCTTAGCTACTTCGCAATCTGCGATAAGTAGTTCGACGACCAGAGGGTCATTGTGGGGAAAAGCAACACCAGAGTTATCACGTTCGCTGAACGTAATTTCTTTACTGGGACGGTCGGAGACGTTGCCGGTGCTGGCCCATTTGACTGCGGCGATCGCTCCTCGCTGCGATCTTTTGATCGACCTAACCGAATCGTTGCAATCGACAAGACCTCCCATGATCATGCCGATCTTCTTGCGTGCCACCTTCGGCGGGCCGGGAAGTTCTTCTCGCTCCCTTTTGTCTGACGACTCCGGGGCTCTCTCCTGATCACGTTCGGACTCAGGCCGGATGTACGTGTAGTTGGCTCGTCTCTCTTCCGAGGTCGGTAGTTTGACGTTTCCGTTGCCGTATTCCCGCAGGAGGAGGCCTTGAAGATATCTGCATTCTGCCGTTGAGTGCCCATCTTGCTTGTGGAAATCGCAATGTTTGTTCGTGTCACGATTGTTGGGTCGTCCGTTGTTCGGATAGTTTCCCGAACCGTTTCTACTTTGTTGATCGCCCTGCGATCCTCTCGTGAACGGGGCTTCTATTTCGATAAGTCCCCCTGTTCTGATATCCCGAACCGCTTGTCGATCGATTAGGTTCTGGGCGAGATATGTTGTTGATTGTTTGCCTTTCGAACTCTTCGTCGTCAATCAGATGGATTCGGGTGTTTTTGCTCTTGTACTCCGCGTCGTAATGTTGTCGCGGTTCGCGGTGCTCTTCTTTTATCCTCTCCTTATCCTTCGAACGCGTTTTGAGGGACGCATGCTTCTTGGTCGAGCAGCCTTTTTCTTCTTCTAGCTTTATGTAGGCCGTCGCCTTATGTAAGGCGTCTTCTAAAGCTCTTGGTTCGTTCGTCGTGAGTTCGTCGCGGAACTGTGACTCGAACCATAGTCCGTTGCGGAGGGCTTGGATGGCTACGTCGTCTGGTACTTTGATTTTGGAGGCGACCTCCTTGAATCTTTCAACGTACTTCCTCAGGGTTTCTCCTTCCCCTTGAGTCATGCCCCATAGATCGGCGATCGACTTTTCCTTGTGGATATACATGGAATAGTGCTTGAGGAATACGGTCTGGAGCTGATGGAAGTTGCCGATCGAGTTGGGGGCCAGCCGATTGAACCATCTTTGTGCCGCCCCCCGTCAAGTTCTCGACGAACAACCGACGAGCACCTCGCATCGCGTAATTCGGGCGCAATCTGGGCCCTCCCCATTGAGATTGTGAACGCGGTGACATGTTGAACCGGATCCGTCGTCCCGTTATACTTAGGGATGGTGATTTTTCCCGGGTGCGGGATGTAAAATCGAGTGATGTCCGTCGTGAAGGGGACGCTCTGTGCTTCCCGTAGCACGCGTCCGATCTCGGGTGTCGCGCCGATTGCTTCATGAACTCGAGAGCTCATATCGTTCATTTCTTGCCTCATTCGCTCGAACTCATAGTCTCCGGCGGTCGGCGTTGCTTGAGCGTTGTATGCCCCGGCCTCGGTTGCCGTTCGCCCGAGATGATGATTCCGGTTATCTTGTTGATATCCGCTCGGACCGAGAAAAGTTCATCGCGGCGGTTGGATGTGCGAACGGTGGGGTTCCGTAAACCGTTGTTGGGTGGTGGGCTTCGTAAGGAAGTCCAAACAGGCCGGTGTTCATGGGAGGCGGGATTCCATGACCGTTGGTTCGCGTCGGCTGCGAGTTTTCTCCGAACGAGGTTTCGCCGTACGCCCGGAGTGAGCTCGTTGGTTCGTTGTACCTGCGGCCCTCGTCCGGCGAGCGCTTCGAATCTCGCGTTCGTCGATTGGGTGAGAGAGTCCACCTTGCCGACCGGGCTCGCGAGGAGTTCAATAATGCCGGGTTGCGCTACTTCGGTGCCGGGCATGATCATGTTTGTCCGCGGCGAGACGTTGGCAGTCTCATTCGTGATTCTGGACTCGGGGGTCTGATTGTTCGTGCGAACTAGGGGTATTTCCGAAGGTGTGGCCTGAGGATCTGATTCAGGGATCCCCGATGGGAGTCCCACCGTCGGAATCGCTCGTTCGGTTGCAAGGGCTTCTTGCGGAACGATCGGAATGTGTGATTGATTGTCTTGTTGGTTCGCCATCGAACGAAGATGAATGTCCGATTTTAGCTTCGGGGTGTCGTTGAGTTGCCGTTAGCGTGAGAGAATTTCCTGATAGGCCCCACGGTGGGCGCCAAATGTTGTAGGGCTAAAACGGTTAAGTATAACGTTCGGAATTATATAACGAAAATGGTTCGGAATTAATATGTGAAAAGGGGTCGGAATTCTCGTTATGACAACTATGGTTCGAGGTGATGGTTCGCTAGAGATAGCGAACGCTTTTTATAGCGCTAGAGATAGCGAACAGAAAATGGCAAAGATGCCGAACAGAATACAGGCAGAGATGCCGAACGAAATATGGGCAGAGATGCCGAACGTAATGTGGGCAGAAATGCCGAACGTAAATACAGTTAAAAGATGTCGAACTAAAAAGATAGTAGATTTTGAGTCTTTGTTTCTCTCCGTAGATTTCTCTCTCTGCAATCCGGATCCTTCTCCTCGAGCGGGATGTCCGCTATTTATAGTAAATGTCCTCGTTGACGGACTTTCTCGGTGCGCGACCTCCGCACTCGTTCCCATACCGCCGAACGAGTGTCCTATCGTAGGATTGCTCGGTTCGGCGCTCATAAATGCTTTGTCGTAGCCGTCGTTCGGCGCTCATAAATGCGCGTCGGAGGTGACGTGGCGCCGTTCGTTTAGTTCCGGGCCTATCTTCAATCGGCCGTAACTTGTTATTCGGCCGACGGCACTACGGCGGCGAGCTCTAAACGGCCACAGTCATGTTGGGTCGTGAGGCCACCCATAACAGTAGATGTTTTAAAAGTGAATCCAATATCTAAGTCACAAAAACTAGTAAAATTTATTCTATGCAATGAATACTAATTCATCTTTTCAATTCCTTAATCTTTGTTAGATATATAACATTTTGTTCAGACGAATGTTGAAAAAATATAAACTGGATCCGTACATGATATAAAGTACCCCACATTCTCTGACAAACCCATGTTCAAGCATGCATTTTCAAAAGCTTATTTGTATCCTTACCGTTTTTAATGTATGGTTTTCTAAAAAAAAATTGTTTTTAAATATAAGATTTTATAGAATAATTGTCACATATTTTTATATTATTTATGGTTTATATTTTATCAATTATAATAGCAATAATAAAAGTCATTTTAAATAACTTGTTAATTTGTGATTTTTCTCTAATAAAACGGATAGATTTGACATACAATTTTATTTTCATTCAAATCAATAATTATTCAGTTATCACATGAAACTTTAGCCTCAAAACAAGAAGTTCTTATTATGTTTATAAACAATTTGTTTCTTGGTTTTATTATATTAAAGTTTTGTCCAAAGTTAAACACCTTTATTTTTTTGCGTATGCGTTAAATGCCAACAAAAAAATTGCACAATAATCAATAGAAATATATATTAAACTAATAGAAGAAAACAAATTTGCATAAATATTAATTAAACTTCTCTCACAGAATCAAGATCTGTGTGGAAAACATTACAAACTTTTCTTTACAGATCTAAAACCATAGAATCTAGCTCTATCTGATACCGATCTTTTTTCTTGTTAAACAAGTCAATAAACTCGGGAAAAAACCCTAGATGGGCTTAAAAATAGAAAAAAAAATAAACTTCAAAAAAAGTGAAGAGAGGCTATATATATGTTTCTTTAACCATCTTCTTCTTCTTCTTCTTGTTCTTGAAATGATTAATAACTTAAAAAAAACTATCATCGAATCATAGAAGTTAGGGTTTGAAAAACAAGTTCATCACAAGGAATAGTGATACCCATGTCATGATCAAAACCAAACTCTTCCTCGGCTATTCTTAAAAGAGATTGAAACTGAGGATGAGTCAAGAAAGAGATTGGGACAATGTATCTGCTTCTGTTGTCTCCAACATAGACAGGGAAGTGTCCTTTTGGCACATCAAGTGGTAAGCAACAATCTTCATCATTGTACCCTCCTCCATTTTTATTCTTACCTAAGCTTGAACATCTCTTTAGAATCTGTTTCAACATTGCTTTTTGAGTTAGTTTTGATGAAGGTTTCTTGATTATAGCCATTTTGGTTAATTTCTTGAAAGAGAAAAAGAGGTTTTGTTTGTGTTTTGGAGTGAGAGAGAGAGAGAGAGAGAGAGAGATGGGTGGTTATTGAGAAGTTGAAGAGGAGGAGTATATATTTATATAAAATAAAGATTTTTTTATGTTATGTTTCTAAGTGTTTATAGAGAGACATGTGCATATGTATGGAAAGAGAAGGTAGGAGCCAAAATGGTAAAAAAGGCCAGCGAAGGATTTTAATATAATTGTTGGTCCTCTTAGTGACATTGTGGCCCCTTTTGATCTCATGGTCCTTACCAATATATACTATGTCCTATTTTTATTATTTTAATTCATACTTCCTTTTTCATATCCTATTTCTTAGTTTTAAATATTTCTCTAATGACTATACTTGAAGTAAAATATAACGACCTAGCAATAAGGCAGAAAATGTTACATTTATTTATTTATATATATGATTGATACGTACCAAAATTTTGAAACATCTCATAAGATGGCTAGAAATATTATGGTAGCAATAATGCATTAAGTAACATAGCATGTAAGAATACATATTACATAGTGCTTTTTTTTTACCAAAAAGTAAGTTTTTGCGTTAATTATGTATTTACCACGAAATGAGTGGTAGAAGAAGAAAGAAACACAATGTGTTCTCTTCTCTCTCTCTTATCTAAAGAGAGAGGTGTCATAGAAGAGCGTAAATCACGGACTTTGGAAAACGAGTAGTAAATGTACTGAAGAGTACTATAAAGTCGAACATGTGTGTGTGTATTTGGATTTTTGTTAAAATTTGGTTTCAAAGAGAGTGTGCTTGTGACACTTTCAAACAAAATTTTATTTTTCCTTTTTTTCACAGGCACCCATGTGCCTTATTTTTACAGTACTATTTATTTTTCTTTCTTTCTTTAGTTACTTACAACTTTTTATTAATTTCTGTGTTGTTTCTGACCGTTTTTTCATTTCCAACGGTAGGTTGCAGTTGATCCCTAGCCTTCCAATTTTTAATTTTTTTTTTATACTATAAAATTTATTTAGAATTTGTCATAAGAAAAAAAAAATATGTATATTTAGAAAACTCTGGAAAACGCTTTTTGGTATTTACACAAACGAAAAAAACAGAAAAATATTTTTAACATACATAAAAAAAGAAAATAATAGGTCTTATAATTAGTCACCATTGAAGTGAGTTCACTCCTAATTATCTTGCTTATTTTAGTTAGTATTATTTGTTATATTTGTAGGATTTTGATAATAGATTAAGTTTGACTTTATGATAACAATATTGAACGAATGATACTATTTATAATGAGTGAGTGGTAGATATATATCTTTAACTAATTAATTTATTTGAGTTTTTTTATACAAATTAATTTAATTTAGTTTAAATGTTCTGTTTTTGTTTGAAAAACAAGAATTAACAGATTTCAAAATAATAATGATAAAATGCTGATAAACTGTTTCTGTTTTCCCATCTGATAAATTAAATACTATATAAATATTTTTGTCCATTTTTCTTCGAGTTAAGGTAAGGTAACACACTGATGATACTTCCAATAAGATGTCTCATATACCTAGGTAATATTCGTATGAATAACTGATATATTTGTCATAAATCACGTAGATATCTATAGTTTATATTATACTAATACGACCTTCACATTTAAATAAAATATAGTCTTGCAGATTACATTATCCTAAAATATGCATGACAATTTTCCTACTCGTTTCCCGATATATACAATCTTTGACTGTAATATAATCTAATACTGTAAAATGAAAAAAATAATATTGTCAGTGTAAAAAGAGACGTTGATTTTTGTATATAATTTAAGAAGAAGCGTCGATTTAAGTAAAAAAGAAGAAATTTTCACAAATTCCATAATCGACGGGATTGGCTTTTATTAGCTACATAATTTTGAAAGTTAGATAGTCATAATCAAATTAATCATAGTTAATGCAAAACATGGTATTGTCTTAATTAAACAATCCCATATGCAATGTGTTGGGAGTTACGACCCATGCGTTTAGGAGCCACCTATGTCTATTAATTAGTCGTAATCATCTTTGTACTAATCGTCTCTTAAATTAATTATACTATGAATTATTTTTATTTTTTTTACAACAATTATACTATGGATATTATTTACAAACTTTTCTTTTTGATAGTTGTGTAATACACATCTTCATACTAAAAATATGAGATCTCAAATCTTCGTATTTAGATACTTTGATTGATCAATTTGTAATGTTGGGAGAAAAAATGTTACTATTAGAGAAAAATAAATAAATATTTCGTATAGAGGTAAGTAGTTATTCATTTTATTTGTTGAAGTGTTGATTTGCATGTTCTGTGACACGAGATAGATCGTGGGAATACGTGACTAAAACAAGATGACCATGACCAATGACCATATATGGCCCATAATGTTTATTTTTTAAAAATAAATATTAACAATTCTATTTTTTGTATATATTCTTTTATTGAAATTCGATTGGCTAGTAAATCAAATCTTAATTGAATGATTTTATTTAGCATAGTGAATGTTGTCGCTCTTCGTAATTTGTGGTGTTGTTTGATTGTGAGGCTGTGAGCACATGAGCGCCATGTTACTCTTTTCACCTTCTTTTATTTTCTTACTTAGACAGCTTTTTGTCACAAATACGTGTTATGTTTGCATGGAATTAATATATATATATATATGTAGAGGTAAAATGTGGCAAAATGTATGAAAACTCACAATAAGAATTCTTTTTCAAAGATTACTGTATATAAATAAATTATCTCGAAAAGGAAAAGTTAAATTTATAAATTTTTAAAACTAGATTTGTTTATCTTATAATGAGTTGTTTACATTTCATGCTTCTAGAAAAAAAAACTAGAGTCATATTCTTTTCTTTTTGTATTAATTTGTTGGAATTTTTCTAGAAATAAATATATTTATATATTTTCTCAAATTATTTAGTTTCTTTGGCTCTTAATTTTTTTTAATCGAAAATCATATTGTGCTTTCACAACCTAAATCGACATTAACGGTAATGATGATTATTTCAAAAACTAAAATATATTTTCGACCTCGTCTTATATAGCATAATAAACTAATGCATGTAAAAATAATAACAAAAAACATTTATTGGATTAGATTGAAATAAATAAACGACAAGTACTATTAATAGAAAGAATTAGAACAGCTAATTATGGACCCATCCCATAATAATATCATAAGCGCCAGTTTTTAATATCATCCAGCTAATGTTTGTACTCTAAAGGCGTACGTTAATTATATTTCGTTTGCTTCTTCGTATGATGTGATGTTGCCTACTCACATTAATAAAAATTGAAATCTATTTTCGATCAAGTTACAAAAAAAATATTACAATTTTTTTCATTGAAGTTTAGCTCCACAAAATATTACAATTTATAGAACATAGTTACTAGCTATACCTTCAGATTTTTCGTTCCAAATACAAGACAGAAAATGAAAAATATATTTGAAAAATGATAGAGAAATCATTCATTAATTTCAGGAGAATCTATTGGTTAGCATAAATTTGAGCCTTGGTTTATAGGTTACTTTCATTTTAAGTGGATCCATTTTAATTTGAGCTATATTCTTGGGCCAGAAAGTTACATGTCCACCACAAGCCCATATCTAAGTGGATCCATTTTAATTTGATTTTTTCAAACATATATGTTTGACAGTGTAGTAAAATAAAATATATTTTCGACAGAAATATAAAGCTTTTTTTAATTTCCTTCTGACACAATCAAATTTTCATTTTTTCATATCTCCATATCTTTTTTTTTGTTGGTCAACACATTTTTGTCATAATTTACATTCGAAAAGTTGGCATATATATATATCAGACGCTCCCTCTATTATAATTTAGTGGGTCACGCCACATGTGTTTCTAATTATCAAATATTTATGAAAAAAGCTAAGGTGTAAAGTCACGAACATTTTTTTGTTTGTTAAAATAAATTCACGAACATGAAACTAAAAAAAACATTGATATCCACGAATGGACCGTTACAAGATCTTCCAATAAAACTTTGCTTTTTTTTTGAGTCAAATTTAGAGATAGTCAGTGAGTTGATAATGAAGCCCTCGTGTCGTTACATTACATAGCTGCCAAACACTAACATATACTAACCAATTATTAAAAGCTTCGAGAGGCACAATAATTTTAGTTGCTTTTTTGACCACAACTATGTCACATACGGTCCAAGAGGTCACGAGGACATAACAACAACAATAATAATTGATTTTTTTTTTCTCATTTTTCTATATGTCTTATACATTTTGTATTTTCTAATGGAATTTAAGTATGTTTGAAAGGAATTATATTTATTTGATTTTAAAATAGTAAAGCTATACTTTTAAGAGAAAGCAAGACACATATAAGGACAGTCTCTATGCTCATAATGAAAAACAACTAAACAAAGAACAATTAGTTGCACTTGTCTCTCAAAGATTTTTTGGATTTTGCTTTTTTTTTATGGGTACGTTCAATTCACCTATGTGTATGCAGGCATTATCTACAGTGTTTTTGCAACAAATGCAGATGCTTTTGTTCCCAAATATATATATACTACTTTTCCATGGCTGAAAAATATTAATATATCACTATAAACATTATAATAATATTCAATAAATTTGCCATAAATCTTAGCTATGGTACATTTAAAAGTAGACACACCATAATTAATTTTACATCACTTATAAATTTCAATTAATTTGCAGGTAATATTTGAATTGAAAATGTGACATTTTCCCCTGAATTTGTTTTGCAAAATTTATAGGTTTGCGCTGAATTCAAACTATTTCCCCAAAATTAATTAGACAAAAATATTTAAAACCGGAATTAAGTGGTTTAGTCCGATCTTTATATATTATTTATATATATTTTTCTACAATTTTTGCATGTGGAATGTGGCCTATTTGAATACAATAGATCGTACACCATCACCCCCACAAAAAAAAGTCTTAATTTAAAACAGTTTGTTTAATATGGTACGTCAAAATCATTCATGTTTGAGTATATAACAAAACATTGTATATATCCAATTTCTCTATACACTTTTAACATATCTAAATATGGAATGAAACGTCTTTATCAAAAGTTATATAATTTCATTTCATACAAGTTGATTATATATAACATCTTTTTTCCTTTCTTATCTTGGTTAAGTTTATGTAAAGAGATGGTGCATGTTATAATTCATATATTAGGAAATGGTAGGGTCTTTATAAACATGTTTTCACCAAAAATAAAACAAAGTAGTTTCTAAAAAGACAAGGCATTAGCATGTGAATTTCACCCACTAGTGCCATCTGATATGTTCCTCAAAAACTATGTACTATCCATTAACTTATATTCACAAACTCTTATCGTTCCTATATATACTTTACACTTAGAGAAACATGCTTACAAAATCTAAACCTAATACAAACATTCTTGGTCAAATAATCGCCAAGTACACTTGCAAATTATTTCAATATCTTTCTTTTGAGTCACTGAATTATAATCTTCAAAGATGGGTATTCAATTGATAGGACTATCTCATGCAAAGCAAAAGTTACAAAGAAGTTTATCGTCGAAAATCGCGAGCCTCTTGGCTATGTCAGGAACTAGTAATGTACCAAAGGGTCATGTAGCGGTCTATGTGGGAGAGACTTACCAAAAGAAGAGATTTGTGATACCAATATCGTATTTGAACCATCCATTGTTTCAAGGTTTGTTGAACCTCGCGGAACAAGAGTTTGGGTTTGATCATCCCATGGGAGGTTTAACTATTCCTTGTAATGAAGATTACTTCACTGCTCTAGCTTCTATTCTAAGTAGTTCATAAAATAAGAGAGATTATTATTCATCACATTAATTATTTGTTCTGTTTTAAAAAAAAATTAAATGTATGCAAGGAAGAGGAGAGAAAATAATTCGAGATTGAGACACTAAGTGAGTCCATTTCAATTTTTGATCTCTATAAAAAAGTCTTGTGAGTTCTTTTAACCATTTCATTTGTAAATAATCCATTTCTTGAAATACTACTCTAAGTTTCTTTTTTTTTTGTTAAATTTTCACATTTTAACTGATATATGATATCTTTTTGTCACATATATAAGTTGCGCCCACGGATTGATACATTATTTTATATATTTTTAGCAACGGTTTGATACATTAATTTCTTAACTTCTTTTTCTATATTTTATATGTTATAGAGTTTCGGTGGTCCGTCAGCTTCATTTTTTTTTTTTTTTTTCAACATTTAGGTCACAAATGGCCGGCCTATTAGCCAAACCTACACTATCGTAGACGCGGGGAATCGATCCCGGGTGGGGTGGTGCTACCTTTTAATCAATAATTTTTCTAATCAATAATTTTAATCAATAATTTTTCTAATCAATAATTTTATGTTCCGTTTGCGTTTGTTACTCACTTACCGAATTATATGCCATTAATGTATCGATAACGTATGTTCCGTTTTCTATTATTGATTTTTTTAACATACTTAATTAAAATATGTACAAAATATTATTTAACATATTTTTTTAACATACTTAAATAAAATATGTACAAAATATTTCATATATTTTTTTAACATACTTAAATAAAATATGTACAAAATATTTCATATATATTATTTGCTACTTTTTCCTCCTATTTTAATATACATTATTATTTTTTAAATGCAACAAAAATAAAATTATAAATTGTTAAATTATAGATATATACGTTTAATTATTTTAAAAAACATAGACCCGTGGTGTGCCACGGGTTAAATGCTAGTATTTTATTATTTTTACATGCTAAAGTTTAGTATTGTACATTCCGAAGAAAGCAGAAAATATCAAAACGAAGAAATACTCTAAATGAAGATAAATTTTATTTTTGACATCGTTTGAAAAAAGGAACTAATTTTCTTCTTCATAAACTTGTTGGCGCAAATTAACGTTAAGGTTATTTAAGTTTAAGTTTGATTAAGTCTTTTGGTTTTTAGTAGTGGTCAATAATAAGACCGAGTATTTGGGTCTAAGTTGTTTTGATTTGTAGTGGCGTTAGTTTCTCCTTTTAATTCGGTTTCTGTTATTGTAAGGCTATTTAAAGCTATGATCGATTAATGAATAAGCAAGGTTTTCAGAATCCAAATCACAAACGAGCATTTGATCATTACAAATTGGTATCAGAGCTCTTTTTGGATCTTTGAAAAATTCTGAGAAAGAAACTGCAGTTTCAAAAGCGTGTGTGAGAGATGGGAGATGACAAAATGAAGCTACCCCATTTCGATGGGCACTGGGATCATTGGAGTGAAGTTATGGAGAACTTCTTCCGAGCAAAGGGTCTATGGAGCGTGATCGAGACCGGGGTTGAGGAGCCAACGATCACAACTGTTATGACGCAAGAACAGAGGCAGCTACTTGACGATGGCAAAACAAACGATCACAAGGTAAAGCATTACCTCTATCAATCCATCGATAGGGTAATAATTGAGCAGATCTTGGATAGAAAATCATCAAAGATCATATGGGACTCAATGAAGAAGAAGTTTGGTGGTAATGAACGTGTAAAGAAATCTTTGCTTCAGAAGTTGAGGAGGGATTTCGAGCTGTTAGAGATGAAAGAATCTGAAACAGTGGAGGAATATTTCAAACGTGTGCTGGCCATTACGAATCAAATGAGGAGTAACAGAGAGATCCTGAATGAGTCAAAGGTGGTTGAGAAGATCATGAGGACCCTTAGTGAGAAATTCACTTATGTGGTGGTGTCCATAGAGGAATCTAAGGACATTGAAAACATCACACTAGAGGAATTGCAGAGCTCTCTTGCTGTTCACGAACAAAAGTTCAAAAAACAAGACAAAGGGGATGATCAAGTGCTTAAAGTAACATATGGGAGAGGCTCTGGATCCAGAGGAAGAGGTTTTGGAGGAAGAAGCAGAGGACGTGGTCGAGGAAGAACGTTCTTGAACAAAAGCACAGTGGAGTGCTATAAGTGCCACAAACTTGGACATTTCCAAAACGAATGTCCGATGTGGGATGAAGAGGCAAATTATGCAAATTTTCAAGAAACAGAGGAAATGTTGCTAATGGCTTACATCGAAGAAGAAGAAAAGGTATCAGATGTAAGAGTTAGAGATGCAGACCAACTATTGATGACATATTCTGGGAATCAAGAAAGTTTGAGAAGAAAGGCTTGGTTTCTTGATTCTGGGTGCTCAAATCATATGAGTGGGGATCATAAACTTTTCTCAGAGATGGATGAGAAGTTTCGACACTCAGTCAAGTTGGGAAATGACAAGCGAATGGATGTAGTTGGAAAAGGGAAAGTGAAGCTGGTCTTTAATGGCGTCGTATACATCATAAGTAATGTATACTATATTCCGGAGCTCAAAAATAACCTATTGAGTCTCGGACAGCTTCAAGAGAAAGAGCTAGCCATTCTCATCAAGAAAGGTACCTGCAGAATCTACCACGACGAGAAAGGGTTGATAGCGGAAAGTAAAATGAGCATGAATAGGATGTTCATGTTGCTTGATGAAAGTGACGAGGCTGTACTGAATCAAACAGTCTCAGACGAAGTAGGAAAGCTATGGCATGAACGCTATGGCCATTTGAGTCATCGTGGAATGAAAACGCTGCAAACAAAAGGCATGGTACGTGGTCTCCCAAGTTTCAATACACAAAGTTTTACTTGCTCAGATTGTTTAGTGGGAAAGCAATCAAGAAATCCTATTCCGAAGAAAAGTTCATGGAGAGCAAAAGAAGTCTTGGAACTGGTACACTCTGACATATGTGGACCGATAAACCCCGTCACTGCCAGTGGAAAGAGGTATCTGCTATGCTTCATTGATGATTACAGCAGGAAAGCTTGGGTGTACTTTCTGAAAGAGATGTCTGAAGCGTTTAATCAATTCAAGATGTTCAAAAGAAGAGTGGAGGTTGAATCCGGGAAGAACATCAAGTGCTTAAGGACTGATCGAGGAGGGGAATACACCTCACTTGAGTTCTCTGAATATTGCCAAACACAAGGGATCAGAAGGCAACTCACCACAGCGTATACTCCTCAACAAAACGGCATTGCAGAGAGGAAGAATCGTACTGTCATGAATATGGTCAGGTCTATGCTCTCATCTCGGAAGGTACCAAAAGTTTTCTGGGCAGAGGCTGTGAACTGGAGCTTTTATGTCTTAAATAGATGTCCTACACTTGCTGTGAAAAATATGACTCCACAAGAAGCATGGAGTGGCGTAAAACCAAGTGTGGGGCATTTTCGAGTGTGGGGAAGTGTGGCACATATGCATGTCTCTGATCAGAAACGTGTGAAGCTAGACGATAAGAGCACAACTTGCATCCTGTTTGGTTTCTCTGAAGAGTCTAAAGGATATCGTCTTTATGATCCTAAGACAGAGAAAGTCATCGTGAGTAGGGATGTGATATTTGAGGAGGGAAAATATCACAACTGGGAAGAAAAACACATTGATGCAGAGTTGACTTGGGTTGATGATGATCTCCCTTGGACAGAAAGTGAAAATGAAGAAAGTGATGGAGAAGAACCCAACAACGGTGGAGACGAGTCAAGCAATGTGTCAGAGAATTCCGTTGAAAGTCTAGACGAAATCGCAGCAGCTCCAGAAGGAGGTCAAGCTCAAAGTCAACAAGCTCAACCTAGAGCTCGACTTCGACAAACCAGACCACCAAGCTATCTCAGTGACTATGTCACAGGAAATGAAGCAGTTAATGAAGAAGATGATGAAGTTAACATGATGGAGATACATTCTTCTTCTGATCCTGCCTCATTTGAGGAAGCTGAGAAGAGTTTAAAGTGGAGAGAAGCCATGGATGAGGAGATAAACTCGATTGAAAGAAACCAGACATGGAAACTTGTAGTCTTACCAGAGGGAGCAAAATGCATCGGGGTTAAATGGATCTATAAGACGAAACTCAATGAGCATGGAGAAGTGAGCAAATACAAGGCACGCCTAGTCGCTAAGGGTTATTCTCAGGAATATGGAATTGATTATACTGAAGTATATGCTCCGGTTGCTCGGATGGACACTATCAGAACCATGATATTCATGGCAGCGCATAAGGGTTGGGATATTTTGCAGTTGGATGTAAAATCAGCATTTCTTCATGGAGTTCTTTTAGAAGATGTCTACATACAACAACCAAAAGGATATGAGGTAGAAGGAGAAGAAGACAAGGTCTATAAGCTACACAAAGCATTATATGGACTAAAACAAGCCCCTAGGGCTTGGTTCAGACGTATCGAGGAGTATTTCTCTAAGGAAGGTTTTGTGAAGTCACAAAATGAAGAAACTCTGTTTACTAAGACGAACAATCAAGGTAACACTTTGTTTGTTAGTGTATATGTGGACGATTTAATATACACAGGAAATGATGCTTCAATGATGTTTGAGTTCAAGACATCAATGGAAAGAGAGTTTGATATGTCTGATCTTGGAAAGATGAGATACTTTCTGGGAATTGAAGTGTTACAGACTCCACATGGAATTCACATCTCTCAGGGAAAATATGCTCTCGAGGTTTTAAGACGATTTGAGATGGAAAACAGTAATGCAGTTTGTAATCCAATGGTGCCTGGGAGCAAGATTGATATGAACGAAGATGGAGAAAGAATTAATGAAACTCTCTACAAACAGATCATAGGAAGCCTCATGTATCTCACGACGACGAGACCGGATCTCCAGTTCGCGGTAAACCTGTTGAGTCGCTACATGTCGAAACCAACGACAATGCACTTACAAGGAGCTAAGAAAGTTCTAAGGTACCTAAAAGGTACAATGGATTATGGGATTTGGTATAAGCGAGGAGGAACCGGAGATATGCTAGTTTATACCGATAGCGACTTTGCAGGAGATACAGAGAGCAGGAAAAGCACGTCCGGGTATGTACTTCTTATGGACAACGCAGCAGTGGCATGGTTGTCTAAGAAGCAACCGATAGTCACACTTTCGACCACCGAAGCAGAATATGTGGCCGCATCGGTTTGTGCTTGTCAGGTGATATGGTTCAAGAGAATTTTGGGAGAGTTGGGACTTGACGCAGAAGGGAGTACAACCATCTTATGTGACAACACATCAACAATCAAGCTTTCTAAAAATTATGTGTTTCATGGAAGATGCAAACACATTGGAGTTCGTTTTCATTTTCTGCGTGATTTGGTCAATGATGGAGTGATACTTTTGGAGCATTGTGAATCAGAAGAACAAGTGGCAGACATTTTCACAAAGCCATTGAAGAGAGAGACGTTCGAGAGGTTAAGGAGCAAGCTTGGAGTTTGCTCTGCTGCAGATAAGTTAAGCTCTCACCGAGCTTAGCTTAAGGAGGGTTTGTTGGCGCAAATTAACGTTAAGGTTATTTAAGTTTAAGTTTGATTAAGTCTTTTGGTTTTTAGTAGTGGTCAATAATAAGACCGAGTATTTGGGTCTAAGTTGTTTTGATTTGTAGTGGCGTTAGTTTCTCCTTTTAATTCGGTTTCTGTTATTGTAAGGCTATTTAAAGCTATGATCGATTAATGAATAAGCAAGGTTTTCAGAATCCAAATCACAAACGAGCATTTGATCATTACAAAACTAACTTGTAAATTTGTAAGTTCTGCATAATTATAAGTCTTAAGAAAATAACTTTTGCATAATTATTGTGCAATATGAACATTGTTAATTTGGCTAACTCCATTGTACAATATGTCTTAAGAAATTATTCACACTATATACAAGAATCAATGGAAAGGATTTGGGTCGCCAACTAGCTCAATTCAAACCAAACTTCTTTTTTTTTAATCGCAATCAACATTATTAAAATTTGTATAATACATTGGTCTTAAGCCACGCCAAATAACTCATTATTTGCATTAATTCTAAACATAGGCTATAATCCAATCGGCTTCCTCTTTCCCACACTCGCTTCCCTCAAGTTACGATTTTGTTTTTTGTTAACTGATACTAAAAAAAATCATATACCATTATACCTATCAAATGTGTTAAATATTATTGTGTTATGAAGAAGACCCAAACAAAATTAATCATTCGTTGTCATAAATAGTTGCCCCTAAAATTATTGATATTTATAATTTTTAAGTGGAAATTTTGAGAATCTATGGGCTATAGTATAGACTATAGTACACCTTATCCGTATAATTCCGACAACGAAAATCTATTTGCAAACGGAAATGGTCCAACAAAAGACTGTTATAACTTATAATTGATTTTTTTTAAAAGTACAAATTTAAGTTTTAAGATATTCATATATAATTATAGAGAAATTCACAAAACTACACCCTTTCAACCCTCCTTTCACAAAACTACACCTAATTCAATATTTTCACAAGTTTACACCCTTTCAAAATTTAAAAAGCTTGATTTACCCTTTTAAAAATTACCAAAATTAAAATATTTTCATTTGGGTTCGTTAATTAGTGTTTACGGTATAGTATTAAGGGGGTATGATTGTTTGGGTAGGGTTTATTTGGATTTAATTTTGAGTGTTTAGATGTAGTTTTGTGAAGTATTTTGGAAATGGTATAGTTTTGTGAAATGTAATTCAAATGGTGTAGTTTTATAATTCTCCCATAATTATAATAGGATACAAAATGTCTAAATCTACATCAAATAATTATTTTAAAACCAATATATACACCTAGACCACCACAATCAAATAAGATAAAAGAGAGAGTAGTAAGTAGGGCATAGAAAGCAAACATCTATATAGATCTATGACGATTTTGTTTTCGATCTATTAAAATCACTAAACAGTAGTATGTTGTTGCATATTCAAAAACTTAATCGTTATAGCAACAATCACAATCATCATCACCATAATCACATGCAAATATTTACAAGTCAAATCTTATCCAATGCATGGCACACAACTTAATCATACTATTGCATCTTTTCATATTATATAAGATTAAATTAATAAATTTATTTCAATAAATATGTCCTAGCAGTACGGCCCCTAGTTTTAGAGCAGAGAAAAAATCTACTTTAAGACTTGGAACTTATTATATGTACCGATTCAAATATTTACTAAAAGTAGCTCAGGAAATGGACCCACTTAAGTCTAACACAGGTCACATTTATTCACCATTTCGAGGCTCCTAATTAAATTAAATACATATAAATACATACCCAACATTTATAGTATAGTAGCAATCATATAACAAAACGTACACTTTATGCATTCTACTTTTTATATAATAAGATGCTTACATATATAGATGAGGTAAGCCATGTGAGCCAGATGGATGATGAGAGGGCCCATTAGCCCACAACTTTTGGGGTGGGGTTTTATAGTGAGTGATAAAAAAGTATGGCATCTTACTGTTAATTTTCTAAGCATTTAATTCTTTTCCTTATCTTGAAGTTACTACATTGGTTTTTTAGTTTACTACTATAAATAGAAACTACTTTTCCTCCTTTGTCTTTCAAGTCACTACTTGCTTCAAAATATTTTTTTATTCACATTTAAAACACACATAGAAGAAATATGGGTTTAATGAGGTCTATGCTACCAAATGCAAAACAAATCTTCAAAACACAAACTATGAGGAACAAAAATGGATCAACATCGACTTCAAATTCAACAACAGCTTCCGGGCTTGTCCCGAAAGGTCATTTAGCGGTTTATGTTGGAGAAAGAATTGAAAAGAAAAGATTTGTGGTTCCAATATCGTATTTGAACCATCCTTTGTTCAGAGAGTTTCTTAATCGCGCCGAGGAAGAGTTTGGATTTCATCATCCTATGGGTGGTTTGACTATTCCTTGTCGCGAGGAAGCATTTCTAAATCTCATTACTTCTCATGAGATGCATTGAGAAATACACATTGTTTGATTAAGAGTTTTTTTAATTATGGGTTTTGATGAAGTTATTTTCTCTTAAAGAGAGGAGGATTATAGGAAAATTTAATTAGTTATGTGTATATATTGTATGATAGTTGTTAAAGAGCTTGTTTTTAATTAAGTTGAAATAATATTGAGAAACTTGTGCTAATTATATTCGTAGTTATGTGTATATATACGGTATATATATGACATACGTTTATGACTGAGTATAAGTACAAAACTAGCTCTGACTTTACACATTACAAATATATATAGTACGTACCTTGAAAAATATATAAGATTTCTTCAAGGAGTTTAAATTATTTATAATTGGAATGGTGGATCACATGCATTACAAACAAACAAAAATGGGTTGTATATAACTTGTAAGAGACTAATAACGAAGTATATGATAACCGTTAATAAATTAAATGATCATATATATAAATTAATCACATTTATTGAAACTAATTGAAATAGTACTGCGCAATTTTATTTGATAGTGATAAATCATATCTAAATTATTTCATATATAGATTGTCAAGCAGATGTAAATAAAAAAAAAAAGATTGTCAAGTACATGTTACTCTGTTATTAGGAAGTGATAATTATGACCTAATAATGGAAATGAAGAAACACGTGACTACTTTTCAATAACTGAAATTTCTTACAATAAAATTCACTAATACATATATATCATATAATAACAAATTAATTGATGGCATTCGAAAGCCAATTGCAAAATTAAACTCATATTATACAACTCCCACCTAAATGTTATCTTTAATCAACTTGTTGATTCAACAATATTGTAAAACCCTAAGAAACCATGCATGTTCAATGTTTCTCAATTTTCATGTCTCGAAGGTTGTATTATAGACATAATAATAGTATTTATACTATATGTAATATATATATATAATAAGTTTTGAGTAGTCAATTTTATTTAAGGTCCTCTTAAGTGGGCTCTAGGGGGTAACGCATATATAGACCAAAAAGCCACCATTTTCAAGAGCCAACAAGAGACTTGTTCAAAAAATGTCTATTTTCATAAATAAAGACACTTGTTTCTGTTGTCTATTCATCATGACCAATAGGACCAAACTTGTTTCATGTAATGGCCAGAGATTTTAATAAGTGACAGAGAAGTGCATGTGATTTCTGTTACTTTTGTGGGTCCCTTTCTGATTATATTCACCAAAAAATAAAATAAATAAATCAGAATCAGCTTGATGCCTTTTCTAGGTAAACCCTAGTTTTCTTTTACGTATATATCCCATGTGAAATCCTGACAAACTCTTAATTTTTAAATACAATAAAATATGTTGTATATCATTAAACTAAAACCTATAAAGAACTCTATAAATAACAACTAACTGAAACATAACTCCACCAAAAAAATATATCAATCTTTCTCCACATTAAAAAGAAAACAGAGTATTTTTGTAGATTATATATATATATAACATTTTTGGGTTTGGGATATGGCTATATTATCTCGAGTTATGAACACTAAACAATCAATAAAACAACAATCTCGTGTACCAAAAGGACATGTTGCGGTTTACGTAGGAGAAGAGACAGAGAATAAGAAGAGATTCGTGGTTCCTATTACATACTTGAACCATGTTTGGTTTCAAGGATTGCTTAATAGAGCAGAAGAAGAGTTTGGTTTTAATCATCCTATTGGTGGTTTAACTATTCCATGCAGAGAAGAAACATTCGTTGGTCTTTTGAATTCTTATGGTTGTTTTGTTTCAACTTAATATTTAAGGTTCTAATTTCTTTTCTTTTTTTTGGGGATAAACAAAGTTTTTTTTCTTCTTTTTTTTATAGAATTATTTTTGGTTGTTCCCTTTGTTTATTTATGCAAAGGAGAACATGTTGAATTATATATCAGCATGTAAATATTTTGTGTATAACCAGTTAATAAAAGGTTATACTATTATGTACTTTGACAAAAAAACATTGATGAAAAGTGAAAAACCAATTTTCATGTTTTCGAAGATTTGATATCAATTAAATTTCTTCAGAATATTTCTCAAAGTTTAATCGTAACTCGGGTTTAAACCTGACCTAACCCACTTTGTCATAAAAAGAGGGTCAATTAATTAGTAGCAATTATTTCTACTCCATTATTTTATGTTTGTTGAAGGGCTTATTTCTACTCCATTATTGACATGGTCATAATTGAATTATAGAAATTTTATTTGTTAAATTCAATTGTTTATAAATTAATCAAATTGCATTAGACCATGATTATTGGAAAATCTTCCGACACGGTCTCCTAGAGATGTTATTTTTTTTAAAAAAAAAAAAAAAATAGACCAATCGTGAACCCCCACTTGTCTGTGGGGCCCACAAATAAGTTTAGAACCGGATCCGAAATAACTCATTAAATTGCTCAAAGAGCTTGGCTCTTCACATTTTAGCCGGACCCCATCACCTAAAAGACCCATAAAAGCTCCCATTAATCATGCTATTAACTCATTAAAACATTTCCACCCATTGCCGAGTAATAATCGAATGTCAATGCAAAGACCTTCGTTATTGAATTATTGGGATACTAGAGACGACTTAAGAGCCTTTCCAAAAGAAACTTCTGCAATGAACCATTAACTTTAACTAATGAGTAAACTAAATATGCTATATTTACTCCCTTAATTTATTCATGATTTTCTACACAAAAAGTGGTTATGTAAAAATCATAAAAAAAAATTAAAAAAAAATTCAAACTAAATTGATAAATTTCCAAATAGAGAATAACAAAACCTATCTAAATAACTATCACACAAGCACGTATATTAACTTTTCAAATAGCAAGAAGAAAACATATACCAAATATTAACCTTGCAGTATATTTTCGAATTTTATTGTAAAATATTTGTATTAATTTTGGTAGCAAAATCATAATATATATTCACCAACTAGAAAATCAAGAATATTCCAAGAGTATGAAAACTAGGTGATTAGATGCGACTTAATTAGCAGATGAAATATCAAAATCTATTGATTTGTTAATTGCATCTTCAAGAAATTTAAGATATTCGTGATACAGTTATGATTTGCTACTTGGAAGATTCTCATATATAAAACCAAAAACCAATCCAATGATTAACCAAATTGAGCATTTATTCTTTAGATAAAAATCTAAAATATCAAACTGGTTATATGTATCCTGAATTTTTGCTTCATGTTCATTGTTATTTTATCATCCAATGTGGCAAGTTGCTCACTATCTTCTTTGAAAGTTATTTGTCCACTTGTTATTATCTTTTTTTTAAAAAGCACACAGTTCTATGTCTCAAGAGAAGCAAAATAGAATATACTTTTCATTAAGTTCAACTAATAAATATCCACTAAAAGAGTATTATTATAATAATAAGTTTGAATTTTCAACATAAATATTTTTAAAAGTAAGAACAGAGAATTAGATATGAACGAGTTAAGCCATGTGACAAAGATTAGATAGTCAAACAACTTACATTATTATAAATATAAGCAATCGTTACCACCTTTTCTTCATATCTCAAACAAACATATTTGTAGTGAGAAAGAAAACAAAAAAGAAAATACTTTCGAAAAAACAAAAAAGAAAATACTTTCGAAAAAACAAAAAAGAAAATACTTTCGAAAAAACAAAAGATGGGTATGTGCCGCTTTGCGATAACAAATGCAACAAAGCAAATACTAAAGCTAAACTCGTTAGCTAACAAAAACCGAACATCATCATCGGATCATGTCCCAAAAGGACACGTGGCAGTCTATGTTGGAGAAGAGATAGAGAAAGAGAAGAAGAGATTTGTGGTTCCATTAATAAAGTTAGTGAATGATCCATCTTTTAGAGAGTTTCTAAGTCGAGCATATGCAGAAGAAGAGTTTGGTTTTAATCATTCCAATGGGAGGCTTGACCATTCCTTGTAGAGAACAAGTCTTTCTTCATCTCATTGCTTCTATGTTACAATATAATGTTTTAAAAATATACTGCAAGATTGCTATAAAATCATGCATTTACCATTTATTCATAAATAAATACAACTTGTGTACGTAGATATACAAACCAAATATTTTATACCAAAGAAACTTATACAGCTTCCTGTCACTATGCAACATCTTCTCATATAACAAAGTTTATGCAAGAAAATAAAAAAGTAATGAAGCAAACCTTGAATGTTCACCACCTTCTCATGTACTGATAAGTATAAAGTTCCGTGGAACTAATTATCCTTCAACAAAAAAACTCTTTGGAAGTTAAGGTTCATGAAAACCAGAGAGGCCCTTCTCAATTCTCAATCAAGTGAAAAGTTCCCTAGTCGAATACTTCGTTGCTGGCGACTAATTTGGTTTCCTAGTGGTACTTGTGATGATGATCTTAAGTCTCCTGGTTTTCTCGAGAAAGGCGAATCAAGCTTTGGTTGGAACCAATTCTTCAAAGAAACACCATTGATTCTTAGCTTTGAATCTTTTCTATGGTATGGTATCCCCAACCTTCTCAACAATGCACCTATTTCTTGTCCCACTCTGTCAACAAAAAGACCGATGTTCTCTTTAGAGAGATAGTAAACAAACATCATCACTTCACAGTAAACTATATATATATATATATAGAAGACTCTACCTTCCTGAGAGGTCTATTGTTTTCTCTCCTTTAGGAGTTGTAATTTCTTTCTCCTCCGTGGATATGATCATATTAATATGAGGTATCTTCGCGCCTGAAAGTAAATCATCAAAAGAAGATTAATGTAAACTTATATCAAGAAATGGTTAGTGAAGTTTGGAGAAAGTAATGAGTCTAGAAAACAGATTGTATTACCAGCTGCAAGACGATGCTTAAGACCTTTAAAGATGGTTAAGAGATAAACCTGACATAATTATTCATGACATATATAGTTAGATAAGTGAGAATCCAAAAAGTGCTAGAACAACGAGATATTGATTTATGTTCTTTTCTGAAGATATGGATTTACCTCAGCCACGTTTTTGGGCAGTTCTGTCGTGTCGAAAAGTAATGGGACTTTATTGAAGGACACTGAAGGAAGAGCTCCAAGAGAAGTAGCCTCCTGAAAATCATGAAAAATATAAACTTTGTAGACCTAATGAGACCAATAAGAATCTATAAGCTAAAAACATATATAAATACCTCAAGTAGTGAAAATGCACGAGGATCATACTCTCCAAATCCGTCGACTAGAGGGAATATGTTAGCTTGTTTCTGTGAAGAAATGTTGCCTAGATTCGAAACCAGACTATCCCGCAAAGCTGCATCATGTGGAAGTTGCAAGCATCCCAAAACTTGTGAAACTACTTCTGTAGTTGGAACCGTGCCACCTAAAATCGTCTCACGGTAAACCATTAAGGCCATTGATGTCCTGAAAGCAAAGATAAATTTATCACTACATTAGCTTGAAACTGGTTTATTATGGAAGTCTTTTTTAAGAAGATAGAGTGGTAACACAACAATCAGATCAAATAAAACTATTGTATAACAATCAAAGCTATACTGACCATTTATTTTCAATCTGAGGCCGCCCTGTTTTGAAAGACACAACAGGTTCACCAGCAGCGCAAGCCTTCTCAAACCTTCGCTTGCACAGGCCTTCATTCGAAAGAACAACGTATAAGCGATACATTCTGGTGCAACTCAGCTAGATAAAATTATGATGAAAACAAAAATACAAGCTTACTGGTTATGCATCTGCACATGATGAAGTTTGGTGATATTCCATCTTCTTTTGCTTGAGAAAGGAGCTTGAAACTTACCTCAAAGTCATCTTTTCTACACAAAGAAAAGTCAAGAGAATAATGAATTCTCAAATTTGCACTGATTACTGATCAAACAAGCATAAATGGTTCAAGATTAAAAGAAGTTTACCTTTCACTTGCCAGCATGAGCATAGAGTAAGTGATAGTGTTTGGTGTTAATCCCAAAGTCTTGATCTCATCAAGATATTCCATAGCCTTGGGCAGTTGATTACCTTCACCTGTTAGTTATGTTAAAGAGTCAATCATACCATTAATGATTGTTTGTATTGAGTACTTCATATACAACATCATGATTATTTATTATTCAGGGGAAAAGACTGTATGTCTTACACAAGGAAGTTATAAGGGCATTCATTGTTGAAACAGTTGGTCTGAGTTTGATTGACTTGATCTTTTCATAGAGCTCCAATGCCTTCTTCCAATTTTTCGCCTAAATCAAAAGAGAGTTTGTATCAAAAGAGAGTTTCTTAATAAAAGTTTAATCCAAGAGAGTCAATGCACGCACATCATTCCATAATCTCAAGAGATTCCTAAGAAAATGAAAACTACATTTCAAAAAATAATTTCACTCAATTAGGATATTTTCCTGCTCAAAACTTAAGTATTATTCTAGGAATCAACAAAACTCTTGCTATAAATAGAAAAAGGCACATACATTACAACAAGCTCCCATCAGTGAGCTATATGATATAGTTCCAAGACGTATTCCTTGAGATCTTGCATCTTGTAGAAGGCCAAATGCTTCATCTAACATTTTTGAATGTCCTGCAACATCGATCAATGCACTAAAAAACACCTGCATAATTTCAAATCAATGAATGCATTGATAAGCAAAGATGGTAGCTGAAGAACTTTGAATAAATTATAGTCAGTTTTCTCATATCTACCACTTCCATAGAGTAATTTGACATGTTCATGCCTCATGATGTAGAATTCAAAACAGGCATACCTCGTCAGGGGCAACACCTTTTTCTTTCATGTCATTGTATATGCTACATGCAAAATCCCAGTCCCCAGACTTGCTGCAACTATTCACAGCTATGGTATAGACTTCTGGAGTACCCTTTATTTCATATTTATGGATCATCTTGTATACTTCTTTAGAACGTTCGACCTGCAGTAAACTTACTCCAATTAACCGAAAAAAGAGAAAAACAGGAAAGGGAACAGAGACGAAAATCCACACACCTGACCAGCATTGAAACATGCCTTCATCAATGCACCAATGGTGATATGGTCAGGGTCTATAGGGTGCGTCTCGGTCTTCATTTCAGATAACACATCAAAAGCACGGTCAACAGCTCCTGCTTGACCACATGCAGAGATGAGGGCATTGAATACAACCCGGTCTGGCTTAACATTCTACTGCATCGAACATGTCTTCAATGTTATAAAAGCCTCGAGATACCAAAACGCAAAATGGACATAACTAGCAAGATTGAAACACAATTGTTAAACATAATGTTAGCTATCAAGTAACATGTACCTTAGACCTTAATATACCATAAGCACCAAATGCCTTAGCTACTTGTCCGGCTCTACCACAACCATCAATAAGTGCACCAAACGTGTGAAGATTGGGTTCCACTCCAGAATTTGTCATCTGGTGGAACACCTGAAAGTAGAGTATATCCACGCAAAGATTTAAAGTTCACCATACATACCTACGACATAGTGTATGGGTGCTAGTACTAATCTGGTTCAGTATTGTATCTTCCTTCAAATAGCATTGAGCGAAATTACGTTTACTATACCTCAAACATTGCATCAACTTTCCCGCTTTTAGCACAGCTTGATATTAAAGTTGTGTAAAGTTTGCAATCAGCCATCATACCGTTCTCTTGCACCAAAGGCAAAACTCGCCGAGCTCCTACCGAAGTAACACTTTAACATCTAAAAAACGGTGAGTGACAAGACCAAGAATTTAATATAGATAATAATATCACCTTCTATATCCTGCGAGTTTGCACAGACAGACATTAACATATTGAATGTGCTCAATGTTGGATTTGGAATCAACTTGGTAAAGCGAAATGCTTCCTTGACAGCCCTTTGCTTCTTGCAGATTCTAAAGAAGCTCGCGTGATAAATCTGATGTGAAGACAGCGAAAAATAAGATCATTAATAAAGTTCCACTATTTAAGCAGCAATACTAAGATTTCATGATTCTCATCCATATTCCTCAGATACAGCCATACCTTGTCCATGTCCAGTAGATCCTTTTTCTCCCAATCTTCAAGCAAGTTTATGCAATCTTTTAGCCTATCATATATGGATATTACAGCCTTAAATTCAAACAACCTAGTAACTTTTCTTTGGTTCTAAAACTTCCCAGAAAAGAATAGCTATGACAACAGAGGAAAAACAGGACAGCCAAGATATATCATTGTTCTTTCCGACCAGAGAATATTTATTACCTCCCATCTCTAAGTAAACGGTAGTAAGCTTCACTAGTTTCTGGAGAGCTCCCATTACTATTAAGTAGCTGAGCAGGTGACTGAGGCATGCTTTCATCAGATTGGTGAACAACATGCTTCCCATTGTCCGGAAATTTCCACTCTCTTCTTACATCTTTCCTTCTATGGGTTAAACCACCGTTGCCGTTTGCCACATGTTTTTCTTCCTCAACATCACCTACAACTAAAAATAACTTTTAAAGAATCATATAAGGGATGATTTATCAGTGATGTATCACACTGCGAACGTACCAGTAGCTTGACCAGAACTTTGCCCTGAGAACTGAGTATCAGTTATTCCATTGTTCTTATGGTCCAACAACAAACTATCAGTTGCAGAAGAAGTAACACTAGGAGAGACTGCTTTAACACTTTTCAACCTTGAAGACTTGGCTGACGAATTATTAGTAGACCCATAGAATGTGTGAATATCTTCTCTCTTAGTCTCCGCGAAAATGCTGTATTCAATAATAGGCTTCTTGTTCAAACCATTATACTCATACTCTATAGCAGGTGTATCATCATCTACTACATGAGGAGAAGCAAGCGTATGAACTCCCACCACTGCCTGTGAAAAACCATTGTCCATAACCTTATGCTCATGGCTGTTTTCAACTTGTTCTGCAGGTGGTTTTTCTCCCAAAGCAAGAGACCCATTACTTATAGAAGCAGAAAAGGATTCATCACTAATACTATGCTCATTGGCGCTTGTGCTAAGACCAGCAACAACAAACTGAGAATCCTCAACAGCCAAATCCGTTGGCTTAACCAAAATCGAATCATACTCAACCACATCAGTTTCGCGCATTCGATGAGCCTCCTCTTCCTCCTTTATAAAACCTCCATTTATTCCCACATGATCATCTCCTTTATGAACATCTCCACCATCTAAACGTTGACTTTCCCGTTGACTCTCACTACTACTACTAATTTTTCCTCCATGAAGCTTTTCAGAAGTTGCTACAACCTATACAATTAAGCATAGACCCCCAGATTTTCAACAGTCAAATATACAAACCCATTTAATCCCAAATAGTAATAAAAAAGGAATAATTTATATCTTATACTAAACGAAAAAAGCTCAAGCTTTGAATTTTTTGTGAGCTACCTCTTTACGTTTCTTGAAAGTATTTTGACAGTAAGCGAAAGCAATGGCGGAGAAGGCAGTGACAGCGACAACGACAAGGATCAAACCCGAGTCTACAGAAGCTCTAACGACTAAACGTGGCGAAGATCGAGTAGAATCGCGACCAAGTTTCCGTTTTCCGCCGCGAGATTGGAGATTAGGAGGAGGACGGAGACTGTGGCAGCATCCGAGGAAATCACGGCGGAGATTAAGAGAAGGATGGAGAATCACCGGAGAGTATGAAGTCAAGGTTAGATATCGAGACGATCTAGTGGAGATTAAAGAAGAAGAAGAAGCAGAGGAGGTAACCTCCATTGGAGAGAGAGAGAAACTAGAGAGAGAAAGAGAGACGATGAGGATAAAGGAGAAGAGAAGAAGAGAGGACATGAAATAACCAACGACTCTGGCTTTGGATTGTGGACCTTTTTGCTTTGCTTACGTGGCTTTAACGGCCGTTAAGTCTTCTTTGTTGGGTCTGGGCCCGGAGCTTATCCGGGTCGGATCCGGGTTGTTTTGTTTCTTCTTTAATTGCACGTTTCTTAATTAAAAATTGGATCTTTGACCAAAATTCGCCGGAGACGGAGAGAGATTCTCAGGCAGGCGCTGCTGCTATGGAAGGTCTTATGGGTCATCAGGTAGAGAAAAAGCCGATTCGTACCCTCGTCTTTATCGTCGGTAATGTTTCGTCTTTCTCTTCTTCGTTAGTGTAATCTTCGATTTGTGAATTTGTTGTTACTTCTTGTTGTTGTAATGGATGTGTTATTTCTTTCTCAGCTATGCAAAAGGAAGCACAGCCTCTTATCAATAGATTACGTCTCGTTAAAGAAATTGATTCACCGTGAGCTTCTTTTTAGCTTTCAGCTTCCTCCTTGTTACTAAGGAAAACGTGTTTTTCCTTTGTAAATGAAAAAAAGTTGGAGTCTTTGTAGGTTTCCTAAAGAGGTGGCTTGGGTTTTGTTTAGTGGAGTGTATAGAGAATTGAACATTAAGATAGTGTGTCCAGGCAAAGATTCAACTCTTGGTATGTGTATCCATTGTTTTTGTCTTTTTAAACCCTCTTGTGGAGTTCTTGATGCTGTTTCTGATTGGTCTGAATGTATTGGCCTATAGCTCTCTTTTGAACTCTTGTTGTTAATGTTGGTTCTTTGTAGGGGTCGATAGTGTAGGCACGGTTCCTGCATCTCTGGTGACTTATGCTTCCATTCAAGTGATTAAGCCTGACTTAATCATTAGTGCAGGAACCGCTGGTGGGTTTAAGGTATAGACATTACAAAGTGATTTCATTACACTGATGCCTCATGTTCTTCTATGTGTTGAAAAAGAATAAACACAATCCTTGTTTTATTTCAATGTGTGTTTCAGGCTAAAGGAGCAAGTATTGGTGATGTTTATGTCGTCTCCGATGTTGCTTTCCATGACAGAAGAATACCTGTTCCTGTGTGTTGCACGAGAATACTTGCTTTCTCATATCGAATGTTACCCCTTTTCCCTGAATAATTTCTAATGTTATCTCTCCAGGTCCTTGATCTATACGGTGTTGGTATGCGGAAATCCTTTCCTACGCCCAATCTTATTAAAGAGCTGAACCTAAAGGTATATACTTTATTACTTGCTCAAAATTCGCCATTTGATTCTTATGCGAGTATTTTATGTTCCCAGGTAGGAAGATTATCGACTGGTGATTCTATGGATATGTCTCCACATGACAAAGAATTCATCACAGCAAATGATGCTACAGTCAAAGACATGGAGGTTTACAGTCCACAAGTTTCTTTTGTTTATGAACTTGACTCCAATCTACGTGATTCTCTATATGTACCTTCATCGGTTACTGCTTATTCTGAGTATCTTGGAAATGTCAGGGAGCAGCAGTGGCCTATGTGGCTGGAATTTTCAAGGTTCCTACGATTCTGATAAAAGGAGTAACTGATATTGTGGATGGAGATAGACCAACTTCAGAGGAGTTTTTGGAGAACTTAGCTGCAGTCACTGCCAAACTTGATGAGTCGGTTACCAAAGTGATTGAATTCATCAGTGGGAAGTGTCTCTCAGACCTCTGACAAGTCATATATTGCTATATCTTTCCAACAATTCAAAAACGTAAGTTTCAGTCATAAGGTTTGTGTATTTGCATTGAGCAACAAAGGGGATATAAAGATTCAAGTAAAGGGTAATTGCAAATTAGGCTATAGATTGGAGCACGAATCTCATTTAAATTCTTCACTTTTTTCGTCATTTTTCCTTCTATTTTTCGCTGTTTTTCTTATGATGATCCATCATTCATCATATATGTAGAAACTCAGCAAATTTTGATACACAAATATTCATAAATTTTTATCTATTTTTGTTGATGAGAAGAAAACATGACAGAAACCTTTCATTCTGCTCTTCTTCTTTGTTAACCATGCTTGCAATAGCAAGAAGCTTTTATTAGTTTCTCTGTTCATTTTTTGAAGTGTAAAAGTTGCAGAGTATAACACACTCTTGTGTTGGCTAGGAACAAGTATCTTTTAGTTGTGGCTCAAAAACTATGCAGCAAAAGTAAGTTATCAAAGATTTCAAGTTTAGTTTTAGGAAGAGCCAATGCAATAAGCATGAAGCTCCAAAATCTCACACCTAATCTTCACCAAATATCAACTAGACAGAAATACCACACATGATGCAGGTAATAAGCTGCACTGCAGTGTATATATATGCCTTCACTTTGACTCTTTTTATACAGATCCAAGATTTGAGTCTTTAACAAAGAGAAAAGAGACAAAAATGGGAAGCATCGATGCCGCAGAACTGGGATCAGAGAAGAAACCAAACCCGGGTAAAGCGACAATTCTTGCTCTTGGAAAAGCCTTTCCTAACCAGCTAGTGATGCAAGAGTATTTGGTCGATGGCTACTTCAAAACCACCAATTGTGATGACCCTGAACTCAAACAGAAGCTTACTCGTCTATGTACTATCTTCACTTTTTAATTCTGTTTCTTGTATAAGTTTGTATAAGCTTCTGAGAACTGAGGTTGTTCAACTGTTTTGTTTGCTACTACAGGCAAGACAACGACAGTGAAGACAAGGTATGTTGTCATGTCAGAGGAGATATTAAGGAAGTATCCAGAACTCGCCATTGCAGGACAATCCACAGTAAAGCAGCGTCTGGACATATGCAACGTTGCTGTAACTGAAATGGCAGTTGAAGCTTCAAAAGCCTGTATCAAAAGCTGGGGCTGTTCTATATCCGACATAACTCACCTTGTCTATGTCTCCTCAAGCGAAGCTCGTCTCCCAGGGGGAGACTTGTACTTAGCCAAAGGGCTTGGTCTTAGTCCTGAGACCCACCGTGTTTTACTCTACTTCGTCGGATGCTCTGGTGGTGTTGCTGGTCTCCGTGTAGCCAAAGACATAGCAGAAAACAATCCTGGTAGTAGAGTCTTGCTTGCAACGTCCGAGACAACCATCATTGGGTTCAAACCCCCAAGTGCAGATAGACCGTATGATCTTGTTGGGGTTGCGTTGTTTGGCGATGGAGCCGGAGCTATGATCATCGGATCCAATCCAGACCCGATATGTGAGAAGCCTCTCTTTGAGCTTCACACTGCAATTCAAAACTTCCTGCCTGGTAAAAACTACTGGCTATTTTGAATCTAACTGTATACATATAACTTTTTAAAAATTCGTATAAACTTGGAACTGCGTTTTCATGGCGCAGACACGGAGAAGACTATAGATGGAAGGCTAACAGAAGAAGGTATAAACTTCACGCTATCGAGAGAGCTTCCACAGATAATAGAAGACAACGTGGAAGGTTTCTGCAAGAAGCTAATAGGAAAAGCAGGACTAGCCGATAAAGACTATAACCAGATGTTCTGGGCGGTTCATCCAGGTGGACCAGCCATCTTGAACAGGATGGAGAAGAGGCTAAACCTGTCTCCTGAGAAGCTGAGTCCAAGCAGAAGAGCTCTCATGGACTATGGCAACGCGAGTAGCAACTCGATTGTGTATGTGTTGGAGTATATGTTGGAAGAGAGCAAGAAAGCGAGGAACATGAACGAAGGAGAAGATGAGTGGGGTCTGATTCTTGCATTTGGACCTGGTGTTACATTTGAAGGCATTGTTGCTCGAAACCTTGATGTCTGAACAAGAGAGCAAGACCTTCTTTTGCTCTCTCTCTATATAGACATTTCAATAGAGAGAAGAATTGATTATAATAAGACATGAAAACTAAACAGAAGAAATCTTTTAATATATATGATATGCTTAAATCTTTGTCTTGTGTAAAAATATTTGACAAAGAAAACGTTTAATATGAATCCAAAACAAAGAAAGAGCATAAAAGCAAAACTCAACCAAGTACCTGATCATAATCTAGAACATATTTTGAATTCTTAGGCATTACAGCAAAAGCATACTAATAGCATATCCAGCTGCAAATAAATCTACACTCTTAGACCAACATTATCAAGGCACTTAACGGAGATTTTACCTCTCTTGATCCCACAAATTTCAGTAGCGTCGCTCATAAAACTCCTTCTTAAGTGTCGATACTTCAATTTTTCGCGGGCAACTGACACGTGGCGGCCCGCGATTGGTGAAACTTTTATTTATTTTTTATTTATTTTTTTCAAAAAAAAACAAAAAAAATAAATTATAAAAATTCCAAGGGTTTTTTTGGCGTAATTATGCTCTTATCGATTTTAGAAGACTTATTTTTAATTCCACAAACTAATAACACCATATTTAAGAAATTTGTTTCGAAAAAGAAAGGAGTGTAACAATTTTTAGCTCTATTCTTGTAGCATTATTAGACAAAAATTTTCTAAAATATTAGCCTTTTGAGTATTTTTGTTTGACAAGAATCTTTTGTAACGACGTGATTAGGCATGGTCCATGTGAATTTCCCATCACATTCCCATTAAAAACCAAAATAATTAAGAAACAAGAGTTTCTAAGAACATTCCAAGAAATGTTATTATATAGAGGAAGTTGGATTATATATACATGAAATGTTATATTATCAGTATATACACACCGTCGTATATTTCATTTGTCAACTTCACATTACAATAAAAAAAAACCTTTTGCAGAGAAAAATTCATAGGGACCCAATTGAGTGGGTCAACTTTTATACAAGATTGAGATAGGCAAACGAAATTGTCTTTTCTTATAAATAAACATTTCATGACATTCTATTAGCAAAGAAAGAGCCTAAACGAATTTCTCATTTCTCAAAAACATGTTTTTCTTCCAAAACTTTTCAGACAATATTGTTTCTTTCGCTAACGATTCTGCGAAAACCGTCTTAAGAGAAGTCGTAGATCCGACCGTATCTTTCGCAAACAACTCCGCAAGAACCGTCGTAGAAGAAGTGGTGAATCCCACCGTGTCTTTTGCGAACAACGCAGCCCAAACCGTCGTGGAAGAAGTGGTGAATCCGACCGTATCTTTCGCAAACAACTCCGCAAGAACCGTTGCACAAGAAGTAATTAATCCAACGGTAACTTTCATCGAAAGCCAGATCCAACGGCCACGAGACGTCATCGAGCAACAAGAAACGCTAGACAAACTCCAAGAATCCAACGGCTCCCATTTCCCCGGCGACGACTACATTCCACCCGACCGAAAAAACTGGATGGCTCATCTCTCGACAGAGAAACTAACACTAAACAAGATCGTGTGGCCAGGAACACACGACTCGGCCACCAACGGAATCGGAGACCCTCTGGTCGGTCGCGCGTTAGCCGAATGCCAAACGCTCTCCGTATACGACCAGCTCTCGCTCGGGACACGCGTCCTCGACATCCGCGTCCAAGCCAACGGCAAGATCTGCCACGGCATCATAACCTCGTACGACGTCGATTTCGTCCTCTACGACGTCATGAGATTCGTCTCGGACACGCGATCCGAGATCGTAATCCTAGAGATAAGAACAGAGCACGGACACAGAGACCCTCCAGATTTCGGAGCTTACTTGACAAACAAGTTAGGTCCGTTCTTGATACACCAAGACGATAACTTGTTCGACAAGCCACTATCCGAAATCTTGCCTAGAAGAATTATTTGCATATGGAAGCCAAGAGAATCCACCTCAAAACCTAGCCGAGGCGGTCCTCTATGGAACTCAGATTATTTAAAAGATAATTGGACCGATACCGATCTTCCATGAACGAAATTCGATAACAACATGAAGTATTTGAAAATGCAACCAAGAGCATGTTCAAGAAAATTCTTTTATAGGGTAGAGAATACGCTTACGCCACAAGCGGATAATCCGGTTTTGTGGGTTAGACCCGTTACGGATCGGATCCGAAACTACGCAAGGCTATTCATCGCTAGGTGTGTATTAGAAGGATGTGTTGATAAGCTGCAGATTCTTTCTACTGATTTTATCGACGTGGACTTTGTTGATGCTTGTGTTGGGCTTACACGCGCCAGAATCGATGGAAGAGTTTGAATTTTGATGATTGTTGTGTTGTGTAATAAAAGCCCAGTTGATTGTGTAATAAGCCCATTAAACTATATATAGGCCCATTAATTTATTACATAAGAAGACAAATCAACGCACACATTAACGCACAGTACTATGATTTGGGATCGATTTAGACTGTAAAACTTGATTTACACAAATCCGAAATCACAAGTTTTTTCTTAGTGATTCTGTAGTTACACATTGGATAGAGAGAGAAGGATCTAAGCAGAGGAGGCTCAAAGTTTGTGACTTTTATAGAGTGTGAGATCCGAGTTCTGTTGGAGATGGATTTTTAAAAGAAGAAGAAGAAGAAAGAGGAAAGATGCGTAGAGAGATCTCGTTTTTGTTACAGCCCAAGTGCCTTCTTCTCATCGTTGCTTTGACGATTTTCCTCGTCTTTGCTCTCTCCAACACCAGAAAAGTAACGATTTTTCTCCGACCCTTTTTCGATAATCATGTCTCAATGTGGATCTGTTTTGATGAATTCATGAGGGTGATGGGTTTTGATTATTGTGCAAGAACAACATTGTTAAACTCGGTTTTTAGCTTTTGCTAGGTAGGTACTGTTGTTTCATAGCTATTATAGACATCTTCATTGGTTAATGGCTAAGTTTCATAGTTGAGCTTAACTAACTTATGAGGTTGTTTAGTGTGAGAAAGGTTAAATATAGAGAAAAAGCAGCAGAAGTAGATTTTGTTTTGTATTTGTAGTGTTTTCCCTGATTTGCTTGCTCTCTTGATGATTAGGATGAAGGGAAACAAGTAATCCAAAATTACGAAATTACTCACAGAGTGTTTCTCGATGTTGATATCGATGGCCAACGCTTAGGTAAAGATTTCTTCCCCAGCTTTCTTGAAGTGAAAAACAGTTTTAAATCTTTGTCATTTTACATGAGTTTTTTGAGAACTCTTCTTTGACATTTGCTTTCTCCAAAGTTTGTTGATTTAGCTTTACTCTGTGATACAATTACTTGCAGGAAGAATCGTTATAGGATTATACGGCACTGTTGTACCCAAAACCGTAGGTATGTCTTTCTCTTCTTGAATGCAAATCTCAAGATTCTGTTAAAATAGTTGTTGATTGTAGAATTCTTTGTCTTTTTGCAGAAAATTTCAGGGTCTTATGCACAGGTTTGTACTTCAAATTATTATATGCTTTTCTTACCTGTTGCTTCGATTTCTGATTCAAATGGATATGAACGGTAACTTAGGAGAGAAGGGGAAAACTTCAAATGGAAAGCCTCTACACTATAAAGGAACACCATTTCATCGGATAATATCTGGATTTGTAATCCAAGGCGGAGACATAATCAAAGGTGATGGGAAAGGGGGCGAGTCGATATATGGTAGTACCTTCCCTGATGAAAATTTTAAGATAAAGCATTCACACGCAGGTGCGTTTAGTTAACCTCTATACAAACTTACGAAATTTGAAGAATTGGCTGTTGAGTTTTCCTCGTAGTATCATGTTCCGAGTTAAAGAAAACAAGTTTTGTATTTTGTAGGTGTTGTAGCAATGGCTAACACAGGACCTGATTCTAATGGCTCACAGTTTTTTATAACTACTGTCAAGGCTAGCTGGTAAGCTCCCCTCTCTTATACGATAAATGAGATGAAGAATGTTGTTTCAAATTTGAGAATTTTGTGTGTGTGTGTATAGGTTAGAAGGAGAGCATGTGGTGTTTGGGAAGGTGATACAAGGGATGGATAATGTATTTGCCATAGAAGGTGGAGCTGGAACTTACAGTGGCAAACCAAGGAAGAAAGTTGTTATTGCTGATTCTGGTGAGATTCCTAAAGATAAATGGGATGAAGAAAGATGACAACAAATAACCCTTAATATTACTACACAACATAGCTATGCCTAGTTCTGTTCCTGTGGAGATATTGAGATCATCTCTGTTTCTTTTCTTTCTTGATATTTATTGATGATGATCTGAATTATCAAAGACAATGCCAATGTAGTTAAGTGTAGCTCTTCATTTAAAGATTTTTTCTCTATGTAGACTTTAATTTATATGATTTTTGATTCTATCTACATTTATTTCGATATATCTACATTTACTGTGGACGTGGTAATTTATCAAAATATAATTTCAGTTTTATGTACACTGTTTTATTTTTTGTTTCTTTCATTGTAATATTAAAAAAAAATTAAAAGCTAATCATATTTGGTTTTATATAATTTGGACCCTATGTGGACCAGCTACCTTCAGAAAACTAATATTCATAAATTAATAAAAATCGGTCGTAAGTTAAGACTTAAATCAAGATCTAATTATATCACAAGTTTAAGGTTAATAATTCACTAAATCTCGAATGACAATATTGAAACAACAACAAAAATTGGAAGAATGGATAAAAGTGATAATTCCAAAGAAGAAAAGAACACAAAGCATTGTGTAAACAAGTCAAAGCCTAACTATTTAACAACTTTTACAAGTGACCAAAATGTTACAAACAAAAACTCCCAATAATAAGCTACAAAAAGAGAAAAATAATCAATCAAAAATTATAAGACATACAAATCATCAAACTCATGCATGGGCTATTAATTATCTCTTAATTATTATATCCACAAATTTATATATAGACATGTTTATATTCCCTCAAACTCTTCTACGGTCACAAAAAAAACATAATATGTTTTACATTTATTTATAAATAGATTATTTGTACATCTTAAGGCTTATGATACATTCTGATCCAGAGAGATCGCATTAGGTTGAAATTATGTTGAAACCAAACAAAAAGGGAGCAGGAAGTGTTTGTACTGTCGAGTGTCAACCCATAATTCTTCTATATATAATTTTAGATTTTAGTGTTTGGGATTTTTTAATTGCATCCGAATAATAATAACATTTAGGGGTCCATGCAAACTCATGTTCATGTATGCACCCATAATCCATTATAAATATACATATGTATTATATGTTTATATAAACACATTCTAAAGAAAAACTATGTGTACACGTACGTATTGCATGATCTAATTAATGGTATGAATTGATCAACTTGTATCATACATGCATTAGACAATTTTATGGGAAGACTATATATATGACTTTGAAACTACAAAATTTTTCTTGGGATTAATGTTAGGTTATAGTATGTGATTCCATGTAGTTACCGACATGATCACTATTTAATTGTAAACAATGTTATTTGGGCTAATTAACTTAAAACGCCACTAAACAACTTATGATAATTTGAACTTATATAATTCAGAGTTCAATTTCCACTATACGTATCATTTTTGGCCATTGCAGAATTTACATAACGGCTTTAAACGTAAGTTAAGTATGAAAACCATTGGTTATAAACTTATATACGTAGGCCAATATTTTTTTGTTATCCATTTATATATTAAAGAAAATCTATCTTGTCTTATACCTTTGGTTACACGCAAAGGGTCTCTTGAGTTTTGAGTGACACAAAATTGGAGAAAACAATGAGGAGATATGGGCATTGGATCCAATCCTATTTTTTGGGACCATCTTCCTCTGATTTTTCGCGTTTTTTTTTTCTTTACATCTTTTGATCAAACTTCAATTATATTACTTTAAACATATTGATAAGAATAGATATAAATGATTTATTGGTTGGTTTGGTTTTGTTTGTCGTTTACATTTTCAATAGTTTTCACATTCCAAGTTAAATTAGTGTGACAAGTTTCAACAAAGCAATAACTTTGAGTTTTAAACAAGTATACAACACAATCCCAAAGGCAAGTAAATGCGAAATTTAAAATTTCATTTCATGTACAATTTTTAAATGATGTTTGATTTACAAAAAAAAATTGGTCTTTTCTCAAAAATTTTATTTATACCCACTACTTAATTATATGTGTTTTACAGCTTTGTCCGCAAGTTTTATGTTCATCTTTGGAAAATATATATAGTTATTATTTTCTATATCATAAATTCACTATTAAGGAATAAAATCCAAGGTAATATAGTCCTATATTTGAATTATTTTTTATATATTTTATTAAAAAATGTGAATAAAGCAGAGAAAATAATTATTACATTTGGTGCACGCACGGGAAAAACACAGCTAGCTAATGGAAGTTGAAACTGTTAAAATGAGTAAAGAAGAAAAAGATAAAAAAACGATAATGATAAGTTTTATTTTGTTGAAACTCCCAATTCTGAATATATAATGATAAGTTTCTATCCCAAGTTGTTTTTTTCTCATTAGCCATTAGAAAACATTAATTACCATTGATTAGTTGCTTTGGTAATCCCACACAAATTCAAATTTAAAGAAATAATTAGTTCCTTTTTAACCATTCATATTTTAGTGCAAAAAAGAGAACTATACATATTATTTTCTTAACTGTAAATTAACAATTCATAAATAAAAAAAACGCTGTATACAACTAAATAAAATATTAAAAACATGAATATATACATCAAGTGCCAGGTAATTATGTAATAATCAAGAAAACTCAATGGCATTTAACTAATCACTTCTTTATATAAACTCTCTAAACTACACACTCTCCTCATCACATAAAGCTCTCCAAACTCAAAACACTAACACAAACAAGAAGAAGAAGAAGACATCATCTTTAGCTTAACAACACTCACTATGGCTTTAAAGACGGTAATATATATACATATTTTAACAATTATTCATGTAACTATTTTAGCTTTATATATATTATAAAGCTTTTTTATATGATAGTAATGTTATAATATATACTATTAGGCGTCGAGTAACGGTATGTGGATGACGGAAGATTGTAAAAGATCGTTCATGGAGATGAAATGGAAGAAAGTGCACCGTTACATAGTTTTCAAGATCGAAGAGAAATCCAAGAAAGTGGCCGTCGATAAAGTCGGCGCCGCCGGTGAAAGCTATCATGATCTCGCCGCTTCTTTGCCGGAGGATGATTGTCGTTACGCCGTTTTTGATTTTGATTACGTCACCGTTGATAATTGTCGCATGAGCAAACTCTTCTTCATTACTTGGTTAGTGTTGTTTGTTCAATCTTTGTTTTTTTTTTTATCATACAAGGACAAAATAGTCATTTGGCAGTAAAGTAGATTACTATTTTGTCCTTGCTTAACCGAACCAATTAAAATCTGATTAAAACCAAACCGAAATAAATAAAATCGAATCCAAACCACAATTGTAACAAATTGATTTATATATATAGGGACCCATATATATATGGTTTTGTTCAAAGTATTAATCTAAACTAATATTTTTAATTTTATAAATATTAGCTTTTTCCAGTTGTATATTTTTTTAATTAAAAATATGTACTCCAACCACTATTACTTTATAGAAATTTTAGTACTCTATTTTCTCTAAATCAAAACAAGTAAACAACAATATGAAAGAAAGCTTAAAACGTTCCATGCTAGATTCGTCACAACAAATTATTTGGCTTTAATTCATAAGTTTTTCTTGATTGATTTATTTTTAACTTAATTTTTTTTTCTTTCTTGATATTTTTTTGTGGGAATAGGTCACCGGAGGCGTCAAGGATAAGGGAGAAAATGATGTATGCGACGTCGAAGAGTGGACTTAGAAAAGTGTTGGAAGGTATTCACTTTGAGCTTCAAGCTACTGATCCTACCGAAATGGGATTCGACAAAATTCAAGACCGAACCGGACTTAAACCGTCACTTATTACCACCAACTAATTAATAATCTCTTTACTAATGTTATGTATTAGTAATTGTTGTTTGTTTAGTACTTGACTTGTTTCGTAATTTTGTGTTCAAAACAAAAATAATCTCCCTATTTTGTTTACACTAGTTCTCGACTATAAGTTAAATGTTTCGTTTTTAATTGTTGTTTATGGGGTAAATGTTGAATGTTTATCTATTTCTCCTCTTTGGAAATCATGAGAATAATTAATATATAATTTTGGTGAAACCATTAAAGCATAGCATGATAGAGCTTGAACGTCAATTATAATCAATTTATATTGGAGTTTCCAGATTAAATTGATTATAGAAAAGCAATTTAGTTAAAACTTAAAACGTGAGCTAGTTACTTGTTGCGAGATGGTGATAAATAGATTTTCTTAAGATGTTGTAAAATGAGTTGTATATGTAAAACAATGTGAATTTTAATAGTTGTAAACCCACATCCTTTTTGGGAAAATGACCGATTTGTACATCAACTCAGACCATCGTGCAGATTTCGACATAAACTATTCGATCATGTCAATTTATACCTAAATTATAGTTAATTTTGAAATTCCAACATGAACATCTAAAATGTGACTAATTTCTGCTTTTGTTTAACACTGTTAATTAAAACGTTAACCCATGCCACGTAAAACTCCACGTGGTTGACTAAAACGATAGGATTTTGAGTTTTGGTCTATTGGGCGTGGTTTTCTCTTCGTCACTTAAGTTTTAAAAACAGAAATCAAATGACAAAAAATCTTAGATTCGTAAGAACCTAACCTTAATTTGATTTTTGTTTTTAAAATTTAAGTGACGAAGATAAAACCACGCCCAATAGACCAAACCTCAAAACCCTATCGTTTTTTAGTCAACCACGTGGAGTTTTACGTGACATGGATTAACGTTTCAATTAACGGTGTTAAACAAAAAGCAGAAATTAGCCACATTTTAGATGTCCGTGTAGAAAATTCAAAATTAACTATAATTTAGGTATAAATTGGCATGATCGAATAGTTCATATCAAAATCCGCACGGTGCTCTTAGTTGATGTACAAATCGACCATTTTTCACATCCTTTTTTCCAAATATTGTAGTGGACTTTAATTCTTTTGTGAATGGATAAATGAATACATAGATGATGATGATGATATAGTCTCTTTTGGTTCTCGGCCCAATCTTTACGAACATTAAATCAACCAAAATTATAAGATTTTAAAGAGAGCAATATTGACAATTGAAAGTAATACTCTTTTAGTAACATTATTCGGATGATAAAAAATAGAGTAATTTACGCAATGAAGCACTTTTTAACACTTGCATATCAAAATAAGATATTTTTGTGATATGAGACACGTTTTACACTTTTTATTTTTTTAAATACAGTTTTACCCTTCGTGTACATAAAAATTGTGTACAGAAAGTTGTGGATACGTTTTATGTTATGTGGACATACTTTTGTACAATTTTGTAAATGTATTTTAATTTATTCTAAAATATATTATTTTAATAATTTTTTTGTTTATCATATATTTACTTACATAAGTAATTTATATTTAGTATTTACACTCCCATATGTTTTTGTAATATTCTTAATAAATGTGAATGAAACATGTCGATATTAATAAGTGAAAACATGAAAATTACATGTACATCAAAACATATAAATATTAAATTCATTATTAAAACCTATTTATTCATTTTTGAACATGAACCATCATATAATTTTAACTACAAAATTTATTTACACTTGAACACAAATCATCATATGAATTGTCTATGATATATAAACTCATTGGAATAAAATTTAAACTCGTCCATTCTACTTTGAACATTTGTGCAATTTTATGTGGACATATATAAAAACATTAGATATTGACTAGTTATCCACAAATGTTGATCCATTCATAAATAAAATATATAAAAGTGGATATCAAAATATAGATATTAAAATTTTATAAATCAATATACGAAAATAAATTATTTTATATTACCCTAGAAAATTAAAATTAGAATGCAAAATAAAAAAATGAGAATGAAAATGATTGTGAAATTTATGTATAATAAATGAGTTGATGGGTAATTTACTCTTTTATAAAAAATAAAATGTTTCTATATTAAAAAGTGCTCTAAAACGTAATTCATGTTTAAAAAAGTGTGTCATGTAATTTTCTCTAAAAAAATATATATGTAATGTGTCAGAAAAACTAAATAATACTCTTTCTAGTTTCTGTCGTTCTCAGGCTTATGTTTCATCCTTACATAGCTTATCCACTTCCTTGGGATGTCAAATCTTTTGGGAATAACCATTGACACTAGTTACTTGAAAATATTTTTAGTGTAAATATCAAAAATAAGCATATAAACACTAACAACTATGACATAAAGAAGAACTTGATTCCATATATGTAAACTGTACTAAATTAAAGACAAAATATTGTAGAAATTGAGTAATTTTACTCCATAATAACATTTTTGTGATGTGCCTAAAGATTAATTTCGAAAAAAGAAGATCATTTGTGTTTATACCACAGCTATATATAATTTATAAAACACTATTAGTGTTTAAACTCAAGAAATTATAACCAACGCTACTACTAATCTCGCTTGAAGAATAATAGCTGCTACTACTACTACTATTATCCTCTATTTTACACTTCACATTATCACAGCTACACTCCTTGCCGTTTTCAATTCCAAAACGGCACGCATTGCACGTGTCCTTCTCTCTCCCAAATCGTATTACTTTCGTCTCTTCGTCACACTGCTTCTGGTTTTGCTGCCATGGCGGGATGATTCTAAGCTCAAGATTCAAATCTAACCATCTTTCTTCAACAAAAGTGAACCCAATTCTCTCTTTCTCACAAATCTGCTCCTTTTCGTGATTCTTCTCATCCCCAAAACTTTCCTTTTTCTCCATACCCGTATCCTCTGTTTCTCTAGATTCAGAGAAATCTCGTGGAGCTTTGGTCTCGTTGACCGCACGGTGAGTCAACGGATCAATCCCTCTTCTTAATAGCTTCCTCTTCACATGTGTATTCCAATAATTCTTAATCTCGTTGTCTGTTCTTCCTGGTAACCTCGTCGCAATAAGAGACCACCTGAATTAAAAAAAAACAGAGCATTTAAGAAACAGAGTATCTCAAAAACAGAGGATTTTTAAAAAAGATGATTTTTAATGAAGGCTATGCGGCTATTACTTGTTACCGAGGAGGCTATGTAGTTTGATGATGAGATCGTCTTCGTCGAGGGTGAAATTACCCCTCTTGAGATCAGGACGGAGATAGTTAATCCAACGGAGACGGCAGCTTTTGCCGCAACGGAGGAGACCGGCGGAATTAGGAAGAGAACGCCAAGAACCTTCGCCGTGAGATTTGATGTAAGAGACGAGCTTATCGTCTTCTTCTTTAGTCCAAGCGCCTTTGTTAGTGTGGTCTTTCTCGCAACAAGGAGACCTCCCCATCTTCTTCTCGACTATGATTTCTTGTGATGATGAGATTAGATGATGTTTTATGGAGAGAGAGAGAGAGAGAGAGAGAGGGGGGGGGGGGAGAGAGAGAGAGAGAGAGAGAGAGAGAGAGAGAGAGAGAGAGAGAGAGAGAGAGAGAGAGAGAGAGAGAGAGAGAGAGAGAGAGAGAGAGAGAGAGAGAGAGAGAGAGAGAGAGAGAGAGAGAGAGAGAGAGAGAGAGAGAGAGAGAGAGAGAGAGAGAGAGAGAGAGAGAGAGAGAGAGAGAGAGAGAGAGAGAGAGAGAGAGAGAGAGAGAGAGAGAGAGAGAGAGAGAGAGAGAGAGAGAGAGAGAGAGAGAGAGAGAGAGAGAGAGAGAGAGAGAGAGAGAGAGAGAGAGAGAGAGAGAGAGAGAGACCTAATTGTTTCTAGAAGATAGTTGGTAATACACGTTTGAAGGTGAGCCTAGTGGGCTCCATTTTTATTTCTAATATTTTTAAGATTAAATTTTGGTTTTTAGTTTTGAATAAAATCTATAAACTATACAAACATTCACATTTCACACAATGTTCTTACACAATCTCAATGATCTCAATGGGAAAACGATATAAGCATTTAAATGGATTTTTTTCAAATCTTAACTCTTAAGTGTTTCTAGCCTAGTAGGTGTGTGAAACCATGTAGATACATTTGACTTTTAAATGGCAACATGCCTTTTGTTGTAATTTTATATTCATAGAGCTTTTGTGTATTTATACATACTCGAAAAAACTTGTCGTTCAAGTCTTTAGAAAGGTAAAAAATGTCATGAAAAAATAACTTATGGTGCACTTAGTAATGACTATTTTGTTAAAAAAAACATTCTAATGAATTTTCAAAATCTCATACTAGTAGCCAACTTTCCCAAATAATCCAACCACATACCTACTTTCACATTTTGTTACTTTCCCAACCACCTAACACACCCATCCTTTACTTATTTTTTCGTCATAAATTCAAGGTTTTCTATTATTGCAACGTCCAACTAATTCTGAAAAAAACATGGTTTCTCGAAAAGTGAATAAATAATTGGATTAAAAAAACTCTACATCAAATAATCTAAAATTATGTTGAGTTTCTACTTTTCAAAAAATAATGATTTTGGTTTTTAATTTGTACAGAAATTAAGTGGAGTTGTTTTTTGAGAAAAGGAAAGTAGCTTTTATTGGTAAGAGTTTGTTTGATACCTGAAAAGACAATCTTAAAAAGAGTTTGGTAGATTTCATCATGGTGTACATTTACTCTGATCCTCCTACCGACATATTTGAGTATCTAACTTAATACATAATTTGTATTGTGTTATATAATATATACATGTGATTTGTTGTCCACATACCAAACAATTCTTTAAAATAAAAAAAGTACATACATGAAAATGGATAATAGTCTTGACTAAAATTGTTATTACTATACCAACCTAACCCTGTTCTTGTCCAAATTTAGTAGCCATGCGTTTATTGTCTTCTTGTACTATTTTTAATTTTTATGTATTGTAGTATATGTTATTGTTAGGTTACAAATCTGTATATCCCATTCATAACAAAAAAAAAACAGTGTCTTCTACGTAACAATATGTATTAAATAAAGAAAGCTATTTGGTGACACAAAAAAAACTCTTTGCGTCCATTAGATGCAATCTGAGCTAATAGAGTAGGTGACTCTCAAGTCTCAACTAACATTATATCTTAACATATTTTGTGAAAATACAAACAAATAAATAACAATAATTTAAAGAAAGTTCTCTACCTAACAAAACCTAACAGTTTTAGTTAATGTCCCACTCCATAGATATCGACACACATATTTGGTAGAATGTATATATATATATATATCCTAGATAATCATTTAAGTTCAATACTTATTATTCACGTTGCAACATCAGAAAGTATTAATGATAAAATAATTAAGCCTTGTTTTGGCTAATGTATAGTTGTTTCTTGATCATATCATATACAACAGGACTACGAAACTGGTCTCCTAAACCACAGATCATGGCAACAACAATTTTGTTTTTGGTTACTTTTGAGTTTTATCACAAGTAACACACTATACAAAAAGAAAAAGAATAAACAAAGTACGATTTTGCACCATATATTGATCTCTTCTCTCATAGTTGAGATACAATCACATAATCAAATAAAAAATGCGGTTTTATTCAAATGCTCATATAATTTATAATTTTCTAATTAGTTTGAAGATATTAATATGTAGAGGGAAAATAAGTAAAAATATAGAAAAGTACACAATAAATTAATTTTATTTATATCCAATAGTTTTATGTAGGGTCTTGTTTTGAGAAAATTCATACGTTGATCAAGAAATGCTATTTAATTTTAAAATATTATTTGTGCAAAGAAAGAAAAAGGTAGAAGAAGAAGAAGAAGACTTGAGAAAATTCAAGTGCATGTGACTATTGTGAGAAAATTAAAATTTAGTAAAGAGACTTATATATATCTTTTGTCTTCTACCTCTTTAAGAACCTCACTGTTTCTCTCTCTCTCTCTCTCTCTATTACCAAAAATCCCCAAATCGTGAAAAATTAGGTTTTGTAATTTTGAAGAAGCAGAGGAAGAAGAGAGTGAGAGAGAGAGATGAGTGCTTCAAGGTTTATAAAGTGCGTCACCGTCGGCGACGGCGCTGTCGGAAAAACATGTCTGCTCATCTCTTACACTAGCAACACTTTCCCCACGGTCTGCTCTCAAAGTCTTCTCCTTTTTTCTTCTGTTTTTGTCATAATATAATAATAGATATTCTTGAGATTGCTCATAGCCAATGTTACTCAAGGGCTTGTTCTTTTTTTGTTTTGAAAATCTTGTGAGATTTTTAGTTAGTGAAGCCTCTATAGCTTAATGATTGTATTGTAGTGATCTTTTTAGTATTTAGAATCTCAGCTTCATATAGTATAGTCATGTTTCTCTGGGATGTGTTTAAACTCTATTCTCTGATCATATACTATTTAGTTATGTTATGTGACTTACTAGAAGGATATGTTATGGCTAATGTTTAGTCGAATTTCGATGTTAACAGGATTATGTGCCGACTGTGTTTGATAATTTTAGCGCGAATGTGATTGTTGATGGTAACACTATCAACTTAGGACTGTGGGATACTGCAGGCAAGTTCTTACCTTTGGAATTATAATGTTTTCTTTCGAGTTTTTTCAATCTCCAGAGAGTCATTTGTGTGTGTGTTTTGTTACTCGATGTGGAAACAGGACAAGAAGATTACAATAGACTTAGACCTTTGAGCTACCGTGGCGCAGATGTATTCTTACTTGCATTCTCTCTTGTTAGCAAAGCTAGCTATGAAAACGTTTCTAAAAAGGTTTTGGTCTTTTATCGATCCCTGAAACGTTCTTTCTTGTTTTATGATCTTAATTCCTCGAGTGATCGTTTACAGATACTTATAGAATACAGTTTGGTTTGTTTTTGTTTTTTGATACTCAGTGGATTCCTGAACTTAGACATTATGCTCCTGGTGTTCCCATCATCCTCGTTGGAACAAAACTCGGTTAGTTTCTTAACTTAACTAGTTATCTCTTACTAACCGTTCTTTATATGTTTTGGGATATCTTCTTTCAGATCTTCGAGATGATAAGCAATTCTTCGTAGAGCACCCTGGTGCCGTGCCTATCTCTACCGCTCAGGTAAAAGGTTTTCTCGTGTTATATGTAAACGAACCCTCTGTATTGAGATTATTCATGTTTTGTTTCATCTTCTGATGGTAATCAAAATAGGGCGAAGAACTAAAGAAACTGACCGGCGCATCTGCTTATATCGAATGCAGTGCAAAAACACAACAGGTAAACCTCTAAATATTTCTATGTATTAATCTAGTGATTTTCGGTATAAAACTGACGATGATATTGGCTATTTCGGTTATGTTTTTCGACAGAATGTAAAAGCTGTTTTTGATGCGGCTATAAAAGTAGTTCTTCAGCCACCAAAGAACAAGAAGAGGAAGAAGAGAAAATCACAGAAAGGATGTTCTGTTTTGTGATTCTATAATGAATTAGAGCTACAAAAGTAATGTGTTATTTTTTCTCATTTTTCATAACTTGTTTTTCTTAAAAGTAAACATGAATCTGTTTGTTTTGTTTGTAGTATGAGTATTGACAAAAATCAGAAGAAACATAGTAACAAGTATTTGTATTCTTGTTTTGCATTTTGATATGTATATATACTCAATAATCTTTTAATTTATTTGTTTCCTTGAATCGCAATTAAAACTCCCTTTTGATTTAGGATTAAAGATTCAATGTATGATTTGTTTCATGTTGATTGCTAAAATTAGCAACAAACGATTGATTTTTTATATATTATACAAAAAAAATATTTATAAATCAATCAGTAAACCACATAAAAATTAAAAGTCTCGATAATGAGACAAGGACGTATGAAATATTTCATCTAAAAATAACAAAACATTTGGGCAATTACTTGTGTATGCAAGTCAAAGATGGTAGATAAGGGAAAGAAAATTTCAATTATATAACGTCTAGGAGAATCTATTGACGTGTCTATATATTAAAAAGGAGAAAAGAAATTTTTGTCAACTAATTAAAATTATACTATATAGTTAACAAAAAAAATAATCGGCTAAATTTTGTCGCCAAACTGATTTTAGAGATGTCTTGTTATTTTAATTGCTACTAATAACTTTTAATATACTATATATGTTTGTGACATTTTTCTTAGAATCGATCAACCGAGTTTTATATACATAGTAAAACGAGTAAACGACAGTTATCATATTTAAATTTCATGTAGCAATGATTGATTTTTTTCTAGTAAAATATTATTGAATCAACATTTATTTAAGAAAATGTCATTTAAAAAAAAAATGGCTTGAGACATACCACAATATTTACTTATGTATTTAAAAACAAGTGACTAATTCAAAGGGGCAAATTGTATAGATAAAATGTTAACTACTTTATTGTTTATACAATAAATAAAGCATATAGATAAAATTTGAGGGTTTGTACTATTGATTGGACTTTCATGATATATAGTACAATTATATTCGTCACACCTATACGATTAACGAGTTATGATAATAATGGTAACGTTGGCTCTAATGTATTAGAAGGTAACAAAGAGAGAGCCCATTTCAAAGGGGTCGGAAAAAGAACCAAAACATAGAAAATATCGAATAAACAAAATTACATAAAATAAGTACACCCACTAGCTAAATAAAAATAATTTTTGCACCAAACCTTCTTTAATGTTATAAAGTACAAACCCTAAAAAAAAACCTATATCTTTCACGATCACTAATGTTTACATCAATCAACTATTCATAAGCATTCCAAAAGAGAGAAAAGTAACAAGTTGAAGATAACAATCCATTAATTTTATTAATCACCAAAGATAATAGTAGATCTGGTGATTACCAACCTAATCGCCTTCTTAATTACAAAAGCCTAGGATTCAACCCGTGGCACACCACGGATCTATGTTTTCTAAAATGAATAAATATATTTATCTATGATTTAACAATTTATTATTTGGGAGAATTATAAAACTACACCATTTGAATTACGTTTCACAAAACTACACAATTTTCAAAATACTTCACAAAACTACACCTAAATACTCAAAATTAAATCCAAATAAACCCTATCCAAACAATTCTAACCCTTTAATACTATACCCTAAACACTAATTAGCGAACCCAAATGAAAATATTTTAATTTTGGTAAATTTTAAAAGAGTAAATCAAGCTTTTTAAATTTTAAATGGGTGTAAACTTGTGAAAATATTGAATTAGGTGTAGTTTAGTGAAGGAAGGTTGAAAAAGTGTAGTTTTGTGAAATTCTCTTATAATTTTGCATTTAAAAAATAATAATATATATTAAAATAGGAGAAACGGTAGCAAATAATATATATATATGAAATATTTTGTACAAATGGTATTGACTCGTTGCATGTGTGAGGCTGAAAACCTCAATAAACCGCCATTCGTTTTTAGTGATTAGGTTTGCATATCGCAAAACCAAATTTTTTTTTATGGATGCATGAATTTTTGATCCCTGTATGATAGAGAAAAAAATAAATAATGTTTTAAAAACTGTTGAAAAACATTTATACGTATTATATGTTACCCACAAAACATAAATGTGGTAATTCTTACACTTGTATCGGACATAACCATCTCTAACGTCTCTCCCGACTTTGCAGTGTATTGCCTCCAACTATGGAGAACTTTCACTTGAATGCGCCATTGTGTCTTGTACGGGCGCAGATCACGGAGGAGTGCAAAGGTAGCTGCCATTGTTATTATGAAGTTTATCGTTGAGTTGTAGTTGTTTATGGGTTTGTGATGGTATTGAATAAGTAGGATATCCTATATATAGGTGATATATTACATAGCTAAAGTTTAGGGTTTTTTATACTTGGTGACCAAGAGTATTACACAATATACAAATTCTTCATCTCGATTTTATTTTTTTAATTAATAACATTACCTTTTTATTTTTCCGTAAAGATTTATAAAATTTCGCATCAAGTTTTGCCATTAGTGGTAATACGTTTTTCCTTGTTTAAAAATCTGCATTGAATAAATGCCCTTTTTGTATTTTTTAGTTAATAACATTCCTTTTTTATTTTTTCGTAAAGATTTATAAAATTTCGCATCAAGTTTTGCCATTATTGGAAATACGTTTTTCCTTGTTTAAAAATATGTATTGAATAAATGCCTTTTTTGTATTTTAATATAAATCAATATCATATTTTGAATATAAGGTATTAGTTGTCTCATGTTTATTGTAACACACCATGATTACTAATGGTAAATAAGGTAAATCTAGCATAGGTCATGTCATAAATACACAAACTATTGATATCGATTTTATTTTTTTAGTTAATAACATTCCTTTTTTATTTTTTCGTAACATTTTGTTTCCTTTTGTTAAGAAGATTTATAAAATTTGGCATCAAGTTTTGCCATTATTGATAATACGTTTTTCCTTTTTTAAAAATCTGCATTAAATAAATGCCTTTTTGTATTTTAATATAAATCAATACCATATTTTGTTGAATATATGATATTAATTTTCTCATGTTTATTCATGTTTATGGTAACACGTCATGATTACTAATGGTAAATAAGTTCAGTCTAGCATAAGTTATGTCATAGATACACAAATTATTGGTATCGATTTTATTTTTTTAGTTAATAGCACTCCTTTTTTATTTTTTCGTAACATTTTAGAATATACATGGCATATTTTTTTTAAAGAAAAGTTTCGTAATTCTTTTTTTTTAAAGAAAAGTTTCGTAATTCATATGTAATAAAATATTATATGGAATACATGTCATAGTATTTTTTATACATGTCATATTTTTGGAATATATTTGGAATACATGTCATAGAAATTAGAAGTTATAAGCATCTATAGCATAAAATTCGGTATAAATAGTTAATATACTTAATTATGTTTAATCTAGAAATTACTTATAAGATTTTTTAATAACATGGTATATTGTATTTTTAATAAAATATTATTCTATACAGATTTATAAATGAAAAACGAATTATATAATATGTTTCTCTACAAATTTATAAATGAAAAACGAATTATATGCTATGTTTTTCTACAAATTTATAAATGAATTCACACTTGTTTGGTTGTAGGTTTAGTGTTATTACCTTTTATGATTGTATTATGTAAGTTATTGTGTTGCCCTTTATTAAAATTTTGAACATATGTTAAAGCAATGGCATTGGTTGTAATTTAGTGTGATTTTTTGGTAAATTTCATATTAGTACTTCAAAAATACTAATATAGATATATTTGTTTATTGCGTATAAAGACGTGGAATCTAGTTGTCTTTTTAAGTAATTTAAATGAATTACAACATAATAGCAATAGGGAGAATCACAAAACTACATCATTTGAATTACATTTCACAAAACTACACCATTTCAAAAATATTTCACAAAACTACTTTTAAATACTAAAAATTAAATTCAAATAAACCCTACCCACACAAATCTTACCCCCTTAATATTATACCCTAAACACTAATTAGCGAACCCAAATGAAAATATTTTAATTTTAGTAATTTTTTAAAGGATAAATCAAGCTTTTAAAATTTTGAAAATGTGTAAATATATGAAAATATTGAATTATGTGTAATTTTGTGAATGAAAAGTTGAAAGGGTGTAGTTTTATGAATTCCTCGTAGCGCAATATTCAATTTCTTCATGCGAGTCTTTAGTATTATGTTTTGGAAAAACTTTGTAGATGTATAAATATTTTCTAGGTCGATGTCTCGAACGTATAAACTTTGCATATTGCTTTTTTCAATGATATAAAACTAAAGGACATATCATTACGAAAATAGAATGAACAAATTATATTATCACGTAATTAAGAATGCGTTATTTTAAATAGGCAATAAAAACATTAAATCCTCTCATGTTTTAATATAGAGGAATTCACAGAACTACACATTTTCAATCCCTCCTTCACAAAACTATCTAATTTAATATTTTCACATATTTACACCCTTTCAAAATTTTAAAAGCTTGATTTATCCTTTAAAAAATTATCAAAATTAAAATCTTTTCATTTGGGTTCGCTAATTAGTGTTTAGGGTATAGTATTAACGAGGTAGAATTGTATGGATAAGGTTTATTTAGATTTATTTTTTAGTGTTTAGGTGTAGTTTTGTGAAGTTATTTTGAAACGGTGTAGTTTTGTGAAATGTAATTCAATGCGATTCTCCCTTTAATATAACATTTTTTATTAAAATTTGAAAACCAAGTCTTGATGAAAAAAAGAGACGGGAACAAATAAAAACAAAATACGACCATGTTTGAGAAATTGTTGTTTATTTTGACAAGACAGGTTAATTTTTTAATAATCTAAACAACAACGAGTGAGAAAAACAAATAGAATGGCCGTACTTAAAGAAAATAAAAAATAGAAAATAGAGGAATTCACAAAACTACACTAATTTAACTTTTTCACATATTTACACTTTTTCAAAATTTTAAAATCTTGATTTACTCTTTAAAAAATTACCAAAATTAAAATCTTTTCATTTGGGTTCGTTAATTAGTGTTTAGGGTATAGTATTAAGGAGGTAGAATTGTGTGTGTAGAATTTATTTAGATTTAATTTTGAATGTTTAGGTGTAGTTTTGTGAAATATTTTGGAAAATGTGTAGTTTTGTGAATGTAATTCAAATGGTGTAGTTTTGTGATTCTCGAAAATAAAATATTGTTTTGACTTTTTTTATTCAGGGTAAGTCAATGTTTTGTTATTTTTTCCTTTTTTATCATTGTTAACGTGATAATACAAGTTTTTAATCTATTTAAGAATATTTCTATAAAATAAAAAGGTCAATTTTCGAAAATACCATCAAAAATAGTTTTTTTAGAAAAAAAAATATTTTAGTAGTATTTGAATAAAAAAAAACTTTAAAAGTTTTTTTTTATCCAAAAACCTTTTTATGCTATTTTAAATAATTTCTCAAATAAAAAGATGCCAAGCTCCAATTACGTCCAAGTAAATCAATTAAAATATATTTTTTGGGGTAAAATTTATTAAATTATTTTTGATTAAAAGGAAAAAGAATCTCTTTCTATCTCTCCCTCTCTGCAACTCGAAATCGTTCTCCTACGTCCATGTCTTTTCTCCTGCCACCAAATCGATGCCATCTGTTTAATTCCTCTTTATAAAAATCAAACCTCTTCGTCTCCTCACAATTATCACTCTTCCCAATTTCAATCTTTTTTCTTAGGGTTCTTCTCCCATCTCTCTTCTGCTTAATCCTGACCTCCAGGGATTGTATAAAAGGTACCGACTTTCTTCTTCCTTATATGATCAGATCTTCGAATTCTGCAGAAATTGAGTATTTGCCTATTGGGTATAGCTTAATTGATCGTATTGTTGTGAATTTAGGGATTTGATTGATTTCAAAAGCTCGCGATTTGACTCGTTTTGGTCTGTGAGGTCAAATAGAAGAGTAAAGGTTAGATTTTTCTGTGTATTCTTTGGTGGGTTATTGTAATGGAAGACGGTGAGCTTGAGTTCTCGAACCAGGAAGTGTTTTCAAGCTCGGGCATGGGTGGTTTACCACCAAGCAACTGTTCAATGGATAGTTTCTTTGATGGTCTTTTGATGGATACTAATGCTGCTTGTACACACACTCACACATGTAACCCCACTGGACCAGAGAACACTCATACTCACACTTGTTTCCATGTCCACACCAAGATTCTCCCCGAAGACAGCGACGAAAAGGTTTCCACAGACGATACGGCCGAGTCCTGTGGGAAGAAAGGAGAGAAGAGACCTTTGGGGAACAGAGAAGCTGTTAGAAAGTATAGAGAGAAGAAGAAGGCTAAAGCCGCTTCCTTGGAGGACGAGGTATCGAGGCTTACTGCTATGAACCAACAGCTGATGAAGAGGTTGCAGAGTCAGGCTACCTTGGAAGCTGAGAACGCGAGGCTCAAGTGTTTGCTTGTTGATTTAAGAGGAAGGATAGAAGGAGAGATCGGTGCTTTTCCTTATCAGAAGCCGATGGCTGCAAATATCCCTTCTTTCTCGCACATGATGATGAATCCGTGTAATGGGCAATGCGATGATCAAGTTTATTGCCTTCAAGATGAGTTTGGAAGGAATATCCGAGAAGGTGCATCGATCAGTGGCCAAGGTTTAAGTGGTTGTGAGTTTGACCAGCTACAATGCATTGATAATCAGAGCTTAAGTGGCAATGGAAACGGTTCATTCAACAACGGCAATGCATTTGTCTCTAATAAGAGAAAAGGTGACACTTTTACACCTTTAAAGTCTCCTCTCTAGTTAGTTTAGATTTTACCTGTAACTCTAAAAGGGCCTTATAGCATGTATCGTATAGTGTGAAGCAAATCCTTTACTTTGATGATCAATGATTCATTTAATAGACTATCAGTTTTTACCAACTGTTGCTTCATAGAATTAGTATGAGCTCACATATGCTTTTTGTTCTTCATATTAGGTGTGCAACGTCCACCGAAAGCAGCTTGAAGCATCATCAAGCTTGTACCATCTATTTCCACCAAGATAGAAATTTTTATTACAAATAAGTTGTAGAGTTCAGCTGCAGCATCAGCTTCACTCAGGTTTCTGTTGTCACATCACTTTTTGTTTTACTGAAACTCTTTCCTTTCCATTTGATTTTCTCGATGAGATTTCCGATCTAGGGACGGACTTGTTAATACAAACTCAATTTTTATGGTGTTCCTGCCATTTTGGGTAGTTTCTTTTTCACTTCATGTAAGAAGAAGTTGGAATAATTGGCTGTGTTTGATTAGTAGCAACTGTTTTGGCTACATAAGTTATTGATATGATGCTTGAAATCTTATGATCGTTGTATTACAGCTTGATAGGAATTGGTGGGATGTTTCCTTGTTGTTTGAGAATCATAGCATACAACAAACTTGTCTATGTAAAATATTGTCTTAAACACGTTAACAGTTATAACAACTTATTCATCATTCACAAAAAGACTTGAATCATTGCTGGTTGTCGTTGATTTGTGGTGCATTTTGGTCACCACCTTCATCATCGTCTTCATCTTCATCATCATCGCGGTAAATGCTTTCTGCCATCTGCCAAACCTGAAGACTGTTGTCGTCAGCTACACTTGCAATGACCCAAGACTCGTCCTTATTCCAAGCAAAGTCTGAGATCTTGGCCTTGTGGCCTCCATGAGAGAAGAGCAGCTCAGGTGGACCATCTTCTGCATCCAACTCTATCTCAAGCTGCTCATCCCCGACCCTGAACCGTGATCCAACAAGTAAAACTAACTATCCAAATTCAATGTTGAATCAAAACGCAAAGGGAGTCATCGATGATGGAACCTGTTAATATCCCAGACCATGAGTCTTCTGTCTTCGCCAGAAGATGCAAGCACTGTTTCATGGTTAGGATCCCATTCCACTTGGAAAACTTCTCCCCTGTCACAAATCCATCCCAATCGTCAATTACCAACATTCGTAGCTTAGAGAGAAGAAACCGAAGATAGAGAAACTACAAGAGAAGCATACTCGTGTCTGCTCAGCACATGTAATGGTGCAGTCAGCTTGCGGAGGTCAAACAAGGCAACAGTTGAGTCTGAGGAAGCTGTGGCTACGACCCATTCATTAAACGGATTGAAAGAAAGATAGTTTATCTGCAAACACGCAAAATAATGGAAGTATATCAAACTGGACAAGGGAGACTAAGAGGTGGTAAGTATATACCTCCCTCTCGTGAACTGTAACTTGGTGTTGCATCTGGTTGGTCCTTAAGTCCCATATTACTAGTTGACCATCATCACCAGCAGACCCAAAAATGTTCTCATTCTTCATGTGCCATGCTACATCTTCGATGATACTTTCATGTCCCTAAGAACCCCATGTCCCAGGAGTCAAAACCAGATGCTACAAGCTCAAATCTTCTGAGATACAGGACAAAGAAAAAACAAAAGCTACTCTCAACTTACCTCATACACATGCATTGCATTAAGAACCTTGTCATCAGCAGTAGCTGAAACATCCCAAAGGCAGATTTTCTGATCTTGTGAGCCACTCAAAAGATAACCTTCCTTGAAAGAGCTCCAAGCCAATCCATAACCTTCTTCATCATGTCCCATTAGCCTCAGATCAGGATCACACTCACTTGTTTGGGACTTTGCAGAGAGTCTAGCATAATCAAACAGAATCACTTCAGACCCACTTGTCTTAGCAGCCACAAAAGTCGGCTTTTGTGGCATACACCTCGCTCTGTTAACTTCCCCATCAACGCGTATCTTCTGCCTAATCTCCACCTGCAAAAAATAGTGTCTAAGAAAAGTTACAATCAAAACCACTTATGTATACAAAACTATCACATAATTTAAAAATGCCCCGAGTAAAAAGGACGAAGCTTTTGAATACATGAAAGTTAAGCTAGTACTTTCGTCGAACACATGGTGTGCATAGAACACAAACACATAAAAAAACCACAAAAATCTGATGTATCCACCACGAGTCACTTACCTTAGGAACGATAGGATCTTGATCTCTACCACCTAATCCTGGTTCAGCGTCTGGTGTCGGTATAACTACATCGGCGACCATTAGATAATCCGGCGCACCACCGGAGGTGTGTGTCCCTAGAATAAGCTTATGGACGGCGAAGTATGGATCTTTCGAATAAGGAATCGGCGTAGAAGGAACCCAATGGAGAGTTAAAGATGGCCATTCAAGTGGGTGAGAGATCATAAGATCGTAGAGAAACGGTGTGTTCCTTTTCCACAAAGAGAACTCTTCTTCTACCTGATCCAATCCCGTCTCTTCTTTTCCTTCTTCCGCCGCCATTTCTCTCCTTCTCTTTTCCTTTGGTCGCTTTTCTTCTTCTGACCTTAAGGATTCTCCGGCTTGATTTTCCCGCCTAAATTGAGGATTCTCTGGTATTGTTTCCCGCTCGGAAAGAGGACTTGAGAGAGATGACTGGGAAAGGAGGGTTATAAAAACAGTGTGCCGTTTATTCATATATGGACAGCATGCGTTGTACTTCAAAAATATTGGAACGACATGTTGTTATGAAAGTTTTTAACGTAAAATATAATTAATGTTTTTTTTTTTACATTTTTGAGAATTTGATTCTTAGAGATTATAGAGGTAAGATTAGGATACTTTCTTTCATGATCACATCATAACAACTAATCTAATTATTTCATTTCATCATGATTAATTATTAAATTTGAGTACCGTAAGCTATCAAAATTGCATTAACTTTTCATATAAGTCAATTCCACCAAACTAATAAGTCCAAAGGAATACAAACTATTTAACTATTAAATAGCATTATTCTTATAGTACGACAAAAATACTTTTTTATTTCTTTCCACAATTATTTGAGCAGCTTACCAAAACGTGATAGTATCACTTTCTTTTCTTTTTATAACGTTATAATATGTATAGTCATATCATTTGTTGGGTATTATTCACTAAAATATTACTTAGTCGCCTGAATATTGTAAGATTTTCTTATCATTTCTTTTACTTGACATAGTTATCTTAAAATCCAAACATAAAATATAACCATTTCACCACCATAAATTTACACTTTTTTAACTCCGGATTTGTCTTAATACATTACACATACCAAAATAAACAAACAAAACTCAATTTTTGAAAGGAAAAAAAAAAAGAAAGATTAAAAATCAAAAGGAACAAGAAAAAAATAGACTCACATAACAACACAAGCGGAAGCATTCTCATCACTAAACGCCGTCGTATAACGAACCTCCGTAGAGCTAGCACGTGCGAGCCTCGACACGTGCGGATCATACTCCGAGTTCCTAACGTAACCGGTAGGAGCTCTATTATCATACACACCAGAGGCGTAAGGACGAGAAACGACGTCGTACGGCACGAAAGGATAAAGCTCTGCTCTCTTACCGGTCCTATGCATGATTCTAGCCACAACTTGGTTCGGTTCAACGTAACCAACCACGGTCACTTTCTGAGCTTGTGGCTCGATGGTTACATCTCTTACTCCATGCATACCTTCTAAGGCTCTTCTCACTTTCCTCTCACATCCTTCACAATCTATTAATACCCTCACATCCACCGTCTATTTGTGTATATAGTATAGTTTTCATACCATAGTATATATTAAAAAAGATAAGATTGGTTATGTATAAATGTGATTATGATTATGTATACTTGAGTTTAGTTAATTTACCTGTAGAGTTTTGTGTCTCTTGGAGATGTTATTGGAGCAATCAAAGTATTCGGAGACGTGATCAAGAACACCCATTTTTCTTGTTTATTTTTTTTGGTTTCTTGTGTTTTTTTTTTGTATTGAGGGGAAATATAAATAGATTTTAAGCTTTGGAGTTTGTTTTGAGATGATATGATTTTTTTTTAGGTATTTTCAAACATAAAAATGAGTAGAAATGTTGAAAATGCGACCTACCAAACGCTATTAAGTAGTTTTCGACCATATGTTTATAATAATTTATATATGTGTAGATAATTTTGTATCAACTTAGTGACTTAGGTTTGAGATTGACTACCGAACAGCAAGAAAAGCCAATATATCTTCTTTTTTTCATGGTGTTGCATAAATAAATTATATTAAAAAGACTTTTAAATTTATAAGTCGTTTTTGTTATATATACACATCCATTGTGCAATAATTAAACTTGACAGATAGATGAAATAGACATTTGCAATATAATTCATGCTTGTTATTGATGGATATATAATTTTTAATATATATTTTTCTCAATTATTTCAAATCTGACTAAAATTTTTTATAATTGCCGAATAATTTTGGGATTAGAAATTGGAATCTCTTCTCTTAATATGGACGGCTGGTCATGTTACGTAGTATAATAGTGGACCACTCTTTGACATGTTTATGCACAAAACAAACATATGTTTCAACATCATCTTTAATTTGTTATTGTTAACAATTTGATCACTCTTTTAAGAAATTATTAATGTTTGTTAAAATAAAAACTATATTATATATCACATTCACACTACAACGAAAAAAAACAACTACCTAACTATTATATATGTCAAACACATATTCATATAATTGGGAAATGGGAAACATGTGTCTATATCTAGTCCTCCTAATTGGTTACGTTGCTTCATCGATATGTTCCTTGTGTTATTTTGCATTTATTTAGAAAAAATGAGAAAAAAAATCCTAATATTAATTTTGAAAAGCATGGGAGTAAATTTTAATGAGTAATTCACAAAACTACACCCTTTCAACCTTTCCTTCACAAAATTACACCTAATTCAATATTTTCACATATTTACACCTTTTCAAAATTTTAAAAACTTGATTTATCCTTTAAAAAATTATCAAAATTAAAATATTTTCATTTGGGTTCGCTAATTAGTGTTTAGGATATAGTATTAAGGGGGTAGGATTGTGTGGGTAGGGTTTATTTGGATTTAATTTTTAGTGTTTAGATGTAGTTTTCTGAAACATTTTGGAAATGGTGTAGTTTTGTAAAATGTAATTCAAACGGTGCAGTTTTGTGATTCTCCCAATTTTAATTTAGTTTTTCGTACTAATAACCAAAATTGTTTCTAACAACGATCATTGTCCAGCGGCCCATTATACTTTTCTTTCTTTAAGGCCCGTTCTAATCCTAAGCTACGGCCCATGACAAAATTATATGTTAATTAACTTATATAATGTATACAATAAATTTAATTACGAGTTGACAAAAAAAAAAATTTTCGAAAAATGGAACTCAAATACTGCCTCCGTTCCAAAATAGATGTAGTTTTAGGAGAAAATTTTTGTTCTAAAATAGATGTAGTTTTTCATTTTCAATGTAAAATTTATTGTTATTTAATGTTTTTTGATCAATTAGATTTTGCTTACTATTTTTCTATTGACTCAAATTAGGCTTAGACATATATTAAATATTGTTTTAGTATTATAAATATACAAATTTAATGAATTCTTAATATGCGTGAAAACTTCTAAAACTACATGTTTTTTGGAATACAGTGGAATCCACGCCACGTCAAAAATCCCAAAAATAAATAAAGGAATCCGTTGTCTTACCATGGTCTAAAAAGAGTGAAAAAAGTAATTATTTCTTTTACATACATTTAATTTTCAACTTGATTCCTTCACTTTCTAAAGAATAGTTCTTGCTTTTTTCCTTTATAAATCACTACGAGTAACGAAAACGATTTTATATGGTTTGGAAAATCTTTAAATATTCCGAGTGAACTTAGCAAACAATACATTTTTATAAAAGGTATAATCAATGGAGTTGGACAGGGAAATAAGGGAGTAGGAAGATAAGTCAAATAAATAAACAAACAAACTTATTACGTAATTTATGCAAAAGCAAAACTGAATATTGTGTTGTGTGTGTGACAGGTCGTGGCCTCGATTCTGTAAGCCTCTTGGAAACAATAACTAGTCCAAAGAAAATTATAATAATACGTTACCAATAACAATCTCTCTGCTTTTAAAATTTTTGGTAGAAACTTTTACACCGAAAGTAACTAAACCGGTGAAAAAATTCGAATTATTCAATGCTTCTGCACGATAAACCGGTTCTTGCATGAATAAAGTTACATCTAAAAGAAAACTCTTTCGTAAAACAAAAGTCTTTTACTAGCTTCACCTTTTTATTTATACGATCAATACCGGAACGGTCCATTTGATTTAATGCAATGAATTAGAAAGAACAAAACAAATCAATCACATTATAAATAATAAAATCTTTTTTTTGTGTAATTGATTTGGTCAAATTATTGTTATTCGTGCCAAAGTATATGTCGTATCAAAACGGTATTACACGTAATAGTAATACTCGTCCTAATTTAAAGAAATGTTTAACATTCTAACCCAAAAAAAATAGTTAAACCAAAGGCAAATAAGTTTTTTTGTTAAAGTTTTTTATTATCCACAAGTTACATCGTAAACAGTATATGTTTATATTTAGATTCGAATAGGGAGTTAGGGACATTTATTTTATATATAAATTAACATGTTGAGATAATAAGAAACAGAATATAATGATGATAAGTTCAGTTTCTTAGTCAAAGTTGCACGATAAATGGTTAATATTTGTATGTTTTTTCTGACAAAGGTGAAAATCTTTATCTGTTACATGAATCACACTGTCATTTGTCTATTTATTAAAAGGAAACAGAAACAATAATGTTTCGTGTAAAAAATAAAATAAAATAAAAAAGAGAGGAAATAACAATGTTTTGATGTCTTTGGTCTAATTTGGTTAAGTCTCGAAAACCGAAGAGAAAGTGAAAAAAGGAAAGCAAAGAGAGAAAGAAACAGTTCACATGAGTTTCGTGTGTCGGTGTCCATCGTAGATTGTGACACGAAGCTGACACCTTTTGCATGTCCACGAGAAATCATCACTCTCTTTTAACCCTAAAACTAGTTCCCAATTACTTAAAAACTTTTGTTTAAGAGAATCCAATGGTTATTAAATGTCTTTGAATTTATAGTCTTTTTTTGTTGTAATACCTTTTTTTTAGGTTTTGTGTAATTTATCTACGTGGAAAATGTGGGATGATTCGTATAACATTTAATCAGTTTTGGAAAGATGGACCATGCATGTGTTTAAAATATATGCGACAATGCAGGATCTGCTCTTACACTCATAAGTCATAACTTACATAAATATATTATAAAAATACAAGTAGTATAGTATGTAATAATGGTGAAATATATTACAGCCCTTTATAAAAAAAAAATGGTGCATGCATTTATTTATATGTCTATTGTATATGTTTGTCTATAACATTTAACAAATCTTGGTTTAATTTATTAATGTTTGAGATATAATAAATCACTAAATGTCATGGAATTACACCAGACGCCAAACACGAAGATTAGGTGAGAATGAGATTGGTGTGTCACAATGTGTATGTGACAATTTTGATCAAACGCAATGCAAGGCTTTTATGTGCACCCGACTATTATGTAAAAACGTACACTTTCATATATAGGAAATTTCGTAGTAAACACGGTTTGAGTAAAACTACGAGTTTAATTTGGAGGTATTTAGACATATTTTAGGACAAAACAAAAAAAGTTTGTCGGCTTTAATTAGTGTCGTTTTATGCAAGTATTTTCAAAAAGTAAAATTAGGTTAATGTCTGCTTTCACCGCAAACCACGAAATATTCGAGACCCTTTGATTTGTTTAGAAACTAAAAAAGTGTAAATAGACGTGCATCACGTGTACTTACTAACCACTAATCACCAACGTTATAAGAAAATTGTGAGTATATATAAGTATAAGAGATTATTGGCAAATATTGCTAACTCTGTATTGGGTTATGAATCTGTGGAAGATGCATCGGACACGTGTTAGAAGATACAATAGTTGGGATTTTTAAAGTTTTTTTTACGTGTCTCGTCTTTTTCATATTTTCTATGAATATTTGGTATTTCTCTAAACAAAACAACAACATCCACCTCCCAAGAAATAGGCGACACACACACGGATGATAATTAACAATAATAGCCAACAAGTGTCTCTAAGTCATATATAAATATTAGAGAGAGAGAGACATATATATATAGTTATAAAATATCACATGGTTTGCACCATTCCTCTACCATGTATTATGTCATAGTTCATAAATATGGACCCTTCTCTCCATGATTTTATTTTCTTATCGTGAAAAGCCAACCCATCAAAGAAAATTGAAATATAAAATAACTTTTAGGAATATAATCTATAGTATTCCAAGAAAACTTGAAAGTTATTTGGTATTAAAAAATAAAAATATATTTTGGTCTATAAAAATGTTACATGCATCATATATATTTCCAAGGTTCTTTGACCAAGGTTTTTAATTACTACTTTTTAACAATCGGAGTTAGCACGATTAAATTACATATGTACATAACATTAATCTATAGAAAACGGAAATTTTAGTCGTCCAAGACCAGGAAATTAACTATTGTTGCTTAACTTATAAGATCAAAATTCAAATGTAACTTTCCCTAAGGTTTGGTTATATTTATTTCTATTAGAGTTCGTTTATTCATCGCATCTTTCACAAAGAAATTATAATTTCAATGTAATTGTTTTAAGAAAACAGCTAAGCCATGTTTGACCAAATTACTTGCAGTGGTCAACTAAAACGTTTAGGATTATATGATTTCATTAAATAAGAATGGATATAAATCTGGCGTGATTTAATTAAAATAACTTAATTTTGTTCATACCATAGTAACATATTATATAAAAAATATGTCTATATGTGTGATTATATATATGACAAAAAGTGTTAACTATATATGTATGTATATCAGTATAATGAGCTGTAAATTAAATAGAGTAGATTTGTTTTTTTCTTTCTATTTTTTTTCTTGTACACATCTAAGTTAATGCCTATGGTCATGGATAACAACACAAAATTAAAGGTAAAAAATATTTTTAACAATAGTGTTAAATGGCTGTTTTCCCCTTAATACAAAAACCTTTTTCTAGAAGAAAATAATGGTTAAAATGGGCCATTGTTTGACTAAGAAAATAACAATTAATTCATAAATAAGAAAACCAAAAAAAAAAGGTAGAAAATAGAAAAAAATCAAATAATTCAGGCGTTCCAGATGACCCAACTGACCAATTCAGAGGTAAATCAATAAATTTTAAAATCAGAGAAAATTAAAATTAGAGAAAATGGAAACCAAGAAAAACTCTGTGTCCTGCAATAATTCCACGTGGACTTGTTATTTTTTTCATATTATCGAAAAAGAATCAATAAAAGAAAAACTAAGTAACACAGTAAATAAAAAGACAAAACGGCTCTGGCAAAATCTCTGACCCTTGGAAAGATAAAAGATAGTTCAGTCACATAATCAGCATGTGTACGTCGTTTCTTTACTGCTTAAAATAAACTTAAAAACAAAATTATTTTAATCTATAAAAATAAATAATTAAAATGTCAGGATAAATATAAAAGTCTCTTTCTTTTTCAACTTTTTCAGTTACTTTACTCCGTTCATCTTTTTTTGTTTTTATTTTCTTTGATTCTCATAAATACAAATCAACATAGAAAGATAAAAGATATATATATATATATATATATATAAAATACTATAAATATATAAGGTGAGTTTTGTGCAGAGAGGTTACATGCATTGTATTGAAAACCAAAGTTTATTTCCCGAGATCATAGACACATAAACAGACTCTGTTTTCCTCTTTTAATTATATTCATAAAGAAGACCGATTCTACTTCTCCTTCTTCATCTTCTTCTTCTTCTTCTTCTTCTTCATTTTCTTTAAGCTTTTTCTCTTCTCTGTTTTTGGCGGGAAATAGAGAGATGGCGATACAAGCGCAGATGAATCACAACGCTTCTGAATTTCCTCTGATCAACAACAATGGCGGAATCATAACAGATCAGTCTCTGAAAGATTTCAACGAACAAGCTCTGTTTCATCGAAACCAACAGTATCGTTCCCAGAGCTTCGTAGACGCTTACATGGAGAAGCAGAAGCAAGAAATCGACCAATTCATCAGAGCACAGGTTCGTTTTATTCGTTTATCAGTTTCGTTTTCACATAAAGAATCGATTTTTATTGATTTTTTGTAAAAACAGAACGAGAGGTTAAGATATGTGTTGCAAGAACAGAGGAAGCAAGAGATTGATATGATATTGAAGAGCATGAAGACGAAAGCTTTGGTTTTTATGAAACAGAGAGAAGAAGAGATGTCTAAAGCCTTGAGAAAGAACATGGAGCTCGAAGATCTCTTGAGGAGAATGGAGTTTGAGAATCAAACGTGGCAGAGCAAAGCTCGCGAGAACGAAAACATGGTCGCTACGCTTAGCTCCACGCTAGAACAGGTTCGTCAGAGAGCTACCGCAGCCGCCGCCACGTGTCGTTACGACGCGGCGGCGATGGAGGACGAAGGATCATTCTGCGGCGGCGGCGGAGATGATTTTCCGGCGAATAGGAGTAGTGGTTGTTGTTTGAATTGTGGGGCTAATGGAGAGACCAGAGTTCTGTTTCTGCCGTGTAGACATCTCTGTTGTTGTACGGATTGCGAGGCGAGTCTTGTTTTTTGTCCGATTTGTAATATGCCCAAGAAAAATAGAATCGAGGCTATTATTTTCTAGGGAAAAAAACTGTTTTTTTTTTTTAATTTTCTTTGGTCTCTGTAATTTTCCCGAGAAATTAGGTGATCGGAGAGTTTTTTACTCCGGGGAGATGACGTGGCTGGGGGTTTTAGTATTTTCGGAGAAATATTAGGAGATAATGGAAAGTAAAATTTAGGATATTTTTAGAATAGAAAAATGTTTTCAAGAAGTTAATTTCCGATTCAGATTTTTCTGATTTTTTTTGTATCAATGGAAAAAAAGAAACCAGCTGGGATATGATAAAAACATATTCATAATTTCCTTTCATTACCTGATTATTTGGATACAATTTTTGAATTATTAATTATAGTATATCATAAGATTTATTTGTGTTTCTGTTATGACATAAAACTTATAATTTATTAATATAATAATTATTATTAATGTTTGGGAGAATTACAAAATTACACCTTTTGAATTACATTTCACAAAATTACATCATTTCAAAAATACTTCACAAAACTACACCTAAACACTCAAAATTAAATCCAAATAAACCCTACCCACACAATCCTACCCTTTAATACTATATCCTAAGCATTAATTAGCGAACCCAAAAGAAAAAAATTAATTTTGGTAAATTTTTAAAGAGTAAATCAAGCTTTTAAAATTTTGGAAGGATGTAAATATGTGAAAAAATTAAATTAAGTGTAGTTTTGTGAAGGAGAGGTTGAAAGGGTGTAATTTTGTGAATTCCTCTTAATGTTTTCTTATGTATATGATTAATGACACGCGTATTGGAGATACTGTATATGTATGTATTATTGGGTTTCTCAACAATCAATTATAGTATAGTGACATGATAACACAATAATAATATTTTTCAACATTTTTAGTTTTTTTATTTATACAGAAATTAGAGGAGAATCAGAGATTGGACTGACATAGGATTTTGAGTTATCGCAGTTACCTAAACAGAAACATGTTTTAATGAACACTTGAGACTTGTGGATTCTCGATATTTGTTTTGACAGATCTGTGCTACCTATAGATCCATCCTATTAAACCTAATAACATAATCTAAATTATATATCCAGCATCTATCATAGGTCGTACTTTGTTATAAGTATAAAGTACTTTGTGATTTTTGTCAATCGATAACGCAAACATTTATTGTAAGTTTTGCAGTTTAGATGCGATAGAGTAGGATTTGGTCATGGTGCATCATATCTTTGATTAACTTGCAACATATCTTATGTGATAGGTTTGTATATAATATGTTTGTGATAGTTTTGTAATATTTATACGTGGATATAGGTTATTAGGATTTATATTGTTTTAAATTTTGCTTATTTGTTTTAACAGCTTAATTTATATTTGAGTTTATCTTTTAGCACTTCTATTTGATATTGAAGCCCGTTACCAAAGCCCAAAAGAAGTGTTAAAACCTATGCCATTAAGGTTTATGAAATCAAGTAGCTTTAGTATAAATATCTTTGTTATGTGATCTTTGTAAGTAACCTTGAGAGTTGCTAAAACAACTCTCCTCCTTTCTATATTATAAGATCAATACAAGTTTATGTGTTATTGGTGACAATCATCTAAGCTTTCTCTTTTCTTTGATCTTTGCACAATAAAGCTCTTATGAGCTATTTCATTTTCATGTTTTAGTTTTCTTAATAAACTCGTTTAGAGCATTAATCCATTGTTTTGGATTATCTCACATTTGAGAGTTTGAGACAACATAAAACCTCTTAAGTCTTAATATATAAAAAATAAACATTTAACAAAACAAAAACATATAAACATACAATACAATATAGAATTAAGGTCATGCGGTGTAAACTTATGGTTGGATTGGACTATTGTATGTTTTCAAGTTTTGAAATGAAGTCAAGAGTTTAAATTAAAACTATTGGGCCAAAGCCCATTTTATAAAAAGAAACGTTAGAAGTTGATGGTAATCTTGAAAGTTGAAACCTATGGTTTAAGACCATAAACATTGCATAATCCCCGGCACAATTTCCTATGTATATTTTTCTATTTTATTTATTTATTTATTTTCAATTAAAAAAATAAAATAAATTAATTAAAAAAGGGAACCAATCGAGGGCCGCCACGTGTCCGTGGGTCCACGAATTTTCCCAGAACCGAATCCAAGATAAGAGATTGAAGAGGAAAAATCTTGGTAATATTGTGGGCCCCATGCACTAAGAGTTGGTTTAAATATTGCGTTGTTTGTGCTCTAAGATTGGTAAAAGCTTGAAAGAAAGATAACTATTGGTGGCTAGTGAAAGTCTTTGGACATAAAAAAACATGAGATTATTGGCTTACAAAGTACATTGTACAAGAACTTGATGGTAATATTGAAACCTACGGTATAAGTTTGATAAGAGTTTAAAAGAGAGATATATATAACTATTGGTGGCTACTGGCTAGAGAAAGAAAACATGATGACGCAGTCGGAAATTTCTACGAATAGTAAACGTCACATGAACATTTGACATATGCGTCACGGCTCGTATCTCGTTAAAACTTGCGAAAGAAATGAGGGAATTTTGGAAAAATACAAGTGATTTGGGGGTATTGCTTTGCAATTATCCTAAAAGTTATATCTTAAAAAATTTAATTTAATTTATTTATTTTTGTAGCTCAAGTATGTCCTATTTAGCCACGTAGAAGCATTTGTAATCTCATAAAAGGATTTCGATTATTGACTCATACGTACATAAATAAAACGAGTTGGATGGATTTTTATAAAAAAAAGTGTAGCTTATAAGTTTGATAATTAATTAGGACGTGTAAGTTGATAAAATCATACAATCAATATTATTACCCAACGAAGAAAAATCAAAAGTGGATGCGTCGTGGTTTCCATAACTTGTTTGCTTACTTTTCCTTTGTTAGGTGAAATATTTGACATTTCGAAATAATTTTTAGTATAATGCTTTTATTTGTCATTTATCAGTATAAAGTGTTTACATATTTTTATGCATATTATGGAATATGCTATAACATGGTTTTGGAACTTAGTTATATACCATCGATCATTATATTAAAACCGCTTTAAAAGAGTACTAGATGAGGATCCGCACGTACGTGCGAAATTTAAGAATTTTTTAAATTTATATATTTAAAAGTAATTAGTAAAAAATATATATATTAAAAAATTGTTACTTGAATTATATGTATATAGTCGCTTAATTTATAAAGTACATTAAATAAAACTCGTGCAGTGTGAAGGATAACAAATAAATTATGGTTTAACGTTTGGATTGACCCGCGTATTAGAAATATTTAAAAATTTTACCTCGCGACATACCTTCTCTTGACACAAATTTAAAAATTATTTACTAAATTATATTTAATATAAAGCTCAAAACTATACTTATGTATACGTTAATATTAGGAATATAATTTAGTTATATCTTATAAACTATTTATGCTAATTTTTCGACCCGTCGTAAAACTACACATATATATATATATATTTATACATAAATTGAATTCGATTTAATCTCATAACAATTATCGTTCGTTTTAAATTCGTTTTGTGGTCTTTTACAACCCGTAACAAAAATTAATATATGTATTTGTTATTTTTTTCTTTGTTTATGTCTTTATTAGTTATATATGAATTTAAAAATAAAAAAAGTTTAGATCGTTGTAGATATTATTTTTCGAATAATTCCAGATTTTTTTAATTTCGATATGAAAATTATTATCAGATTTTATTTTATTTGTTAAAATTTTAATCTTCCCTTTTGTCGTTTTTGTATAATATTCGTTTTACGATATTTTGTATATACAAATATTTATTGGATTTTCAAAAGGATATTCGTTTTAGATTTTTTTAATGTGATATATTAATTTCGAAAAGTTGTTTGATAGACTTTTTCAAAATCAAAAATCACACGATTTGAAAAGAAAATGTATTTGGGAAGTTGCCTATTTTATTGTGATTTAAATGTTTTAAATGCATGTTTCCTAGTTTTTATGATGTCTTTTTCGATTTTTTTTAATCCTCAAAATAAATCAAAGCATAAGTTATATACAATGACATTTCATTGTAATTTGATTTTTTAAGGGTTCTTTGCAATAATGTTTTCCTTTTAATAGTATAGATTTAGCGAATATTATTGTTTCCATATTTTTTCCGTTTTTAATGTTGTAATTTAATTTTTTTTCTTATTTCCTTAATTTGTTTTAGAGTTAATTGTTAAAAAATATATTAGAAACTATAGGTTATATTGAGTGGCAATATTGTAATTAGAATTTTTTTTTTGTTCTCTTTGTAAAAATGATTTCATTTTAATAGTATAGATATATAATAACGTTAGATCTAACTTTGCCATGTTAAAAAAGTATTTATTTTGTCTCATTTCATAAACGTAAGAATATTAGGTAAGTCAGCTTTTTAACATGGAATTGTCCACACAACTTTTGAAATTATAACATTTGTTATTTAACAAAAATTCCAAGATCTTCATTTATTTAGTTTTAGACTTTTAGTTAGGTACGATATTAATTCGTTATTTGTTACCCCAAGAATATATTATTTTCTTATTTCATAACTTGAGTGAATTATAAATAAAACAAATAAAAATGAAAAAATCGAAACTTTAACAAAAAATAATAAAATCGTATATCCATAAAGCATAAGCGCACGTAGTACCATTCCTCGCAGAAAGAAGAAGAAGAAGAAGGAGACGCCATGGAAAGGCTTCTGCAACCATCTTCTTCTACAATATCTGCTTCAAAGCTCTCCACAAAGACTTCTCCTTTCCTTCCTCGTCTCCGCTCAACGAGCCTAGGCTTTGTCTCCTCGCGCCGGCGCGAGTTACAACGGCGAGTCAGTTTAATCTCCCGCAACAATCTCAAGAACCCATTTGCTTTTTCGCCTATAAGATCTGTTAAGACCAACGATTCGTTTAATGGGTCTTCTCCAAAATCTAAACCTAATCCTCCTGGATTCATCAAACGGATCGTTGCTTCTGAGCAGCGAAAGGTGCTCAATTTTCACGATTTTGATTAGATGAAAGTTATGAATCTATGGATTTGAGTTTTGATTTGGGACTAGTTTGGTTGATTAGCTTTTGGAGATTTGGGGGTTTAAAGGGCTTTTCATAGGGTTTGATTTGATTTGTTAGAGAGAGTGTTTATGATAGATAGGGGACATTGAATTTGGTATATATAGCTAAACTTGTGAAGAAGATTCCAAGGAAATTTGAAAAAAGCTCCAATTTTGTAGGGTTATATATGTTTGAATCCATCAGTATCAAGATTCTTGGAATCAAGTTCTCTTAGTTATATGATATTGTTGACATTGTACTTGCTTTATTTTTGACCTCTCTGTAATACCATACTTGTTGCTCCATGTTTGTTGGAGTTTAGATCATTCTGCTTCTGTTCTGTATATACATAGAAACCTAACTTTTGAAGGTTAGGCCTTGTCTGAACTCGTAAGATCGGTGGCTTATCTGTTCTGTGTTTTGACATTGTGATTGTTCAGTACTTTCTTGTACAGTCTCATGTGTGTTTACGAGTTCTGTGTTTCTTTGCAGGGACTATCTGCTGGAACTGTCATACTAATCTCTGCAGTAGCTACGCTTTTGCTTAACCCGCTTCTTGCACCACCTGCTTTTGCTACCTTCCAAACCGCAGCTAAATCCGGCTGGCTAACCAGTGCCTGGACAGGTTTCCTTGCTGGCTGCTTACACACTCTCTCGGGTCCTGACCACCTCGCTGCTTTAGCTCCGCTTTCAATAGGACGCACAAGGATGGAGAGTGCTGCTGTTGGAGCTCTCTGGGGATGCGGGCACGACGCTGGTCAAGTCATCTTTGGTCTACTCTTTCTTCTGCTTAAAGACCGACTCCACATCGAAGTATTACAAACTTGGGGTACGAGAATCGTAGGGCTAACACTTGTCATCATCGGTGCTATGGGAATCAAAGAAGCTTCCGAGGTACCAGAGCCTATTGTGGCCTTGGAAACCGACATCAGCACCACCGTGGTAGGAGCGACAGAGAAAGAAGCGTTGCCCAAAAAGAAGAAAATCGGGTTTGCTACATTTGCGACGGGAGTGGTTCACGGGTTACAGCCGGATGCTTTGATGATTGTTTTGCCTGCGTTAGCTCTACCATCACGGTTAGCAGGATCAGCGTTTCTGATAATGTTTCTGGTTGGGACGGTTATCGCTATGGGAAGTTACACAGCGTTTATAGGGTCATGTAGTGAGGCTTTGAAAGAGAAGGTACCAAGGATCACAGAGAAACTAACTTGGATTTCGTCTATAATAGCGATTGGTCTTGGATTGGGAATTGTCATCAGCCCTTTCTTTGGGTTTAGCCTCTACTGAGAAAAGTACAAAAGCTTCTTCAGGTAAAATCAATGAGACAAGTTGAAATCTTTGTAGCTCTAGAACACAAAAAGAGTATTTTTTGGGGGTACTACATTCACTTTACTAGTTCTTGTCCGGACAAAATCTCCATTTCGTGATTCTTTTTACCTCTTTTTATTTTGAAGAAAAGTTTGGTTTTGGCTTACATTATGAAACAAGTAGATGTGGACCATATTTGATCTTTAACTATGAAATGTATTCTTCTTTATTTTAATTTTTTTGTCAAAGTCAAACCCATATTTATATTCTAAAGTCAGAACTCAAAACCATTGGATACAAGGTTATCTAATGTGGCCATTTCTTGAGCTTATATTGAAAACTCTCACTTTCTTCTATAGCCCCCACACAAATCACAAAGATTCTATGCAATTTATTGTCTCTATCGTTACATACTTGGTCTTACCTTTCCCACAGAAGATGTGTATTAACAATATGTCCATGTCGATAGGTCTCTAGTCATGTGGTTCTTACATTTTCTAATGTATTAATTAATCCCTGAGTTCATCAAATAAATAACACTCGATTATTATAAAATCTGTAATGTATTATTCTGATAGACATGAGACAAAACTAAGGTCACATCACAAACACACAAGGTTTCTTTTGTTTTTAAAACAGATAATATTACAACAACATTATAAGATCCACATGATGAAGATTATATCATGACAAAGCTGATCTCTTCCCATCTCTCGTCTATTGCTTATTAGAACCACACAAACACCAATCAAGAATCTTTCACTAGCATCACTTAGCTTAGAAGTTTGGCCTCACGTTGAGACGGCTCGCCAGCTTCTGTCCCAATGACTTATCAGCCTGTTCCATACATTTTTAACCAATCAGTTTCCAAAACGTTACAAACATTTTAACTGTTGAGACTTAGTGAAACGGACAATGGTAGTATAAGAAATTTTCATACCTGAGACCAGTAAGAGATCCAGATACTGCGGATTTCGTGTGTGATGCGAGGGTCAGACAGTGCATCAATCCATCTACAGATGAATCGTTCTTGCCTGAAGTTGCGATCAAACCGTAAAGATGATTTAGAACATGAATGCTCCTTCTATGCATTAGATATTATCACTAGGAAAAAGGGAATCAATTGATTACCTCTCTGGGGCGAAGGAACGGTATCTCTCCCCTGGCTCTTTGAAGTTATTCTCTTTCTCAATAATGCACTGCAAAACACATTTTGAAACTTTAGCATAAGATACTGAAACCGAGAGGACAACAGATTATATTAGATTTGATTACTAACCCGCTCGCGTTTTCCAGAGCAGACAGCAGGCGGAGTTGGATACTTCTCAGCATGGCGAACCGGGTCATACCTCGACGGGAAGTAGTTGACCTGTAACAACACAACTTTTAGTAAGATGATGATATCTTAGCTTCGAGTTCAATATAAAAGTGTAATGATATTGTCGTTACCTCCTCGTCCCTGTGCATGAAATTCATGAAGCCATCATGGTGGTTGTTGTGGTGAGCACATTTCGGGGCGTTGACTGGCAGCTGAAGGTAGTTTGGTCCAAGCCTGTGTCTCTGGGTGTCAGCGTAAGAGAAGACTCTGGTTTGAAGCAGCTTGTCGTCAGAGTAGTGTATCCCGGGAACAATTATTGCAGGGCAGAAGGCAAGTTGCTCGTTCTCCGCAAAGAAGTTGTCAATGTTCTTGTTCAACACCATTCGCCCAACGGGCTGGAGAGGCAAGATATCCTCAGGCCAGGTCTTGGTCACATCGAGCGGGTCAAAGTCGAACTTGTCCTCATCAGCTGGATCAATTATCTGGATAAAGAGCTTCCACTCAGGGTAGTTCCCAGCAGCAATCGAGTCATACAAGTCCTGAGTCGCGTGACTGTGGTTGGTTCCTCCAACACGGATTGCATCTTCTTCCAACAGAGACTTGACTCCACAAGTCGGCCTCCAGTGAAACTTCACATAGTGAGCTTTGCCAGATTTGTTGATCAACATGTAAGTGTTGACACCAGAACCATCCATGTGCCTGTAATCTTGTGGGATACCGATATCATCAAAGAGGAAAGTGAACATGTTCAAGCTCTCAGGGTGGTGAGAGAAGAAGTCAAGAACTCTCCAGTTCTCCTGGATGTGAGATTTCGGGTTCGGCTTAAGAGCATGAACCATGTCAGGGAACTTCATCCCATCGCGGATAAAGAAAACCGGAAAGTTGTTTCCCACAAGATCAAAGTTTCCCTGTTCACAAACAACAATCATTTGCTTAGAAACATGTGATCAAAATCATATCTTTACAACAACATCTAATGAGACTAAACCTCTCTGGTGTAGAACTTGACAGCGAAACCACGAGGATCTCTCAAGGTCTCGGGGCTTCCACGCTCATGGATAACAGTAGAGAACCGGACAATGAGAGGGGTCTGAACACCAGGGGCTCTAAGGAAGTCAGCACAAGTGAGATTAGAGATATCATGAGTAACCTCGAAAAACCCTTTAGCACTAGCTCCTCTAGCATGAACCACACGCTCTGGGATACGTTCCCTGTCGAAATTGGCGAGCTTTTCGACAAGATGGTAATCTTCGAGAAGGATAGGACCTCTTGGACCTACGGTCATTGATGAATTGTTGTTCCATACAGGCGCACCAGAGTTCGTCGTGAAGAACGGTGAGTTGTGTGAACTCGCAGGACGATACTGCACAAAAATCAAAACCCAAAACACACATTCGATTTACAAATCGCGATTAAGAGTCAAATCTATGATATGGGTATCGACTAAAATCGAATTTTGATTCAAGTCAAAATCAACAACGAATCTAATCGAACAGTTCTTCTATACACTATGGGTGCAATAACATAAGCTAAAACAGTATTTAGAATCGGTTTCGATGGCGAATAATGAAGTGAGAGAGACGAACCTTGTAAGGATCCATTGTTGACGAGAGTTTGTGGAGATAGAGAGAGAGAGAGAGAGCTTTGGGAGAGATTTAAGAAAACGAGGAGATGACGATTATAATATTTTGGTTGCCTATTTATAAATGGCGTGTGCTTTGCTGCCTTTGCGCTTTAAAACCTTTTTTCTTTTTTCTGTGTTTTAAATAATTTTAAAGTTTTATCTTTTTTTCTTGTTTTTAGTTTTGTTTTGAGATAAATATTGAAATATAAACTAAAAAAGAGTTTTTAAAATTTTTTATTTTTAAAACTAACAACCAGTTACCAACTTTTTTGTTTGTTTAAGATTTATTTATTGCAAGTAGATTTGATAAGAATAGTTTTATTATTACAAAAAAATTGAAGATTGTTAGTACAATGTCATCATGCTTGTAGATGTTAAAAAAAGAAAATAATCATCCGAATTTGTATTCCCAAGAAATCAAGATATTGTCAAATATATTTTTGATATTTTCTATATATATTAAGAGTTTTTTATGTGGTAATAAAATCAAGAAAGAAGGTAGACACAAAAATTAATTAATAATATTTGTCAACAAGGATGAAAAAAGAAAGAATAAATGAGAACGTCATGGAGCTATGGTTCCTTATCCGTTTTTTTGGCCTTTTACTGAAACTTTATAAGTGGTTTAGTATGGTTTTGGGTGACGTGGATGATTCGTTGGTTTCCACGTGTGCTTAGTTAATGTGAACGCCCCAAATGAGAGAATATGCCCTCTTGAATTAATGAATTGATTTATATTTGTTTCATATTTGCTTTGCCCTTTGAGAATCCCAATGTGGAGAGATGAGATTATTAACTTCCAAAAGTGCACATCTCAAAACCTTCTTCATGTTGCAAAATTTGTAATTTTTGGACTAATATATACTATATATTTAGAAATGTAAATTTAAAAAACCGAATTATTTTCATATAACTTACGGTTTCTCATAAAAAAAGAAGATCGGACTTGCATGCACATAATGTGGAATATTTGGTCAACCACATTGGTTATAGAGAAACCAAAAACAATGTGTGCATGTTACGAAACAAAATAGTGTAGATTATTATGGGCTTTTAAAAATAGATGGTGTAAAAACGGGCCCAGCAATTAACAATTAAACCCATGATATTGTAAGTTGTATGCAACAAAGAGTAACTTGTAATTATGTAATTTAAATAGTTGGGTCTAGGCCTTATTGTCTAGCCCATTCTAACATAAGTAAATTATACACGACAATATTAATTTGTTAGGTTCAAAAATTTGAAACTAGTGGCCGTTGGATGATTATAAAAAAATTAAAAGAAAATTGTGAAAAATAAGGACCACCTTTTAAATATTTGGAAAAAGACAGATGTTGTAGATCGATCTAGCCGTTACCAGACAAAAGACACGTGGCGTGATTTCTTTGGCTGGAGATAGGAGATCTGACCTGTCTTCGCCCAACTGATGTGGAAAACAGTGACGTGGATGTTTTTTTTTTTAGATAAAGATTAGGCAAGTGCAAGCCTGGCCTTGTGGTAGGTCATTTCTTTTGGACTCAAAAATTATTATTTATTATTATTACTACCACACTTTTATTGCTTGGAAAACCCAATAATAATCAAGGATAAGCATCACAATTATATAAAGATAAAGATATGATTATGATTCATTCTCACATGCATTAATTTAGAGTTAACCAGAAATGAAATAATCATTCTCACATGCCCAGTGGCGGAGGTAGTGTTAACTGATGTATGTGAAATTTTAAATTTTGGTTTAGTGTGTATTTAAATTTTAGATTGATCCTCCTCTAATTAAATTATTGACCCATACTAATATCAATTCAATTAAAATCCACTAACAAATTAAATATTAAAAATACAAATCTAATAATATTTATGATAAATAATTTTTACACAAAGATAAATTTATGAAAGCAAATAAATCTTAATTAATACTCCCTCCGTTTTTTAATGTAAGATTTCCTAAAAAAAATCACAAATAAACAAGTTCTTTAACATGACTTTTATAATCTCATTTATTATTGTTATTATGATTGATAAAATATAAATGTGATAAACCATAAATGTATAAGTAAAGACATAATAGGAAAATATGTGTCAATTATTTTAGAAAAAAATCCCTTATATAGTTTTTTAGGTAAAAAAATATTTTTAACTTATCAATATAAAGAAAAAAATCGATCTATGTAAATTAAAATGAGGAATTCACAAAACTACACCCTTTCAATTTCTCCTTCACAAAACTACACCTAATTTTATTTTTTCACATATTTACACCTTTTCAAAATTTTAAAAGCTTGATTTACCCTATTAAAAATTACCAAAATTAAAATATTTTTATTTGTGTTCACTAATTAGTGTTTAGGATATAGTATTAAGGAGGTAAGATTGTGTGGGTAGGGTTTATTTGAATTTAATTTTGAGTGTTTAGGTGTAGTTTTGTGAAGTAATTTTGAAATAGTGTAGTTTTGTGAAATGGTGTAGTTTTTTGATTCTCCCAATTAAAATTCTAGTTCCGCCACTGAGAGCACATGAATACTTTTAAATCTTTTTCTTTTGTATTATCTTTGACTACTAATAAAATTATACAGTTTCCTCACCAAAAAAAAATTATACAGTATTGTAATAAAAAAATTATTATGACCCGGTGAATCCAAATTCTGGCTCTGCCACTGCACATGCAACTATATGAAAATATGAACTCAAATCTCTTATTGCATCTCAAGACTAGTGTGGAATATTCCTGAGCTATAAGTTGTAGACTTTGATAAACCAGAGATATAAATATGAAGAAGATGGTATTTCTGAATAATCTTTCTTAAACTTTTATCAATGATTACAATGTCTCTTATATAGTAAAGTTTATTCTTATCCTTTTCTCTTGTCCTCATGTACAGCTCAGCATCTCATAACGGTTTGATAGTGTGATTGGCTGATCTGTGGTCGTCATACACCGTGTTGCCTTTACCGTACCATGGTCACGAAGACTGCAAGTTTTCCTCTTGACCGTTGTTGTTTTGTGTAGACAATTGGGCTTCAGATTATTTTGGGTCTTGATTGTTGTTGGGCCTGACTTCTCTTCATTATTTACACTTTGATCCTTCACTTCTTTCTTATCTCTTATACTCCCCCGCAAACTTGTGATTGGTGGAAACTCAACACCAAGTTTGAAGATGAGGTCGGAGAAAGCTTTCCGTGGAAGAGATTTCGTAAACACATCCGCAAGTCGATCTATTGCGGGTATGTGTTCAACAATTAAATTCCCAAAGCTCACTTGTTCACGAACATAGTGATAATCAACACCAAAGTGCTTACTCCTCGAATGCGAGGTTGGATTTGTCGAGAGGTAGCAAGTCGATAAATTGTCACAATATAACTCCGGAATTGCAGGTTGAGGCACACCTAGCTCCTTCAATAAATCAACTATCCGGGTAATTTCGATGTATGTATAGACATAGTTCTATATTCAGCCTCTGTAGTGGATTTAGATACAGTAGGATGCCTTTTTGATGACCATGAGATGATGTTGCTACCCAGAAAAGTACATAAGCCTCCTGTTGATCTGCTTGTATCTCTACACCCAGCATAATTACTGTCACAATAGCATCTCAAAGTAGAGTCCGTTTTAGAGTTGATATTCACTCCCATTGCTGTAGTCCCTTTCAAGTATCTCAGAATCCTCTTAAGATTGTTAAAATCTGTTTGAGTAGGTGAGTGCATCTTCTGACACACAAAATTGACCGCATATTGTATATCAGGTCTTGTCAGAGTAAGATATTGGAGCTTACCAGCCAAAGATCTGAAGTAAGTTGGATCAGGAAACTTCTCTTCATCTTCCGGTAAGTAGTCTATTCTTATTGGTAAGGGAGTTGAGACTGGTGTACATTGTTCCATTCCAGCATTGATCAATAAATCTGATGCATACTTCTCTTGACTTAAGAATAGACCTTCTTCATGAAAATTGGCTTGTATCCCTAGGAAGTAATGTAGTACTCCTAAGTCTTTCATTCTGAATTCAGCATTGAGTTTTTGTAGTAGATTCTGGACCTGATTGTTGTTGTTTCCTGTAAGTATCATGTCATCAACATAAAGTAACAGATACATCACCTCTTTTCCTTTGATGTATATGAATAGAGAAGGATCTTTGATGCTGCATTTGAAACCAAATTCTAGCAAAAATTTGCTAAACCTGTCAAACCAAGCTCGCGGTGCTTGCTTTAACCCATAGATAGCTTTGTTCAGTTTGCAGACAAAATCAGGTCTAGTAGGATCTTCAAATCCTGGTGGTTGAAGCATGTATACATCTTCTTGTAATTCTCCATGTAAAAAAGCATTCTTCACATCTAATTGTTTCAGGTTCCAGCCTTGAGTTACGACCACATGTAGAACGAGCTTCGACTGTCGTCGTCCTAACAACGAGACTCGAAAGTTTCCAGGTAGTCTATCCCTTCTTCTTGATTAAAACCTTTGGCTACTAGTCTAGCCCTTAATCTTTCCAATGTTCCATCAGAATTAAGCTTTGTAGTGAATATCCATCTGCATCCTAGCGGATTTTCTGCTTCTTCAGGTGGTACTAATGAAAAAGAATTTGTTTCTTTCATAGTTCCCATTTCATCTCCCATTGCATTATTCCAACCTGGATCCTTTAAAGCTTCTTTCACAGTTTTTGGTAGTGGATAATTAGCCTTAACTGTATGTAAAGCATATCTCGGATTTGGTTTTGAAATTCCAGCTTTACCTCTTGTGATCATTGAATGTGTAGACTCTGTGTTTTCTATTTGCCCTTCATCTTCTCCACTTATTTGTTCCGTCTCGTACTTATCGCTCTCTAACTCAGATTCTATGTGATCATTGTTTATCACAGCTTCATGGTAATTGTCAGCTTGAGGTATCTCTTGGTCACCATTGTTTTGAGCTACATCATGATAAATCATAGTTGGTAACTCCTCTGAACTTTGCCCATTTATGTCTTCCTGACTTCTCTTCACCTTAGTTTCATCCTGGTTTAGACCTTGCATCCATGCTCTTGTTAACATAGTCACAGGATTAGAGTTCCATTTCTTATATTGATTTTCATATGGCAATCTTTCTTCATCAAAAATAACATGTCTACTGATATAGACTTTCCCTGTAGGTGGATGCAGACATCTATACCCTTTATACTTGTCATTGTATCCCAAAAAGACACACAACAAGGACTTGGGATCAAATTTATTTGAAGAGTATGGCCTGAGATAAGGAAAGCATGCACATCCAAAGACTCTTAGAGCACTGTAGACTGGTGGTTTCTTCATCAGCTTTTCATACGGACTTTTTGATTCAGCCAAGGCAGAAGATGGTAAAAGATTGCCCAGAAAAGTAGCTGTGAAGAAGGCTTCCACCCATAACTTCTGAGGAACTTTACTATTAAACATCATAGTAATTCCAAGTTCAGTAATATGTCTGTGTTTTCTTTCTGATATACCATTCTGTTGAGGCGTGTAAGGACATGAGATGTGTTGTTTTATTCCTTGATTAGCTAGATGAGACAAGAACAGATTACTTGTATACTCTCCTCCTCCATCACTTTGAAATATACCTATCTTTTCTTGAAATTGATTCTCAACCATTAGCTGAAACTTGACAAATATTGAATAAAACTCATCTTTCCTCTTAAGTGGATAAAACCGGGTGTATCTTGAGTAATTGTCAATGAAAATCACATAGTACCGAAACCCTTGTGTAGAAACAACGGGAGCGAGGACCCCATAAATCCGAATGAATTCTCTCTAAAGGTCTACTTGAAACAAATTCGGAAGCTGAAAAAGATAGTCCGCAACTTTTGCCTAATTGACATGCCTCACAGATTTGAGACATAATCTTATTTGTCTTGATAAACTTATTCTTGGATAATAGTTGAAGAATCTCTCTATGAGGATGTCCCGGTCTTTGATGCCACACATCTCCACTTGTTACTTGTTGTCGTGATGAGTAAAACGCCCGAAGCCGAGCATCCTCTAGGACATAGAGATCCTTACTCCTTCTTCCTTGTGTCAGCAACTGTTGTGTCCTTTTGTCCTTCACATATACACCATCAGAATCAAATGTAAAGGTACAAGGATAGTCCACTGTTAACTTAGAAACCGATAGTAGAGACTTAGTTATTTCGGGACATACTAACACATCATTCAGAGGAAGTATACCTTGAGTAGTAGTAAGATTTACTGATCCAATGTGAGTAATAGGCAGAAACTCACCATTGCCTACTATAACGGAATCGGCTCCTTCATAGGACTTGACATTTTGTAACCGAGCGAGAAGAATTTGTGATATGTGCCGTTGCTCCAGTATCTGGATACCATTCTTGACCACCATACTCATGATTCTCATAATTTCTCATGGCTGCTAAGGCCTGCTGATTACCTCCACCTTGATAGTCTTCAACAAACCTATTATAGCACTCATATGCAGTATGACCAAACTTGTTGCATATCTGACAAGTTGTCCTTGAACTAGAGTTATTCCCGGCGGTAAAGTTAGGTGTAAATTGTTGTTGAAAACCTCTCCCCCTAGTGGAGTAGCTTCCTCTGCCTCTGTACCCTCTATAGTTACTTTGGTAATTTCCTCTATGATACTTGACCTCTGCCTCTTTGATAGTATGATCCTCTTCGTCGTTTGGAACGCCATATGTGGAGTAACTTCGGTCGCCTTTTGATATGTTTGAATCTTGTCTTCAAACCCCACAAGCTTGAACACAATATCTTGAAAGCATGGTTCGTGTACGAGTCCATTGAATTTTCTATGACTACGCATATAGATTCATATTCTTTTCCAAGACCATTCAAAGCACCATATATCATTTCTTGTTCGAGACGAGGAAAACCTATGGAATCTAGTCGGTCACGGATAGTTTTGACCTCACTCAAATACTCATTCATAGGTTTTTGTTGCTTAGTAGTAGATCTAAGTTTTCTCTGCGAGATCTAACTTCCTAGTGGCGGAGACACGATTATACTTCTTAGATAAACATAACCATACCTCTTGAGCGGATTGAAGACCATATATCGCTCTTAAGAGCTTCCTCCGTTAAAGATCCAAACGGCCATGCCATCACTAGTTGATCTTTCCTTATCCACTTTACAAAGTACGGATTCGCGACTTCGTGTCTAAGTCTCCTTCTCCGATAATAAGTGTAGGTGATGGCCGCGGTGTAGCTCCGGTAACATGACCCATCAACATCTGACTTGAGAGAAAAGATTCGAATTGTGTTTTCCATAGTAAGTAATTTGTGTTTGATAACTTGAGAGTCACACACTGAGTTATACTCAGAGATGAAAAGGTGGTCACAGGTATATCGTCCATGGCTACGATACCATGTAGACTTTGATAAACCGAGAGATATAAATATGAAGAAGATGGTATTTACGAATAATCTTTCTTAAACTTTTATCAATGATTACAATGTCTCTTATATAGTAAAGTTTATTCTTATCCTTTTCTCTTGTCCTCATGTACGATCTCAAGCATCTCATAACGGTTTGATAGTGTGATTGGTCGATCCGTGGTCGTCATACACCGTGTTGCCTTTACCGTACCATGGTCACGAAGACTGCAAGTTTTCCTCTTGACCGTTGTTGTTTTGTGTAGACAATTGGGCTTCAGATTATTTTGGGTCTTGATTGTTGTTGGGCCTGACTTCTCTTCATTATTTACACTTTGATCATTCACTTCTTTCTTATCTCTTATATAAGTACAATACGAGTTTGAATTGGGATGTATATTTGCTAAGTACTAATTAAGGTTAAGATTATACATAACCAACACAGCTTTGGCATTGTAATAAAAAAAAACCAAAAAAAAACACAGCTTTGGCTAATCAATTTCAAGTTAAACATAGATTTAGACCTATGCGAATTTGATTATACAAATGGTAAGCTTTGGTATTTGAATTACGTGGAGTATATATATAAGTTTTCTTGAATTTTCCAAATATAATTTTGTTATGAGAAAAAAGTATACATTCCATTGGGAATAATTATCAGTTTATAATACCATGATTGAACAGCGACCTGGCATTTTCTTTGGCAAAGACAGCATAATTACAAATCAAATTATTTATTTGTCGTAATATACTCGAATGATGAATATTAGTTAACGTTATCCCTATGTCTATATAGTAAGTAAAAGTATTACCACTACATGCTTATATATTAACATTTGCTTAAAAAATAAGTATAGTGTCACTAAAAAAAGCTTAACTAATAATAAATATATGGTAAACAAAGGATTAACGCTAAGAGGATAAGGACAAATGTCAAAATTCTCATATAAGAAAATCGAAAGCAAATGTCATTGCAAACATAACTAAAAAAAAATTGAAATTACTTTTATTTAATGCCAAAATTTGTCATGCTTAACATAAAATTTACACGTATGTCTTTTTTGTGGGCACAAAGTCTCTTGGATTTTTATCTCAATCTGTTAATATAATTTAACTTATACACATTTGACCCCTAAAAGAAGTAAATTGATTAATATAAAACGTAATTTTTTTTAAAAAAAGACAAAGAAAATGATATAACCGTTGAGGATGACTATGCATTGACAGGCTGACGAAAAAACCTTACACCTCATTTTTATCATTAACCCTCACATGGGTAACCTACCCCACACCATATTCTACTTTTATTTTCTTAATAAAATTACCAATTAAAAAATATTAAGCTAAATTACAAAACCACTGTCTTTTATTTATTTATTATCTCCATTTTTGTTTTTATTATCCCTATTGTGCTTCCGTATTTATACTAAGAAAAAAATATTCACATTTCCAGAACATCAGAAGATTTTGTCCATGCATTATTGTGCCCCCACCTTTGATTATTTAATTTCGTATCATCACTATCATATGACATTTAAAATAATTATATTTGACTATTGTGTTCTGTAATAATTCATAAAACTACTAGTGATAGCACAGAGAAAAAAACAGACCCATCAAAATTTACTTTTCTCCTAATGTGATTTGCTTATATAACTACTTAATTATTCTTTGTTAAGGGAGAAAGTTCGAAGTAACGTTTTAACCAAATTACTACTTAACTCAAGTTTATATACCCAAGAAAGTTTTCACTAACAGAGCATTAACCATTTAACCGTACAAATAATGATTACTAGTAAAACTTGTTTAAAACCCACAAATGTATAATACCGAAAATACCCTTGGCTTATCCTAAGGCAAAGTTTTTTCCTTTTTAAAAGGCAGAAGAGAGAGAGACATTATCGTCGCCACACAACACAACTCAATTAGCAAACTCCATAGCTAGCTTTCTAGAGAGAGAGAGTAAAGATGTCTAAAGAAGTGAGTGAAGAAGGGCAAACACACAACCATGGAAAAGACTACGTTGACCCTCCTCCAGCTCCGCTTCTGGACATGGCGGAGCTAAAGTCGTGGTCTTTCTACAGAGCTCTCATCGCCGAGTTCGTAGCTACGCTTCTCTTCCTCTACGTCACCGTAGCCACCGTCATCGGCCACAAGAAACAAACCGGTCCTTGCGACGGCGTCGGTTTACTCGGAATCGCTTGGGCTTTTGGTGGTATGATCTTCGTCCTCGTTTACTGCACCGCCGGTATTTCCGGTATGCTCTAAAAAACTCTCAAAGTTTAAAACTTTCTCTCTCTCTCTCTCTCTTGTTTTTGACGATTTGGGTTTTGTTGTTAGGTGGTCATATCAACCCAGCAGTAACTTTCGGTTTGTTATTGGCACGTAAGGTGTCTTTGGTGAGAGCTTTTGGTTACATGGTGGCTCAGTGTCTTGGAGCTATCTGTGGTGTGGGTTTCGTGAAAGCTTTCATGAAAACTCCATACAACACTCTCGGAGGAGGAGCTAACATGGTCGCCGATGGTTACAACAAAGGAACTGCTCTCGGTGCTGAGATTATCGGAACTTTCGTCCTTGTTTACACTGTTTTCTCTGCTACTGATCCTAAGAGAAGCGCTCGTGACTCTCACATCCCTGTAAGTGTTGTTGTCTTTTTCTCTGATGGGTCTGTTTTAGTTTCTGAATAAAAGTTGAATCTTTTTAGAGTTTTATGGTAAAGTTTACATCTTTATATGGATTTATGACAAGTCTTGTATTATTCTCATATGTGTTTTGTTTAGTTGTTGATAAAGGTTGAATCTTTTTTGGGTTTTTGTAATGATTTCTGCTAGAATTTCAAATGGGTATTATGTATATTGTTATAAAGTTTAGATCTAGTTTTGCTTTTTTTGTGATAACTTAATCTATAATGTTCAAATAGGTATTTGTAGATTGTCATAAAGTTTAGATCTTTATGATAAATTCTGCAATATTATCAAATGGGTATATGTAGAATCTTATAAAGTTTGAATCTTTATGGGTTTTAATAGGTATTGGCTCCACTACCAATTGGATTTGCTGTGTTCATGGTTCATTTGGCTACTATTCCCATTACTGGAACTGGAATTAACCCAGCAAGAAGCCTTGGTGCTGCTGTTATCTACAACAATGAGAAAGCTTGGGATGATCAGGTAAATAATAAAGTCTTTAAGCTTTTAGGGTTAAGGCTAATTTAGTCATTTTATTTGTCTAATGTTTTGATATGTATATTTTGTTTAATTTTCTATTGCAGTGGATATTTTGGGTTGGTCCATTATTGGGAGCAATGGCAGCAGCAATTTACCATCAATTTGTATTGAGAGCTGCAGCTATCAAAGCCTTGGGTTCATTCAGAAGCAATGCAACCAACTAATGAAGAAAGAAACACAACTCTTTAGATTTATTATTATATATGTTTGCTTCTTTTTCTTATCATTATTTGTTGTTCTTTTGTGTTGTTTGTAATGTGAGAGGGATTTATATAAGTTTGTTGAATGATATGTTAATTATGAAAATGTTTGTTTTGTTTATCTTTCTTTTAATTTCCACTTTGTTAATTTCAATAGTTTATACTTTATATATTGTCTTATGAATTTATCTTCTATTCTACATAGTAGTCCAAAAGCATTTGACCCACACAATTTTGTCCGAAAATGGTAATCTAGTGCAAGGCATGGCATTACATGGTGGATCATTCATTTACATTATCCTCTGGGTTTTCTAATAAACCACTCGGACGTTGACACGTGGATCTACTTATCAGAGATGAAACGAAAAAAATGAGTATAACGGGTATTTCTGGATAGTTCCACCCAAATTGGATTCCATTTTTGTTATGATTTAACTTTTTTTCGTTTCATTTCTTTTTTTGTATTTTCTTTTAGTTTTTAAAATTTATACTAACTATATCTTATTAGTAGAAAAAAGATTGGTGTCAGTAACTTTTTATTGTTTTGAGTTTCTTGAAAGGATATAAAGTGTAGCCAATGGGAATTTAACAACTATACAGTAAACCCGTTTTTCCACCGCACTCAACATTTTCAACTAACTTCTAGACTATTCAAAAAAATAAAAAATACAAACTTATAGACTAATAGTATTTACTATTCATTATTTTATCTTTTGGTTGCTTTTTTAAAAGACAAAAATATATATATAGACCCAACCCCAACGAACACATTGATGTTTGGATCTATTTGGAAATGATCTGTATTCAAGACTATACCCAACTCATTTCAATCATGCATTTTTTAAAAAACAAAAATAATTGAATAAACGACTAATAAATAGTAATTCTCTATAAAAAAAGATCACATGTGTAAAGTATTATATAATAGCGGTAGAAACAATGTCACGTCTCTTCTTTTTCAATAAAGTGAAACACATAAGAGAGACAAAAAAGATTAAAAAGGGAATATAAAAGTGGGACCACAACATTGCCATAGTAGAGAGTGGTTTTTTTTTTTGCTCTTTTTCAAAAAAAATTAGCCGTTATGATTATTTTCTTCCATATCTTCAAGAAACCAAATTGCAAGAACCGGTCACTTTATCACTAAACCAGTAAACCGGTTTACTTAATTGCTGCGTTTATGTCTAAAACATAAACCTTACAATTTAGCATGTTCTTTAAAGAAATGATGATGTTATCACAGGTTGTCACTAACCTTTGATTTTGTAGAATGATTCACAAAAAATGGTAAAACCGAATTTTTGTAAGTTGGGTATTTTTTTGTTATTTGATGTTTTCAGAATTATTAAGGGAACACAAAGCATTTACAGATTGGGCCATGTTAACATTATTGCTATCTAAATAGTTTATACTAAAATCTCAAAATGATATTTATTGTACCAATTACTAATTGGGCCATGTTACAGTGGGCCCAATGGAAAGCCCATTTGTTGGCATAGTAGCAAATAACAGATTCTGTTACGAGCTGTATTAACGGTTTAAAAGCAAAGGTGAAGTGAAAACAGACACAACAAGCATATTTATTTATTTATTCATTTCACAAAAGTTGTTTTCACATTTTCCATATAGTTAGATAACTATTCAAAATATAAAAATAGTTTTGACTATTGACTAAGTAATAACTAGCAAGTCACTTGCATATTATTAAAAACAATCTTTCGTTTTCAAATTGCATGACTCAAGTAAGATTTACATATTTATAATCGTTCCCTTATATAAAAACTAAAAGAAAACCAAAACCAAACTAAATAAAGAAAACGAAAGAATATTATCACAAAGCCAACTTATTTAGTAGCAACAACCAAAGTAACTTAACACACATTTCAAGTTACTAATAAATAAACATTCACCTTAGTGATTCAACCCATCTTTTCCCATATACTTTTCAAAAAGCCTAACTTTAAAATTTCATTTTGGTGTATACTTACTACTTGACTATTAACAAAACATAACAATCACACAAACACAAAACTCACATAAGCTCATCTATAAATGACTTTCCTTTAAATTTCTCCATTTTAAATCCCATATTTTCCATCCTTGCCCGTTCCTTCTCCATCTCAACCATCACGGCTCGCGCCTTCTCTAGCCGCATCCTAGCCTCGGCTACTTCCTCCTCCATCTTAACCAACTCATCTTCTTGAGCTTCTACCTCTTCTCTCTTAGCTCTCACTAAACCATCTTGCTTCTCTTTCTCAACCTCTACATCTTCTTGACACCGCGCAAACTCTTCAAGAATCGAACGTAGCCAAGCCACTTCAATGTTCACTGACTCCAAGTCTTTGACAACCGCGAGCATCTCTTTCACTTTGAGTTTGGTCAAGTGCCCGACCGGTGTTGACCTTAGTTCTTGCATCAATAAGCATAAACACTCTACGTACCGTGACCTCATCGAGTCCGATTCTAGCTTACAATCTTGAGCAATGTCTCCATGTTTCTCGATGATACCGCTTAGTATCGTGGACAAACCTGATCTAACTCTGTATTTTCCGACAGAGACGAAAGTATCGGACATTACTGACTCAAGATCAAGCTCTACTCCAATCTCATTGTTGTTGTAACCATCATCATAATCATTGTAATCATCAATGCTCTCTTTTTCATGAGATCTTGAAGAGCTTAAGAAACTATAGAGTGTAGTTTCACCGCCTTCTTGAATCTTCCCATTGTTTTCTTGATTTCTTGGTATAGGTGATACCAATTTGCTTTGATCAACCTTTTCATAAGATGGTATAAACATTGAGAAACAATATAATATATAAAATGGTAGATTTGATCACGTAAGAGAGTGTAAAAGATGATAATACCAAAATTTTCGGAGAATGAGGATCGATTTGAGATTGTTTCTTCTCTGGTTTATGCTTAAAGAAATCATCTGTGTCGTCACCGCCTCCACGATTTTTAGATAGCGGTTGTTTCTTTTTCCTACCAAAACTCCCTGAGAAGCTAAGAATCTTTGAAGCTGTAATAAAACAACACAAGAATCATACAACAAAAAGACAAAAACTCATACTTGATAATATTTTAAAACATTGGCTAAAAAGGTTACTTTGTTTCTTAGTGTTCTTCTTCTTGACAAGGCCTTGAGAAATTCTCTCTAAACAAGCAGAAGCACATTCATGGAATGGATTATCCGCATATACACAATCTGGATGTGCATTTCTATTCATATCCATAGCTTTTGATCAATGTCACAAACTTGATATTAGATGCTACAAATTAAAGATCAAAGGATACAAACTTAAAGAGCAATATAAGAACTTGTTCAACTATATGTGGCTTCACAAGAAATTGAACATATCACATCAAAAGTATTTAAAGGTCAAACTTTTACACTATAGTTTCAACAGATAGTACACAAAGATGTAGAACTAGACTTATACAACACAACAAACTCCATAAATATTGGATTCTTTTCACATTTCCACTAGCCCTTTTCATTTATAGCTTTATGTTAAAGAAAGTTAAAAGAGATAGTGAAGCTAAAATGCAAGAAGTAGAGAGAGAGAGATTCACCAAAACATTACCCAATATTTTAAGACCAATCAAATCTTAAAAAATGTGAAGGTAGAAAGTTACAAGAAGACTGACTTTTTAGTTTTGTTTCTTCTACACATGAACATGTATACCACTCAATTTGTAAGTACAATTCTTCCTTGTGGCTTAAATTTCAACAGAGAGAATTCATTGACTTTTAGACCAAAGTCAGTATATTATTTTGACCGGTTTGTTGTTATTTTGAAGAGACAACACTAACTTTGTAAGTAAGGCCCCACCACCTTCTTGATAATATTTTCTTTTTAAAAAAGATGATATTTCGTTTTCATTGGTTGTTATGCTCTAAGAAATTTTCCCAGCAAAAAGAAGAGAGCATATGAAAATAGAACAGTATCCATGAAATTTTCATTATGAAAAAGTAAAAACTAAAGCAAACCCATGATTCTAAACAAGAACAAGAATATATTTGTTGATCAAAGAACCAACCTTTTATTCACATAAATGTAATTTACATAACAAAGAAAATTAAGAGAATAGAGAGAGAGGTACCAGGAGGACTGGAGGAGGAGAAGAAGAAAAAAGATGTTTGATCGGAGAAAATGAAACAAAATATAATGTCCACAATTTATATGTGTGGTTGTGTATATTATTATTATAAGGTTGTATATAAATAGTCTACTACATGTGACATTGTCTTTGGTGTATAATAATAATAATGATTTGTGACAAAAGCCATTATACCCAAGAAAATGAAGAAATGGTTTAAAGTTTTTTTTTTTTTTTATTACATCAGGTTTAAAGTTGCTTGGAGAAAAAATAGCATTAAATTGCAAGAGGTTCAATTAGTCAATACTAATTTACTAGATGTAGACAACAACGTGGGACGGTTACACTGAGTGATTTATCATACACGAAAGAAACTTAAAGCACAAAAATATGAAACAATTTAAAGAAAATTTATATATAAAAGTTAAAAAAGGCTAATCAAATATTTTAAAAGGGGGGAAGTGGCCTTGGCCTAGTGGCATTCATAAGTCCACAAGAGGCAGGTTAACACTCTCCCACCGGATCAATTCAAGCGCTTACTGCGATGTAGGATTAGTTAATGGTACGGTCAGTTGTGGTCCAAATGTTGAAAAAAAAAAAAAAAAAAAAATATTTTAAAAGGAAATTGTTAGTAACGAGCGCGTAACAAGTCCAATGGTGGATCTTAGCATGTGGAGCCCACCTAAATAGTTAAGATCTGAATTTTATATTTCTTATTTAAGATCCAGATCTTAACTATTCATGCATACGTGGCGGTCCATGATTGGTCCGTTTTTATTTTTTATTTTTTTATTTTGTTTTAAACCAACTGTTCATAGACCCACTGAATAGTTAAGAAATTTTGTGGGTTTCTCTGTTGGAGATGGTCTAAAAGGCAATAAATTATACAAGTCGTTGCACGAACCGTGTCACGCGTGTCATCATTTGTATCGCACGTGAGAATAAAGTAGACTTCAAGCTATTATTATGTCTTAGCCATATACTTTATCTTTTAATTTGTTAAAAAATCTTCCCATGTCCAATTTCGTATATTTAGATTTAGATAAAAATTTCCAATTTTAGGGTTTCAAAATTACTATAGATTTATTTCCATTACTAAAAGAATCAACCATATTAAGTTATGTGTACATTGAACCTCTTATATCCCTTACTTATTTTGTTCGAATTTTATACTAAAATCAATAATTTCAAGTTGCAAGCAAAACGCAATTCTTTTTTCCAATATTTCTTGAAGGGGTTAGAAGATTTACCATCTTAAATATTTGCTATCTTTCTTGAAGTTGTTGATTTTCAGTGTATTATTATCATCATGTGAAGTATATTTCTTCACGATTTATCAAAGTACATGTTGATCCACAAGAAACCACATTAATTGCATAATCTTATATAAAAAAAGCATATTTTTGTCATTTGTTGATATGACGTAACCATTACGAGTAGCTTATCCCAAAGCGATAAATGTCTATTTCCCCAAAAAAATTCCATTTTTTCTTTCGTGAAGGAGAAAAATAATTGAATAGGAGTATATGACGTGGAGTAAATTATATAACGTTGGCACATTTATGGATATGAAATGGTGTAAATTATAATGTTAAGACATTTTTATGGACATAATAATATTTTTATACTAACTCAAATCAATTACGCAAAATCCTTAAGAAAGACTTATATAGGCTCTCGTAATCCAACATATATGCGTCAACATTGTAACATATACAAGACTTACGTAACTTCCGAGGCAGAAGAGAGTTTTGTTTAATATTTTAACTTAACAATGAAAAACCATAAAGACAACAATGGTATTATTGGTAAAGGACTTAAAGGGTGGGTTTGTTTGGTTACAAGGGACTGAAAATATTTACAAGTTTTATTTCTGAAAATACACTAATGATAATATACTAAGAGAAGAAGTCCTCACGGCTATTACCATCTTCATCTTCAGATACATTTTCATCATCATCATCATTGAAGTTGAGGATAAGATCAAGAAGCTCTCTTCCATTTGATGAAGAAGTTTCTCCTTCTCTATCTGGACTTATGCTTCGGTTTTGCAGCGAAAAAATCTGTGCCAATAGCTCATGCGGCGAAGATAAACGATACATCCATCCCCTTGTCTTCCGGTTGCGCTATAAACACAACATTTCAATACAATATTCAACCATCAATCATGACCATCATCATCATCATTATCCATAGTGCAATCAAGTTCAATACAACATTTGTGCCACATACTAAAAGCCTAAAACAAAGTCACATTTCTCAATTAGAGGCAAGCACAGAGTATTGGTTTCATTAGCCAGGGCAGGTTCTAGTTCTTAAAGAAAACAATATTAAAGCATACCAGTTCGATATTGTCCGGTAAAGTAGCTTTCTCGGCTGCCTTGGAGGTCCATACTTTGATGTCATTCTCAATTCCGCTGCTAGCAAGCATCGGTATATGAGGATGAGGCTCTATACAGTTAACTACATGCCTATCCGCTTCCATAACTCGTATAAGCTCTCCGTTTTTCTTCTTCCAAATAAATATCCGGCCACAGTCTGACCCGCTAACTACATATTCAGACCGAGGTCCAAAGAAATTAACACCTTTTACGGTCTCACAGTTCTTGTGCCCCTTATAAACCATAGGAACCGAATGTTTGCTATCATCTTTCGAAGAAGAAGCTGGTTCTGATTTTGTCGGTTCGCTGCTATTAAACACAGGGGAGGATGGAGTAGGATTAGACCCTAATCCCATACCGTGTGCGAAGAGGTAGATAAATTCGTCGTTGTATGAAACAAGGAGTTCACTTTGCTCTGAGAAAGCTAAACCTGTTATGCCAACTTGGTCATTGCCAATAAGGTGAGGAGGGCAAAATAGATCCGCTGCCCTGCTAAAGCCGTTTAAATCGCCGCCCTGGTATCTACGGATATCATAGAGACGCGCATACTCATCCATTCCTCCAACAGCAAAGAGGTTTGAGTTCCTAGGATCGATTGCGATCGCGTTAAGCTGGATTGCTTCCGTGCTCCACCTCCTAGTATCTATTGACTGACATGTGAAAAGCTCTGTAGGGGCTTGAGTCCTCAGATCAAACTAAAAAGACACAAGAACACAAATTTCAAGAGAGTTCTTTAATCGAAAAGTGATGCCGCAGGTACTACTACTAGTATTACTCACGCGTTGTACTAATCCATCTTCACCACAAGTGTAGAATACATGAGGGTTTCCTGGCTCAATACAAAGCTTATGAGCTCTTCCTTGATGCAATCCCAAGAAAGAAGTCTCCACTTTCCCACTTTCAAGAACACTCGCACGCCGAACCTAAACATGTTTTCAAGACCAATTCACATAAAAACACAAACTTGATACTTCTTCTTCTTGAGAGATTTTCAAAAGGGTTTTTCTAGTTATTACCATTCCATCAGCAGCACAAGTAACAATGGTATGATCATCAGAGAAAGGCATAAACTTGGCTTGAAAGACATTATTAGCATGTCCTGAGTGGAAAGAGAGCTTGACTTTGCCTAGATGCCAATCCCAGAGAAGGACACGACGATCATCAGATCCAGAGATCAATACATCTCCTTGTTCATTGAAACTAACTGTGTTAACACAACCTTTGTGTTTCACTAGCTTCTTGTATATCTCTAGACGAAGAACCATGTTCTAACACAAACAAAGCCAATAAGAATGTGATGCAATAATATAGTTCGATCTTATAATTCGAAGAAAGGAATCTCCAAACCTCAGATCCTGAGAATCGATTTGTGAAATTACGAGATGAGATTCCACCGATTTCTCGTCGCCGGAAATCGATAACGGGATGATGAGTCTCGTTGAAATTTGTTTCATTTCTCTTCGTTTTCTCGCTCATCTTCGTGAAATTCAGACAAGAGAGAGAAAGTTTCACGGACGACGAAGCTAAGGTCAGAGAGAGAGAGAGAGAGAGGAAGCTTTAGAGTGTTTAGCTATGGCGTCGCCGGAGACTAGGAGGAGAGGCGATACTTCTGGTCCTGTGAGAAGGCGACGCGTGTAACATCAAGCTTATTACTAAATGGGCTTTTAGGCCTTTGGGCCTTTTATTAATCTTAAAAGTTTAATAAAAAATAAGAGTATATAATTTCTCAATCATATTTCTGATGAATGTTAAACATCTTTTAACAACAATTAATATATCCATTTTGTAGTTATATATTGATAAAACGATATAAAATGTTGTATTTGAAGAAAACGAGAGATAAATATTGACACGTTATCAAAAAGAAAGATACGAAATATATATATTCAAACTCGAAAACGGAGTAAAACAACCCAATATCATGCATAGTTTACTACAAAGCAACCATTCACACTTATTAGTCATATACATATATAGTTTCTCACACATACCAAATTAAACAACCTTTTTGATGCTTTCATATTTTTAAGAACGATAAGCGATGATAACACATTGAACATCATCAATATCTCTAACTTCATAACGAGAAAAACCAGCTTGGTTAATAACAAAGTCCCACTCTTTCAAAGTCCTTTCTTTGCCTGTGCTTGTGTGTGCCATCATTACCATATCAAGCATTAGTCTCACATGCTCTAACTTCTCATCTCTTTCTTCTTCTTCTTCTTCCACTAATACCATCTTCTTCTTCTTCTCTCTTATTACACTTTCCACTATCACCACTTTCCCCTTATTTTTTGGGACCGCTTCTTTACAATTCTTCAATATTTTTATACAATCTTTGTCTCCCCAATCATGTAACACCCACTTATTACCAAAAAAAAAAATCATGTAACACCCACTGTCATCATTTAATACAATTTTATCGCATATCATATTATATTATTATTTGCTATAATTGATTAATTTCTTGTTGTAATTAATGTTTGAAGACTTGGAGAGTTTTTAACTATTTGTTGATAGAGATAATAATTCACTACCATATCAAGATTCCGTAAGATACTAAGAGCAAGTCCAATGGTGTTTTTTAACGGGATCTTAGCATGTGGAACCCACCTAAATAGTTAAGATCTGAATCTTATATTTCTTATTTAAGATCCAGATCTTAACTATTCATGCATACGTGGCGGCCCATGATTGGTCCGTTTTTATTTTTTATTTTTTTATTTTGTTTTAAACCAACTGTTCATGGACCCCACTGAATAGTTAAAAAAATTTGTGGTTTCTCTGTTGGAGATGGTCTAATAAAAAGTATTGTTTGAAGATTTTTAGTTATTTTAGTGCGTTTTGTCACCCTCTTTTCAATATAGTAATTAAAGACGTCGAATTGTTCATAATATATTTGGAAAAATTGTTATTGGTTACTTTATTTATTTGGTCTTTATATATAGTGGGTTGCTAATAGCAACTTGCTATCAATGGATTCGCTAGTTTTGTATAATATCACATGTCATGTCTTAATTATTCATCAATGTTTCCCCTCGAATATAGTTGAAAAATAAATTCTAACACCCCCACTTTAACAAACATTCAACTTTTTTTTATCTACGTAACAAAATTGAAAAAAGAGTTTTAAAATAAAATAAAAACTGTATTGTGAAACAAGCTTTTATAAGTAATAAAATTGCGTTCTGATTTTCTTGAAACTTTATCATCGACCATGAAGCAATAAACCAAATCAAAGTAAAAACTGACTACGAAACTAGTGGCTATATATGTGTGCACGTCAGTGTATTGATTAATTGTCTGCTTTTCATTTAAGAGCGCATGGATACACCGACGTTTTACAGTACCAAATAAATATTATAATTAATAATCATATACCTTAATTAGTGAGAAGCTCGTTGGAATGTCATAAAACTCTTAAGAATCTGACTCACAAACAAGAAAATCTAATTCGTACCTTCTTATTATGTTATTTTCACATTATTGTTTTTTATTTTATACATTTTTGTGTGAATAATTTATACTAGTGTTGTCACTAACTTACGTACCAACTAGTTCTATTTCAAAAAAAAATGTATACACGCTAGACAAAAATATGATTATATGTGTTAGTTTTAGTTTAATGAATGATCTTCGCAGAATATATCATTAGTTAATCAAAAATAATTAGAAGAATGGAAATAGAATCTAACCTTGATGAAAACGGCGTCGCATGAAGGAACAAAATCAAACATATCTCCACCAACATGTATAACACCATCCAAGATTTTAGAAACTTGAACAACGTGAGGAAGATCAAAGTTAAATCCTTTGATCCAAGTAAACTCTTTCACAAGTATCCCCATACTCTCTCCATTACCACCACCTACATCAACCACCGTAGCCACGCCTTCAAACAAGTCACGACAAGCTCCAACTACACGTGGCACCACACGCCTTGTGTCACAAGCCATAGCTTCATTGATCATCTCGCTAAGACAAGGATTATCCTCTGCGAAAGACCACACATCCTTACCGTGGACCGAGTCAAACGGTGGTGGGTTTGACCCGTTGACCGGTTTAGAGACTATTGTGCTAAGCTTTAACCATGGAGCTAACATCTCGGGCCTTGTTTCGAATACAAGAAAAGGAGCTAGAGACTTATTGTCACGTTTTGTTATCATCATAAGGCGAGAGAGTGGTGTGTTTGTGTAGCCTTTGGCTAAACCATCTTCTGTAGGTACTTCTTTGAAGATACCTTGATGTACAAGAAACCTCATTAGACGATGTAGATGTGATGGAGAGGCGGAGACGGCGGAAGAAAGCTCGGCTAGCGTCACGGGCTGTGATGAAATATGGTTTTCGATGGCTTCTGGTATCTTAAGATCAATGGCACACTTTGCAGCTGCGATATCTGCGAAGCCAAAGACATATCTCCATATGTCTAGAGAAGCTTTAGCTTCTTCTTCATCTATTATGTTTCTTTTACTTTCTTCCATTTTCTTGCTCTAGCAAGTGTTTTTGTAAAGTAGGTTTAAAGATTAGTTGATTTTGGGGTTGTGGAATTAGGGTTTCTTTATAGCGATTAAAAGTGAGGGTATAATGGTACTTTTGTCACATATTAGTAAATTTTGGGACCACAAAAGAAGACATAACTGATAAGTTTATTTATTACCACTATCTATTTCAGAATATCATAATGATTTTGTCATTTACTATATATTATTGTAATTTTTAATGAATATGAAAAATTAATAATTATGGACGATCCAATCCGTTTAAAGTAAGCAACTATATAATAAACTATAAAGGATGTAGAAACCGATGTGGTTACGTGAAATATATAATACTATAAAATGGTAGTATATGTGTTATAATCTAATTAATTGTATCTAATGATAACCTTACAAAGCCTCTTAATAACAATATTAATCCCAAAAAACTATTCTCAAGCTCCGTTAATCTCAGACGAACACGTATGGGCGTATCTGTCAAAAACCCTACGACACGTTTATACATTAGTGACTTCTGTTATGTACACCGTCGACTTTTCATGTCATTTTGTTCGTAATTTCTGTTCACAAAAAAAAAAAAAAATTATAAAAGCAAAAATGTTTGGCGTCATAATTTTCGGTTAGTTTAATTGAGCGTAGAAAATGTTTTTAAAGCGACATTTAATTATTTGTATTAACGAGTGTTGTTGTTGTTGTGTCATGTGTGAGTCACCTAACTTAATTAAACGTAGTTAAATTCATGTTGTTGATAAAAAAAATCGATGTTTTGTCTTTGTCAATCTTGATTTCCTTCAATATTTAAATCAGAAAGCTTTAATCATGAAGTTTACTAATTGAATTGCGATAGTCTGGCGAGTTTTTTTATGCTAATTATTTTAATGAAAGTTAATCAACTCCATGGTGGAGTGTCGCTAACCTCGTGTTTAGTGTTGCTTTTTAACATTTGATTTAGAGAAATTCACAAAACTACGCCCTTTCAACTTTTCCTTCACAAAACTACATCTAATTCAATATTTTCACAAGTTTACACCCTTTCAAAATTTTAAAAACTTGATTTACCCTTTTAAAAATTACCAAAATTAAAATATTTTCATTTGAGTTCGCTAATTGTTGGTGCCTAGAATGGCGCTGGCCCAACTCGGCCCACTTGCTGAGGGTTATCCGAAGCCCAAAAGGAGAAGCCCACATCTATCATATTGCTGTTTCAAATCTTGCATAACAACTTCCCTATATTCCCGGAACGGTTGAGGAGATCGCGGACTAGTTGGGGCGGAAATATCGGAACGGCCCCAACCCGAACTGAAGAAGGAATCGCCTATAAAAGGAGGCTGAACCCTAATTTTGGCCTCCTCATCTTCTCTCACGTTTTCTAGACCTAAATTATGTACTTTCTTGTTCTGAATCATAGATAAACACTTTGTAATCATTTCTTAAAGATCATCATCAATAAAATCATATTTTTACATTATTCTTATCGTTCTATAAGGCTTGAATTCGGATATTTGGTTTCGAAGTAGATCGATTCCCTTTTATCATTGTGAAGAGCTTTTTGGCTTCTTCATTTGGCGCCGTCTGAGGGGAGGAGACTAATTTCCAAAACGAATCAAACCATCCGGATCATACCCACGAATCAAGATGTCGGACAATTTCACGTCTCAACTCACATTGGTCGAGATCAATGCTAACGTGGCCAATAACATCCAACAAGCGTTAACCGCACTCTTGGAAAAGGCTAATAAGATCGACGCCGACGGACAAGCCAACGCGCTGCGCATAGATCAAGAATCAAGGAAAACTCACCAACAGATCGAGGGCCTCACCGCCACGATCAACGCGATAGCAAGCGCCCGCGAGCTAAGGCACCAAAGGACCGACCCAAGTCCGGTTCAAAGAACCCAGCTGGATTTCAGCACGTCCCCAACGGGCGCCAACTATTCGACCCTCGAATTCGGAGGACCAAGCAACACCACCCCCGGGAGGATCGTCAACCCGCGGGGCACTAGCCCCAACACTGCGAGGAGCCGCCCTCAACCATCCGGGCACTAGCCCCAACCCGCGGGGCGGTGGCCCCAACACCGCAAGGAGCTATCCTCAACCATCCGGGCGCAAGCCTCAACCCGCGAGGCACTAGCCCCAACCCGCGAGGAGCCGCCCTCAACCATCCGGGCACTAGCCCCAACCCGCGGGGCACTAGCCCCAACCCGCAAGGAGCTATCCTCAACCATTCGGGCGCAAGCCTCGACCCGCGAGGCACTAGCCCCAACCCGCGAGGAGCCGCCCTCAACCATCCGGGCACTAGCCCCAACCCGCGAGGAGCTATCCTCAACCATCCGGGCGCAAGCCTCAACCCGCGAGGAACTAGCCCCAACACCGCAAGGAGCTGCCCTCAACCATCCAGGCACTAGCCCCAACCTGCAAGGAGCTATCCCCAATCTGCCAGGCGCTAGCCTCGATTTGCAAGGAACTGTCCTCAATCGACAGGGCATTAGTCTCAACTATCCAAGCCCCGACCCAAACATCATCTACGACCCTAGTCGAGACAATCATCGACAACCAGGCAATTCGGAGAATCCGAACGACATTTTCAGCAACACAACCGTGGACGAAATGAAGAAATTGCTGTCCGACTCACTAAAGAAAATGAGATCGGAAATCCACCAAGCCACAAGCGCGGCACCCGAAATCGATAGACTAATCGAGGAATCCTTGAAAACCCCCTTCGCTAACCACCTTGTCAACACTCCAGTAAAAAACCCTGGAAAAATCAAACTTCCGGTCTACGATGGCCTATCCGATCCAAGAGAACACGTGACGGCATTCCGCATTGCGGTCGGCGGAGCTCAATTCAACGAAAAGGAACGAGAGGCGGGATATCGTCAACTGTTCGTAGAAAACCTCTCGGGACCGGCCACGACATGGTTCTCAAAAATCGAACAAGGATCAATCACCGGTTTCAACCAACTCACCGCAATGTTCCTCGAAGCACTACTCGGTGTACATCCAAGAAGAAACAACCGAAGCGGAACTATTCACACTATCCCAGGGACCCACAGAATCGCTAAGGAGCATAATCAAAAATTCAAAGCCGTGCTCTCAAAAGTAAAAGTAACCGACACCGTAGCGTTATCCGCACTCGAAACGCCCTCCGGTTCGATTCCGACTTCAGAAGCACATTTATATTGAAAAACCGGTCACAATCGACGACGCACTTCACCGAGCACAATGCCACATACTAATGGAGGAGGAAAGAGAAGCCCTCGCCAAAAAATACAACGAGCTAGTCAAACCATACGTAAACGCGATTCCGACACATCAAGTGGCAAACCCGAACCAACTCAACCAGGCCCCAACCGGACAAAGGATCTCTCAACACGGGCGCAACCAATAAAGACCAGGAACATGGAATCAATGTCAACAAGAGAGTGCTACTGAATTCCGCCAAATGAAATTCTAAAACCATGGAATTCGGTCTGTCTCATGAAGTACTACTACAAGAAATCAACTATTCAATAACTTGTAATCCAACCAGCGAACTACGGCAAGGCTTGATCCCCTTTTAGGGGTACGTAGGCAACTCATCTTTGAGCACAACTATAATAAAAAAAACGTTCCTCTTCTTTTCTCGAAAAGGGGGGGGGGGGGGGGGCTAGGGTACGTTCACTACCCCGAGTTCACACTCCACTCTAAAAACACAACAATCACATTGCCGACCTGGCCAGTCGTGCAATAACACGTCTCAAACGAGACAACTCATATTAGAACCCAACAGCGCGCTATACAAATTTCTAATAAGCCGGAAACAATTCCGCAGTCAAATGATTAATATAACTCTATTAATCCAAGCCGGAAACTACTCCGCAAACATACAATTAATAAAAATCGACTTTATTAATGTAAGCCGAAAACCACTTCGCAATCCAACAATCAATAAACAACCTTATAAATTCAAAATAAAAATAACAAAGCCTTCCATCCAAAGGTTTAAAAGCCTCCTCGAGCGATTCAACATCCAAATACAAAAGCAATAAAAAAAAGGGACAGAGCAAAGGTTTAAAAGCTTCCTCAGGTCGAAGTCTAGAAAGCAACAAAGCATGAAAGGAAAAAACACACAAAGCAAATCTATTCCATGCCATCTCCTACCAGATCATCCCCGACCTGCGCGAGATCCCCCGAAAGACAACCAACACCTTGACCCGCACCGGCCTCGCACCGAAGCAACCAAACCGGGATCTTCAGCAGGAACTTTTATCTGGTAGACCGCAACCGGAACTACGAAGCATCGACCGGATTCACCGTAGCCCCTACCGAACCAGCTTTTGCCCTCCAGCTATTTCCACATTTGTCGACGGATCGTCCAACTTCATCTCATCAACGACTAGACCAGTAGGCGAATTCTTGTCTGGACCAGGACCACTTTGATTTTCGGCCGCAACCTCAGTCGAGACCCTACCTGCAACCAAATTTTTTCGGATTTTCTGCGCAGCTGAACCTTCCTGTTTCTCGGGAGGAACCGCGCCCGACTTGCTACCCTTCGAACCAAGCTTCTCAATCCGTTCAGTTGCGTCAATTGGCGGAATATAAAAACCCTCAAACCAACGATTTGGACATCACAACCAAAGTCAAACAAAAGGACTTATTAAACATTTAGATCCGACCGAGTTGGCCCAACATGTACTCGATCACCTTGACTCGCCTCAAACTCGCCAAGAGATCTGGGGGGCTGACTGTTGGTGCCTAGAATGGCGCTGGCCCAACTCGGCCCACTTGCTGAGGGTTATCCGAAGCCCAAAAGGAGAAGCCCACATCTATCATATTGTTGTTTCAAATCTTGCCTAACAACTTCCCTATATTCCCGGAACGGTTGAGGAGATCGCGGACTAGTTGGGGCGGAAATATCGGAACGGCCCCAACCCGAACTGAAGAAGGAATCGCCTATAAAAGGAGGCTAAACCCTAATTTTGGCCTCCTCATCTTCTCTCACGTTTTCTAGACCTAAATTATGTACTTTCTTGTTCTGAATCATAGATAAACACTTTGTAATCATTTCTTAAAGATCATCATCAATAAAATCATATTTTTACATTATTCTTATCGTTCTATAAGGCTTGAATTCGGATATTTGGTTTCGAAGTAGATCGATTCCCTTTTATCATTGTGAAGAGCTTTTTGGCTTCTTCACTAATTAGTGTTTAGGGTATAGTATTAAGGGGGTAAGATTATTTGGATAAGGTTTTTTTGGATTTAATTTTGAGTGTTTAGGTGTAGTTTTGTGAAGTATTTTGGAAATAGTGTAGTTTTGTGAAATGTAATTCAAATGGTGTAGTTTTATAATTCTCCCTTTGATTTATAGTTTCTTCATACACATTTGGTGCTAATTGCTAACTACTATATATAATATAATGTTTTTGGAAGAAAAAAAAAAGATGTCATCAGAAATAGAATTAAGAGAGTAATACGTTTCTTTATTATGCATTTTTAATAAAAATGTTAAGTTTAAATATGAAAATAACTCAAGAAGCTAATAAGTTAAATATTTGTTTTGACTTATATTGAGCAAATAATTATTATATTCTTTTCTAATTGACTTGGATTATTTACTAAATACATTTACATTCATGCATATATTTTGTTTGCAATATACAAGATTTTCAACCATGGTTGCAAATTAATGACATGTCATTTTTGGTAGTAACCGATATTATTATGTCTTTATTAATTTAATGCACACTATTTAGTAATTCCCTCAAGAATTTGAATCGTTTAGTCTGACGTCATGATTAATTAAAATTTTAATGACACATTACTTTTTTAATTTGAGTGTTGGGCCTTTTAAATGGGCTTATCCTATCTAAGTTATATCAATATAACAAACAAATATAGCCGTTGTTAATTTATGCCAGTTGTCAATTATAGCCGTTGTTAATAATAATAATTACTAATAAAAAATAAAAAAATGAAAAGGAAAAAGAGGGTCTCTATATATACAGAGATCGATGGTTTCTTATTTATTTCTTACGTTAAATAAAATTAGACGATTCTTGAGAAGATTACAGTTTGCTGAGATCTACTTGTAAGTAACAATCTCTTCACTTTTGTTTAATCTTTTTCGCTTTAATTAAATCGTCGTATCTTTCTACTCTGTTTCTGATTCATCTACAAGTAATTTGGTGATTTTATCGATTCATATTTCTTTGGGTTACAAATTAGGGTTTATAGTGCTTTTCGTTGTGTTTTGTTCATCGTTTTTCGAGTTTGATGGGTTTTGTTAATCGAAAACTGCTCGAATATGAATTTGTATTAATTAGTTACGTTTGTTAATAATTTCGTAACCTAATTTCATTTTTTTTGTTACAGATTAAGGATATGATGGGATCTCTTCTTCTTCGTATGTTATTATCCTAATTTTGTTTACAGGTAACAAACCCTTTCTTCACCTTAACTTTAAAAATCTCACAATGCTTCGTCGTTGTGTGTTTTGATTTCCTCTGTTTTCTTTTATATTTTTTTTAGTAGAAAGCTCTATTTAGATTATAATTTGTGTTATACTTTATTATTACCAATTTCTTTTTCTTGATTTCTGGCTTACAAAAGCATAAAGCGTAGGATGTTTTATTGTTTTTCCTTACTTGACTCGTTAAGAATTTGTTTGTGGTTACACAATTTAATTTGCTTAAATATTGTTTGTGTTGACTATGTTAGTAAATTAGGGTTTATAGGCAGGTGTGATAACTCCCACTCTGTTTATGCTATTACCAAAGAAACATGGCTTAACTGTGTTATGGTTTATGGACAAAACCATTCTATTGTTAATAACCAAGAAGGCCACAGAGAAACATTTGGGTAATGTTTTCAAAGAAGACCTCCTTGTCTAACAAGGAATCTATATGATCGCGCCAAGATGGACACGAGCGGTCATAGATTCTTCTTCCAGAGTTGCATCGTGTGAGGGAAACACACAATTCACCTAAAGGAACGGTGAAGAAGATGCACAAGTGGACAAAAAGGAAGAATATGATCCACTTGAGAAAGATTAAGAAGGTGTCGCCAGTTTAGTCGGAGAGATTGAGGTTATGAATTTGCAATTAGGGTGTGATAATAACAAGTCTTACATGGGAGTATCCTGTCTATTTAGTTAGTCCGTTAGTTGGTGCTCACATATTCGATACGTTCTTCACGCCTTTGCGTAAGTTTAGCACTTTAGTTTCTTTGATTGAGTTGGCGATATTTCTTTCTTTCTCTCTGGTTAAAAAGTACACGAGAAAGTGAAGACACAAAATCAGAAAGGTGTGTATAAGGAAGGACACTCTACTTGAAGTAAAAGGACAAGAATGTCACGCTTCGCTCCTGTTTCAATACGAAGATGTTTCAAATAGGAGCCTTGATGGGGAAGGAAACCCAAAGTTAGTGGTGACAAAAACCCAGGAAAGGAGCAAAAAGTGTAAGAGAGAGCTTTTGCAAAGAGAAGCAATTGTGAGTCTGATGTGTTCTTTGTGTTTAGAAATCAGAAAGAAAATAGGAACTACTTTCAAGATAGATTCTTTTTACGGATTAAATACATATTAGGGTTTGACAATTATTAGAACTAGACTGGATCTACTTGTTTGTTTGATTTTTTTGTTTCCAGGTAACAAGACTTTCTTCTCCATACTTAAATCTCAGAGTGTTTTGTCCTTGTTCTTTGTCTTTTGTGTGTTTGTTTCTCTGTTTCTTTTACTAGAGAGTTCTCTTTTAAGTTATGATTTGTGTTACTTGTCATGTTTGTGTTATTCTGTTAGAATAAATTAGGCTTTGAAGATAGTGATCATGCGACAGGTGTGATCACTCCGATGTCATAAACATAGCTTAACTATGTTATGGTTTAGGCAGGAAAACCAACCATTCCTTTAGTAGCAAGAGAGTCACAAGGAAGCATTGGGGTAATGTTTCAAAGACAGAGGTATTTTGTGAAGGAACCTAAATAAGACATGGTGTTAAAATCAGAGAAAGCAGCCAAGGTGAGAGAGACAGAGAGAGGTGATTGGGATCCTCTTCTCATTGTCTATGGCATATTTGAAGCATCGTGTGAGGGACACACACATTCACCTAAAGGGTTGTTGTTGTTGAAACATATCTTAACTATGTTATGGTTTATGAAAAAACCCATTATGCTCATGTTAGTAACAAGAAACACCATAAAGATGGAAACATTTGGGTAATGTTTCAAAGGACGAAGTTGATGGAAAGGAACCCCATCTCTTGCCTTAGACCTTCTTTGTCTATCAATATTCTATATGATCGCGCTAAGATGGACACGAGCAGTCATATATTTCTTCATAGTTGCATCGTGTGATGGAAACACACAACACACAATTCACCAAAAGAAAATGTGAAGAAGATGCACAAGTGGACAAAAAGGACGAATATGATCCACTTGAGAAAGATTGAGGAGTTTCGCCAGTTTTAGTTGGAGAAGGTTAGGTGTTGAATATGCATATAGGGTACGAAATAACAAACCTTACATGGGAGTATCCTGTCTATTTTTGTAAATAGATCATTAGTTGGTGCTAACATATTCGATGCGTTCTTCACGCCTTAGTGTAAACTTTAGCACTTTGCCTTCTTTGATTGATTTGTCGATATTTCTCTCTTTCTCTTTGGTTAATCGCCAGAAGGATGTGTATAAAGGACAAGAATATGGCAAGCTCTTGTTTAAATATGAGCCTAATTGATGGGGAAGGAAAGGCACAAAAGGTGTAAGAGAGAGTTTTTGCAACGAAGAACAATTGTGATAGAGATCTTTGATCTTTTGTGTGATCTTTTTTTGTTTCCAGATAACAAGATTTATTCTCCTTACATAATCTCACAGTGCTTGTCCTTGTTCTTTGTCTTTTGTGTGTTTGTTTCTCTGTTTCTTTTACTAGGGAGCTCTCTCGTCTTGTTTGTGTTGTCTTTGTGTTGTTCTGTTAGAATATATTAATTAGGCTTTAAAGATAGTGATCATTGCAACAGGCGTGGTCATTCTTAAATGTGTTATGGTTAGTAACAAGAAAGCCACATGGGAATATCCACTTGTGGAGAAAAAGGACAATATGATCCACTTAAGAAAAGATAGATGATTGTTGCCAGTTTAGTTAGAGAAACTTAGGTGATGAATTTGCATTTAGGCTATGAAATAACAAACCTTACATAAGAATATCGTGTTTAAATACTTATAACGATGACATCATCAAAGTGAATTATAGAAGCAACTTGGCTCATAATCAAACATAATATGATTTAGTTCTGGTCGTTGTTGATTTGGTTCACTGATTGGAATTAATTTGATCAGAGATTTTGCTTGAATTCTTTCTGTTTTTTGTATGTGATTTTTGTTCATTTAAGTCTTGTGTTCTTTTTATTGAGTGTGTGTTTCTAAAATGCTAAATGCATCATCTGTGATATTTACTTATATACATGTGATTAATTAGTATATTCTTATGTGTTTTGTATATGCATCTAATTGTTAGTATTATACGCTAGCTGTGGATATAGTTTTCACAAAAAAACACAAGTGAACACATTAGCATATGTCCAGTTTATTCAGTTTTTTTGTTTTTATTTGACCAAAAGTTCTTCCAATAGTTTTAATTAATTGATTTTAGCGCAGAAAAATGTTTAACGGAACATTTGAGTATTTGTTTTAAGAACTTTTTTAAAAAATTGAAACAAACAAAAACATAACCTAATTTAGTGTATATTTTTAAAATTTTTGGCTCGAATACTTTATTTCTTTAGTATATGAAGATTCGGTTTGACAAAAAAAAAAATATGAAGATTCGATCCATTATATGAGGGGGGAGAAGTTGTTATTTAATAAGAAATTTTAGGACCTTCATGCATGCATCCAAAAAATTTCATCATTACAAAAATTGAGATACAGATTTTGGTTTCGGAAAATTCAGAGATAGTAGAATTTATTAGAGACATAAGTTTCTACGTTATATGTATTTTGCATTAAATTTTGAGGAATTCACAAAACTACACCCTTTCAATTTTCTCTTCACAAAATTGAGAGTAAAGACTCATACTACAACATTTAGGTGTAGTTTTGTGAAGAAAATTTTAAAAAACGTAGTTTTGTGAAACATAATTCAAAAGGCGTAGTTTTGTAATTCTCCATTAAATTTTTCAAAGTCAAACGGTGACTCTAATGTTAGACTTGAAGCCACGACATTAATTTTTTTTATAAAAATAAGTACGTTCGAAAAGTCGCTTTTCTCCATAATGGCTTATAGTATGACTTTGTATTTTCTATATGGGAACAAAGTAAGAAATTAATAACGTTTCCTTGAAGCTAAATACATGAACCGTTTCACATCTACCATTTCGTCTCCTACCACAATTAATTAACCCAAAAGCTTTGTATATAATCTACTTTGCATTTTGCGATTTACGTAAACTATGTAATCTTTACGCATACTTTAATAATGATAAATGAATTAAATAACACTACCAGATATGTCATAGTTCCATTTATATATAGAATTTTATCCTTTTCGAATATAGTTTTTTTAAAGAACCTAATGAAATAAATTAAAAACGATTTGATATTAGTCAGTTTTGAATAGTATCAGACTTTACTCTCAATACCAATATTATACGTTTCTTACACTTTCCATTTCATTTTCCCACTTTCTAAAAAACAAAAGGTCATAACCAAAATATTATAAGTTTTTAAAAACAAAAACAAAAACAAATATTATAGAGAAGAGATGACGATAAGACCGGTCTACTTTGTACAAAGCCCATCAAACACAGACGTAGTAGACAAGATACCCACCGGGTCGGATCTTAGCCCATCCGGGTCACCCGTTAACCCACAAATCCATGTTAGTGATCATGACTACCATCACGAAGAGTCTCTAGCTCATTTAACTTCGACTCCTCATGAAGCCTCAAGACCATTGAGAAGTGCGTATAGTAGTCTCTGTTGGAACTCGTTTTTGACAAGTGGCTTAGGTCAAGTTTTCGTTTTAGTTTCCGGCTAATATAGTTAGCGGAATGAACGGATTATGGGCACGATGTAATCGTCGCCGTGAGCATTATATGATAGTGTATTAATATGTCAAAATCGGAGTTAGTTTGAATGAGAAATGTAAGCTAAAAGTGAGTGATTAGAAAGGCTTGTAAAGTTTAAAATTAGAAAGTTAGAGATGAAATTCTCTAAGTTATAAAGTGGAAAGATTTTAACAAGGTGTAAAATCTTGGATACCCTTTGGTGTATTGGAATAAAGAGATAACCGATTCGGGCACCGAGGTTTTGGGCTTTGGGATTTGGAAATGGACTTTTGGCCAAAATACTTATTCTTGTGGTCAAAGTCATTGTTAATATGTTGTTGAAAAAATCAACAAATATAACATCTCTTTTAATTGGTTTTGAGGAAAGTCAAAAGTTTGATTAAATTTTGTAACTTAAAATTCAATTCTCTTTTTATGGTGAGAAATGAATTTTTCCTCATTACTCCACTTTTTGTAACTCCCATGGGAGTGTGACTATATAATGATAGTCATTGTTTCTTCCATGAAAAAAAAATGTTTTGAGAGAAAACAAATACATTGAGAAATATGTTCTTTGAGAACACAAATACATTCATACACAATTGTTAAACACAACATACAATCTATCACATTTCTCTTCTTGTTTTTAGAGAGTACATCACATTTTAAGGTTCGCAAGATTATGATTTTGGGTGATGCAAATCATAATAGTCATGCAGTTTTATCCTGGGATTCGGAACGCCATGCAACCGTCACACTACGGGGCGTTTACAGAATTAAGGAAAGAGATCTTGATCTCGACTCTGCAATCCGTCTTTCCAAATTCTTGTATCGGTATTTTTATTGTAATATAGTAATTTAGTTACATATTTTATTCACAAATATTCAGTTTGCCCATTTGTAGAAATTGCGTTCCTACAATCTTAATTCTGTAAATTTTCGTTTTTGTTTAAGACACTAACGAAAACTGATATTTTGTGAAGTGTTTTTGTTGAAAACACAGGAATTTGGATCCTTGATGTCTATGATGGATTCAATCGATCATTATCAAAACGTTTATGATCTTGGTTTTACTAATTAATTTATGTGTTTTAATTTACATATATTTTAGTGGTGTTGAGCAGGTGGTGATCGATGGACTCGTTCAATTGTCCGAACTGAACCAAGATTATGTCTACCGTTTCGTCACTCTCGGTCATGTTTGTTGAAAGCATTTTAAAATGTTCTTTGCTAATCTTGCATCTTTTTATTGATTATATTTGCAGGGACGATTGTTTTAGCAACTCGGTTAAATTGTTTATTGTTGACATGAATTTATTGCTCAATATTGTTATGTTAGCATGTTGCTTATGTTGCTTTGCACTCGATAAAATGTGGTCTCAGCTTCGTTAATTATTTTGCATCAAAATGACAAAGTATCCTTTCATGTCTTCACTTTTTTTTCTTGCATTGATTAGGTGGACTATTTAATTAAATTCTTAAGCATACGTTATTCATTTGACTTGTGTTATAAGTTACAAAAAAAAATCAAAACTGTTATTTGGTCGATTAATGCATTTATTGGTGCATGTGTTTTGACTTTGGATTAGAACTTTCGGTTATGTTTTTTACTCTCGTTCGTAAAAACATTGTTCTAAACGTTTATTGTGATTTACTTGCTATTAATCTGTATTATTAATTGCATTTATACATGAAAATTTAAATTGCACATGTTGATGTTTTTGACTTTTGTTAACTTAATTGCTTATGCTTTTGTTAACGTTATTAGTGTTTTATACATGTATATATATATTGTGAATTAAATTGCTTATGTGATTTAAATTTATAATTTATTCATTTTTGATTAAATTATTTATGTGTTTAATCTTGGTTAATATACTAATTGAATTTGGGTTTTGTGAACAGATTCATTGAAGTATGGTTAACAATGGTTATCACATTATTTTTGATATTGTTGACGTTTTGTACATGTTTGAGGATGAAAACGAAAAAGACAATTTTCTGTTTTTTGTCTCAAACATATGTGTGAGTCGACGCTCCAAATTTGATTTGGAAGTGGTTAACCACAATGTATATGTTATAAAGTGAATTGACATTCCAAATTTATTTGGAAAAGGTCTTTCACTTGTAAACGGAAAAATATGATGAGATAACGCACCGAATTAAGTTTGGTAGTGGTTTTCCATCGATATTTGTTACTTTGCAAAATTCGTAGAGAATTTTTGTAAAATCAATTAATGCCGAAACTAAATTCTGAGAGAAATAGTGTTCGTGCAATATTTGTGCAGAAGCTGAATTATTTTTATTTCAGTGTTCGTGCAAAATTCGTGCAGAAACTGAATTTTTATTCAGTGTTCGTGCAAAATCCGTGCTGAAACTGAATTTTAACAAAATCAGTGTTCATGCAAAATATGTGTCGAATATGGATTTTTAATGAAATCTGTGATCGTGCAAAATTCGTGCTAATGTGAGCACAAACCGGATTTTATCAAATTAGTGTTCGTGCAAAAATCGTGTTATTTTGGCAGAAACTATATTTTAACAAAATCAGTGTTCGTGCAAAATTTATGTTACATCTGGATTCAAGTTGAATCAGATAACATGCAGAATTTGTGCAGTTTATTTCAGAAAAAAGAAAAAAAACGTGCAAAATTCGTGCGAGATCTACATTTAGCAGATTTTGTTAGAGTTTCAAAACATAATTTTGAACTTTAATAAACATAACAAATCATAAATCCGAGTTTTCTCGGAAATGTGGGGGAAGCTTAGCTTACCACATAAAACCATGTTGATTTGAACTTTTAAAGTATTTTCTTATAAATATTTAAAAGTGTGGGGGTGTCCGAAAATAATCGGAATAACACCTAGAAAACTTGTGTGAATATTATAACACAAAGTTTTGTATACAATGGTGGTCATGTCTTTTTGAGAAAAGTCATGAAACCATTAAACAATTGATCTCAAACGGTATAATCTCAAGTGATTAAAAGCCAATGAGATGATAAACTAGGATCCAATTATTAAAGGTTTATCACGAGATTAAATTGTTAAAATCATCAAGAGGAATGGGTTTAAAGCCTATGACTAAGAGGAGGTTTGATGGTAACCCCACCTACGTGATCTGGAGATCCCAAGAAGTAGGTTCAAAGGGAAAACTAAGTCAAACTAAATCTGCTAAGAAGCACCGTGAGACTCTAGTCTCTACCCGGTTCCTAGGATGATGAAACAGATGCTACTCGCAAGTGTGTAGGATGAGCTTTGCTCTTAATGATTTGTGTCCATAACTTGAGATATAAGTGGAATATTGCGGGATATTCCTAAAACAAAGTTAATGGCAAATCACCTTGTGAGTGTGAAATGGGGCCGTTTCTAGGAGAATAATGAAAAGGCTATATTCTCCAAGTTCACTCATGATTAACCGAGCAAGTTCACGGCCAAAATGAACACAATAGAGAACCAAGTTCTGTGAGAAAATGAAAGCTGTGTGATAATTGTTGTTTAAGTTTACATCAAAGTCCGGGTGGTTCAAGACATCATGTTCACTACCTGGTCGAGTAAACTCGATAGTTATTCACTATGAGTGGTTCAAGGCTGAAAATGCTACCATTTCAAATGCAGTGATTTTTCGTTTGTACTCTCGAAAGTCGTTTTTATCGAGTCTTTTGAGTCTTGTCGAGTCTTGTCTAGGTAGTCAAGTCCGTCAAGTCTAGTTAGTTGTCATGTGTCTAGAGTCATTTCTATTCATGTGGGGGATTGTTGGAACTCGTTTTTGACAAGTGGCTTAGGTCAAGTTTTCGTTTTAGTTTCCGGCTAATATAGTTAGCGGAATGAACGGATTATGGGCACGATGTAATCGTCGCCGTGAGCACTATATGATAGTGTATTAATATGTCAAAATCGGAGTTAGTTTGAATGATAAATGTAAGCTAAAAGTGAGTGATTAGAAAGCTTGTAAAGTTTCTAAAATTAGAAAGTTAGAGATGAAATTCTCTAAGTTATAAAGTGGAAAGATTTTAACAAGGTGTAAAATCTTGGATACCCTTTGGTGTATTGGAATAAAGAGATAACAGATTCGGGCCTCGAGGTTTTGAGGCTTTGGGATTTGGAAATGGACTTTTGGCCCAAAATACTATTCTTGTGGTCAAAGTCATTGTTAATATGTTGTTGAAAAAATCAACAAATATAACATCTCTTTTAATTGGTTTTGAGGAAAGTCAAAAGTTTGATTAAATTTTGTAACTTAAAATTCAATTCTCTTTTTATGGTGAGAAATGAATTTTTCCTCATTACTCCACTTTTTGTAACTCCCATGGGAGTGTGACTATATAATGATAGTCATTGTTTTTTCCATGAAAAAAAAATGTTTTGAGAGAAAACAAATACATTGAGAAATATGTTCTTTGAGAACACAAATACATTCATACACAATTGTTAAACACAACATACAATCTCTCACATTTCTCTTCTTGTTTTTAGAGAGTACATCACATTTTAAGGTTCGCAAGATTATGATTTTGGGTGATGCAAATCATAATAGTCATGCAGTTTTATCCTGGGATTCGGAACGCCATGCAACCGTCACACTACGGGGCGTTTACAGAATTAAGGAAAGAGATCTTGATCTCGACTCTGCAATCCGTCTTTCCAAATTCTTGTATCGGTATTTTTATTGTAATATAGTAATTTAGTTACATATTTTATTCACAAATATTCAGTTTGCCCATTTGTAGAAATTGCGTTCCTACAGTCTCCATGTGCATGATAATGAACGTAGATTCAACGACGGCGATGATAATGATGATGAAGATTATGATGTAACGGACGGTCCTGATGAGAAGAGGCTAAGGAAAACTAGGTTTTGTTGTTGCTTGTTTTTCACGTTGGGGTTAGCCTTCACTTTCTTCTGTCTTGTTTTGTGGGGCGTTTCGAGATCTTTCTCACCTATTGTAACCGTGAAGGTAATTTTGATTTGATTGTTTCATAAGTCATACATTACATTCCGAAAAAAAAAAAGTCATACATTACATTTTGCGTTGTGAGAATTATACTAATTAATATTTTCCAAAACATTTTTTTTCTTCTAATTTGTGAAAATTAGGTTTTTTTAATGAGAAATTCCCTAAAATACCATCAAAATAAGTTTTTGTTTTGAAAATATCATTACAAAGTTTTTTACAACAAAAATACCATTAAATTTTTTTTTATAACAAAAATACCATCAACAAGTAGTAGTTTACAAAAATACCACAAATACAAAAAACGAGTTTAACACTTTTAGATTTTAATTTTTTTCATTTGGGTTCGCTATATAGTGTTTAGGGTATAGTTTTGAAGGAGTAGGGTATAGTTTTTTGGAGGTTTTTAGTGTAATTTTGAAAATTTAAGATTTGTGGTATTTATGAGAAAAACTTTTTAATCGTATTTGTAAAATTTTTGAAAATCTGTGTTAATTGTGTTAAATTTTTTTTTTTTGTGGTATTCATAAGAATTGTCATTTTTTAATTGTATTTACTAAATCATATTTGTTCCAAAAGTTACTATATAAACTTGTATACATGAATTTCCGGGCCTTTTGCATGTGTTAAACAATTCACGTTGTCAAAAATTACTTTTAAGTCGTAAATTATAACCTAATTTTTTTGGGTACGTGTTCATGTTTTGTTTAAAATTAACAAAATTAATTAAGGAGATTGTATTGGAGAGCTTGAACGTACAATCAGGGAGCGACGCATCTGGAGTGCTCACAGATATGCTTACCCTAAATTCAACGGTCAAGATCTTATATAGAAACCCATCAACTTTCTTTACATTCCACGTCACCTCCTCTCCCCTCCAGCTCAGCTATTTACAGCTCATCATCGCTTCCGGTCGGGTAATCAATTTTCGACATCTTATTGACTAAACCGGACCGGTTTATGATTCATAATTAATTAATTTTGTCTAGTTTTGTGTATGAAAATAGATGGAAAATTTTTCTCAAAAAAGGAAGACAGAGAGAATCATTAAAACAAATATATTAGGTAATCAAATTTCTTTATATGGAGGTGTACCGGCTCTTTACGACCAACGAGCTAAACCGGACCAAGTTGTTTTGCCACTTAACTTGACCTTTACGTTGCGTTCACGAGCCTATGTGCTAGGCAGATTGGTTAAGACTAAGTTCTACACCAACATGAGGTGTAGCATCACTTTCCGTGGCGATAAACTTGGCAGGCACTTGATCTTTCTAAGTCTTGCTTTGACCACAATTAATAGGTTCTACCTAGCTTTTTGTTTATTTAGAGAAGATTAAATTATTTCATAATTTATCCAACAAAAAAAAATATATACATGTAAATATTTATACCAATGGAGATCCCATTTTTTCCCAACAAAATAAAACTAATTACAATATAAATCACTTAGAACATTTTCCTAGGCACAAACAAAAATATTTACAAAGGTGCACTACAATTAATATTTGAATGTTTTTGTTTTGAATTTTCGATTTTAGTTTTTTATCCATGTATAACAATTAAAATATAATTGAGTTTAATCCAACCTTTCTGATTATGCCAACCTTTCTTTAATTTATACCTTCCAATACGGCATTGAGACAATCTCATCAATCCAAGTTCAATACGCTGTCGTTTACTTGAAAGCCTATATATGCCTCCAATGAACATTTATGTGAAGGGTGCTCACAATTCATAATATTTACGTTCTTACAAACAAGAATTGCTTTAGGGTTTAAAGAAGTTTGCATGTAAACCCCTTTGAGCCAAAAGCAAAGCCGAAGCAACAACAAGCAAAACGCTAAGTGAAGCACCTAAGCATCCAACCAAAACATTAAGCAACCACATTGTGCTTTTCCTTTGAGGCTTTTTGATAGAGATCCACATGAAACAAGGGTACGTAAACGTAACAAGCAAAGCTATTGCTCCGACAAGAACCGCAAGGTAAGGCAAGAAAGAGAATCCAACGGCTACAAAGAAACAAACCAAACCCAAGAACACACGTAACATCATCCGAACAAAGAATGAACATGGCTTTTGTCTCTTTGTCGTATAAACCATCTCTGCGTTGTCACAAGCCGGCATCAAGTTTATCGGATATGAGCATAAGCAATTGAATATAAACGTTAGGTGTATAAAACAAGCTGCTCGCTTAGAGTAGTCTTGCTCGTAAAGTTTCAAGTAGTTGCCTATAGGACCTCCCGTTGCTGGTATCTTTTTTTTTGTCACGAAAATATTCCATTAAACTTAAAATTGTTCAACAACATACGAAGATAGAGCCCTCTTGGCTAGTGAGTCTGCTAACAGGTTAGCTTCTCTTGGGATAAATTTAAAAACAACTCTCTCAAAAAGGAGGCGAATCTCGGCTATATCAGCTAAGATGCCGTAGAGGAGAGAAATGGTTAAGCCTTTGTTGATGGCTTTAATGAGTTGCAGTGAGTCCGACTCCACTGTAAGTTTCCGGTGACCGTAGTTCAGCGCACACAAGAGACCTTCTCTTAGCGCTAGCCCTTCTGCAATCAAAGGTGATTCCACTGAATGGCGAACTTGGGAATTGCTCTCTATCCTTTCTTGTCGATGCTTCGACAGACACCATCCAATACCTGCGGTTTTTATTTCTTCTTTCCAGGCTGCGTCGGTTTGGAGGATCCAGTCTTCATATTATATTATAAGAAAACTAACAATTAATAAAGTATCAAATGTTTCAAATATGTATAATGTTTTTGGATTTTGACATACCTTGTCTCCATATGCCCAATATACAACTAAAGATACCGGAAACATACATATCGCGATTAGCACATGAGAGATCACTACTGCTTTCCACATTGTCTTACTCGAAGGGTTCTTTGAATCCGAAGGAAGAGTACCCTAGAAATGTCACACAAACAAACAAAAAATTTATATTAGTACTCAACATTTTAGGTAAAACATTGTAGTTCCGATCACGTTGTTTATTAATTTATAAAGGTTTTATTGTATTAACCTGAATCTCGAGGACAAGGTTGTTCCCGCGAAATGCAATAGCTACCAATCCAATAGCATTAAAGATGTTATCAAAACTTGTATCTTTTATAGCATAAGAGACATCACTTTGATTCCTTTGTGAATAACGAGTTAATGGTAAAACCCATATGGCAGTAGAATATGCCACGGCCATAACACCACCGATCAACGATAGTCCGAAAAGAGAGTTTAGATTCGGAAACTGAGACATAACCACGGCTAAACAGCTAAAGATCAAGAAACATTGCACGGTACTAAGTGGCACGGTCTCATCTTCAGACATTATATGTAGAAGTTGTTTAATTGATTTTCCTCCTGTTATAACTAAAATCGAACAAGCTCCTCCTGATAGATACATCACAGGGAATATTCCTAGAAGTTTCCCTAGCTTCATACCTATATAAATTCATAACAACAATTAATAAAACGGTATCGTTAATTATCTTTTATTTTTATTTTTGATATTTATAAATATTGATTGAATTGTTATAAATTATACCAAATGAAGCAATGGCAAGTCTTAAGTAACGGCTAAAACGTATCCCATGTACGGCTTCGTGTAGCTGAACAAGAAGCCACATCGTGTATATCTTCCATGCAAATCCCACCGTTAATATTATTATTCCCCATACCCTTATAATTTTTTAAAAAAAAACAAATAATTTTAGTTGTGTTCATGTTATACGCAACAAAAAAACCAAATATGTTATTATTTAAAATTTGAGAAAATTAATGAATATTTTTGATTGAGAGATATATGTTAATTCTAGTACCATCCTAGTGTTGCAAAAGCTGCAGGGAGAAGAAGAACTTGAAAACCAAGACCAGAACAGAGGAGATGAAACGTCGCCGTATAAACATTTCCTTTTCTTGATTCTGTGATCGGAAGCCACTCTTCTACCGGAATCTTACCACCATCTCCGCCGTTGTTATCGCCGGAGATTGGTTGTGGATTCTTGGAGAGGGTTTGTGACATAAAGAAAGGAGAACCACCACTTTCTTGTGACTCAAGATCAAACAATTTGGCTAATGCTTTTTTAGACATTGTATAAAAGTTTCAAACTCTAATTTTGTTTTTTCTCTCTCTTTCGTGGATTAATTATCGTATAGCCACAAATTGTAGTATGAGTTGTAACTCTATCTCCGTTCAATGGATTATATAGTTAAAATATCGGGAACGTGCGTTATTGGAAACGCCGCGTTATTAAATTTTTTTAGGATTTCAATTTTTAAAAATAAATTATTGCTTGGGAGTGTTTTTTTTTTAGATTAAAGATAATCTTAATAATTTAATGCAATATTATTTCGTATCTTTACTTACCAACTTTTTTTTTTTTGTTAAAAAGATCTTTACTTACCAACTTCATCATAAGGGATTTAACAAGATTTTTTTAATGATGTTTTATTTGTAAAATTTAGAACATCTAATTATTAAATTTAAAAGGTTTTAATATTCAATTTAAATAAAATCATTTTCTCTTAATTTTTGAAATCGATACTCTATCAAATCAATAACAATATTATTAATCGATACTCTATCAAATCAATAATATTATTATTAATCAGTTTATGATTAATTTTAATAAAAATGAGTTCTCTTATTTTTGTACTCGAAGCTCTATCAAATCAATAATATTTTAAATCATCTTTAACCCTCCTCGAAGTGTATATATTCTGAAAGAAAATATAGTGTGTATTTAAAAAATTAGTGAGACATCTATAATTATAGTATCAACTATCACGGATTTTACAGCAAAAAACCTATCAAGTATATTAAGTTGACAAAGAGTAGGACACTGAAAATCATAAGATATGACGTAAGCATAATGACGTAATCAGTTATGTCATTTCAAGTAGACAAAAGTGGGACCCACTGGTATATTCAATTTTAAGTCTTATTAATATAGTTTTGTTGTTGTGTACTGTTCATCGTGCAACTTGTTTTTGTGTCAAGTGTGGAGTCAATTTTGAGCCGAACATCGTCCTTTATTGTCTCTTAATTTGTTTTTATTAATTACTCGAACATGGTTAAAGCTTGTGCTTCTTTTGACTCGACTTTTGTTTTATACAAAAAGTAATATGTAATATATGTAAAGCTGGCCATCTTCTAGTTTAACAAAACTAATTATGTATGTGAAAGCAAAAGCTTTTTAAAGTAGCTTCAAGGAATTAAGTGATGATTAGTATTTCTAACAAAATAATATGATAATCTATGGTTGGTCAGAAATGAGTATCTTGGTTTCTTGAGTATATTATATGTGATGATAATGATATTTTCTGGCTTTGTCCTTGTCGATACAATATACTATTTCGTATTCTGCTCTAAAGCTAACCTAATATTTTGTATCTAATCTACAATTAGAATATTCAGTTATATTGATTTGTACAAGAAATTTAGTTAGTTAAACTAGTCAAATAAAATCTTACAAGGAGTCAACTAATTAATGACTACATGAATCCCTTAAAAATAATCCTGAATAAAAAGTACCAAGGAATTAAAATGATTTTGAATATTTCACTAAACCATTAACTTAGTTATGTTGAGAAATGAATCATTGAGTTTTTTTCAAAAATGTTATACAATATTTTTGGCCTATTCTAGTAATTAATAATTGATTGTATCTATGTTACAAAATTGAATTTGAAAACTTTTACGTTGCTTCCTCGTGAATCACCGATAGGAGTATTGAAAAGTCTTATAATTTGTATAACGGTTAGGAAAGTACCCAAATTTGCTCCTTCAACTTTTGTAGTTTTTTTTTTTTTGTTATATAACTTTTGTAGTTTTTTTTTTTTTTTGTTAATTAGACTTTTGTAGTTTTTTATTCCCTTTTAAAGGATAATCTATTATATAATAGCACAATACTCTCTCAATCTAAGGCATCCACATCATCAACATAAATAATTAAAATAATTCAATTAAAAATTATTTAATAAAACTCATTTAATATTTATAAAAGTCATTCAATATTAATAAAACTAAAATAAAAAACATTCAATATAATATTTAACACTAATAAAAACATGTATATCAACTTTCTAAAATGAAAATATATAAGAAAATTCTCTTTTACACTAATTCTTTTTGGAATATATTACATATGTCCCATTATCTAAAATTTTCTATCTAAAAGCACAAAATTTAAAAGTTATAAATGATGTTTAACATTTATTCAAAACAATTAAAAATTAAGACTACATAATATTAGTGGTCATACTATAGTTAATAAATAAAAAATACGCATAGAAACTTGTGAAAATCAAATAAAATGGAACAAATCAAAAGATCTAAACCATTTAACAAAATGGGTGAGAGAGAGTATAATTTAAAAATAAATAAATATAAATTTATAAAAGTTTAGATAACTATAATTTGGGAATAAAAAAACTCCATATATATACATACTTTCTAAAACTAAATGTTAGTACCAAATATATGAAATAAAATTAAAATATTTAAGGAGAAAACAAAACATCATATAAAATCAACAATTACATATACAAATAATTCAATAACGTTATATATAGAGAATACAAAACAAAATATGATCCAAATTAATTGACGGGTTAAGATTTCCACGTAAAACCAAAGTAAACAACATACGTTTAAGAATAAACTAAAACATTCAAACAGAAGTTGTTCGTAAACAAAATCATTTTCATTAGTTTAGTAAAATAAAAAATAGATGGAAAATATCTAAAGTTAAACCATATATTTATTACAAAAACAAAAAACTTCATAAAACAAACCAAAACACCCGTAAATTCAAAAATTTATTTAAAATAACTATAATAATTAGCGAATATTCCGCGCAACGCGCGGGTTCTTTCCTAGTGTAAAGAATTACACTATGCAAGTGTTGCTTGTAAGTTAATGATGGTGTCCAAAATACATTACGTGAGTGTTTCCTCTTAGTGACTTGAAGGAATTAAATTAAAGTGTATCATATTCGAGAAAATTACAAAAACACAAATTGGTTTGTTGTGACTTCACTTGTGAGTCACAAATTATGAGACTCTGCAAATGGTATTTTATCGTTTTAAGTAATGAAAAACATAAAATTATTCTCCATGTTTCAAACGAAGGGCCATAAATATTAATTAAAGGTAGTTAAACTTGGCAGCGACGTTACTTAAATAGTTAAATGTAATAACTAAAAGTTTCACGAGGCATACGCTTTATTTAAGGATATGATATTCCACGTGGATTCCATGCATGTCGGATTAGAGATTTGGGATATTTATACTAGGAACAGAAATTTATGACGTACATAGTTATGTCATTTTTGAAATGACAATTACTATCATAACTTCATAGGTTCTTTCTTAGAAATTTATATATACGATTCAAATGGTTTCATCAATAGTTTTAGGTGGCTTATGTAAAGTCAAAGACAAGGTTGGTTTGCGATAGAGATCGTATGTCAAGTTAACAATATATACAACACATCTAGTGGTTATTGTCCTTTTAGTAGGTGGAGCCAAAGTTTCAAAAAGTAGCAAGTAATGTGGTCCTCTATTGAGTATTTGCTAGTTGCTTCCAATAATTTTTTATGTGATATCCTATATATAAAAGACTTATGTTGACACCTCATCATTCTCATTTAAATCATCAAATTTATTTAATTTAAATTATTAAATATTATTACAAAACTAAATACATTTAAAAATCAACACATGAATATCAATTAAGTCTAAGTTTTAAATGTGTATTCTCAATATTTTTTTGTCTTTAAACAATTAAAAATAGTTTGATCCTATATATAATATCACATTAAAAAATTACACGTAAAATAAAATACATACAAAATTTATTAAAATAGTAAAATCATGACAAGTAAAATAAAGAAAAAAATACAAAAAAAAATTATACAAACTATATTTAACATTTAGAATAGACATTTACTAAAAAAAATATTGCAGACTTCATCTAAATGAACAAAAAAAAAATACAAACTATTTAAGATAAGTGAAAAATATACAAAAATATAGAATTGAGAAAGTAACAAATATTGTATCATTGTTTAGGTGCACAAGAACATAAATATTGAAATTGCAAGAAAATACTAAAATAATCAAGAAAAACTATAACAAAATAATTTATAAAATAAAATTATTAATATTTACAAAATATATATTTCAAATATAAAAAAAATTTGCGAGTATCCCGGGTTCACTCCTAGTATATATAATGAGAAACATGAAAAGAGTAGGAAGTTAGCAACTATATATCATATGTTGTTGAAAAAATCTTAACTTGAACAATCATGTGTGTAGTGTGACATAATCTAGATGGGCTTTAATGGGCCTAATATTGGTTTAGGCCCATTTATATCAAAGAAGAAAGCTCAAAGTAACTTAGAGAGTAATCATCTTCTTCCTCGAAGATGAGACCAAAATCGACACCAAACAAACAATGGCCGTTCCTTCATCACTGTTACTCATCTCTCTCCTTCCTCTTCTAATTTCCTACGCCGCATCCGATGCCTATCCTTCGATTCCCGGAACCGTTTCCGTAGACGGAGGTTTCTCCTCCGATGAACCCAAACCCCTCCGTCGCGAGGTCTACGGCGACGGCAAAATCTTCGACATCAGCCACCGTTACACTCCGGAGATGCCGTCGTGGGAATCAGCGGAAGGAATCGGAAGGATTCTATGGTTAGCCGCGAGTATGAAGAACGGATCTTTAGCTAACAACTCTCAGATGAAGATCCCGGCGCATACAGGTACTCACGTTGATTCTCCGGGACACGTGTACGATCAGTATTACGATGCTGGATTCGATGTAGACTCTCTTGATCTACAAGTTCTCAATGGTATATCCGTATATATATATATATATATATATATAATCTCTGTATTTTTCTTCTTAAGGCCCTTTTGCTTCGAATTAGGTTTTTTTAAGGGTTTTAAATCTTTGTTTTTTTTGTAGGTCCTGCTTTGGTTGTTGATGTTCCTAGAGACAAGAACATAACTGGTATGTGATGATTAGTCTTAAGCTTATGAGATATGTTTCTCTTATTTGATTTGTGTTAAATGTGATTGTGTAGCTGAAGTGATGAGGTCTCTTCACATTCCTAAAGGAGTTCGTCGTGTGCTTTTTAGAACATTGAACACTGATAGGTAAAGTCTAGGAGGAGTAAGGTTGATTTCGATATCGATAATATCTTCCTCTGAATACTAGTTTTGAGATTACTTCAGTGATGTGTTTTGTGAATTGAGTGTGTGATTTGTTTGATAACTTTAGGCGTCTTATGTTCAAGAAAGAGTTTGATACAAGCTATGTCGGATTCATGGAGGACGGGGCGCAATGGTTGGTAGACAACACGGACATTAAACTCGTCGGTAATAATAAAGTTTCCACCTTTTTTTGCTACCATTCATAATCATATGAATGTTTGTGTTGTTCTTGTTACCATTTAGTGTTAAGACATTAAACAAAGTTTGTGAAGCTGAGTTTTTGTTTATCAAAATTGTCAAAACTGTAGGTGTTGATTATCTATCAGTAGCTGCATACGATGATTTGATTCCGTCACACCTAGCATTCTTAAAAGAGAGGGTAAGCAGAATAGCAAATCATCTCTATGGTTTTGTTTAAGTAGATGAATCATCACGAAGAACATTGAAGTAGTTTTTTTTTATGAAAAACTTGGACAGGAGACAATACTTGTGGAGGGATTGAAGCTAGATGATATAAAGACAGGAGTCTACACTGTCCATTGCTTACCTCTTAGGCTTGTTGGAGCTGAAGGATCTCCAATTCGTTGCATCCTCATCAATTGAGTTTCTTTCCACGTAAACCCGCGAAATCCGAAGTCGGTGTATAAGCAAGTTTGCTATAAAGGTTATGAACTATAGTGTGTGCTAGAGTTATGCAACCTATGTGGAGATTTAAGTGTAGAAAGGCAATAAGAGAGGTGCAGAGAAAAACATTTTCAGGAGAATGAACCACTTTAAAATATTTTCTATGTAATATTTTATGTAATAATCGTTGACAATAAATAATTAGAAAAACATGAATTTCATCACTTAATATGTAATCCTTATCATTATCAAACTAAGATATTGCAAAATAAAGAAAAAAGGAAACTTGATAACATTGTGTGGCGGTTTTGTTAATTCCTAATCATATTCGGATTCGTTGCACTAAGTATCTATAAATACAAAGTATCACAACCTCAAATAAACCATCCAAATCAATTACCATACAAACACTAGAGAATAAGAGAGAGATTCAGAAGATTACTTTTTGTACAAGCAATAAACCAAATAAAAACCCTAGATATCAACCAACGATGGAAGGAGGAGGATTCTTGCGTATCATGAAGCCCTTGTTGAGTTTCGTACCAGAAGTTAAGAGTTCTGATAAAAAGGTTCCATTGAGAGAGAAAGTGATCTACACATTGATCACTCTCTTTACCTTCCTCGTTTGTAGCCAGCTTCCTCTCTACGGTATCCACTCCACAACCGGTTTGGATCCTTTATATTGGACGCGTGCCATTCTCGCATCTAGCCGCGGCACGGTCATGGAGCTAGGTATCGGTCCAATCGTCACATCAGGTCTCGTGATGCAGCTCTTGACCGGTTCAAAGATCATTCAAATAAAGAAAGAGGACCATGCTTTCTTCAACTCCACGCAAAAGCTTCTAGGTATCTTGATCGCTATAGGTCAAGCTTTGATGTATGTTTTCTCTGGTATGTACGGTCCTGTCTCGCAGCTCGGTTCAGGCAACGCGATCCTCATAGTTCTCCAGCTTGTCTTCGGAGGAATCATCGTTCTTTGTCTTGATGAGCTTCTTCAGAAAGGGTATGGTCTTGGCTCGGGGATCTCTTTGTTCATAGCGACTAATCTCTGCGAAAACGTTATATGGAAAGCGTTTAGCCCCGTGACGATCCACGGTCGTTTTGGTACCGACTTCGAAGGCTCTTTGATCTCGCTTGTACATAACTTGATTACCAAGTCAAGTATCCGACAAGCTTTCTTTAGACAGAACCTACCAAACGTTACAAACCTGCTCGCTACGGTCTTGGTCTTTCTCGTAGTCATATACTTTCAAGGCTTCCGTGTTGTCTTGCCTCTCAAGTCGAAGAATTCTCGTGGCGGCGTTAACTCTAGTTACCCAATTAAGCTCTTCTACACATCAAACATGCCAATCATTCTCCAATCCGCGCTAGTCTCAAACCTCTACTTCATATCTCAGCTTCTCTACAACAACTTTAGCGGTAACTTCTTGGTTAGCTTGTTGGGACAATGGAGAGAGTCAGTACCGGTCGGTGGTCTAGCTTACCTAATTACACCTCCATCGAGTTTCAAGGACATGGCGGCTCATCCTTGCCACGCGCTCTTCTACATCGCTTTCATGCTCTCTTCTTGCGCGTTTTTCTCAAAGACTTGGATTCATATCTCGGGCTCTTCTGCGAAAGACGTAGCTAAACAGCTCAAGGAACAACAAATGGTGATACCAGGACACAGGGAATCTAACTTGCACAAGGAGCTAAACCGCTACATCGCAACATCAGCTGCTTTTGGAGGACTATGCATTGGTGCACTCACGATTTTCGCCGACCTTATGGGAGCTATCGGATCAGGGACCGGAATCTTGCTAGCCGTTTCAACTATATATCAGTGTTTCGAGTCTTTCGACAAGGAAAAATCTGCCGAGCTTGGTTACTTTGGATTCTAATCACTTGCACCATCAAAAACATTCATAAGATATTACATTAAGTCTTTGAGTTTTGTCTACTTCTTCTTTAATGTAATAAAGAACAACAATTAATATTTTCTCAATAAAACTTACAATGTATTGCATTACAAACATACATCAATTTTAATTTTAGTATCTCCCTATGGTTACATTACATCCCCAATCAACAATCACAATAACAAGTTTAAACCAGTTTCTTACAAATAATTTCTTGAAGCTCATCAAGAATTCAAGATCCTTTACCGCCTCTTTGTCTCTTTTCTTCGAGCTGAGCTGCTTCGTTCAACATATCGGCTGCGTCTGTGTTCATGTTTAGCTTCGCTAAAGCCACAGACTGCATGTAGAAAGCGGTTGGCCAATCAGGGTATACGCATTGCGCTTGCATAGCGTCGCGTAGTGCTGCGTCTGGTTGATCGCATAGCAAGTAACATAGACTTCTCCGGCCAAATACTGTTGGTGATACCATTGTTCCTACATCGATGAACTGCCCGAAAAAGCATTGCGTATACAAACCATAAGAGTTCTAATAAATATCCAGATAGAGAGAATCGATTTACTTCCTACTTGGTTCGATTCAGTTATACCTGTGAGTAACAGTCAATGGCGTTTTTGAAGTCTTTTTCGCGGAAAGCTTGATCACCTCGTTTCCGTGCATCAAGCATATCTTTCATCTGTTGTGTCCATTCTTGGAAAGATAACTAGAAGCCATACATAAACCGTCAAGAGTTAGTTAGTTAAAACAGTTGTGTTTCTTTTTAATGTGTTGTCATTTAGTTACCTCGTTAGTCCCTTCGTCGTCTCTGTAATGTGTCATGACCAAAATCTGATGAATAGCTGTGAGATCCATTCTCGAGCAAGCTTCACCTAATGGTGAAAGTGGCCTCTGTGGTGTCGAAGGTGCCTCCTCTTGCTTCTTTATTCCAAGCATTACATAAGAAGGAACCTATGAACAAAATGTCTCAACACTTAAAAAGACTAATTCAAGAACAAGAAACAAAATTCAAGAATTCGGTCACACTTACATCTGATTTAGTTTGTAAGGGTGCAAGTGTCGCAACGAGATCTTTAGTGTTAGGTCTCTCTCGAGGCTCATATTGCAAACATTGAGAGGCGAGTTCCACAACTACGGTAGCTTCTTCTGTCGAGAACTTTCCTTCGAGATGTGAATCCATCAACAGAATAATATTTTTTCCACGTATCATATCCAAAGCCTACAAGTAGGAGACAATATCAACCGATATATACCACAAAACTTGCCCACTTGTATATCACAAAGACATCTTACAATATTTAACCAAGAATTGACCAAAAACTTTCCACTGATTGGTAGTCCACTCATTTTACTCAAACCAAAGATAAGGAACTTACATGGCTTGGAGGGATGTGTTTGCCGCTAAGCAAATCCAGAAGCACGGTTCCAAAGCTGTACGTAACACTCTCAGGTGTCACTCTTCCTACAACACAAAACATGAACAAACCTGAGACAACAATATATAAGCAAGAACACAAGTAACAGAACAAAGAAATCAACTATCGCTGCAAAAAAAAAAATAGTAAAACTATACAATCTTATGATGATTGTAATACCCTTAAGAGAGAAGACGCAAATTTGATTTACCATTTCGTAGATACTCGGGTGGTGTATAAGCTAGATTTGTGCTATAACTTTTACCATCGCGGCTGTTCTTCATCAAACCGAAACATGATAGACGAGGATCACCATCCTACAATATCCCATTCAATTAAAAAAGCACATGTTAAAGTGCCGCTTTAGAACACGATAAGACAGTTAATATCATTCTTGAAGAAGAGAGCAATACCTCATCAAAGAGAACTCTATAAGCATTTAGATCATGGTACAAAGGACGACCCTCGGCACTACAATAATCCAAAGCTTCAGCTATGTAATATCCTACTCTTAACCTCATTGCCCATTCAATAGTCTGATTTTCCCCTGTCAAAGCACCCAAAACCCCACAATACACTAATGTAAACTCTTTGCAAAAGCCTCTTAATATATTGGCTAACATTAGATATACTAAAGAGACATACAATGGAATAAATGCTTAGCAAGAGTATCATTAGGCATGAACTCAGCAACAAGAAGCCTTTCGTCTCCATCGCAACAATAACCAATCAAATTCGCTAAATGGTTATGTCTGAATTTGCCTACACCCCATGCTTCTTCCTACAACCAAAATTGAAGAGAAAACAAAAAAAACAAAAACAGATTTATAAATAATCATTAATCAAATTGAAACAATTTGAAAGGTATTTTTTTTTTTAATTTATCTAATAATTAATAACCGCGAATTGTTTAGGATCAGGCCAAGCCATCTTAGTAAACTTTTTGACGGCGATCCAACGACGGTTCTGAAGTCTGCCTTTGTAAACGAGATTTGGGGCTTTCTCGCCACTTTCTGATACGATATTGTCTGAACTAAAGTTGTTTGTGGCTGATTTTAAGTCAGCGAAAGAGAACTCTGAGAAAGATGGGATTCCTCCTCCTCCGGCGAGAACTACACCGCCAGCTCCTCCGCCTCCGATTCCGCCGTTATCGACTCCAGAAGCCGCCGTGGAGCCTCCGTGGTGGGTTTGAGAAGGTTGTGGAGGCTGAGCTTCATCTTTACTAAGTGAGTTTTCAACAGAACACAAGGATTGACAACAACCCATGAAAAAGTTTTGATTTTTTTTTTTGTTTCTTACCAAACACACAGAGTCTGAAAGTGTTTTGCTCCTTGTAAGAAAGAGAGAGAGAAGATAGTTGTGGAAAAAAATTAAAAATTGGATTTTTATTTTGTTTTTTGTCATTTTTGACTCATGTGGTAAAAGATTTTGTCTTTTTACTTGTCATCAGTAGAAAGCTTTGATCATAATTTATCCTGGTAAATTATAGATTTTACTATTTAAAAAAATTTGGTTTATAATTTTTCTATTGTTTTAATAAGGTCAACTCTGAAGTATATTATATGGTTTATGGTTAAATAAATTATTTAATCTTTAATTAATGTGAAAAACATAAGAAGCCAACTTCATTTGTAGTATAATTAATACTACTATACTATAATACAATAAATTGATTCTTATGTCCAATGATTTAGACATTGTGGTACCAAAAGAGATTTTGGGAAATCATATTATTGACAGCTCAAAGTGTTTTTTTGTGATTAGAGTGCCTTATCATCAAACCATTCCTACTTTTGCTTTCTTGATTTATTTCAACATAACCAAGTCTTTTTTATATCAAAAAGGTTCGTACTTATGTAATGTAATAATGTAAAGAGAAGCGTGTGGAGAAAATCTGAAGCTTTTAAGAAAAGTTGACCTATGAAACCGTGTGATATTTGGATTTATATGTTTTTCTTTTGCATTCCTACTTGAATTTTTATTTCTGATATTTTCAACGTCTTTTATAATTAGTGTAAACTGTAAATCAATTACTATCATTAAAGGATTTGACAGATTGACATGTTTTTCTTTCCATTTTAGTTCTTAATTACGCTATTATTATGTGCAAGTCCAATAAATAATCTTTAATGAATCTTATGGAGAGAACCTTACATTTTAAGAAACTTACTTTTGAAACTATAATCTTGGCTTTGAAAACCCTTTATCAAAAAAAAAAACTATAATCTTGGCTTTTTTGAACTCCGAATGTTTAACCATTTATTTGAAAACAACATAAATTAATTTTGACTAAATGTTAAAAAAGTTGAAATATGTTTTGTGAACATTTAAACAAGAGTGAAGTGAAACAAAGATTCTCCAATATAATTTGATCAGCTTTCTTATATGATTAGATATTTAGATGCTCAAGCACTATCTCTATTATATATATAATATTATAAATACACATTAATGATATTAACCTATGGTTATATCACAAATTCCCAAATAGTAAATTCTAGCAATTATTCTCTGCATGTTATCAACTTTATTATTTTACAAAAAAAAAAAGATTGACACACGAGACGTCAAGTTTACGCTAATCATGTTTTGGCACGGCAAACACGAAGACGAGGAGAAACTATTGGCGTATGCATTATATATATTATATAGTTTTTTATATGATTCATTTATTAATGTTTGAAGCTGGTCAGGTTAATGATTGGGAATATTTTCTATATTATATATCATAGAATGATTATTTAAATTTATTCTCATTCCTTAGAACTTATCCGCCATGCATAATTGGATATCAAAACAAATAATTGCAACGAGTAAAAGTAGCTAATGACGCTTAACTTAAATCTGATTTTTGCAAATAGTTTTGGTAAAATGGAAAGAGCAGTGAATAAGTGGACTTGTAAATTATTGATGTGAATTATTTCATAGGGCCAATTAGGGATGTTAAAAATGGGTAAAAACCCAATGGGTACCCAAGACCCAGACAAATTCTGAAGCCCATGACTTGCCCATTTTTTTATTAAAATATATGGGCTTAAAACGGGCAGGTTTTTTTACTCTGGGCTTTAAACGGGTTTACCCTATCGGGTTTAGGGTACCCGATGGGCTTGATTAATTATTTATGTTTAATTAATATTGTGATTTTTATTTTTAGTCCCTACTAAATTATCATATAGTTTCGTATATTATTTATTTAAAAGTTACGTTTTCTCTTCTAAAACGCAAGTCACATTTTCCCGCCCAAAACTCAAAATCGCATTTTTGCGCAATAACGTAAAATCACAATTTCCCGCTGAAAAAGTAAAATCACAATTTTTCACCGAAAATATAAAATAACATTTTCCTGCGAAAAAAACACATTGTTTTTACAAATAAATATTTCTTCTTTTATTCCGTAAATTTTTATTCCGCGCTAGGTGCGGGTAAATTTCTAGTTTTCTAGGTAAATTGCAAATTTTAAAACTTTTTGCCTCTATACAATTTAGGGTAACCCGTCAGTATCCGCTTCAATTTTAAAATGAGAAATTCTTTATAATACCATCAAAATAAGTTTTTGTTTTGAAAATACCATTAAAAAGTTTTTATAACAAAAATACCATTAAAATGTTTTTTATAACAAAAATACTATCATAAAGTAATAGTTTACAAAAATACCACAAATACAAAAAAACGAGTTTTAACACTTAGAGATTTTAAATTTTTTCATTTGGGTGCGCTATAGTTTTAGGGTATAGTTTTGAAGGGTAGGGTATAGTTTTTTGAAAGTTTTAGGTGTAATTTTGAAAATTTAAGATTTGTGGTATTTATGAATACCACTTAAAATGTTTTTTAACACAATTAGCACAAATTTTTGAAAGTTTTACAAATACCATTAAAAAGTTTTTTTTTCATAAATACCACAAATCTTAAATTTTTTAAATTACACCCAAAACCTCTAAAAAACTATACCCTCCCCTTCAAAACTATACCCTAAACACTATATAATGAACCCAAATGAAAAAATTTAAAATCTAAAAGTGTTAAAACTTGTTTTTTTTATATTTGTGGTATTTTTGTAAACTACTATTTTTTATGGTATTTTTGTTATAAAAAACATTTTATTGGTATTTTTGTTATAAAAACTTTTTAATGGTATTTTCAAAACAAAAACTTATTTTGATGGTATTCTAAAGAATTTCTCATTTTAAAATTGAAGCGGATCCGCGAGTTACTCTAAATTGTATAGGGTAGAGTTTGGGTTCACTCTACCAAGACTTTACCCTATCCGGGTTTTTTCAAAACAAGCTTTTTCTGGGCAGGCTTTTTTCGGGTTCAGGTAGGGTAGGGTAAAATTACCCATGACAACATCCCTAGGGCCAATGTTACAAAATATCGTTTACGGAAAAGCCAAAAAGAGACGTGTAATGTGATCATATAGAATCTAAACATTTAATTTGGATCAATCAAGCCTATCTACAAAAAAAACTAAAAATGTTTATTCTGAAAATGAATATTATCTCCTTTTTTTTGTCAAACAATGAATATTATCTCCATGTGAATGTTTTTATTTAGTTAGGGATATTAACTTTCATGAAAGTTTTTAAGTTTTTAAATAGACCAAAATCAATTTGCTTATAATGAATAATATGAAATTGTGATAATATATGATAAGCCTAAGCTACTTTCAAATTTTACAAAAAGAAACAAAATTGGTTGAGAATTATCAAAAGTTATGCCCTAATTAAAGTCTTATTATGTACACTGCCTGAATTTAAATAGTATTATTACTAAACTTAGTATCTACCAAGACCTGCCTAATATGTGTGGTAAAGTGTCATCAAACATTTCTCCACCATCCGGTTCATAGCCAATTGCATTTAACCATATCTGGTCACTGCCTCCTCTAAGATCATCATCATGTTTTGCTCATGAGTCTCGAGATGATTCTGGTTGGTTTTCCGGTTTATAACAAACCGCATAACCGACTACTTTTGGCATTGCAAGATCAGCAAACAGCTTGATCATAGCACTTGATGAAGCAAAGATCTTCCTCTTGTTTTACTTATCATTCATCTTCTTCTTCTTCTTCCTCGAGTTCTCGTGGCGTAGTTTCTTCTTCAGCGCGCATCAAGAGATCATCATAAGCTCTCATAGATTCAGCAGTGAACCTCTCCATAGCTTCGAAAATCCGCTGCAAACTACCTTGTAAACTATCGTTGCTAGTATCGCTTTGGTAAACAACGTTCCCGGATACAGAAAGACTATTGTTACCATCACCCGGTGCCACTAGGACCATTTTCTTTTCCAAGGCGTGGATCTCTCTATGTATCCTCTGTTCTTCTCTGTCCATGTTCCTAACTCTCTTATCAGAATCTGCGTGTCCCACCATCGTCGTTTCTAAGCCATCTTGTTCCCAAAGCTGAAGCACGCATGTAGTGAAACTACGCATTGCCTCGATAACTTCTTTCTCGGATATCCTGTCCATAGCTTGAGACCATTGGTTACATATCACAAAGATCGGTGGAGCTCCCATCCGACCAGGTGAAAAAGGAACGATTCCATCGGCTGTTTCCTCGGGTTCGTAGAGAAGACATTTCATTAGCCATTTGTTTAACTCTTTTACGTAACCCCTTTGCGCGTTGACCCAGCTCGAGAATCCTAAGATCCAGTTAATGAGTTCGTGTCCAAGCAAACTCGTTGCCTCTAGATGTTCATCGCCGAGTTTCTTGCTTGCTCTTATAGGACCTAATCCTCGAGCTTCCCTAATAGCCTGACATTGACTTTGATGACACTCGAGCATCGTTTTCCACATTCTTGTAAGCCTGAGAACAAACAAAAAACCTCTAAGCATCGCCTCTCCAAATGCGGATATCTAAAACATATAATATATGGAAGCAAAGTTTTGTTTTTACCCTTGAATCAATGCATTCAATTGCGGCCACAAGTCTTCGTCTCTAATCTTACTGATTGTAACCGATATTTTATCAACAACCTGAATCGCAATCCGTATCTTCGTGGACATATCTCTAACTAGTTTGCGTGTTGTGTCTACTTTATTAGCCTCGGCACCTCTTTCATCTAAACGCTTTAGCTTCCTTAGTTTCTTCTCGTGAGCTACACGCAATTTTTCCTCGGCCTACACAAGATAGTAGAAGCATTTTAAGACAATGGAACATAACAGATCACATTGTGTTTCTAAAACCAAAGATTTGATCAAACAATTACCTTGACTTCATGGTAAAGCTTCTTCTCCCATAGATGGAGCTTGTGCAAAGTCGAAGAAAGATTCCTGGACCTTGAAGCAAGCTCTTCTTCAATGTCTGCATACGTAGGCGGCACAGCCGCAGCAGAGGCAGAAGATCCTCCTGAAGGTAGAGTAACTCCGTGTAATAATTTCGATGAAGCTAAATCCAATTCACACAAAGATTCAAACTTTACTTGATCAGTTGCATAAAGTTAAGACCTTTAAATCAAATTTTCCGACTTTAAATCGAAAATATCATTACCATGTTTACGACCATAAGGATGTTTGCCCACTTCAAGTAGCTTAGCTATCTCACTTGCTGACTCTGCAGCCTTCACGAATTGATTCTCTATCTCTTTCGCAATTTCATGAACCTCACGTGACCCTCCTCCTCCACCGTCACGTGCCGCCGTGGCATTGCTCTGTCTTTCGCCATCGCCACCGTCTTCAACGACATTCTTCTCAACAACGTGAACGTCATATTTCATACCTTCCTTCTCCACCGCAACACTCGGTCTAGACTCATAAGCAGACGCATCCGCCGCACCGCTAGTGCCGGCGCCGGATTTATCAGCAGGCGACGGCGGAGACAGAGACGAAGACGACGGAGACTCTTCTCTGTACACGGCGGCTGGAATCGGTTTATTTCCACCACCGGCGGCGAGTTTCGGTCTGCCGTGAACTTCCTTAACAACCTCGTAAGGCGAATCGTCGTCTTCAAGCTCAGGGATACCTTCTTCCTCTCTAAGCTCTCTGAAATCTCTGCTCGGAGTATACGGAGGGTAATAAGTATCGAACGGGTTCAAAAAATCCCAACCGTTAGACCTAGGCGGCGACGGCGGAGGAGGAACCGGTTTCGTCGGAGCTCCGGGATTAGAGTATCCATAAGAATTGTAAGGGTTAGAGGAAGAAGAAGAAGATGATTCGCCTACAAAGACTCTTTGAGGGCTTTTTGGTCTTTGCTCATAAATCACTGAAGGAGGCATCGATTTGTTCTTCATATAATTCATACGCATATAGCTTCTTCCTGGAGGAGGAAGCTGACTCATCATTTCCGGGTTCGGGTATTGGGTATAACCCGGTTGACCCATCATATCCGGGTTCGGGTATTGGGTATAACCCGGTTGACCCATTAATTCCGGGTTCGGGTATCGGGTATAACCCGGTTGACCCATCATTTCCGGATTAGGAAACCGGTTATAACCCGGTTGATTCATCATTTCCGGATTCGGGTATCGGTTAAAATCCGGTTGGGTCATTATTTCCGGATTCGGGTATCGGGTATAGCCCGGTTGATCCATATAACCCATGGGTCCTGGCTCGTGTATTGGGAAGTGGCCGAGATGGTGGTGTTGAGGAGAGTGATGAGAATCCAAATCAGAATATTCATCTTCTTCTTCTTGATCATCAGAATCCGAATCGAATTCGAGATGACCCGAATCCGAATCCGAACCCGGACCTGGACCTGGACCTGGACCCGGACCAGAGCGAGGTTGGTTTTTGTGAGAAAGATGTAATTTTGATTTCTTGGGCGAATTTTCTCCGTCTTCAGGGTCGCCTTTTCTATGAGGAGGAAGGTTAAGCGTGGGAGAATCTCCGCCGCCGGAAGCTATGAAGCGGTGGTGGTGGTTTATGAATAGATGTAAAGAGTGACCTATACTTTTAAGCGAATGAGTGTAAGCCACGTGTGATTCCGCTAAAAGGTAACGTTGTTGAATCGCGGCTTCAAGAAAACGGCAGCGTTCACGGCAAAGAGCAACCGCAGGTAAATCGTCAAGCTTTGAACTTGTACAACCCATCACAATATATAATATAAAAACTCTCTCTTTCTCTCTATAAGAAGAAAAAGCCAAGCTTTAAATTAAAATAAAGAGAAGAGAGAGAGAAGAAAGTTAGGTAAAGAGGAAGAATTAGAGATGGGATACGCATAAGAGGCAAAGAAGGTGTGGTTTCGATGTTGATAGAAACATAATAGAGAGAGAGAGAGAAAAGTGATTTGTTTTCTTCTCAAGAGATAATAATAATAATATTATCTTTTATGTTTACAAAACTAAAAAGTGAATTGGATTAGCTCCATGGAGAAGAAAGAAAGAAGAGAAAAAAAATAGACAAGAAAGGACTATGAAGGAATCTTGCCAGCACAAAGATTTTCGTCTGTTTCTCTCCATAGGATGAGTCGGTGTGTTTTTTTTTATTTGTTTAATTAACTTATAATCTCCTTTTAAGACAGATTAATTTAATAATAATGTTTGAGTTTAATGAGAGTTTAAATAAATCTAGAGTGAAAAACTTTTGAGGTGTTTCAGACAGATGAGATGGATCTTGAAAAGAAGATACGGTAAGTTTTATTAAAGTGAAAGTACAGTTCCAACTTTGGCTTCGGTCTTGACGGTAACTTTGACCCGTTTTTGACCATTTTTATTACTATTATATTCCTGTAATACCCTTAGCTATACTCTTTAATTACGTAACGACGCTATTATTTGATTTCACCAAATTTAATTCCTAGTATTATGTGATGCTAACGGGGTAACGCACACAATTAAATGTAACATCATGCACTACGTACAAATTTTAAAAGAAAAATCTACTAATCTTCGAAATTTAGAAAATATGTTTTTTTGTTCTTCAAAACGTTTATACTTGACGACACTATTTGATTTTGCAAACGATAATTTTTCAGATAACTATAATATACTCTAATGCTAGATCCACATATAAACACTAAACTTGCAAAACAAGTTATTAGCCAAATAATGAATCGGTTATGTAAAAAATAATATTGGATATAGTAATCGAACTAGCTGTTGACTAAATGGATGTTGTTACTTACTTTGTTACCAAAACAATACTCGAGACTTCTGATGCCTAACGTTGTCACGGTTATTCTTCTCTCGTTGACTAGAATTTTTATATTAATAAAAAACGATTAGTATATAGTACATGAAAACACCGTTTTACATATAGTACTCTTTTACAAAATACTCCTATGTTGTTTGTATTTTTAAATAAATTTTCGGTTCTAATTCTATGATTTTAGTGTGTTAGTTGGAGAAAGAATTTATTGGCTATTAATTATGGTATTAACAAAATCCAAAGGATAGAATATAATCTATTTAGGTAATGGTCAATGGACAATTTAATAGGCAAGTGTGGAAAAATTATTGGGTACATTAATTATAGAATCATTTAATTTTTGGATCTTCTGTTTGTAACTTTTTTGTGGTTGAAAGCAAAGATGACCAAACTTAATTTTGATTACCGTTAAAACTTTTCTTTAATGGTACTCTTGGATAAGATATTTCTTGCTTACAAAAATACTACGTACTATATAATTATGTATATATTATATAAAAAAAAACAAAATAGACAAGGCTAAAAGTGTCTGACGAGTTTTACATTGTCATGCAAATTTATTAGACGTTTAAATTAAAACCTTAGTGATGTTAGGTGCAAATTGCAGAATATGTGAAGGGCATGTTGATTAGAGATGTAATGATATTTTTGGAAAGTTACTATGGTCCCTACTCTACTTCAATAAGTCAATTTATTGTTACATTTTGGGGAAAGAGTGGTGAAATAAATTTTTACTTACTATACTTGAAGTGTCTGTAAATGTAAAAAAATAATTTTGTAAAGAGGGAATATATTAAGAGGACAGTACTAAAACATTGAATTTTAATGCAATTGTGATGTCGTCTTCTTCTTCTTGTCCCTTTCACAATTTTATTATTTTCCTCAATTTTTTTGGCTAATAAAGTTAAGCACGTTCAAGCTGAAAACAATTTGAGACCATAACAAAGGAAAAATATTACTTACTTACAAGTAAAATGTATTACTGCCTTTTGGCACATAACCACAGAAAGTTGTCAATTATTATAGATTTTTTTTTTTGTGAAGATAATGCATAGATATATTCTTCTAATTTGTGAATTATTTAGGTACCAAATGGCAGTTAAATAGTCGCTTTTACTTTCCTATAAAAGTTGCTTAAGATTCTTATCCTGTGGTATCTTAATTGATATTTTGGATGGAAAAATACAGAGAAAGAAAATGTCATTAAATCAAACCATGCAATTTTTTTTGTTTATCTTTTTGTTTAAAGCATAAAACATGATGAAAATATCACCTTTAGGCATATTCCCGGAGATTCTAAATTTCTAATCGTTGTGCATATATATATATATTCAATTGGGGTAAAAAATTTCTCATATGTAATGTGCTGCATACACACAGGTAATTAACGAACACTTTATAAATCATATATATAAATCTGTTAACTGTTTTTCATTATAAATCGTAAAAAATTATGGACGAGAGAATAATAAGGAGTAAAGTAAATAAATATTTACGTTAAAGATAGGTCAAAAAGGAAAAGAGAATATTCAACAAAAAGCAACTTTTACCTCCCAATGTCTAATTAACAATTAACAAAAAAAGTATAAAGAAACAAGAACTGGTCTGATCTGATTGTGAAGAGCATTCACTATATTTATTTTATCTTCTTTATCTGTCACTACTGTATTATAGTTGGAGATCACTTCACTCACCATACCACTTATATATATATATATATTTTTTTTTTTTTTATTTTTAATTTTCCTCCTATGTTCTATTATACTTTCAAGTTGAGAAAGAAAACAAATGATCTGAAAAAGTTATAAACAGAATAATCGTACCATTGGAATTAATGTGTAAAATATATCAATAATGCATGCCTAGTATTTTTTTTCACATTATACGGTGTTAGATTTTTTAGCTAACGTATAGTCCATTATATATTGTTTTATGAATATATTGTAACTAATGTAAATAGACTGTTTTTTTTTTTGCATAATATCGGTGTAGCTGTCGAAGCAGGCCACAACAATTCGGGGAGAACACAAAATGTGAATGTGGTTTCAAGGTTTCATGTTATTTCTTCTCTCGTTTTTTTTTAATACTGTACAAATTATTACTATATGAAAAGACATAGACAAGACAACCTAAATTATGATCAACAACCTAACCCTATGATTGGATTTCAAAACTTTTGTCATTATATTTGGATTCTTAAATGATATACAAAAAAAAAACTTGATTACAATAATAAGTGAAAGCAAATTTCAACCATAGATAATTAATGATCTTGTTCCACTTGCTAGGTACACTCAAGTAACATGTAGACTTAAAAGTCCCTTACTTTTATTTGTTCTTAGTAACCATTCCTTTTAACAAAAGTAACAAAGTATTGTTGATAAATGAATCTCATCTTCTTTTCACTTGTTGGTTCAATCTCAAGGCAACAAAGAGTCTCTCTAATTACCTCAAGCTATCTTTACATTACAATAATCCTCTTTACTTACAAGAAAAAAGCACAATAATCACTGAAGAACATAAACAACAATGAACTCACACAGTATGGATGCAGAACGAAGTTTTCGATAGTGTTGAATCTTATTACAAGGTTTAGAAATCAGAAGTAGATGTCTGATTGCTTGGACTGTGCCTTTAAATCCTTTAGTTTCTTCAATATGTTACTGAAGTAATCCTGCAAATACTTCTCTAGAGTCACCAAGTCTTTTTGATCCACACCTAGTAGACTATTAGTCTCAGTCATTGGAACAGAGAACACCGTGTCACTCGACAGAACCTAAAACAAAGACATTAGAAGCATGATTTTTAACTGTTCTGAAAAGTACTACGAGGCGACGAAGCCAGTTTTTAACCTCTGTGAAGGCCAATCTATCTGCGACATCGTTTGTCCACTGAAAAAACCGAGTTATTTGTCGTGTGACTCTCAAGACAGAAACTGGAACTGTTGTTACATTTGCATCTTGACCAGCTAGTCTCTCACACAGTGTTATAACCTGACATGTTTCAAAGAAGGTTAGTAACACTTCATAGAGAAAGAAGCGGGTAACTATGATAATTTATGCTCTCACTTCTTGAGTTGTCCAAGCACGTGGGCCAGCGAAAGTAAGAAGCTTTCCGTTGATTTTCTCATTGCGCAAAGCAATAAGTGTCAGCCTAGCAATATCCTGTTATAGCACAAGAGGACCATGATGAAACATTTAGTGTGTATAACCGACGTTTTACACAAAGAAATGAAACTACATCTACATTGTATTACTCACCTGTGTGTCCATGTAAGCAACACGCGTTGGCGCATCTGTTCCCCAAACCGATTTTTCTTCCAGAATGGGCACTGCATATTGACCAATAAGACCCTGCATAGCCATATCATACACCATTCAATGTATAAGTAGTCAATTTTCTCATATAGCATAACAAAAAAATGAGGCGTACCTGCATGAAGCCGCATAAGCGGATAGTGATGTGGTTTAAATCGGAGTCTTGAAGAAACTTTTCGGTACAATACTTAATCTCCATGAGGGGAACCTCAGGATGTTTATCACAATTGTGGATTGAGTAGAAGACATATTTCTGAATACCCATTGCTTTTGCACATTGTATCAGAGCAACTTTACCTTCCCAATCTACCTAAACCGAACACATAACAACTTCAATTACACCAACCAAAACACTCAACAACAACAACCAAAGCCAAGGCCATGAGAGTAACAGTGACTCTTAACAACAATACAAATCAATCAAAAATTGAAGCTAACCGTCTTGATGGGTTCTTCAGGACGTCCCGTGGCACAATCAATTACAGTATGTACACCGACCAAAGTCGCCGGAATCGTCTCCGGTTTACTCAAATCCGCCTATTTTCAAACAAAACTCCGGTTTAGTTCTCTCTTAGACAAAACCAAAAGATAACTTTTTTGGTTAGAATCAAAAAACTACATTGACGACGGTGGCTCCCCAATCACGGAGGAAATCGGCAGGAGCTGGTCTTGGCCTTACCAAGCATCTAACATCGTATCCTTCGTCTAAAGCTCGCCGTACGATTTGTCTTCCTAAAGTTCCGGTGGCTCCAACCACTAAGATACTCGTGGGTCGTACCGGAGTCCCCGGCGCGAGATTAACCGCTGCGGCACTGCATTTAACCGGAGCTACCGTTGCTGGTCTCCGGTTAACAGATGAAGATGGGTTGCTTGGAATCGAATTGTCCGGTGCGAGAGATCGCCGCCAAGAGAGGCGTCTTGAGGAGGAGTCATGGTGGTTAAGAGTGCCACGTGTAGCGAGCTGAGTGGGGAATCTGAGAGACGCCATCACAAGTCTGGAAGAGAGAGAGACAAGTGAGTGGAGAGATAGAGAGAAGACAGTTGATGAGAATTTGGCCACGTCATCTTAATTTGAAATCTGGATTGGCTTTCGTTTGGTTGCCACGGAATCAATACCGGGTTTTCGGTTCAACATTTTAAATTAAACCGGGTTTTTCAATTTGACCCGAAGAAAGACTTTTAAAGATGATTTGTCTTTCTTTTGAATTCACAAGCAACAACGTAGCAACTAGCAACATTGGATATTATTTGGAATAGTAAGAATCTGAATTTCAAGTTTCAGACCAACTTACGTTTTATAAAGAATGTATGAAAACTCAAGAGGGTATAAAACCAGACACCCTAGGTGGATCATACCCGTATGCTTTTTTTTAGCAACACAAAACCTGTAGCAAGAACTTGATGAATCTAACCAGAGAGTGAACAGATAGTGATTAGTTGTTTTTATAGTCACTCTAGGTTTGCGATGACTGCATCAACTACCTCTTGAGTGGTGCTTGTTCCACCTAGATCTTTGGTCCGAACCTTTCCTTCAGAGATGACTCTTTTCACTGCTGTTTCGAGCCGGTCTGCGAATGAAGGAAACTGAAGGTGTCTAAGCATCATGGCTGATGAGAGAAGCAATGCAACGGGGTTTGCTTTGTTTTCTATTACTATCTTGTCTTTCCCTACGTTTCCTGCTGAAGCGCCTTGCTCAAAGACCGCGTGGTCAGCCCCAACATTTCCTGTTTAATGTCGCATATATACAAATTTCAGAACTAGTCTTTATCCAATATTGTATGTAAGGAGTAATAGACTAATAGTAAAGGCTTATTTATACCTCCAGGCATGACTCCGGTGCCTCCAGCAATACCAGCAGCAGTGTTTGCAACTAAGTTACCGTAGAGATTGGGTGTTACCTGCAAAACATTTAATAAGTAAACTGTTTCAAGAAAGCCAAAGAAAACAAGTGCAAATGAAAAAGCAGAAGTTAGGATCAAAACAATGAAACATACCATGACGTCGAATTGCTCTGGTTTAGCTACAAGTTGCATGCAACAGTTATCGACAATAATCTCGTTGTAGTTGATGCTTGGATACTTTTTAGCAACTTCTCGACAAGATTCCAAGAACAAACCATCTGCAAGTTTCATGATGTTAGCCTTGTGCACTGCTGTAACTTTCTTCCTGTTGTTCAGGTAGGCATACTCAAAAGCATACTTTGCAATACGCTCCGAGCAGAACTTCGTGATCACCTAGCAACAGAGATATGGGGTCAGGACCCTCACGGATCAAATAATTAACCACATGAATATGCAATTAACTTGCATATGCAAATGGGCACACAGTTATCCACACGCACACACACTGGAGGTACGAAACTAGCTCACAGAACACCGCAGTAACAAGATATTTTGTCAGAAGATGATAATGAAAAGATTAAAGATTTAGGGAAAACTCCATCATATCCACCTAGTTCACAACACACAGTAGAGTCACACACACACACACACACACACTAGAGGTACGAAACCAGCTCACACTAGCAAGATCTTTTGTAAGAAAATGGTAGTGAAAAGATTGAATATTTAGGCATAACACCATCATATCCACCTAGTCCACAATCGAACGAAAAGACATAAACTCAACACTATTTCAACTTCTCAAATCGAAATCTCCTCAAGAACATGCCATAGTATTCTAAATCCTTCTCCTTAAGCTAAGATTCAACAGAATGAAACCGCGACATAGAAATTACACACCGTAATGGCGCCATAAACTTCTAAATCACACTAAAAACCATAGCATAAGGCCATAATCACAAAAAATTCTCATCAAGATACTCACTTTAAGACTCTCTACAACACCAGGAACAACCTCATGCTCAAGACCAGCATACTCTCCTTCTGTATTCTCTCTAATCACAACGATATCGACATTGTCGTGACGTGTCGGTAAGCCAGGCAAATTGAAACAGTAAACCAAAGAAGCAAAGAGATCAAGCTCTTTCCTTAGCTGAACATTGAGAGAGCTAACACCACCACCTACAGGGGTCTTTAACCCACCTTTCAAACAAACCTTGTTCTTCCTTATCGACTCCATAACTTCAGGCGGCACGCGGCTCATCTCTCCGTGAACTTCGTATTTCTCGAAGTAGATCGGAGCGTGCATCGCTTCCATTACCTGTTCCACGGCGTTCGTCACGAGAGGACCAATTCCGTCGCCGGGAATCAGCGTCACGGCGCGTGGCGCTCCGTCGCCGGGTCTAGGCATGTAAGTCACGGATCGGGTTTGGATACGCGAGCCATTAGCGTTTCTAGCTAGATTCTTTAGTAGATTCAGGGATCGGCGAGACATCTTTTTCGCTGTCAAAAATTGATCGGAAGAGACGATGATGATTGATGCGTAATTTTGGCTTTTTGGGAAGGAGGCAGACGAAAAAGCGTTTATTGTTATAATTTATTTATTTACATAATTACTCCCCAGAATCTTTAATCTCATTAGTGTATCGCCATAATAGTTTGATGATTCCTTATCAGACCTCATTCGCAGAATCATAATTTCAGATATTTATATAAGTACCCCTAAATTCTTTTACTTCCTTAAAATTTTCCCGTTAAAAGTTTAATATCTGCTTTTGAGACAGCATTTACAAAATTATCACCTGAACCCTTGTGTTGGTTGATATTTTAACAGTTGAAAAGTTTACTATTATACCAACAATCACTGTTTAGGTAACATAGTCAGATACTTGAACAATACTATAATTCATATAACAAAAGTTAATAGCTTATGTAAGTCAAAATGATATGATTATGTTCCATGGCACTGAAAATATGTTTACAAACGATGCCTATTAGGGATAAATGTCCCACATCGGAAACTCATAGGGACAAACACTAATATATAAAGGAGATGAGTCTCTCCACTCATTGCCAAACCAGTTGGAAGCCCATAATCCTAACATGGTATCAGAGCCTGATCCGATCTTAGGCCTGACCCGACTGGTCCGCCTCTCTTGCCCAAACTACCCTAGATTAATGGTTAACGAGACCCATTATCTCGAGGGGGCGTATTAGGGATAAATGTCCCACATCGGAAACTCATAGGGACAAACACTAATATATAAAGGAGATGGGTCTCTCCACTCATTGCCAATTGGTTTTAAGTTGGAAGCCCATAATCCTAACAATGCCATGGTGATTAATATGATACTAAGAGCATGAACATTGCTAAAACCCAAAAATGGGTTTTTAGCCAAAAAGAATTAATAAAATAATGTTAAGAGATTTAATAGTGAAATTAATAAAAAGTGGGTATTATTGGTAGAACTTTTAATTGGTTCTTAAAAAAAAAATTACAAAAAAAAATATATTTTATTTTAAACATAATTTTATTAATCATACTTAAAAACAAACACAAAAAACACAATTTGAAATTAAACTTTATCTAAATTTTTGCCATATATTCTCGACTAGATCAGCTTTTAGTTGTTTATGTGCTTCTCTATCACGAATTCTCGTTCGGACCCCCATCATATTTCCTATATTTGTTACAATGATTATATGTTAACAATAATTAGAACAAGAAGCAACAAGAACACTTGATTATACCATAACAAACAACATAAGCAACAAAGTTAGAAGCATCAACACATTAAAACTGAAAATCCATGGCTTACAAACTTTTTTAAAACTGAACTTAATAAAACTCTATGTTTATGTCCTAATTCATAACAAAAACAAGATTTATTGATTGCTATAGACCTATAATCTAACAATATAACCTAAAATCAAATGAATCCTAAGCATAAAATTTTCGGACATGAAAAAAATTTCAATCTCAAAACACAAAGAAGCTTAAACGATTCATATAAACCTTAAATCGAACAATATAAACATAAAATCATTGATTACAAACCCCGATTTTGAAGGGATTGATAAGAACAAAAATCCTATAAACCTGAAATCGATCTTTGTTGTCGTCCCTTCACAAATCTCTCTCAGATCCTTCTCAAATCGGTTTCTACCAACCTTCTCGTCGTCGATTCACACTATATTTCATCGGAGGAAGTGATTTGTCGCCGGAGAAGAAGAAAAAAATCGCGACGTCTTTGGTTTCTCCGAAGAAAGAGAAAAACAAATTTTGAGAGGGTTTTTTTCAGAACCGCATCTGAATAAAGAGGTTGGAGAGTTGGGTTTTAGGGATTAATTGTTTTTTGATTTAATTTAATGGGCTTTTCTCTTAAAACCCAACTTAAAAGACCCCATTAATCATGGTCTAACACACTATGTAGTATTAAGTTAGGGTAATCTCTTGGTATTACATGATTGCTTATAAGGAATGACTAGGACAGGTGCTACCAAAAGAACCTTTAAACTTGACTTGTGAAGCTTCATGAACACTGATCTTGACCATGCATGCGGCTCTTTGATACTCTTTAAATGTCTATACATTTCTCAAGATAGGCTTCACATGTCAAAAGAACTCACTCTTTGTCATCACACAAGTACTTATTAAGATTAAAAGGGACAAAAGCTCTTAGCAATATCTTGTTTCTGATGCCACTTGTTGGTAGCAAAGTAAACCATACTTTGAGCAAACAAGTCCTCGAGCCTGAGATGTGGCTACGATCATAAAAATTCATGTAAGAATTGAACAATATTCTTTATTAAGCATATATATATATATAGAAGAATATAACACAACATCATCCTAATTACATTACACACTTCATCAAAACACACACAAACATAAAAACAACATCATCCTACATAAAAAAGCAACATCCATATAATTACAAATACATATACTAATTAGAGGCATAACCTCAGATCTAATCCTGATGTGTCATAAGTAGAAAGATCATGCATCGTTGCAGGAACATTCAGATCCAAAGCACCAATCTCTTCATCTTTCTCCCAGTGACATCTCATGTGACCTCCTAAAGCCTGACCACTAGAGAACACTCTAAAACATATACTACACTTATGGTTCCCTGAAAACGTTACAACATTCTTTCCCTTGTGATCTTGATGATGATCACTAGAAGAAGCAGCAGTAGTAACCATCATGACAGGAGGATCTTCGTTTACATTAGTGTTTGCAAAACACCCTTTAACGTTCTTGTGACTTGCTCGGTGCCCACCTAAGGCTTGATGTGATCCAAACACTTTGTTGCATCCACCACACTCGAACCGGTCAACACTTGATGGAGTTGGTGTGGCGTTTGACATCATTAAGAGAGTAACGGCTGCTTCATAGACTTCTCCAGACACTAATGTGACCAAATCTGGTGATATTTGGTGGTTAAGTTGCTTTGATGATGAAGCAGAGGCGGTTGGGGCGGCGGCGGTGGTGGTTGGGGGACGGTGGTTAGGAGGAGGGTTGATACCACGCCATTGACGTTCAGGGTGACATCTCATGTGACCATAGAGTGCTTTCTGAGACCAAAACTTCTTGCCACATTCAGTGCACGGTCGTGTGATTTTGGGTGCGTATGGATCTGGTTTCTTGTAGTATTTTGGTTTTGGTGTAGGAGTAGAAGATGATGAAGCGACGGTTTTGGTTCGTTTCTTTTTAGGGCTTGGGGATAAAGAGAAGTTGAGATTTGGATTAGGGTAGATAGGGATGGTTGCGTTGGAAGAAGTAGGATGATGAAGTTGAATGTGAAAGTTGGGATCAGACTCAGAATCTTTGTTCGCCATTGTGATGAAGAGAGAAAAGAGAAAGAAAAAAAAAAGACTAGAAGTTAGAGAATGAATTGCTTAAGTAGAAGAAGAAGAAGATGGTTACGTGGGGTGGAAGTTGTGGAGGAACATGGAGACAGTTACTACTATCACAGAGCGGTTTACACTGTAAAGGAAGACGCATCTCCTTATTATTCGGAAAGTCTGTTTTTATGGGCTGGGCCACTTTTACATCTAATGGGCCTTACCAGAACAATGAGACAATTAAATAATGTAACTTTTTTGATGCCACGTCACAGTTTCAAAAGAGAAATTTGTCTAAAAAGTAGCTAAAAACTGTATCAGGACATAAAGAACCTAAAAGTCAACGAACCGTTGCTCTACAATCACTGTCCCAAGCTCCCCAATAGTCTTTCGACAGCAGCGTTAACGTTGCCGTTAGTTGCACGCAAGGCCCTAATGTTGTCTGCCCTGTCAAAGAAACCCATTTCTTGTAGCTGTTGCAATTGTGTGGCATATAGCTCTTCAGGAGGAACTGGTTCATCATCAGAACAAAAAGACATTGTATTTGAAACCATCTCAGTTCTGTCAAAATTCGAAAGAAAATGGTATTTGGAATTGACGCTAACCGTTAGACTGGTTCTGACCACCTAAGCCGCCACCGCCAGCACCAACACCACCAAACATATTCATCAATATATCTAGCCCTCCGTTATTCCCTGTGCCTTATAAGACCATTGCGTGGTAATAAACTTAATCCCCTAGTTGCTGTGAATGATAAAACATATGTGCAAAAGACAGACATTGGATTAACTAGCACCATAAATAAATACCTGTGGTAGCGCCAGTTTGCCCAGTCCCAGAGAAAAGTGTTTGTTGCAAAGCCATCATTTGCTAAGGGCCACAAAAACAATTCCACAAGATTAGGCCGAGAAACTTCATCCGATTGAAGTAACTTAAAGATCTTTTGCCAAGAGACCACTTGCATATAGTATATAGACAGCAGAGACAAGATTGAGGAGGCTGAATAAACCTGCGTTGCCTCTGGGGAGATAAGGAGACGTAGGAACTCTGGGTTCTGCATCATTTCTCTCACCTGAGGACTTTGCATCATCTGCATAATGGCTGGATTTTGAAATAACTGGTTCATTTGAGAGGCATCAGGAATAGTACCGACCGTTGGATCCCCACCTAGCATGCCCAGACCACCAAGACCGCTGAGGCCACCAAGGCCAGGGGCTCTAGTATCCCCACCTGAATTCGTCCTTACACGCGTAGTTGTCTGGCCTGTAGAAAAGCATAACCAAAATAATCAATTTTTCATTTGCAAGCCAGCCTTACTGCTATGACCTTTGATAGTATCCCTTATACTCTGACATGTAATAAGCAAGAAGAAATTAAAACTATGACAATATAGTTACTTACCAGCCGCAGCACCCCAAGGATTTGGAAGTGGATTTATGTTTGGAACAGCATTCCCTGTGCCTGTTTCAGCATTGGTTGTCGTGGGATTGTTAGAAGTATCTCTACCTTGTGCAGTGCCCTGATTCCCTAGGAGAGCGGCAAACGGATTAGAGTCAGCATTGTTTCCAGCCCTTCCCGACATTGTTGTAGCGTTCATCAACGGTTCCTGGACATTTTCATACATACGCCTAAGCATATTAAACCCCTCAGGAGTAGACTCAATATTACTCATCGCTCTATCAGTATTTCGCGTCATCTCACGCATCAGCTCCGGGTTTCTCACAGCTTCTAAAGTTTGCCTAAGAACGCTCGGATCGTTAAGTACATGTCCAAGCTCAGGATTACGATCCACAAGCTCACGCATCTGAGGGTCACTCATTATCAAGCTCCTCATGAGTTCAGGGTTGTTCATAAGGCTCTGCATCGCAGGCGTATTCATCATATCTCTAACCATATCCGGGTTTTGAGCTAGATGTTGTTCCGCTTGCTCAAGATTCGCTAGACCACCAGCTCCAAACAAACCAGACATAGCATTCCCACCACCCAAAGGACTAAACCCAAGCCCCGGAAACAAAGACTCCCCTCCGGTTTCATTGGAGCCAACCCCTCGAGTAACATTAGGTGTAGAAGTGGTTTGGCTTCCAGCATCTTGAGCAGGTGGTGGTGCTGAAGAAGGCGCAGAGCCACGAACCATGTGAAGAGCATGATCAGCCTGTAAACCTAAATGTAACATATAAAATAGTTCACAGATATCACAAACACAAAGATTTCATGAAAGCAAACCAACAAATCCAATAACACATCAATATATGAATCCATAGCTATAAGTACCATAGCTAAGGAGGGTCTGATCATCCTTGAGGATTCGTCCTTTGTAAATCAATCGCTGCTGATTAGCTGGCACGTCGCAGTTCTGTGCTACTAACGCCTTGAAAGACTCCACCGTGGAATCAAGGCTAGTGCTAACGCTGAATTTGGAGCCGTTAGAGCACCTGACGTTAACAGCCACCGCTTCTCCTCTTCCCCCTCCTCCTTCTTCGCCGCCGTCAACGACGGATTTCGGATCATTCGAGTCTCCTTCATCATCCATTCCAGAAAAATTTATCAGCCTAATGCACAAAATCGAGATCTCTGTGGAGATTTTCGCGGAGAAGAGAAGACGATAAAGCTTGACGATTTTGGCTAATAAAGAAGGGATCGGCTTCCAACACAGCAATTTACAACAACATGATATTGGAAAGTTTTGTTGTGTTTATAATAAACGGGTCGAACCGTGTCGGTTCGGTTCGGTTCGGGTCTTCGATGTTCATATCTTACGTCACATCTACATGCGTGACACGTGACTTGATGAAGCTAAATACGACAGCGTTTCAGCTTATGTTCTTTGATGCATTAGAAAAAGATGTAAAGATATAATTTTTTTGTCAACTTCATGATGCAATAGATATATAAGTGGATTTTTATTTTCCATTACTCAATTTTGGTGGAGATTCCACAAAAAAAACCCACTCTCCCATGATTCACACTATTGATATTGGACATTTGATTATGTTTTGTTCTCTTTTTTTATATTGAAAACTCTATTTTGTTTAACATTTTTTCATTGTGGTTTCTTGTTAATCTTTTTAACCATTTGAATTACCATAAAGAATATGTGACCCAAATTTGCTTTGTGGAGAATGCTATAAGCATCTATATTCATTTATATGAGATATAAAATGACAAATTAAAGAATAGTCGAATATGTAACATGTTTGGAGTTATGTGGAATTTGTGGATCAAGAGACATTCGAAATATAGGCATGACAAAAAAAAAAAAGAGACATTCGAAATATATATTTACTTTGTAAATTGTTATATTCATCAATGACCACATATAATAACATCAATTTTTTTTCTTTTTGTTGATCTATTATGCATTATCCCAATAAAGTTAACGGAATCCAATTACAAAGTAAAAATATATGGGAAGTAAAAATTTAAGAGATTTAGTGATTTTAATAATGAAAAGAATAATTTATTTGGTATAATCATAATACAACTCGATGACGCAAAACGTCAATTCGTCTCTCTATTGTTTTGGTTAATGATTTCGCTAGCCAATAGATGTCAAGAAAACGAATAAAATTAATTTAATTATCAAGTAAAATGACTATCACTAAAGTTTGACAAAAAAAATAAAATGACTACCACTAATCACTATAGTGTAATAAGATATTTTCTTTTACTTATCATCACCATCTTCTTCTTTCTCCTTTTTTTTCTTTGGCCGGGGATAAAAAAGGGTCACTTCATCAAATTGCGAAAAACAGAACAAAACACATAAAGTTTAAACCTTTAACATTCTCACTTGAGATAATGTCTCATTACATCAAATTATATATGTCCACACACATTGATTAGATATTAGTCTATGTAATCTCTCTCTCCCTCTTAACCTTTTTCTCACCCTGTGAATGTGCATGGATTCTGAATTTCTGATTTTGATTATTTAAAAAGAAAACCAAGTAATACAAAAAATAACCCCATAAAGTTTGCAACTTTCCGAAATCTTCAAGCATACCCATTATTTCAATTTTACATTTTTATTAGGTTGTTAAGGAGCCACTCACTCAATTTTTTTTTATTTTATTTTATCTATCTATATAAATAAATAATCCCTCATGCCTTTTTTTCAGCTAGATTAATTTTCCTCTGTTGCTTGAAGAATCTTCTTTTTATTAGAAAAGGATGATTTTGGTTTGGGTTTTAGCATCTCTGCCACTTGTGTTCCTTACCAAGCCTTGTCTTGTCTATGTTTGAGGTAAGTAAGGCTTTAATCCTCGTAACACTTTCATAACAGTTCTGGTTAAAGCTATTCTGTTTCTTTGCTTATCTTTCATATTTCGCTTTGTTCACAACAAGTTTCTAGCTTTCTCTTATGTTGTTGTTACTCTTTGCTCTCACAATCTCTCATTTTTGGTGACTAGTATTATCTCAAGTTTTGTTTATCAAATTTGGTGTTTCAGGAACTGATTCATTAAGCCAAAGCAATGTTTTGGGTTTTGGTTATATTTAGCTTCATTGTTCTTAGTGGTGATGGAGTCATTTCAAAGGGAGCTTCAAGGCCTCATGATGTTAATGTTGGAGCTATCTTTAGTCTAGCCACTTTATATGGTAAAGTTGCTAATATAGCCATGAAAGCTGCAGAGGATGATGTTAATTCTGATCCTAGCTTCCTTGGTGGATCGAAATTGCGTATATTGATATATGATGCTAAGCGCAATGGATTCCTCAGTATCATGGGAGGTGAAGAAAAGTTATCTTCTTTTTGATTGATTCTTGTTCTTGAATAGTAAACTTTTACTTTGACTCATTGTCTTTGGTTTTCTATATATCACAGCATTGCAATTCATGGAGACTGATGCTGTAGCTATAATTGGTCCTCAAACATCAATAATGGCTCATGTCCTGTCTCATCTCGCAAATGAGCTTAATGTGCCTATGTTGTCATTCACGGCTCTGGATCCTAGTCTCTCGGCTCTCCAGTTCCCGTTCTTTGTTCAAACAGCGCCTAGCGATCTCTTTCTGATGCGTGCCATTGCTGAAATGATAACTTACTACGGTTGGTCAGACGTGGTTGCGTTGTACAACGACGATGACAACAGTAGAAACGGTGTGACATCTTTAGGAGATGAGCTCGAAGGAAGGCGTTGTAAGATTTCTTACAAGGCTGTGCTTCCTTTGGATGTGATGATCACTAGTCCTCGTGAGATTGTCGATGAGTTGGTTAAGATTCAAAGGATGGAATCCCGGGTAATCATTGTGAACACATTCCCTAAAACTGGTAGGATGATATTTAAGGAAGCACAGAAGCTTGGCATGATGGAGAAAGGCTATGTGTGGATAGCTACAACATGGTTGTCTTCTCTGTTAGATTCATATCATCCCAAGAATGTTGAATCTATTAGAGGAGTGCTAACTCTTCGTATCCGCACTCAAGAATCAAGAAAGAAGAGAGATTTCTTGGAACGGTGGAACAAGCTGAGTAATGAAACTGTGGGATTAAACGTTTATGGACTCTATGCATATGATACTGTCTGGATCATTGCCCGAGCAGTTAAGCGTCTTATAGATAGTGGAGCTAACATTTCTTTCTCCAGCGACTCAAAGCTAACCAACTTGAAGGGAGGGTCACTGAATCTAGGTGCATTGAGCATATTTGATCAAGGAACACAGTTTCTTGATTATCTTGTGCATACAAATATGACTGGTGTTACGGGTAAAGTACAGTTTCTTCCCGACAGATCGATGATCCAACCGTCTTATGACATTATAAACGTTGTTGATGATGGGATAAGGCAGATAGGGTACTGGTCTAACCATTCAGGGCTCTCTATTGTACCTCCTGAGTCATTATACAGTAAGCCTTCAAACCGTTCGAGCTCAAACCAACATCTGAACAATGTGACTTGGCCTGGTGGGACTTCTGTGACGCCACGCGGATGGGTTTTTCCTAACAATGGGAGAAGATTGAGAATAGGTGTACCTAATAGAGCAAGCTTTAAGCACTTTGTATCAAAGGTCAGTGGAAGCAACAAAGTGGAAGGGTATACTATTAATGTCTTTGAAGATGCTATAAAACTGCTCCCTTATTCGGTCCCTCACGAGTTCATCCTCTTTGGAGATGGTCTAAAGAACCCAAGCTACAATGAACTTGTCAATAGTGTTGCTACAGGGGTGAGTAAACAATATCAAGATATCATTAACAAGCATTACCTAGAGAATATTGACTGTAACTAATGCGAGGTTGCTTTCACATTTTTCTTTCAGGTGTTTGATGCTGTTGTAGGAGACGTAGCGATTGTTACAAAACGAACGAGGATCGTGGATTTCACTCAGCCATACATAGAATCAGGGCTTGTAGTTGTTGCTCCTGTCACAAAGCTAAATGATACTCCTTGGGCGTTTTTACGGCCTTTTACTCCTCCAATGTGGGCTGTAACGGCAGCTTTTTTCCTCATAGTTGGATCAGTAATATGGATTCTTGAACATAGAATCAACGATGAGTTCCGCGGACCTCCAAGGAGACAAATTGTTACTATTCTCTGGTTAGTAAACAGTCACTGAAACTGTACTATAACATACTTAAAAGACTTCACAAGTTCTTATTCTTTTCATGCAGGTTCAGCTTCTCGACGATGTTTTTCTCCCACAGTAAGTTCATACAGAAATTTCAGCTAGTTAGTAGACTAACATGTATAGACTTCTTAACATCTTTGTGCAATTAAACTGGCAGGAGAGAATACAGTGAGCACACTCGGCCGTGTTGTGCTGCTGATCTGGCTTTTTGTGGTTCTGATCATCACGTCAAGCTATACAGCGAGTCTTACATCGATTCTTACAGTGCAACAGCTTAACTCGCCGATTAAAGGAGTAGACACGCTCATAAGCAGCAGCGGGCGTGTTGGGTTTCAGGTAGGTTCTTATGCTGAAAACTACATGATTGACGAACTTAACATTGCAAGATCAAGACTTGTGCCACTTGGCTCTCCGAAAGAATATGCGACAGCTCTTCAAAATGGTACTGTCTCTGCAATTGTCGATGAACGGCCCTACGTTGATCTCTTCCTCTCGGAGTTCTGCGGATTTGCAATCAGAGGACAAGAATTTACAAGAAGCGGCTGGGGATTTGTGAGTACCTTTCTCTTGAATCCGTCTTTGTGGCTTGTTTGAACATCAATTTTTGGTCATTTTTCTTGTGTGGTTTTTGTTTTAAAGGCATTCCCAAGAGACTCTCCATTAGCAGTTGACATGTCAACAGCGATCTTAGGTCTATCAGAAACCGGAAAGCTTCAAAAGATTCATGACAAATGGCTTTCGAAATCAAACTGTAGTAACCTGAATGGCTCACAGTCAGATGATGACCAAGAACAGCTTAAACTCCGTAGCTTCTGGGGACTATTCCTTGTGTGTGGGATCGCTTGTTTCGTCGCTCTCTTTATCTACTTCTTCAAGATAGTACGCGACTTCTGCAACCAAAACAACAACAAGCTTGAGGAAGAAGGTATAGTACCTTCACCAGAAATTTCGCGGTCTAACACATTCCAAACGTTTCTAGCTTACTTTGATGAAAAAGAAGATGAATCCAAGAGAAAGTTGAAGCGTAAACGAAATGATGATCTTTCAGTAACGTCTTCTAGACCAATGTGACAGATCCATCATCTTTAAAGCATCAAAGAATCGGAGACACATACCTTATACTCATAATAGTTGTAAGAAAATATGATTTTGAATGAAAATATACTTCAAGAAATAAGACTTGAAGTATTCAGAACACTGTTAACAAAACTATTGGAGCATACATAAACTTTAAGACCAAGCTCATGCTGTATTTTTTTACCATTTAGTGTTGTAACCTTGCATATAGTTTTTTTTTTATTATTACATCTTGCATATAGTTATGTCTATTTAAATAGTGCAAAAAGTTGAACCAAATTGGCAGAAATGAACCGATCATAATTGAAAAAGTTTGAAACAGAGAGATGATTATTACTGCACAAAGTAGAAAGACAACAACAAATCCACAGGAACATGGAAACATTACAAACTTGGAACTCTTGTCTCTTTTTGGAGTTTCTCAGTTGGTTTTATCAGCTTCAGCTTGTCTAGCTCCAACAGAGAAGAACTCAGTGATGACTTCAAGTGGCATCCCTTTTGTTTCAGGGACTTTAAGGTACACAAACACCCATGAGATGCAACATACGATTGCATACATTCCGAACACACCAGCAAGTCCAATTGATTTTAGCAGCACAGGGAGACTGTAAGTGACGATAATGTCACATATCCAGAACGTGAGCGCGCAGATTGCTATGCAGATTCCACGGACTCTAGTTGGGAAGATCTCTGAGCAAAGGATGTTTGGAGCAGGACCGAAACCCATCACGAAGAAACAGAAGTAAAGAACCACACTTACGGTAGACAAGACCGCGTGGACAATGCTGTTCATGTGAATTACATTTGAGATCACTAAGACTAATAGAGATGCTATCAAGATTGGAATCGTAGTGAGCAGCAACGTCCTGCAAAAAACGCAACATGGTTTCATAACAAGTTTTTAGCTTCTGTGAATTGTGAATCAAGACGAAAGGAAAGTTTAAGATTCTAATCACCTTCGACCCGAGAGATCCATGAGCCTCATTGCAACAGCTATTGCGGGTAACATCACGAAGGTTGTCAACGCACTTATAAGTAATGATGCAGAGGACGAACTAATCCCCAAATTCGATAGTAGAATCCCGACACCAGCCTGCTCGAGGATTTGAGGTGTGTAGTAAAGAACTCCATTGATGCCTGAGAACTACATATCCAAGAGGGAGCAGAAAACATAAAGTTATAGCAAACCACAAAAGTATCTTGTCTAATTAACTACCATTGATGTCTTTCTCTAGGTTACCTGTTGAAGTATCTGAAGCCCGACTCCTACGATTAAAGCACGTTTGACTCCAGGATCATGAAGATCATGCCATATGGAGGTTTTAGCTGTTTCCGATGGGTGAATCATTGCAGGACCAACTGTGTGTTCTCTAAGAAGGTCTTTGGAATAAAGAGCCGGTTGGCTAACCAAAGCAGCCGCTTGTACAAACTCTGTCTCACCAGTTGCCTCACCCCCTGGTACTGAAACAATGGAGCCACGTCGAGATCCTGGGAAACCTTCTTGGTGCAAGTAAATCCGTTTAAATCCGCCTTCTTTATGGCCTGATTCATCTTCTCTTTCGGTCCATTTCCATGCCACTTGCCATCCACCTCCGATTCCCATACTACCCGCTCCTTCCCCGTGAGCTCCTTGCACTTGGCTTCCATGTCTGAAAGTAGAAAGAGTTCCATGAGCAGTGTCAGGCATGTCTTTCTCCATGCTTGTTGTTTGACGTGAGATCAATGGAGAATGAAGTTCCTCATCAGAATCCTCTTCACGCTCAGATGGGTAGTCCTCACCTTCTCCAACAAGATTCTCCTCATCCCATTCCTCATTCCTCGGCTGACCTCCCACGCTGAACATACTCCCAAAATGTGGGAACAAGGCACTCCTCATGCTTCCAGTGTCAGGCATCTTCTCGTGAACGCTCCCAAACAGTGTGACAAGAGGATCGATCAACGAGCTTTGCCTCTTGCTCAATGTGCTTCCGTGGCGAGACAAAATACTCACAGTGCTTCCTCCTTTGACTGGTCTAGCAACCCAAGTCAGCCCTTCTTCGGCACCATACAACTTGATCTGATCTTTATCCACAGCTAAATCAAGATCATCAGCAACTTCATCCGCAGGACCGATTATATATTCTTCTATGGTTGTGTCACCTCCCACTCCAAGACCCTCAACCAACAAAGCCATCTCACCTATATCCATTAACCACATAAGGAAACACTCAATATCAAAGATTTGTTTCTTCGCTAAAACAATTAAGAGTAAGAATGATTAAAAACTAACCGGACACATCTTCCCGACCACGTAACCTTTGCAGAACACGCTTTGCTTCAAGCATTCGACCTTTGCTCACGAGCCACCTCGGGGACTCAGGCAAGAAGAAGATTGTGAGGAAGAAAAAGACAAGGGAAGGTACGAAAAGAACACCGAGCATCAATCTCCAGCTAGGTGATGGCATCAACGACATCCCGAAAACCATACAGTAAGACAAGAACATCCCTCCAGAGCCAGTGAATTGAGGAAGCGTATTCAACAGCCCCCTAATCTCAGGAGGTGCAGTCTCTGATATATAAATAGGAACAAGTGTGACCACAAGACCAACACCAAACCCATCTAACAACCTTCCCAAGAGCAAAACATACACGTTAGGAGACCAAAGCATTACGAGAGAGCCAACAAAGTAGAGCACAGATGATAGTATAAGCATAGGACGGCGACCAAGCCAATCAGCTACTCCTCCAGACCAAGTTGTAATGAGAGTAGCACCAATAAGTGACATGGCCACAATTAGACCTTCCATTGATGGATTACTCTCCAACTTAAACTCCATTTTTATGTACAACACAGCTCCTACAAAAGACACACAACACACACAGAGTAAGCTCAAAAACTCCACCACACAATCAAAAAAGAGATATTTAGCTCAAAAGGGTGAAACAAGATCTGTGAATTGTATCAAATAACCATCAAAAAAATCATTACTTTATATGTTGTTGAGACAAAAACAAGAATCACCTGCAATTGTGGCGTTATCCCATCCTTGTAATAAGTTGCCAACAGCAGCAGCAACAGCAACAAGCACAGCTCCACTCATGTTTCTTCTTCTCAATAAAATCTGATGAGAATTTCAGCATACATAAAAAACAGAGTCACTTATCAAATGATTAGTGAAGCAAAAGATAGATGAACAAAGAGATACATAACACCCAAAAAAAAAGCATCACCTAAGAATATAATAACAACCCAAAATTGAAACAAGCAAAAAAAAGAAACCTAGTGACGCACAAGAGGATGAGGAGGAGAGAGAGAGAGAGAGAGAGAGATGAAAACTAGGGTTTGCAAATTGTATATACACGGAGGCAGAATAAGGAAGCAACACACTATGAAGTAGTGATAAGCCGCTTCAATGGCGTCACACCGCAATGGAAAAAAAACATTTTTTAAAAAATCATTGATTTTTGAGATTTTCGAAATAACAATAAGATTAATAAAAATCAAAACTTTATACGAACAGAGCCTATGGGATTAGTGACACCTGCCTCTTTGCTCCTATCGTCTCACACCACGTATATGATGATGCTCTGTTCTCTCTCTCTTTCTCTCTCTCTCGTGTTTTTTTTCTACAGAGAATTAAAAAAAAAAAAGACATATAAACATTAAAAAATGTCATCTTTTTCGATTTGGGTCCACAAGTTTGTACATCGTTTCATTCTCACCGTTGATAAATTTTTAAACCTTTTTCGTCAATTATAAAATCTCTTGATATTTTTCTTATTACCATCTTCGAAGATCCTCTTGTCGTAAACAGTGAAATTTATTTATCATTTTTTTGACTTTTTTTGTTATATTATTTTGTCTTCACTTGTTGGCTGTCGACATAACTTGGAGAAATATTGGTTCTTTTTGGTAAATACGAAACAAATAAAGGATTTGTTTCTTAAATCTTTATGACAAACTTAAGAGAGAAATATCTAAGGAGGACTTAAATGGTTTTTCAAAATAAAGTTATTGGTAAAGTAAAGTCGAGTTTGTATATATATAAAGTAAAGAGCATCGATGTCAAAAAAAAAAATATATATAAAGAGCATCTTCGAATCATTTCAACTTTAAATAATTAATCAAGAAAGAAAATATTTAGCAATAATGGGAGAATATTGTCCAAACATAATGAGACTGAGACACTTTAACTTTACTTAAATCGTTCGTGAGTCGTATGTTTTTCCAACATAATTAATACTATTACTTATTTCTCAATTCTCTTTATTATTTTTCTTACAAATTAAAAAGGGAATAACGACAAAGCTAATATGCCTATACTTATCATACTTCACAAAGTCATAATTTTTGTTACTTTTCAAAAGTTCACAAATTTGACAGTAGGAATTACGATAAATGTATCAATCAATATCATGAGTATTTTTTTTGTTTGTTAAAGGTTTGGGTATTTACGAGTATTTATGACTTCATATTTTTTTTGTAGATTATTACCTAGAAATGAAACAAGAACAACCGTTAGTAATTGAACTAGAATACAGACCACATAATATAGGGAAGCATATAATAGAATATATATTTTCTTAATAAAAACTATCAAAAGTCATGTGAATGCGAATATATATTATTCTTCTGTCTACATCGTTCGTTCATCATCATTGCAGCCGTAGAATGAAGAGAAACCTCTCAATAGATATTTTCTTAATGGGACCAAAACATTTAATAACATAGTATGTGCCTTCGAATAATTAAAAGCCCATTAGAGACAAAAGAATTATTGGGCCAACTTAAACAAATAAAGCCCATATCATTTTCTCTTCAAAAACACAGTCAAAACTAAGAAAATTAATATATATGAAAATGTAAATGGGTTTTGATGAAGTGGCAAGTCTCAATCATGTAATCAATGTGGGTTTAAACTCAAATACAACCAAATAACTCAATGCTGTTCGAAACAAAATCACACATTGGAACGTTACACCTAAACCATTTTTTTAATATATATATTTCTTTTTGCACACCTCATATTCACATGCTTTGCAAGGCCGCAACTTTGTATAGACAAAATATTTACGTTATAAATAAATGGTCCAATCAAAATTATATTAACCTCGCTCTCAAAAATACGAAAATTTAAGTTCAATGTTTTTTATTAAAATCTTAACGTTAAATAACAATTTTCCACCGACGATATTGTTTCCCACCGACAATTGTTATGTCGGCTACGAGTCAACACGCATCTCACTTAAAGCTATGTCTTCTTTAAATGACAATTCCAACAAAATGGGAAAATATTACATTACATTTTTTTAGGGAGAATCACAAAACTAAACCATTTGAATTACATTTCACAAAACTACACAATTTCTAAAATATTTCACAAAATTACATTTAAACACTCAAAATTAAATTCAAATAAACTCTACCCAAACAATCCTACCCCTTAATACTTAATACTATACCCTAAACACTAATTAGCGAACCCAAATGAAATTTTTTAAATTTTGATAATTTTTTAAAAGTTAAATCAAGCTTTTAAAATTTTGAAAGGGTGTAAATATGTGAAAATATTAAATTAGGAGTAGTTTTGCGAAGAAGGTGTCGAAAGTGTGTAAATTTATGAATTCCTCTTTTTTTATATAGTTTCTCACTTTTACTTGGCGCTAAAAAAGATTAAAACAAAAATAACAGATTTCTATATATATATATAATATATAAATCGCATAGTTATTAAAAATACAAAAAATACAACTGCACAAACTTATAAAAACAAATAAAATAATTAAATTGATATAGGCAAATTAACTAACAGCAAAATACAACATCAAATTTTTCAATACATTTTAAACATTATACGAGAATAAATCGAAGATATTTTTTGAATCACAGAATCTCGACCGTCCGATTTATAGATCCCATTTATCGTTGACGTTTGTATTTGCAAGAGAGAGGAAGAGTATCCGAAGAAGAAGAGCCAATGAGATTTCGAATCTGAGATCTGATTTTGAAGAAGACGTGCATTACGCTTCCTCTGTTTTGAGAACCGATAGATTTAGCTTCGTCTTTGTTAAGCTCAAGATCTCTTATGAATATCGGTTTCCTCGATAGGATCCATGACCAACCCCATCCCCACCATTCCCTCACGGAGCTTCCTGCTTTCTCTCCCATGGCGGATACCGATTTCGATCTCGGGAATTTGGCCGCGATCTCCGATGGTTTTTTTGAGAGATTTAGCGAGAGAGACGAGAGACGACGTCGGATCATACCAGGCTCATCTTCCGCCGCCGCTGAAGATAAATTAGGTCGTTGAGAAACGGGAAGAGATGCAGGTTTACGGATCTGGAGAGTTTCCATCATTGAGCTCATTGCTTTTAGTTTAGAGAGAGAGAGAAAGAGAGCTTGAAGATGATGAAGAAATTCTAGAGAGAGAGAGAGAATAGTGGTGGAAGGTAGTGTTCACAGCTCTAACACAGGCTGGGTTTTTATTCTCTGTTTCCTTTCTTGTGGGGTCCATTTACTTTTTATGCCCAGCCAATTATTTTCATTGTTTTTCCTATTTTGTGTATATATGAACCTACACAATTAATTACGAAATACAACTATTGGTTTAAGGCCCAATAAAAAATTTAAAGCCCAACAACAATTACGCTTTTTTTCTTTTTGTGCATTTAATCTTAAAGTGGGAGTGTGTATATACTCTCGGGAGCAGAGATCACAGAGATCTGAGAGCTTCCATTCCAACAATGGAGTATCGGAAAATCAAAGACGAGGTTCGTTGCTATCTCTTTCTTTTTGATTTCAATTTTAAGTTTCGTCTCTCTTTAATTGCTCGATTTCGTTACGGAGCTTTCAGGACGATCACGACGTAGCTTCCGATGATGTCGAGAGTTTAAAGGGAAAACCTCATACCGGTTAGCATATTTCCCTCGATTTTACACTCTTATTCTTCGTTTTCTATCTTCTCATTGTTGCTTTTTTCGATTTTTTTAGCAGTGGCTACGAGTAGTATTGCTATGGCTACTTTGGGTGTTGGATCCAGTGAACGAATCAACTGGAAACGAAAGTAAGTAAGCTTTTTCAATTTTGTTTTGATTTTGCTACGCAGAAACTACGAGGAATTTGAAATTTCTTGTATTTTTAGAGGTGTAGTAACATGTGCACTGACGATTCTAACGAGTTCTCAAGCGATACTCATCGTGTGGTCGAAGCGAGCTGGGAAGTATGAGTATAGTGTTACTACCGCTAACTTTCTTGTGAGATTTTTCGCCTTATTAGTTACTACTACTCTCTACTGAAAACTGAGCTCTCTTTATAAATTCAAAATTTGTAATTAGGCTAATATAGTGAGTTTTGTTTCATCCCTGGGCGTTAGGTTGAGACTTTGAAATGTGCATTGTCTCTTCTTGCATTGACAAGGATATGGAATAAAGAAGGTGTTACCGACGACAACAGGTTACGTATTCTTCTGCTACGCGTTTTCGCTTGTGGTTTAAAGGTTTGCCACGAGCATCATGTTTAGTTTAAGTTTGTATCTGAATCAGGTTAAGCACAACATATGATGAAGTTAAAGTCTTTCCTATTCCTGCTGCTTTGTACCTTTTCAAGAATCTGTTACAGGTGGGCTTTTCTGAGTTTCTTTTCCTGTGTGGCTTAGGCTCGACAATTATAACCTTTGTTTCCCATGTTAATATGTTTCTATTTACTTCTTGTGGTGTCACCTTTTATGTGGCAGTACTATATTTTTGCATATGTAGACGCCCCAGGCTATCAGATATTGAAGAACTTGAACATTATAAGTACCGGTGTCTTGTACAGAATTATACTCAAGAAAAAGTATGTTGTTTGTTAATCCAGATAGATTTTATATCTTGCAGTGAATAGTTCATCTTTGGAATCCATATGTTTTCCGATTTTTAGTTAATCAGTTTGCTTACTATCTTTTCTAACAGATTGAGCGAGATTCAGTGGGCGGGTTTCATTTTGTTATGTTGTGGATGCACCACTGCTCAGTTAAATTCAAAGTAAATACGGCTCTTGACTCTTTCCCCCTTTGATTTTTCAAATTTCTATTGGGTTTTACCTTGTCTCACATTTGAAATTGCTTTTGTAGTTCTGATCGTGTTCTTCAGACATCTCTTCCCGGCTGGACTATGGCAATTGTAAGTTGTTAGCCAGCCACCTTAACATGCCAATTACCTATTAAGAGTTGTGAGACATCTTCCATGCCCACACTAATCGATATGACCATTCATTGATAGGTGATGGCTCTTTTAAGTGGTTTTGCTGGAGTGTACACAGAGGTGAGTTATTAGGTTACTTTAAATACTCCAAGCTAGCGCTGATTTGCTCTTCTTGCTAACATTTAATTACGTTTTTTCGTTTTCAACAGTATAATATAGTCATTCCATTGCTAACTTATGTTTAATAAAAGCTTATAAGGGATACACTTTCCATTTTGTCAGGCCATTATTAAAAAGCGACCTTCAAGAAATATAAATGTACAGAACTTCTGGCTATATGTATTTGGGATGGCCTTCAATGCTATTGCTATAGTAATCCAAGATTTTGATGCCGTTGCAAATAAGTAAATCCAAAAACCATCTTCTTGCCTTCTCTCGTATTTGCTACAAATTAGTATAGGTGGTTGCTTGCAGATTTCGCCGCTCATTATGTAGATTACAGAAAATACTACTACTCTATAGAGTTCATTGTTTTCTACTGGCTGAGTTATTCTGCTGCTATGCCTCGTATTGAGTGGGTCTTTTTTCCATTTTCAGGGGATTCTTCCATGGCTACTCATTCATTACAGTACTCATGATTCTTAACCACGCTCTAAGGTAAGAGCTTATTTAGAGGCCAGACTCTCCTCTTAGCTCTAATGTCAATTACTAAAGTTAAAACATTAAAACACTCTCCTCCTGTTCGTTATGCAGTGGCATTGCCGTATCATTGGTGATGAAATATGCAGATAACATTGTGAAGGTAAGAAATTTGCAAATATATACTTAATTCTCCAGCATTTTCCTTTATGGAGTCACTTTTGTAAACATGGATATTAACTTTTATCGACCCGTATTTGTAGGTTTATTCAACATCAGTGGCGATGCTTCTCACTGCGATTGTCGCTGTATTCCTCTTCAATTTTCATCTTTCCCTCGCCTTCTTCTTGGGTTCAACGTAAGTTAAACCAAAATTGTCACCAACAATTAATGCACACTAGTAAAAAAGGTTATCTTACAATGCATTAACTGTGTTGTGTACTTTGCAGGGTGGTCTCTGTTTCAGTATATTTGCATTCCGCTGGGAAGCTACGATAGCAACAAAAAGATCTCTATACTTCATATGCCAAAAAAGTTCATAGTTCTATGTACAGTGATCAAGCTTTTTTCTACAAAAAAAACTATTTTGTATTTCATGTAGGGTATATCTACATTTAGTACTTATGTATTGAATTTTTCCCAGGTTATAAAACTTTGAGCCTCTATACAAGCTTAGTTTAATAATTTGTTGAAAATCGCAAGCTTAGAGCAAAAGACATAACTAATCCAACCGTGAAGACTCAGAGACAGGCAAGTACTTGTTTTTAAAAAGATTTAATCTTTGTCTTTGCTTCAAAGCCAACACTTTTGAGACATTCTCTTCTCTCCCACTTGTATATAAACCTTGTTTGTCTACTCTGTTTCAACCATCTCTTCTTCTTCTTCTTCTTCTTCTTCTTCTTTTGGTTAACTGCTTTAGCTATGGCATTTTCAACACCATCACTTGCCAAACTCTCTCTTTTCGTTGTCATTTCAGCAACAGCTTTACTCTGTTCTGCTCTTGCCCGTGATTTCTCCATCGTTGGTTACACACCGGAGCATTTGTCATCCACTGATAACCTTTTGGAGCTCTTCGAGTCATGGATGTCTGAACACAGCAAGGCTTACAAGAGCGTGGACGAAAAGGTGCGCAAGTTCGAGGTGTTTAGAGAGAACCTGTTGCATATAGACCAGAGGAACAACGAGATTGAAAGTTACTGGCTCGGTCTGAACGAGTTTGCAGATTTGACCCATGAAGAGTTCAAAGGAAGATATCTAGGACTCGCGCCGCAATTTTCTAGAAAGAGACAAGCCTCTGCTAACTTCAGGTACAGAGACATCACCGACTTGCCTAAATCTGTCGACTGGAGGAAGAAAGGCGCTGTGACTCCCGTCAAGAACCAAGGCTCATGTGGTAACATTCCTCTCTTTCATCTTTCTTGATCACAAGTAGTTAGAACCAGATATCAGAGTAGATCTAATTATGTCATTGCAGGTAGCTGTTGGGCGTTTTCGACAGTTGCAGCTGTTGAAGGGATCCACCAGATCGCAACAGGCAATTTGAGTGCTCTCTCGGAGCAAGAACTCGTAGACTGTGACACAACTTTCAACAATGGTTGCAATGGAGGTCTCATGGACTATGCATTCCAGTACATCATATCAACAGGTGGTCTCCACAAAGAAGACGACTATCCTTATCTCATGGAGGAAGGAATTTGCCAAGAGCAGAAAGTAACGAATACTTAAGACACACAAACATGACTCAGAACTTACTGGGCTGTACCTGATAAATAAACACTGATCATTCATGAATCTTTAACAGGAGGATGTAGAACTTGTGACAATCAGTGGCTACGAAGATGTCCCAGTAAACGATGATGAAAGCCTAGTCAAGGCTTTAGCTCATCAGCCCGTCAGTGTGGCTATTGAGGCTTCAGGAAGAGACTTCCAGTTCTACAAAGGGGTATATAACCAATAATTCTCATATCTAAACTTTGCATTCTATGTGTATCCACTCGAAAAAACGAAATTGGTGTTTTTCAGGGAGTGTTTAATGGACATTGTGGAACAGAACTCGACCACGGTGTGGCTGCGGTTGGGTATGGTTCGTCAAAGGGATCTGACTACGTTATTGTAAAGAACTCATGGGGACCAAGATGGGGAGAGAAAGGGTTTATCAGGATGAAGAGAAACACCGGTAAACCAGAGGGACTCTGCGGAATCAACAAGATGGCCTCATATCCTACCAAGACTAAGTGATAGATCTATCTTCTATTGATGTATCCTAACACTTCTTTCAATGCATTTCTACTCTTATCTTTTCAAAGCATATCATATTGTATTGATGATTATGAGATTTCAAAATAATAATATGGTCAGAGTTTTCTTACCTTTCTTCCGACTGTGTGTCCTCCAAATGCTCTTCAAGCTTCAAGAAACCTGAAAAGCCATGTTCATAGAGCTATCTCTCTCAATAGGATCAGTCATGTTCTAAGATATGAAACTTTCAAATACCATATAAGGACCAAATCAGAAAAATTGGTGCTTTTACGTGTTTAACAAAGAATATTGAAAGAGTTTTGAGTTCTTACATCTTGAATGCAAAGAGAGAGTAGGGATTTGGATTCAGAATTACAAAGCCTACCAGTTTTTAATATACTAAACTGATTGGCTGGTTCAGTAAAAATGTGGGTAATGAAATATAATTAACTATGAACTTCGTTGTATTTGATGACACAGTCATAGAGCCGTCCCCCGAGAAACTGTGCTACTTCTGGATGCTTCACCTGCATAACAAACAAATAGACTTCTTTATGAGGAAGAATCAAGAAACACAGTCATAAAGCTGCCGAACTGTTAACTTTAGTACCATTCCAATCTTGAGGGAATCGCACTTGAACTGAGCGTAAAGGTTTGTCTCTATTCCACGTCCCTGACCAGAAACAATCAAGGACTCAGTTTACTGAAAGTTGAAAACTAAAAGAGTAAAAAACATATGTATGACAGTGAAGTGGTTGATAGGTCTTACCATGCCTTCTAAGATGACCAAGTCTGCATCGGTTGATAGGTAGGCAACCTCCTGTGATACCCTTGCAAGGTCAATTACCTGAAAGAAGTATACAAATGATTAGGCGATGTTGGAGGTCTATTCTTCTCATGAGAGATTAGGAATTTACACACCGGTAAGTCATTCCCTGAATTTGCAATCAGAAGATTTGTGGTATCAACACCCATCAATTGTCCATTTTCATCCTTCAGCTGGTAATTTAAGACTCGGTCAAGGTTACTAAACATGTAAAAGATGAAAGTACAATAATTACTTCATTCAGCACCTTTGACAAGATCTCTGCAAGCTCGATGTAAGTCACATCATTAATAGATGGAAGCTCATTAGCAGCTAAGACCACCTTCACAGGGAAGAAGCAAAAGCAGGAACAAGTTTAAAATAAACTTTGATTAATAACTTCTCAGATTCAAAAAGTTAATCCAGAGAACAATTTCGTCTTTAATTGCGTAAGAAAAACTCAGGAAATTCTAGGACATAGAAGCACCTGCATTCCTCGGCGTAGCATTTCTCTAGCAAAAGGCAAGATGCCCAAAATAATGTCTGCACCAGAGTTGTCGACAAATATCACTGCCTGTAAAGAATATGAGAAAAATAGTCAGCTTGTCCTGCGATAGACTCTTTAAGGTTAAGCAGAAAGCACAGAGTGACGTTAAATGACTGACCTTCTTCCAAGGATTCTTGGCCCATCTTGCTTGAAAGTTGTCCAAGTCATCAATGACCCATGGCCGTGGAACCAAGTTTTGACAGCTAGCCAAGAATGACATCCCATCATTTGAGAAAACCTCAGCAAGCTTCAACATGAAGAAAAAAATCAAGACCCATTAGTTAAAATACTCTATTCAAGGTGAAAAAATATGCTATTGAAACAACTGCTCATGAAAGGGGTGAGATTAGATACCTGTGCAGAACCAAGATCAAAGATGTTTCCAGCGAATATTCCTCTTACCAGACTCTCTAAGCGTTTTCCTTCATCTTCAATAGCATCATTCAAAAGAACAACTTCAGGAAATAATGATATAGCCTTAGCGTTCTCCTCATCCTAAACAAGTTCACCGCCAAGTTATAAAACGTACAAGAGAAACGTTGCTATGTGAACACACATATATCCTTGTCATGAACTCGTACCTTAACTTTCTTGAAAATGTCCCTAAATCCCAATTCCCTAAGTATTAGCTCACGGATCCTGCAGAGAACCTGCAAAAACAGCACACAGACTAATCCATTAACAAGAAAGCTCTCTACGAGCATTTCGTGTACCATGGAAAGTACTTACAATGCAATCTGGTGGCCCACCATTGCTCTCTGGATCTTTCTTCAACTCCTCAAGAATCTCAGCATACCTTCCAGAGTTCCAAGCCATAGATTAAACAGTACATCTTTGTAGCAGATAATTAAAAAGAATCCTTTCGAAACTACAAACACACATCAGAGACAAGCCACAGAACACACGAAAACGTACCTTTTGGCGAATTTTTCAGCTCGAACAGGCGCATCTGGTACGGTCGTATCGCTCTCTGCACGATCCCTGCAACAAAAATACTGCTTTAAAACACTGAAAGTTCATGTTTTTTTGCAACTCATTAGCTAAGAAATTCAAAAACAGCAAAAGTTTCTTCATGAGCTCATGTAAACCAAGAAAGACTATGAACCAGAGATTCAACACAACAATGACTAAAAAACCCCAACATCAAACAAAATCAAATCTTGACATGACCGACGAATCTAAAACACAAAATAGAGAAGGGGAAGAAGAGATGGATAACTTGAAAGAAGGGATGGAGTTAAGGAAGAGATCGATCCAAGAGATCTCAGTGGGAGTGGGCTTTCTAGGGTTATCAGAAGGGAAACGATAAGGGATAGTACATGCCCTGTAGTTTGATTCTATCGGAATCGGTATCAGAGGCAACGCTACCATCTCTGAGTCACTCTCCATTTTTTCGATCTTCCTTTGCTTTGAGATATGAGAATCTTTCTTTAAGATGAAATCAAAGTAGTTTATTCCTTTTTTTACGATGAGACATGTGTGTGGTTGGTCTCTGCCATGTTTTTGGCCTTTGGGTTTGTTTGTGTGCCTGTTTGGTTTTTTTGTATTCTTTTCTAGTATATTAAAACGTGTTATTATAGTGATCAAAATTTTAAGATTTTCAGAAAATACGATTATATGCAATTTTTATGGAAAGTTTATATGGTATTATGTACGTAGTTTTTTTTCGATTGTGGTCTCGATTATTATTTATGATCCATAGATGTGATGTAGACATGAATCTAAAACTCGAGAGAGATTCATAGTAGTTTTGTCTTCATATTTTAAACTCTTAAATACAAAAAGTTGTGTTATGATCATCTTAATTAATTAGAACAAAACTAATAATGCGAGCTTGATATATTGGTTCGTGTGCCCATGACTTTATTTTTGAAGTTGTTAACATAATTTTGACCATGTGGTTATTATTTTATTTGTATATGAAATCAGTTTACGAATTGGTATACAAAAAATCATCGATAAAAGTTGAAACGTTACATGTTGCTCCTTCCATCAACATTTCGTTGACCTAATCAAACAAAACAGCTTACTTTGAAAAAGTCCGTTTATAAGTATATACTTAATACAAACTAATGCAACCAATCAAATATATCTATGCGTACATTTCTTGAATTGACAACGACATAATATGATCAAATACGTGATGTCCTTACCTAGTGTTTGACATTGAACATTCATTTTGTAAGACAATCAATCTCAACCATTATATTTTTTTTATTATTATTTTTATGCAAAGAGGGTAAAAACTAATTAAAGGTCTGTGTTTGGATTAGACCGAAATAAACTAATGCCTATGGCTTGTGAATATACCAAAATCCAAAATAATTAATCACTTTCCACGAACTTATACAAAAGTTGTTATGTTACTATTTTTCAAAGTTGATTGATTGTTAAGGGCTAAAAGCATGATTTCGTTAGGATATTAGCTTACTTAATTAGTTAGTATCAATCTTGAAAAATTAGAAAATATGTACTCTTAACATTAATTTGGTCGAATCAAACAACTTTGGCTAATTTTCTTAAAAGAACAACTCGAATGAAATCATCTCGTAAAAGTCAACTAATCAAGACCATTAATATAAATTAGTAATTAGTTAAAAACATTTTGATTAGATCATAGATACCATTAGGACGTGGGAGGCGAGTGGGTTCGTAAATTAATAATATCAAAAAGAATCACACGCGCCTATCTTTTTCACGTGACTTCCACGCTCTCTCCCCTCTTCAGCGGGAAGCCTTTTACCGATTCAGCAAATCAACAACGTATATATACACAAACACTTCTTAAAAAAACGAAAATTAAAACGTACGATCAAAGCTTCTTCTTCTCTCTCTCTCTCTCTCTAAGTTTTAAATTTTTCGAGATTCCGGCGATGTCGACGTCACACACTCTCGGCGGCGCAACCCGCTGCGGCCGCGTGATAGGTCCTTCGTTAGACAAAATCATCAAAAACGCGGCGTGGCGCAAACACACGCACCTAGTCTCCTCCTGCAAATCCGTAATCGACAAGCTCGAATCTCTCCCCGACGAATTTCACGATCCTTCCTCCGCCGTCTCCGGCCTCGCCGCGGCGGATTCGGATCCTGTTCTCCAGCCTTTCCTCTTCTCTCTCGACACCGCCTACTCCAAAGTCGTTGAGCCTGCTCTCGATTGCGTCTTCAAGCTCTTCTCCCTCTCCATCCTCCGCGGCGAGATCCAATCTTCGCGGCAAGACTCGATCCTATTCAAGCTCGTCAACGCCGTCTCCAAAGTCGGTGCTATACCGGAGGAACCGATCCAACTCGCCGTGCTCCGAGTTCTCCTCGCCGCGATCAGATCTCCGTCCGTTTTGATCCGCGGCGATTGCTTGCTACACGTCGTCAAGACCTGTTACAACATCTACCTCGGCGGATTAAGCTCCACCACGCAGATCTGCGCGAAATCGGTTCTGGCGCAGATGATGCTCGTGATCTACACCAGATCCGAGGAAGATTCGCTTGACGTCGCCGTTAAAACGGTGTACGTCAACGATCTGTTAACTTTCACGGACAAGAGCGAAGGAAGCTCCGTTTATTTCTGTCAAGGGTTTGTTAACGAAGTCATGGCTGCAGGACAAGGTAGCCCTTTCCCTCCTCCTGATGTGATTGAGATTCTTTTGCAGAATCCGGAGACCGAAACGGTCATGACTCCTGATTCGCCGTCTTTTCGGGGCTACGTGGCGAACGGAGAAGCTGACTCCGAAGGTTATGACATGAGTAAGATGAGACAGGACGCTTTCCTTTTGTTCAAAAACATATGCAAACTGTCGATGAGGTTCTCTTCTCAGGAGAAGAATGATGATCAGATCATGGTGAGAGGGAAGACTCTGTCTTTGGAGCTACTTAAAGTCATTATCGATAATGGTGGTCCTGTTTGGCTCTCTAATGAAAGGTAAGTTTTTGCTTTGTGCAACCGTCTTTATTTCAATGTGTTGCTCTTTGCTAGATCTTGATTATGTTTTTGTTTATTGAATTTAGCTTCGTCAATGCGGTTAAGCAGTACTTATGCCTTTCGATACTCAAGAACAGCGCGGTTTCGATTATGTCGATATTCCAATTGCAATGTGCTATCTTCATGAGCTTGTTGTCAAAGCTTAGATCAGTACTTAAAGCAGAGATCGGCATTTTCTTTCCTATGATTATCCTACGTGTGCTTGAGAATGTTCTACAGCCTAGTTTCCTTCAGAAGACGACTGTACTCGGCCTGCTAGAAAAAATGTCTCAGGATCCGCAGTTGATTGTCGATATCTTTGTGAACTTTGACTGCGACGTAGACTCCTCAAACATACTAGAAAGGTACTTAACATTAGTCTTAAGAACTTGCACAACAATCGTGTAGCTCGTTAAGAGTAATGTATACTGTATTAAAGCTCTTATAAAATTCCATCAGATGATTGCAGGATTGTCAACGGTCTTTTGAAAACCGCTCTAGGACCACCTACCGGTTCATCAACAACACTGTCTCCCGCACAAGACAGTACGTTCAGGAATGAATCCGTGAAGTGTTTGGTTAATGTAGTCAAGGCACTTGGAAATTGGATGGATCAGCAGTTGAAAGTGAATGAGACGGTTTGGCCTAAGGGATCACAAATCTATGCTTCTACCGATAGTAATGCTAGCCATATTGGCGAAGAAGGAACTGATTCACAGTCAGATACTAATCCCGAAGCTTATGATGCTTCTATGCTTGAACAACGAAGAGCTTACAAGATTGAACTTCAGGTTCGGTATTTATAAATCCTTGAGCACATATTGACATTTTGATAAATATGCGAGTTTTATGCATTGGTTGGTTTTGCTTCACTGACATATAGTCCTGGTTGTTTGCAGAAAGGTATCTCTCTGTTTAATAGGAAGCCTTCGAAAGGTATCGAGTTTCTCATAAGCAGCAAGAAAATAGGCAATTCCCCCGAAGAAGTGGCTTCGTTTCTGATGAACACAGCCGGGCTGAATGGAACCGTGATTGGTGATTATCTTGGTGAAAGAGATGAACTTCCACTCAAAGTTATGCATGCTTATGTAGACTCTTGTAGTTTTGAAAAGAAAGATTTTGTCGACGCGATAAGGTTCTTCCTACGCGGGTTTAGGCTACCAGGAGAAGCACAGAAAATCGATCGTATCATGGAGAAGTTTGCAGAACACTACTGGAAATGCAATCCTGATTCTTTCACAAGTGCAGACACTGCTTATGTTCTTGCATACTCTGTGATAATGCTTAACACAGATGCACACAACAACATGGTTAAGGATAAGGTATGCTTCCTTTCCTCTTATATCCATTACTAATGTTTTTGAGATTATGCATACTAACCATTCTCATGTCTTGTATAAATTTTTTGTTTAGATGACAAAAGCGGACTTTGTCCGCAACAATAGAGGAATAGATGATGGAAAGGACTTACCTGAAGAGTATCTCGGCTCCCTATATGATCGAGTAGTCAAAGAAGAAATCAAGATGAACTCCGATACTTTAGCTCCGCAAAGCAAACAAGTGAATGGCTTGAATAAACTAATGGGCTTAGACAGCATCCTCAATCTAGTTTCTTGGATGCAACCAGATGAGAAACCACAGGGCGCTAATGGGTTTCTTATAAGGGATATACAAGAACAGTTCCAAGCTAAGTCAGGGAAGTCAGAGTAAGCACCATTGTAAACTTCCATGCTAAGATTCAGATATCTTATCTTTCGAGAGTTAGTATCAAACCGTTGTTATGTTCTTTGTTCGCAGGTCAGTTTATCATTCTGTTAAAGATGTATCCATCTTAAGGTTCATACTCGAGGTCTCCTGGGGACCGATGCTTGCTGCATTTAGTGTAACTCTTGACCAGAGTGATGATAGACTAGCGACTTCTTTGTGCTTACAAGGCTTCCGATACGCGGTGCACGTCACTGCGGTTATGGGAATGCAAACTCAAAGAGATGCTTTTGTTACTTCCATTGCCAAGTTCACTAATCTTCATTGTGCTTCAGATATGAAGCAGAAAAATGTTGATGCTGTGAAAGTAAGTCATATCTCTGCCTAGCTTGCTATATCAGCAACTTGATTGTAACTAACAACTCTTAACATATGTATGCAGGCGATAATAACAATAGCCATAGAAGATGGTAACAATCTACAAGGATCTTGGGAGCATATATTAACTTGTCTTTCTCGTATCGAACATCTGCAACTCCTAGGAGAAGTCTCATCACCTGCAGAGACACGTTACGTCCCTACAACAAAAGCTGAAGTAGATGAAAAGAAAGCTTTGGGTTTTCCGAACTTAAAGAAACGCGGAGCTCTTCAGAATCCATCTGTGATGGCTGTCGTAAGGGGAGGTTCTTATGATAGTACATCGCTTGTGAAAACCGTTCCCAAGCTAGTTACTCCGGAGCAGATCAAGAACTTCATTGCTAATTTGAATCTGTTAGATCAAATAGGCAACTTTGAGTTGAACCATGTCTATGCTAATAGCCAAAGGTTGAATAGTGAAGCTATAGTTTCTTTTGTTAGAGCACTATGTAAAGTCTCGATGTCGGAACTTCAGTCACCTGCAGATCCTCGCGTTTTTAGCCTCACAAAATTAGTCGAAACAGCGTAACTTCCCATTCTATTTGATATTCTATTAACCAAAACTAACTTTGTTTTTGATGCAAATGTTTCTTTTACTGTGACAGGCATTACAACATGGGCAGAATCCGATTAGTCTGGTCACGGATATGGAACGTTCTATCTGATTTCTTCGTGTCCGTTGGCTTGTCAGAGAATCTCTCTGTTGCAATATTTGTCATGGACTCGCTTCGTCAGCTTTCAATGAAGTTCTTGGAGAGGGAGGAGCTAGCAAACTACCATTTCCAGCATGAGTTTCTTCGACCATTCGTCGTCGTCATGCAGGGAAGCGGTTCAGCCGAGATCAGAGAGCTTATAGTCCGTTGTGTTTCGCAAATGGTTCTAAGTCGAGTTAGTAATGTGCAATCTGGTTGGAAAAGTGTGTTCACTGTAAGTAGCAAACAGATTATCTTTTTTTTCGGTTATTTGCAAACAGAGTGTTTCCTATTGGTCTATTTACAAAACATGATGTTGTTGTTGGTTTCAGGTTTTCGCGACTGCAGCTAGTGACGAGAGGAAGAACATTGTACTGTTAGCTTTCGAGACAGTGGAGAAGATCGTGCGTGATCATTTCCACTGCATAACCGAGACAGAGATATCGGTGTACGCTGATTGCATTAGATGCCTTATGGCCTTCACAAACAGCAAGTTTGAAGGCGATATCGGTTTCAACACCATAGAGTTTCTCCGCTTCTGCGCTTCAAAGCTCGTAGAAGGAGGACTCAAGAACAATAATAATATCTCATCTTTGAAGCAAGATTCATCTGATACACATCTTGATGAACAAGTATCCTATTGGGTTCCTCTGCTTACAGGTTTGAACCAAAACCTTGCTTGCTCTGCTTTTACCTGTTGATACTAATGATTAAATGTTTTGAGCAAGTTTGTTATATGTTTCAGGTATATCTAAGCAAGCCTCGGATCCTAGACCAGCGATCCGAAAGCGTTCTATAGAAGTACTTTTCAACATTCTGATGGATCATGGTCACATTTTCACAAAACCCTTTTGGACTAGTATCTTCAGCTCTATTATTCTACCGGTTTTCAACAACTTACATAGTAAAACTGATATGCTTTTCGAAGAAACCATTGATTCTCCATCATCGGCTTCTCTAGACCCCGAAGAAACCACGTGGGACTCGGAGACATCAACGTTTGCATTGCAGCTTCTCGTTGATCTACTAGTTAACTTCTTCAGTTCAGTGAGATCTCAGCTTCCGAGCGTTTTGTCGATCATCATAGGTTTTATAAAGAGTCCGGTTCAAGGCTCTACAGGTTCTGGGATCTCTGTCTTGCTTCGTTTAGCGAATGGATTGGCTCATAGCGCTTCTGAAGATGAATGGTTAGAGATTTTCTTGGCTCTCAAGGAAGCAGCCTCGCTTACTTTCAATGGTTTCATGAAAGTCTTGAGAACTATGGATGATATTGAAGACGTTGAGACACTCTCTGGTCAAAGCGTAAACAAAGATGATATAGACGATGATAATCTTCACATCATGTCTTATGTTGTCTCTAGAACAAAGAAACACATTGATGTCTTGTCTCAAATCATCGAGGTTCCCTCTCTCTCTCTCTTCTCTCTCTCCCTCTCTTTACTAAGTCATTTACTCTGTTTTTCAACTTTTCTGTTTTTTTTGTTTTTTCAGGTTGTGAGTGATTTATACAGAAACAACCAATTCTCATTGTCTGCATCACACGTTGATATCCTCTCGGACATATTCTCGTGTATCGCGTCACACGCTCAGCAACTAAACGTAGACAAAGTCCTTCGCAGGAAATTCAAGAGAGCATGTTTAGTCCAAAACCTAACAGAGCCTCAGTTACTTAACTTCGAGAACGAGTCTAACAAAACCTACTTGAGTTTCTTACAAGATATGGTTACTTGTAACCCAAGTGTTTCCAAAGAACTTGACCTCGAGTCTCGTCTAGTCTCTGAATGTGCAAATGTCGTCGAGATATACCTTAAATGCACAGGCCAACAACAACAACAACAAACGAAACTGGTCCAATGGATTCAATCAGATCGTATAGAAGAAGCCACCGCGAGAACTTCTCTGCTTGTCTCTTCGCTCGAAGCCTTGTGCTCGTTAGAATCAGAGTCTTTGAAAAGACACGTGCCGAGCTTCTTCCCTTTGTTGGTAGATCTTGTTAGGACAGAACATTGCTCTCCACAAGTACCGTACGTTCTAAGCAATGTCTTCAAATCGTGCATTGGTCCGATTTTGACTTAGTTGCTTGTGACCTAAGCTATTGTTCTCTATCATCTGTGTTTTCGTTCGCAAATTATTGTATACCCTAATAAAAAAATTGTCATAGATGTCTTGATGTTATTTTTCTTGTAATGAACTTATACTTCGGTAACTTTTAAAAGAAAGTAAGAGCATCATTATCAGATCGAGGTTAAAAACACCTCTTAGAAATTTAATTTTTTTCTTTAAAAAAAAAAAAAAAATAGAAAATCAACCAATCGCGGGTCGCCACATGGCAGTGGGACCCGCGAATATGTCAAGATGTGGCTCTTAAAATAGAATTATTGGATGTGAATTTTGTTTTAATATGTGGGCCCCAACGCTTAGAGGTTGGCTTAGAACCGTTGATATTAATGGTCTAAAAGAGCAAAAAAAAATAAATTTTAATTGCTTTTACATATAATCCCGTCTGTAAAAGATGTTTAGAAAATTTATAATTAAAAAGGATATAAAGTGAAAGCATGCTATTGAGTGGCTCGAGATATATATAAAAAAGGATTTTTAAAATAAATAAATCGAAGATAAAGGAAAAAAAGCAGAATATTGTTCATCATGTAAAATCCACCACTCTTTTCATAATAATAGCCAATGGTGAAGCCCCATTGTCTTATTGTACTCATTGACACATACACATTTTTTTATATTTTATTTGAGCTTTACTCGTTCGATATCACTTCATCGCCACTCAAAAGAAAAATATTCCAAACTCTCCATATAATTACGTTTATACAACACCATGGCTACCTATATATGGAGAGACTAAAGTAATTAAACTAATTACAAAAGATTATTGAAAAGCTCCAAATCTTGTAAAATGTAATAGTTGAAATATTAAAAGAGGACTTTGTGACCGATAATAATAACATTAAGAGAGAAAGTTAGGTTAGTGAAATCATAAACAGCATTAATTAATTGACTTTGGAATGACAATCATCATATCACCCTAACCATTGCTTCACCGTCACAAAAGGTCTTTCCTTTAATTTTCTCTTTGTTTGTTGTTTTTGGTTTGTTTACGTTAATCGGCTTTATTTTAGTCTTTTTTTTTTACTGTCCCCAAGGAAGAGCCACGACACCAACCATCTTAATTATATATATTGTTATCAAAAGAAATATATAAGTATAACTTTATATTCATATATCTATACTATATATGTATTAAAACTATTATAATATAGAAGAGGAGCCGTGTTTAAATTAAATGGTGGTTTTGATGCTCTTTGCTTTACTCCTTTCTATCCTTTTTGTTTTTCATTTCATTAATTCACATGAAGATCTAGATTTGGGGTCCAGACAAATTTCACCGACCCATCCTTTCACATATCTCCACTGTTCATTTAGGGTTTTGTTTCTCTCTTGTCATGTTTCTTGTTTTGTCCTTATAACATTTAAATCAAAGTCAAGTCTCTGAAACCAAAAAACACACATCAGTAAACAAACCACTTCATCACTAACACACATAAGTTTCTTGTCTACGCTTTTGTCTTTTTCTTCTCTCTCTCTCTCTCTCTCTCTCTATAACACACAACAATCCAACAATCCAAAAACCAAACAAAACCACAGTTTTTCTGGTTGTTACTAATGTCTGGTTATAACATGCACCCTCTTCTAGGGCAAGAACTTCACCTACAGAAACCTAATCAAGATTCAAGAAACTCACCTGAGAATCATAACAACAACATGGACCAACATGAAGCAAAGGCCGATGAGACCACTCCCACCGGCTCAGCCAACGCCTCTGGCTCTTCCTCAGGACGTCGTCCACGTGGCCGTCCTTCAGGCTCTAAAAACAAACCTAAACCACCAACGATTATAACAAGAGACAGTCCTAACGTCCTTAGATCACACGTTCTTGAAGTCACCTCAGGCTCAGACATCTCCGAGGCGGTTTCTACTTACGCGACTCGTCGCGGCTGTGGCGTTTGCGTTTTAAGCGGTACCGGTGCGGTCACAAACGTCACGATACGACAACCTGCGGCGGTCGCGGCTCAAGGCGGTGTGGGTGGAGGTGTGGTTACACTGCATGGACGGTTTGAGATATTGTCTTTGACCGGAACGGCTCTACCGCCGCCTGCGCCGCCGGGAGCAGGAGGTTTAACGGTGTACTTAGCTGGTGGTCAAGGACAAGTTGTGGGAGGGAATGTAGCTGGTTCGTTGATTGCTTCTGGTCCTGTTGTGTTGATGGCGGCCTCTTTTTCAAACGCGGTTTATGATAGGTTACCTATTGAGGAGGAAGAAACTCCGCCACCAAGAACCACCGGAGTAAATCCGGAGGCGTCACAGTCGTCGGAGGTTACGGGGAGTGGAGTCCAAGGATGTGAGACAAACATTGGAGGCGGAGTAGCTTTTTATAATCTTGGAATGAATATGAACAATTTTCAATTCTCCGGTGGAGATATTTTCGGTATGAGCGGCGGTGGAGGTGGAGGAGGAGATGGTGGAGGTGGTGGTGTTACTAGATCAACGTTTTAGCGTTTTGGGCGTTTTGATAACACTTTTTTGTTGCGTTTGAGTATGACCTCGAAAACTAGTAGCTATAACGGTTGCAAAAATGCGAATATTAGGGCTTCTTTTGTGGGTTTTTCCTTTTTTCAGAAATTGATGTGTGTGAAAATGAAAAGGGAAGTAGTTTAAATGTACTGTAATTTTATTTGTTGTTAATTATTATGAAATATGAATAGAATCAGGAAGTGTTATTTTGCAAAGCTTGGATTACTTTTGTAACATGTACTAATTTGTGATCGATATCACTTGAACTGTTGTTATGGCATAGTCTAGTTATAGTTTAATATCAGGTGAATTCGGAGTAATAATGTTCCATATTATTTTAAAGCTTGAATTACTTTTGTAACATGTACTAATTTGTGTATGTATCAAAGGCATATAGTATTATATATCAATTTATATATATATATATATATATATTAAATAATGTTTTGGTGATAAACTGAACTTGTACTGTCTGGTAAAGAAGGGAAAGAATATATTGGGGGAACAACTAAAGCCCTAATTTCTATGATGTCAACTTCAAATCACATTGAAACTTGTGACTTTTGTTTTTGTTTTTTAAAGACTGCATGCAACAGAATATGCTTTCCCTCTACGAGTCCACCAAGCTCTATATATGTTTTTAAGATTTACTTTTTTTGGACTTTACTTTTTAAGTTTTCTTGTAAACAAAATTGGTAGTACGTAGTATTATTATTAGAGAAATTTTTGTCAAGGTATGTTTAAAATGAAAACAAAACTTTATGCTACTTTTGAATCTTGCTACATACTCCCTCTGTCCCAAATTACTTGATGTTTTAGGTCTCTACACGCAGATTAAGAATTCATTAAATTTTTTTGTTTTCTGTGTAAAAACATTATTTAATATTTTACTTAAACATAATTCCACCAATAGAAAAATATTATGCATAAATTAAATAATAAAAAAACACCAAATAACAATTAATTTTACATTGAAAACCGAAAACATCATCTAATATGAAACAAAAAAATTTGGCTAAAACATCAATTATAATGAGACGGAGGGAATATTAATTGGCATAGGAGAGCCGTACAATCTAATTAATATGCCAAACAACTCAATAATGGAGAAAGTTAATTAGTGAGAAACATTCTCATATCAAATTATATATAGTATAATAATAAGAAGGCATAAAGATCATTCTATTACCTTTGCTTACACGTTCTTGTAACATTTTTAATGACTTATTGTGAAGCAACATTACCATCCTTGAGTCTAAGATTTAACTTAAGGAGCAACGGCAGGTAAATAGCCTTGCTCGATAAATGAGGCAATGCAGTCATCAAACATCTCTTCGAGTGACTTGAACTTGAGCCCGAGGCTCTTTATTTTCGATGTGTCAAAGTCGTAATGCAGCCTATTTAGTTTCTCAAACCTGAAACTCTCAAAGTGAAGGTTATCGTCTATGGTTTTTCAATACGGATTGAGAAAAAAAGGTTTAAAAGATTAGTGTGAAACCTCTTGGGGATAGGAAGTGACGGGTAACGAGCGGATAAGAAGGAAACTAGTTCCTCTAGACTAACGACATTGTTGCTGCAGATGTATCTGCCTCTAGCTTCTTCGTGCTCAAATACGAGTATGTGGGTTTGTGCCACGTCATCTATATGAACATACCCCATCTGTCCATGCCATTGAAACTTCTCTGTTTCTCCTGTTGTGTTGAATGACAAGTTCCAAGCTTTTACAACAGATGCATTGGACCTGAAAACACGAGTTTTTTGTAGAATAACTTACAGGAGCTAAGAGGAGAGTACCTTTCAGCAATCCAAGCACATCAGAAGCTGTAGAACACAGGTCAGGAGGCAGGCTAGGTCCCACGAGGAAGGATGGTAGAACGGTGACAAGGTCAATACCATTTTCTTCAGAGAATTTCCATGCAGCTTGCTCGGCTAATGTCTTTGATAACGCATACCAGACCTTTATTTTGCCATGTTGCATCACATTTTAAAAATCATTTACACAAACTATTAGCAGTGTATATAAAAAAAATCTGCTCAAATGGTTAAACCTGAAAACGCTTGCAGAGTTCCAGAGAGGTCCAAACTGATTCGTCAAGAGGGATTTGGGGATCAAAATCATCTCTGATCCTGACCGTTGAAGATGACGAGGTGAGAACCACACGTTTTAGGGACTGATTCTTCTTGCATGATCTCAGTACATTCAGTGTGCCCTCTATAGCTGGTTTCAGAATCTCCTCCTACCAGATCATAAGAATAGATAACCTAGTCAATGATATACAAAGCATATTGTGTAACCAGAAAATAGAGTTGTAGTGGCATGCCTCTGGGTTAGAGGTAGGTTTGAGCACAGGAGAAGCGGTATGGAAAACTCCTTGGCATCCCATTATGGCTTTATCAAAACTTCCATCTTCCACTAAATCAGCCTTCAACAACGTTAGCCTCTCCTTTGCTCCGTCCAATTTCCAAAGGTGTGCGAGTTTCTTCTCATTTCCTGTCAAAACCGAAGACTAACTGAGTCTCACTTAGCTAGCTCATGACGATTGCAGGCACACCAAAACAAAGCAAGAATAGGAAACAAGATGGTTTTAAAAGACCTGGATCTCTGACTGTTCCTGTAACTTCATATCCCTCAAGGAGAAGCCTCTTCACAAGCCAGGAAGCCAAGAAGCCTGAAGCTCCGGTAACACAAACTTTTCCCTTTGCTGGATCCATTCTCCGGAATCAATGGAATCAAAAGAGGAGATTATATAGTATATATGTTAAGAAGGTATTAGTTATACCATGCTGGAGGTAAGGTAAGTCTGGATTAGGTAGGTCATTCAAACAATGTGAGTTGCTTCTTCAGTACCTAAAATGATACAAGGACGGTAGTTTCACCAACACAATCCCTAGCAATTGTTTCCTATAGGAATTTGCTTATGAGAACATTAGATTAAAACATGCCCTTGCGGGTCACAGCAAGAGAGATACCAAATACAAGGGATCTTAAAGTTGCCACTCAAGAAAAGATCCAGATTTTCTATGGGAATTCATGTACTTCATCATACAAAATAGTGGAAAAAGGAACTCTTACAGTTGTTGAAACTGTTTTAGTCTTCAAGTAGTCAAAACTTTCACATTATGATACAAGCCGTGAAGCAATTTACAAAATAGACAAATATTGAGTAACGTACAGTAACAATCTGTAAAAAATAAGTGGAGAATCACCTGAAACAATATATCTGGTCTCAGAAATTCTTGTGAAGATATTTTCAGTATCCATGTTCCGCGTGTCTATTCCCTTTCGATTGCCTAACAACACCTTAAGATGGGATATGGGAGCTTCCACCATTTTAATAACAGATGGAGAAGCCGACTTAACATCCATGATGTACCAGCAACTTTTTCTCCCCCATATTCCTTGATACGAAGAACAAAAACTGAGCGTTACAGGTCGAGTGGAACAGACTGAAATAATCCTGGTCAGCACAAGAAGAGTTAGAAGCAATCTCATCTACGAACGCAGCGAATTGAATAAGAACATTCTGGTTGCTAGAGCCCTGCCAGAGAAAGCAAAATAAATCAGAAAAACCAGCATCACCTCCAGTGCAACATCTACACAGGGCAAAAACAGAAATGCACAGAAAAGTTTCAAATGAATTGAGGAAACTAGCTCGCTGGGTCAATAGCTTTGGTTTTGACGGCAGATATATTTGACTATTCTAAGAAAAAAAGAATCTCGCAAACCAAACTTTGCTACTAATGCGTTTCCTTTGATGAGCAAACTACAAGTTGGGAGTGAAATTTCTGTAACTAGTTAAACTTTCAAAACCGAGAACTTGGCAGCTCTAGACTCTGTTCAGTGTTCGCCGATCAGGGTCATTAACATATTCCATATGAATATGTGATCTTGAGAAAAACGGTGAGAAAAGACAGATGAAGGCATACCTGCGCATTAGAGTGATACATTCTCTATCTAGGACCCCAACAGGGTGTATTCTGCGAGTATCAATGTTTCCTGAAACGACTGCAACATGAGAAATTTCATGTTTGTTCATGATTGTTTGAGCAGCGAGAAGATCCATATCAGGCGTAACAGTCCACGGAACTTTACATCCTCCTCCACTCATTGAACATACTTCATTAACTGATATCACCTAAACCAAGGAAATTATTCAACTATTTGATCAGGTGACCACAAGATAGATACAAATATTTCAGGGATTGAGGCAATAACAGACTATTCCAATTTGTACCTTGGATCCTTTGTTTCCTTCTTTCCTTGCTTTGCTGTATTCCTGGATGTCTGAAAGTGTAAGTAGACCGAGAAAGATATTGTCAGGATCAACAATCACTGCACAAGATTGTTTCTCCATCAGCATACGAGTTATTGCCTCTTCCAAAGAAGTGCTCATCATAACTGTGGCAAATCTTGTTTGCATGGCTTCTGAAACAAAGATACTCTTCGGCAGCTCCTCAGCTTCGTTGAGTGAATCGTCAATGCAAAGAGAACTTTCAACTTCACAAAGGTTATTCATTGATGATCCATTATCAGATGATCTCAGAGGCTGCAGAGTTTCTTGGCTCTTTTTATTCCTAGTTTCTTTTGTTTCTCTAGTTTCTTGTCTCTTTGATTGTCCAGATGTTATCCATGAAGACATGCCCACAGCTCCCAGTAAAGGTAAAACTATTCGATAGTCCTGTGTAAGTTCAAATAGAAGTAGTACTGATGTCAGAGGAACTTGACAAACACCCGCAAGTGTAGCAGCCATTCCAACCTGTAAAACAATTAGACAAACAGAATCATTGATTCTTCATTTTGTCTCTATTCCAAGTCTCAAAATGTAAACAGTCACCAGACTCTGAAATTCCGATAGTTATTTAAGTTTAGGACATTGACAACATAGGACCAGTACCAGACCATAAGCTTGTGGGGAGGCTACTTCTAAGATAGAGAGATGGATTTCAGGATTCTGAGCCAAAGCAAGTCCGATAAACTTTCCATAGGCCATTCCGGATGCCCCACCAATAAATAGGGATGGAGCATAGTATCCACCAACTAGTCCAGAAGCCCTACACAGTGCAGTTGCGGCTATCTTGACCGCTACAAGCTGAAGCAAAAGATCTGCTGAAAGGCCCTTCACAAATGGACGAGATTCCAACAAAATATCAACATTCTCAAAGCCCCAATACAAGACTTCAGGGTATGCCAAAGCAATGATACCAACAGTTAAGCCACCCATCACAGGAAATACAGCCTTTGGTACCCCAGCATCTTTGTTAAGACTGTCCACACCAGATGTCATAGCTGACGTACAACGAGATAATGCCAATGATACCAAGCCACACAAAGCACCCAATAAAAGATAAAGTGGAAGTTCTGCAAATCATCAAACACCTCTCATAAGTTTAGTTTCCGGTTCCATCTTGCATACAAAGCATAAGAATACATTACCTCCAGGAGAGCGGAAGTCATAGTCAGGAACTTTAAAAGCAGGTTCAGATCCCAGACCGATCTCGGACACCACAGAAGCAGTAACAGCACTCAGAATAACCATTGAAGTCGAATTCGGAAGTGATGTTGATGAATCACTTGATGAAGGCCACAAAACGGATTCAACTGCAAAGAAACACCCAGCAACAGCCGCATTGAACCCTATAACAAAACAAAACCAACTTAAGTGCTACGGAAACATTATAAGCTTCTAACTCAAAAGCAAGCTAAGATGCACTATGAATCTAAACGAAAGAGCAAAGCACAAACCAGAGGAAATCCCAGACGCTGAGCCAGCGGCGAGAAGCGATAGCCCAGCCTGAGGGCTTTTATTGAACAGAAAGTTCACTCCTTTAGCTATAGACGCTCCAATTTCAACACTAGGACCTTCAGGCCCCAACGAATTCCCGGTCCCAAGCGTCACACATGCAGCAGCAGCCTTAAGGATAGGACGCAACACAGCTTTTAAGCGATTCAGACTCGAATCAGCGCCGGTAACAGAATCTGCGGCAGCTTCTCTGAGATGGTTAAGGATGCTTACAAGCAAACCACCGATAGTAGGGACGAGGATGACACGTAACCAAATAGATCCAATCGGTTCTTCTCTAAGCCACGAAGCTCCACGATCAGGAATCCCATCCCAAGAGAAATCTCGAAGCAAGTGAACGCCGTTGTTGAAGAGAACCACACTAACTCCGGTGAGAACACCGACCAAACAAGCCGACGCTATCGAAACCTCCTGCGACGGTGGCGATTTTTCGACCTGATCAACCTGCTGCTTCGCCGACGGCGAAATCGGGAAAGACCTGCCGCCGAGAGAGACGGAACCGAACACGCAAGGCAATGTAAACGAGGAAGATGAAGGGACGAAGACGGATTTGCGAATCGAGGAGAATCTCCGGCGAAAGAAGTTTGATCGGAGATCGGCACAGAGCGTAGGCGTGGCTGCCATGTGTTGAAGACTGGGCCCAAATAGCGAATTTGGGCCTCTAACTATTATTTATTTTATTTGAATTTAAAAAAAAAAAAAAAAAACTTTTTACGTTCAGACATCAGTGGCTGTCGTGCCTCATCTTTTCTCCAATCCAATCCAAATACAGCTGATAATAATTTTTAATTTTATAATATTAAAAATAAATAAATAAAAACTGTGTCTTTTCTTTCTTATCATATCTGTTTGCGTCTCCGTTTGCCACCACAACATCGTCTTCTCGAGAAGGTTAATCTCTCTTATCTCTTCTGGTTTTTTACTTCTCTAGGGTCTATAGCTTCCTCCGTCTCTATATCATTTTTTTCTAAATCAGTTGTTTTTTTAGGGTTTTAAGTTATATATCCGATGGCTTCAAACTCTGAGAAAAATCCTCCTCCTTCAGGTAACATAACCTCCCAGTTTTTCTCTCAGATCTCCTTATTTATATACAATCTGATCTACGATGTTTATGCCGTATTGAATCGTTTCTACTCAGATTTGGTGATTGGGTTTTGTTGTTTATTTTGGCTGTAGATGAGAAAACCGGATCTACGGATGAGAATAAGAGTACTAAACCGGAATCAGCCTCTGGGAGCTCACCTTCATCAGCTAATCCAGCTCTCAATTTTTCAAATGCTTTTGATTTCTCAAGTATGGCTAGTATCCTCAATGTAAGTGTCCTTTTCCTTGTTAAGCTATATTTGTTTAGAAAAAAGTTGTCTTTTTGGAGATTTTGATTGATGGGTTTTTTGTTTTCAGGATCCAAGTATTAGAGAATTGGCTGAGCAAATTGCTAAAGATCCTGCCTTTAACCAATTGGCTGAGCAACTTCAGAAATCCGGTCCACCAGCAGCTCAGGGAGGAGGAGTAGGAGGCTTTCCTAACATTGATCCACAACAATATGTCAGCACTATGCAACAGGTTATGCAGAACCCTGAGTTTCAGACTATGGCTGAGCGGCTTGGTAACGCCTTAGTTCAGGTAAGAAATAAAATAGAAAGCAGTTTTGTGTAGATTTCTTTCCGGTACTTTGGTTACTTGGGAGTGTATTTGAATGTTTCTTTTGCCTTCAGGATCCACAAATGTCTCCTTTCTTGGATGCTTTCTCTAATCCTGAAACAGCGGAGCACTTTACTGAGCGTATGGCGCGGATGAAAGAAGACCCTGCGTTGAAACCTATTCTAGATGAGATTGATGCTGGTGGTCCTTCTGCCATGATGAAGTGGGTGATAATATAAGCTTTTTTAGAAAAATGTTTCTTCTGTAAGTCTTGTTATTGATTATAGAGGAAGAACTTTTGTCTTGTATTAGGTACTGGAATGATAAAGATGTGTTGAAAAAGCTCGGTGAAGCAATGGGTATGCCTGTTGGTGGCTTGCAAGACGAGGCTGCTTCAACTGAACCGGAGACAGCCGAAGAAGGAGAAGAAGAAGAGTCTATTGTTCATCAAACTGCCAGTCTTGGTGATGTTGAGGTAGATTGCTTTCTACTTGGAATATGTTTTTGCCACTTTCTCACTAAGTTCGAAATTGTTTTTTTTTATTGAACTCTTTATTGGATTTGATATGTTGAATCAGGGTTTGAAAACTGCCTTGGAATCTGGTGGTAACAAAGATGAAGAAGATTCTGAGGGAAGGACAGCATTGCATTTTGCTTGTGGATACGGCGAGGTATGCAAGTCTCTTACCAATTAGGACAGTTAAATATTCTGGTGTAAGAGTATGATCTTTTGTCACCATCTGTTGAAGTTAGGCATCTCTATTATATCATTCACCTTGGTAAATATGGATTGAACTGAGTTTGTCTTTGTTGAATCCTATCTACAGTTGAAATGTGCTCAAGTTCTTATCGATGCTGGAGCAAATGTTAACGCAGTTGACAAAAACAAGAACACGCCTCTGCATTACGCTGCTGGTTATGGGAGGAAAGAGTGTGTTAGCCTTCTGCTAGAGAATGGTGCAGCTGTGTAAGTATCACAACACATTACTCTGTTTCATTGAACACTTTGTCAGAGCTTTGATTACACATTATTAATCAGTGTATGTGTTTTGGTTGCAGCACTCTGCAAAACCTAGATGAGAAGACACCCGTTGATGTGGCCAAACTCAACAACCAGCTTGATGTGGTTAAGCTGCTCGAGAAGGATGTGTTCCTTTGAGCTTTGTTTAGGGAAAGATCTGAACTCTTATTGTCTTTAAAGTGATTTACCCATGTGTGTCCTGAACAAGCTTTCACAGGCTTTTGTAAACTGGTTTTCATAAATTATTTGGGTTTTATTAGTTGTCTCTCTTCATCTACACTGTCTCTTGTGTTGCTTTTCATTTCATCAAAAAAAAGTCAATAAAGAAAGAGAGTAACTTATGGTTTTCTGGTTATAAAACAATTTCATTCTTGGAAGTGTATGATTTTGAAAGTTCTTTATTCTCTGTTATAACCACACATTTGTTTTACTTTGGTGTAAATTTTCAAGAATCATGTTGGTTTTGAAGACATGTAAAGACCAACTTGTACTTCATATCAAAGTGATTCTTTTTTTTTTTTTGTCAACAAATATCAAAGTGATTCTATTCTTTTGTGTTGTGACTGTTCTCCCAGATTCTCAATGTCGCAACGTCCAAGCCTAACCATATTTATAGCTTAAAAATTAACAAATAATATTTTATACAAAGGAGAAAACTTTAATCAAATTAAATTAAAGGTCTCGTCTTGTGTATGTAACTTTGTTCGTTTACAATGACTTGTATGAATCGTTCAAGGTTTATAATAAAGTCTTTGATAAACAGAGCACGAAGCGTTGCTCGCCTTGGAACCACTCTCTCTCAGCCACAGCCACCGTCTCCGTCTCTCGCCTCCTCCTCCGCGTTTTCTTCATCCGCCGCCGTCATGAACAGCCTCGAAACACACAATACGAGGCTCTGCATCGTCGGCAGTGGCCCGGCGGCTCACACGGCGGCGATATACGCGGCTAGGGCAGAGCTAAAGCCACTTCTTTTCGAAGGATGGATGGCTAACGACATCGCTCCCGGCGGCCAATTAACAACCACCACCGACGTCGAGAATTTCCCCGGGTTTCCCGAAGGTATTCTCGGATCCGATCTCACCGATAAGTTCCGAAAGCAATCGGAGCGATTCGGCACTACTATTTTCACGGAGACGGTGACGAAAGTCGATTTCTTTTCGAAACCCTTTAAGCTATTCACTGATTCGAGAACCGTTATCGCCGATGCGGTGATTTTAGCTACAGGGGCTGTGGCTAAACGGCTTATCTTCGCTGGATCTGGTGAATTCTGGAACCGTGGGATCTCGGCTTGTGCTGTATGCGACGGAGCAGCTCCGATTTTCCGTAACAAACCACTCGCCGTCATCGGAGGAGGCGATTCCGCCATGGAAGAAGCGAATTTCCTCACTAGGTACGGATCCAAAGTTCACATAATCCATAGGAGAGACGCTTTCAGGGCGTCCAAGATTATGCAGCAGAGAGCTCTTTCGAATCCGAAGATCGAAGTTATGTGGAACTCGACGGTGGTGGAGGCTTACGGCGACGACGGAGAAAGAGGCGTTCTTGGTGGTTTGAAAGTGAAGAACGTTGTTACCGGTGAAGTTTCGGATTTGAAAGTTTCGGGATTGTTCTTTGCTATTGGTCATGAGCCTGCAACCAAGTTCTTGGATGGTGGTTGTGTTGAGTTGGATTCAGATGGTTATGTTGTTACTAAGCCTGGTACTACTCAGACTAGCGTCGCCGGTGTTTTCGCGGCTGGTGATGTCCAGGATAAGAAGTATAGGCAGGCTGTAACAGCTGCAGGAACTGGTTAGCTCTCTCTCTCTCTCTTTCTCTACTTTGCATTGGCTATGAATTCTCTACTAGAAGTTGGTGCAAGACAAGGTTTTGTGTTGTTACAATGCTCTGTTTAGAGAGGTATTTGTGTTGATTTGAAATGTGTTTTGATTGATTGTGTTGCAGGATGTATGGCAGCATTGGATGCAGAGCATTACTTACAGGAGATTGGATCTCAGAAAGGTAAGAGTGATTGAGAAATGGTTGATTATTTTAAGCTAATTTGTTGATTCTTGATTGTGTTAAGACACGGACAAGAATGGTTAATAGGACTTTGATTTGTTTTATTTCTTAGTAATAACATACTATGATTATTTATCCAAAAACTAGTCAATGTTTATGATGTCTTATGATATAGAAGAAAGTGTTACATATTTGATTATTTGGTCTTGAAATTTACAGGGTCACGGCTTTGAACAAAATACGTTACATAAATAGCCCAAAATTATCTTCTTTTTCTTGGCCCAATGTTATCTATTCCTCAATGTTGATAAAAGGCTATGTAAAGTTGATAATATAGAGCGACGATGAATGTAAAAGTTGATAAAAAAAAAGCTATGTAAAGTTGATAAAAAAAAAGCTATGTAAAGTTGATAAAAGCTATGTAAAGTTGAATTAAATTTTGGGTCATTTACTAAACTAACTCTTTTTTAATTGTTTATTACAGGAGAGACCCTACTTATTATGAAACTAAAATATGGCGTTATATTCGATTCTGCCTTACTGTCATGAGTCGGGGAAAAAAATAGTTTTCGGTTTTGCATCGATTTTGGTAAATCGCATAATTAATCAACTATATAAATCTACCTTTGTAATGTATGCGGATTTAATATTGTTGCGGATTTTTAATGTAAAGTTTATGGAAAAAAACAATTTATCTTGCAGACTTTTATAAAAGTAGATTTATGTTGCATGTTTTTCCTTCATTAGTGCGGATTTATTTGCAAAAGTAGATTTATAATGCAAATTTATTGAATATAGATTTGTTTTGCAAATTTATTGAAAAACGCAAGTTTATTTTGCGGACTTAACGAATTGCAGATTTGTTTAGTTGACTTATTTTCTTTGATTGCGGACATTTTAAAAAATATAGATTTGTTTTGCAAATTTTTCGTCTCTGCGAGTTGTTATGCAGTACATTTAAACAAAAATAGATTTGTTTTGCGAGACTTAACGAAATGCTTGATTTGTTTTGCGGACTTAACGAAATGCTTGATTTGTTTAGTTGACTTGTTTGCTTTGATTGCGGACATTGTTAAAAATATAGATTTGTTTTGCAAATTTTTCGTCTTGCAGATTTGTTATGCAAATTTATTAGTTTTGGTAGATTTGTTTTGCGGAATTTTGGAGAGGAAAAATTTTACATTCATTTTTGACTAATTTCTTACATTTGTCTTTGGTAACGGATCTAAGTTGTAGATTTATATTGCGGATTTTTTTGGCGGAAGAATATTTAGGTAAAACTTCTTTGTAGTCGATTTAATCCTTGAAAGTTAAAAATTAGATGACAATAACGTAACAAGAAAAACATATTATTACAAAAGTCTGGAGATGGCTTACCGTGGAAATATTACAAAGCCGAATATTACATGGAAAAATTTTTAAACCGTGACAACCAAAAAGATGTTACGTTTACGAATAGTAAAGAAAAAACACAACGTAGTGAAAGCATTTTTTACAAATATTAGACAAAACAAACCATTATTGTGTTCTTAACACATTCCGGTGAAGTAGATGACGTAGCTCCACGCGAAGCAATGAAAACAAATATCAAGCTCGTGACGTGGTTTAGGCCACAAATTGGTCCGAAGCGATGAAGTTCATAAAAACAATACTTACCGAAAAGTCCATGGTCGGGAGTCCCCATGCGGGCGATCCGGTTTTGCACTTCATTGGCTATGTTAACGGACTCTTGAATGTCTCCGACCTTGTGTAAAAACACAGTTGTACCCATGACCCCTTCGTCTAACTTGCCGCAACAAATAAGAAAAATTCCGGACTGCGACACGAGAATGTAGGCTCTCTCGCGCCGATAAACATAACATTTCTATGCCTCGTTTGAGAAGGGCCGGTTTGAGCTAAAAGTCGTAGTCCTTCGATGTATCGTGCCGTGTTGTTATTGTAACGTACACGATCAAGAAAGAAATGACGATAGTTTGAACCTTCGTTGGCAAGCTCCGGTTTATCGAAAAACTCTTGAAGATCAACGACGCTTAAAACCTCCTCCGAGAAGACAATGTCTTTAAAGAATTTCCCCGCGGCGATGAATGGACCAAGGTTTCGAAAACTGTTTCGACCAACGGCTTGAACAATGTCAACAATTAGAGGGTATGGTATGTGAGCCATTGTTGTTATGGAAAAAAATTAGAAATTGAGTGGTGAACAAAGGCAAACGAAAAAGTGAGAGGATGTTTTGTTTGCGATTTGAGGTGTATAAAAATGATGAGGGTGGTAGGTTAAGATGTATTAAATTGAAATGACAATCATTAATGAGATGCACAATTATAAAAACACAACCTAAAAAGTCTGTTTAATAAACTGGTACAACAAACCTGCAACATAAAGATATTTCGAGATACATCATATTTATCTTAACGAAACCACGTAATAGCTCCTACTACAACGATAAGTAAAATTAATTTGTTAAGAACACCATTCATGGGCGAGATATAAATAGTCTTCTCCCCTTTTGATTGTCGAAGTTTTGCTTCATTATCTTCAAGTTTTTGATTCACGACTTTCTTGTAGTCATTGACAACGTCAAGTAGATTTTTTTGTTGTGCTTGGTGTAACTTTATCTCGTCGAGCAAGGCATCATCCATCCATTTGAACAAATGTCATTCCGGGTCACGGAAATGTGTATGGACTCGGATCTTCATTTTCGTAGGTCACCCCACGACGGTAGGATGTCGACGGATAGCTTTGGCTTCGACTTGCCATATTTTTGTTCATCGCTTTGTTCTAAGAACGTAAAAGCCCTAATTTTTGCAGATCCCCTTTTTGATTTAATCGTGAAGCATTAAACGCAGCGTTTTATTTAATAAATTATAACAAATCCGCAACGTTGTATAACAAATCCGCAAAGTTGAAATAACAAATCCGCAAAAAATCTAAGTAAAATAACATATCTATGTTTCGTCTTCTTATCTCTCTTCATTGCGACGTTTCATCTTCCTATCTCTCTATCAATATATAACCCTTCTCATAAAACCTAATCTCAATAAAACATACATCATGTCTATTGTCCCACCATATACATCCAATTTCGCGAGCATGGTCAATGCCATACACAACATGCAAGATCGGGATAACCTCCCGCTTCTAAACCCCGGTCCGAATGTATGGTGTGACAAAACCACCGTTACGTGGTTTAGGTTTTTACATGATCTCTCCCAGGCGATCCCGGATATTCTTCGAGAGGGATGGGTCCATGCGTGGCCGACTTACCGCTTCATTCCCGATGATGTCAAGGGACGATGGTTTCTTAAACTAACTGTAAGCATAACCGATAATGTAATCTTATCAAATTTATCTTTTTGTTTCTCTAGCACTAATAAATTTTTTTTTCTTCTTTTTATAGCGAAAATACGAGATGGGATCCGAGGCATAATTTGACGGTTTGGACACGGTTTAATCCGTTGGCTAGAACGATTTTTCGTGATCATATGCGCACGTTGAAGAGGATATGGTTTCATGGCGGCGAGAAGCTCCGAAGGAATGACTACTAGGGTTTGGCTTGCTCCGGTCGAACTCGTTTGATGAGTTAGGTCCCGATAATTTTCGGTATGGACAATGTAACTTTAGATAAATGTTTTCATAAGTAACATCTAGACGATTCATAAGTAACATCCGTGTTTCATATGTAATCTATTTTGTATGACACATTTATGGAAATTTCGTGGATGTAAACAAATCCGCAATTGTACAACCCTACAAAACAAATCAACCAACCCAAGTAACATAAATCCGCAACCCTATAAATTAATCAACCCTACAAAACAAATCCGCAAAAGGATAAACAAATCTACAACCCCGTAAATGAAATCAATAATACAAATCTACGGATGTTAACAAGCACTGCAACCATAGTAAACAAATCTACAACCCTACATAACAAATCTACCAACCTTCTAAATCAAATCTGCAACCCTATAAATTAATCAACCCTACAAAACAAATCGCAAAAGGATAAACAAATCTACAACCCTATAAATGAAATCAATAATACAAATCTACGGATGTTAACAAGCCCGCAACCATAGTAAACAAATCTACAACCCTACATAACAAATCTACCAACCTTCTAAATCAAATCCGCAACCCTATAAATTAATCAACCCTACAAAACAAATCCGCAAAAAGAAAAAACAAATCTACAACCCTATAAATGAAATCATCAATACAAATCTACGGATGTTAACAAGCTCGCAACCATAGTAAACAAATCTACAACCCTACATAACAAATCTACCAACCTTCTATAACAAATCCGCAACCCAATAAATTATGAAGTGTTGATTTGTTTTTACGAATTGCGAGTTAATTAAATCGTAGCAGATTTATTAAATCTACAAAACGTTAAAAGATTCCAATATCGGAACTAGACTACCTTCTACGTGATGCGGACTTTCTTCACCGTATTGTAGATTAATGTCATTGATGCGGATTTATTTGCGGTGGCTCTTCTCCATTTGTCTCTTAGTGCGTGCCTTTATACCTAAAAACTCAAAATCCATTGGTGAAATCGCCATTGTAGATCGAATATCAACTTTTTGTGAGCTTCCTCATCACTTCTCATCTTCGTATTTCTCTTTTTTTGTGAGCTTCCTCATCACTCTCATCTTCAATTTTGGCGGACTTTTTTGTGGGCTTCGTGGTCGTAGATCTGCGCCGCAGTCGCCGTGTTTCTTTACGTCGACGTCTTCACCTTCGTCTTTCGTTTTCGTGTTCGACTTCGTTGGTTTTTTGTCATCGTATTTGTCAATATACGAGTACAAATCGGAGGAAATAGAGAGACCTACAGTCACGGAAGAGAGAGAGATCCGACGGAGGAGGAGGAGAGACACGCCCTAGGGAGAGAAAGAGCAACGACGGAGGGAGAGAGAGATACACGACGCCGTCTTTAGGACCAAGACAAGGACGACGACGGAGCCAAGAGAGGGAGAGTAACGTCGGCGGAGGAGCGAGACTAACGGTGGTGGCGGTGGTTGTCGGAGATGGGAGATCGAGTCCGCCGGTTTCGTATGAGGTGGAGAGAAAGAGTCGGGTTAGAGAGAAATAAATGTCGCGACTTTTTTTGGGACGGGAAAGGAGAAGAAAACTATATGTTTATTTTTTACCCTTTTTAATTGTTTACTAGTCCCTCATATTCTTTAAATTTACAAAAAAAACCAATCAACATGATAAAGAGTTTACTCAATAAGTCTACAAAATAAGTCGACAATAACAACAATCAAATTTATAAGTCTGCAATTATAAGAATATGTCTGCAAAATTTAACAAACAAGTCTGCAATACTACAACTGTGCACACATATATGGACAGAGACAACGACGACGGCGGAGGATAGACAACGACCACGGCGGAGGACGGAGATTTTGACGTCCAACGAATCTGTGTAACGAGAGATCGAGAGAGAACAAGGATTTAGACCGACAAGACGACGAACTTTCGGCGAGAAGACGACGGATTTACGGCGAGAAGACGATTCGGTGAGAGAGACGACGGATTTCCGGCGTGAGACTATGAATTCTCGGCAAGAGAGACCAGGGATTTTCCTATACATATACGACGTCGAGAGAGACGACTTCGAGAGACACGACGACGACAGATACGACGGCGACAGACACTACGGCGAGAGAGACGACGTCGAGAGACACGACGGCAAGAGACACTACGGCGAGAGAGATAACGGCGAGACACCACGAGAGACGAAGTTTAGGTTTTGTAGTTTAGGTAGACTTATTTTGTAGATTAATTTCCTTTGAAAAAAATAAATTCAATGGCAATTACGTAATAAAATGTTGTACCCTTGTGATAGACGTCTTTTAACACAAAGTTTACCCAAGAAAAGATTTGTAAGTCATTTGAGTAATAAACAAATAAAAAGAGGTTAGTTTGAGTAATTTCCCTTAAATTTTTCACTTTTTTTTTGTGTCAAGCTTTTTTTTTTTTTTGTCAAGCAAAAATTAAATTTTTCACTTTATAAGACAAAAAACAAAGAAAAATAGATCTCTAATTTGTAGAAAATTTGAGCCGTTTATCTTTTTGTGTCGGCGTTTATCTTTTGTTTTTGATTTGTTTGACTTTTAACTATCGATTTTTTTATTATTATTTTGTTGAACCAGGAGATAGATAACCATACAAAAATAAATATACTAATTATTTATTTATATAAATAATATGATAAATAAATATTATGTATATTACACAAAATTATCAACATTTGTATGCATTGACTGATTCTTCTTTCTACAACCCTATTTTTTAACGTTTTCTATATTTTTTTTTATTTCTACGAGGGTTTATGATCATTTGTTAACTTTTAAATTATGTTTTGTATGTGTCCTTTTAGAATTCTTATTATTCCAACCATTTATATATATATATTTGTCTTATCGACGCATAATTTAACCACAAAAAGATTCAATATACCAGAAAATATGACAGAACTTGATTTTTTCTCATTAAAATATACACACAACTTGTTATACTAAAACCATACTAGCGCATATAAAGTTGTACTAATTGTTTGAATAATCATCAGTCTTATATACAGTTTCTTCACATTCTTGTTCTTTTATAAACTGTACAATCAAAATTCTTTTGTTTTGAGATCTACAATGAATATATTTTTGTTTTGTCTTTGCTCTTATTTTAGACAAATGAAAACGGTTACCTTATATTATAGATCATACTCGTTATTTAGTTAATAACTTATGTCTTTGTAGAAGAATATTAATATTCAAAGATGAAATATAACTTCGTTATACGTTAATGTGCTTTAATAAGTACTAGCAGTAATATATTTACAAAAAAAATAAACAGGTAATTAACGGATTTTCAAATATTAATGGGGTTTTTACATAAATAAGTAGACATATAGTTTTGAAATAGTTGCAGAAATAGTAATAATAATTAAATAAAATAATATTCCCCAAATATATGCAAATGCAAAAATAATATTCTCCATTTACAAAACTACACCATTTCAAAAATACTTCACAAAACTACACCTAAACACTCAAAATTAAATCCAAATAAACCCTATTCACACAATCATACCCTCTTAATACTATACTTAAACACTAATTAGCGAACCCAAATAAAAATATTTTAATTTTGGTAATTTTAAAAAGGATAAATCAAGCTTTTAAAATTTTGAAAGAGTGTAAATATGTGAAAAAATTAAATTAGGTATATTTTTATGAACGAAGGTTGAAAATGTCCAGTTTTGTGAATTCGTGTGTGTATATATATATATACAAGTGGGGACTGTGAAGATGACAGCTGGATACAGGTTAAAGGACAACACATCATCGTCCCATTCACCGACGCGTGTTCCTTTTCACACATGGCCCCTTCCTCTCTCTTTTTTTTTTTTGTTCTCTTTAATTTTGTTTTTGGTCACATTATGATGTTTTGTTATTTCTGTATATAATGTTTTGAAATAATAGTTTAAAACTGTATTTGAGATTATGAAACAAGGCTATAGTATTATGATTTTCTTACAAAATAAGGATATATATTATCTTTGATGATCCCTATAAATGTTGAGCTACCAAGTATATAATGCTTATTTCAATAGAAACTATATGGATTCTAACGGTAATGAACAACTAAGTATTATTTCTTTTGGGGAACAGAAAAGTCGAAATATGCATTGATAACCGCATAATCTAACTAATACATATATACTGCATTAATAATTTGCATAACATATTTGGCTTTTCCAAATGAATTGATAATTTCCATAAATAATTTGAGAAGGAGATGTGTATAGGAAGGGAGAAAATGGGAATAACGTGATTATTATTATTATTATTATTATTATTATTATTATTATTATTATTATTATTATTATTATTATTATTATTATTATTATTATTATTATTATTATTATTATTATTATTATTATTATTATTATTATTATTATTATTATTATTATTGTTATTATTATTATTATTATACAATTCAACAGATAAGTAATAGGTCACCATCCCCACGGTTCACGTTATTTCTGTCGTTTATTTTTCAAATAAAATTATCCTCTTAATTAATTAACACAATTAAAGAGACTTAAACTATGTCTTTAATTTTGAAAAACAAGGACACTCAAAGATAATTAATTATCGTTTTTTTTGTAGTAACAATCTAATAAAACATATAGATAATCAATTATTTCTATTAATGTACACAGAAGAACAAAAACTCAGGAAGAAGAAGAAGAAGAAGAAGAAGAGAAGCAAAATAAAATTTGAGAGAGAGAGAGAGAGACAGAGAGTGATGGAAACAGCTGTATTTATGAAGCGAAACGATAATAACCTCTGTGTTTCTACATAAACTCTCTCTCTTTCTTTCTCCTTTCATCGATCTCTCACTAAAAATCTACACTTTTGAGCTTGACAACAAAACCAATAAAGGTTTCATCTTTGTGTGAAATTCGAAATGGATTTGATGCAAATGGATAAGCTTTTTGATTCAACGGAGCAAGTCGTTGAAGAAATCATGAGAATCCACAGATCTCTACCACCTAGACCAGACATCGAAGATGTTGAAGCTGCCAAGTCTCTGATACAGAACGTTGACAAAGAAGACCAAGCTTTGTTAGAATCCATTGATAATAATCAGAGAAGAAGCTCTCAAGTTCCTAGCGAGCTTTTCACTGTGTTGAAAGAGATGAAGAAAGGTCTTTTACAGTTTCGTAGCAAAGAGCAAAAGAGAGAAGCTACGAAGCTTCTCGATCTAGAGACTGTTCACAATCTCTTCGACGATTTCATACAGAGAGCTTCTAATTGCGTAGCTTCTCCTTCTTCGTCTAACGTCTCTGCTCCGTCTCGTCCTCCTCCGGCGACGATTCGTTCTGTTTCTCCGGCGAGTGTTCGACCCAAGGAGATGGTTTCTCGAGACGATAGCTACGTCACGAAAGCTAAGCCTTTTCTCTACAACGATGGCTTTGCAGCTAATCGAAAACCCCAGATTGTGGATTCGACACTTGTCGCCGGAAAATTCTCCGGTGAGTTAACCCTTTCTCTTGTGTTAACTCCATTGATGTAAAGCTCGAAACTTTGGATCTGATACACATGAAAGTTTAAACCTTTTAGGCTTTATGCAGAAGAAGTAGAGATTGAGCAACAAGATTGCAATAGATTGTGTGTTTATAGTAACTATAGTTGTGAATCATTTTTGGTAATGTGTAGGCAATGATGGAGAGAAGATGAGTTTGATAAAGCTTGCTAGTTTCATTGAGGTATCAGCAAAGAAAGCTACTAAAGAGATCAATCTACAGAACAAGCTAACCGAACAAGTCGAGTGGCTACCGGATTCTATTGGCAAGTTATCGAGTCTAGCTTCGCTTGATTTGTCTGAGAATCCAATTGTTGTATTGCCAAACACCATTGGAGCACTTTCTTCCTTGACAAAGCTCGATTTACATTCCAACAGAATCGGTCAGCTCCCTGAGTCTATAGGAGAGTTGTTGAGCTTGGTTTATCTCAATCTTAGTGGAAATCAGTTATCGTCTCTGCCTTCATCCTTTAGTAAGTTGTTGCGACTCGAGGAGCTTGATTTGAGTTGCAACAACCTCCCGGTTCTCCCTGAATCCATTGGTTCTCTTGTGAGTCTAAAGAAGCTCGACGTTGAGACAAATGATATTGAAGAGATCCCGCATTCTATAGGCGGGTGTTCTTCGCTGAGAGAAATCCGTGCAGATTACAACAAACTCAAGGCTCTTCCTGAAGCTATCGGGAAGATAACTACCCTAGAGATCTTGTCCGTGCGTTACAATAACATCAGGCAGTTACCTACAACAATGTCTTCTTTAGCTAACCTCAAGGAGCTTGATGCGAGTTTCAACGAGCTCGAGTTTATCCCAGAGAGCTTGTGTTTTGCAACAAGTCTTGTGAAGCTGAATATCGGGAACAACTTTGCTGATATGATATCGCTGCCGAGGTCAATAGGCAACCTTGAGATGCTTGAAGAGCTTGATATAAGCAATAACCAGATCCGTGTTCTTCCGGACTCCTTCAAAATGCTTACAAAGTTGCGTGTTTTCCGTGCTCAGGAGAATCCATTACAAGTCCCTCCTCGTGAAATAGCCGAAAAGGGCCCTCAGGTTCTCTCTCATTCTCTCTAAGATTCTAAATTTTGTTCTCAAACGGTACCCGCTCACGAATGATTCATACTATATACTTACAGGCCGTTGTTCAATACATGAATGATCTTGTGGAGGCGAGAAATGCGAAGTCTCTAGTGGTTAAGCCAAAGAAGAGCTGGGTTCAAATGTGCTTCTTATCCAAGTCCAACAAGAGAAAACAGAACAGCATGGAGATTGTCTAAAACTGCTGTTAATGTCTTTGAGCCTTATAATCATGTAAGTGTAACACAAGATTCACACTCTGTATCATACAAACACCAATAACACCTGATGTGTCTTTTCCCTCTCTTTTTCAGGTAATTCTGTTAATGCTGTTGACAGCACAAGTGACAGACAAATCCAGCTATCTTCACACAACAATGCAAACGAGAGAGAGAGAGACTCCACAAGTACTTGTAGATGCTTCACTATTCATTCTTTGTATGTTTGTTTGTTTGTTTCTTTACTATTCACCATGTATCAATGTGCACAACATTGTTTCATTCGTGTCTGTCTACATATCTGTGCTTGATTTCCACTGTTAGGATAGAACCATATCAGAACTGAGCCATGTCTCTTGTAGATTGAGATTTTGTTTTAGCTCTTTCTCCACTTTTGTGTGTTCAGTGTATCGTTTCTTGTTTTTGTTGCCTTTAAGTTTGAAACTTAAAAAGGCACTCACGTCTTAAAAAATGCATCAATATGTAAAAATTGGAGTGAGAGATGCAATGTGATGTGAATGTTTTTGATGTTAAAAAGGGAGAGACATGACATGAGTTGGCTATGAACATGGCTTTGTCTACAAGTGGTTATTTAATAAAACTTCCTTTTGTATTTAATGCAACTTTGTTTATGTCGATGTGTTGTTATCTTCACAGGACATGGTCTTCTTTGTGTTTATCTTCACATGGGCTTAGATTATTGAATACTAATATGTAAAGAGAATTTTTATTCACTTCCATTTATATAAAACACATTCCAAACTTGTTATACTTTTTTTTAGAGGAGGGTGTAATTTTTTGAAAAGTTGCATTTTTTGTGTGAAGGATTTGTCATGATGGGCTGGTGAAAAAGTGAAGATTGTGATAGTTAAAACACGTTTTGTAAAACACGCTCTTGCCTTGACAAACTAAAAGGTTTTAATTTTAATTATTTTGAGGCCGACTTAGGCCCAATATCAAAATATTAGGCCCATATAAACCTCTTCAACGATACAATAACGGTCATATATTAGACATTCGGAAAATAAATTAAAATATAAACACTAATCACGCTCCTCTCTCTCTCACTCTCTCTCTCTAATTGCTAATTTCTCGACTTAGAGAGATGATGAAGAAGAGATTCGTCGCGCATGTTCGTCGGAGATCGAAGATAGTTTTGTGGATGTTTTATGCATCAACGACCGCAAATTCTCACTGATATTACACGACCGAATCGTACAGGTTGGTTAATCCATATCTCGATTTTTTACGAGATCGTAGATATTTTCTGTAACGAGATCGTAGACCGTGTTTGCTGTTACGAGATCGTAGATATTTTCTTTATGGTTTTGTGTGCGTGATTTGTGGATACAACGGCTAGTTCTTAATGATTTTCACAATCTGAATCTTGATTTTTTTTTAATTTTAGTGTTTTATTCTGATCGGGAAACTCGCGTCGCCGTGTTTGTTCACCGGAGATTATCGAAAAACCCTAATTTGTTAGTGATGAATCTGAAAATTTCGACAGGTCAGAGATTAGTTATTTGGACATAAGACTTACTCCGCTCAACTTTTGGTCTTCCTTTGCGTTGGATACTAAAAGGTTTAAGTCTATTATCGGTCCTTTTGCAATTACTCAATGGCTAATTAAACATTATCTTTAATGATTATTAATCAGTTTAGATTATGTTTTTTCTGTGTAATGTGATCATTAAGTATTAATCATGAAGTAGTAGTTGATGTCTTTCTTGATGCTTCTCTTATGGTTTTGTTTCAGTTCTAGATTGGTTACAAATGTGTTTTATTTTTTGCTTTATTAGGAAGAAAGAAGAGAGAAAGTATACAATGAGCAGACAAAAGACTTGTTTTGCGACATCACTATCGTTAAAACAAGTAAGACATACTATTGTAATTTAAGTCGTTAAGCTCACATTAGTATTTTTACTTAGCATCTTGATTTTAATTATTTACTGGTTTTGCTACTAAAGATGGATATAAAAGCAATTATTGGAAGTTGCCGAATAAAGAAGAGGCTAGTTCAGCAAAATCACTATCATCAAACATGTAAGAAACTATTATTGTGATCTTTTAACTATGAATTAACACAATAATCATTATTATTAACCAAAGACTTTTCTTTCATCTTATGCAGTTTATCATCGGTTTAGGTAAAAATCTCTTTTTTCTTGGATTTTTATTTTCACCAAAACTACAAATATTCAACCTAATCGACATAAAAACTTTAGATATTAGAAAACACAAAATTAGATATTAAATTTTTTCCTATGTTGGTTTAATAAGAAAAATTGAATGATCTTTGCGGATGCGAAAACTAACCGATTATGATATCCCGTCATTGCACTTTGATTATTAGAGATTATCATGTCAAATTGTTTTAATATCCGTAAAAATCATTTGGCATTTAGATTAATCCAAATATAGAATTTTTTTATAACTTAGCCAATATCAAAACTTTTTAAAACTTTTTAAAATATTTAGATATTAAAAACACAAAATTAAAAACTCAAAATTAAAAAACTAATTTTTCCGTATGTTAAATTAATAAGGAAAAATTGAATGATTTATACGGTTGCGAAAACTAACCGATTATGATATCCCGTCATTGCACTTTGATCATTAGAGATTATCATGTCAAATTGTTTTAATATCCGTAAAAATCATTTGGCATTTAGATTAATCCTACATAATCTGTTTTATAACTTAGTCAATATCAAAACTTTTAAAAATCTTAGATATTAGAAAATATAAACTGAAAAACTAAAAACTTTATCTAATTAATTTTTTCATATGTTGGATTAATAAGAAAAATTGAATGATTTATACGGTTGCGAAAACTAATCGATTATGATATCCCGTCATTGCACTTTGATCATTAGAGATTATCATATCAAATTGTTTTTATAATCTGTATAGATCATTTAGCTTTTAGATTAATCCTACATAATTTGTTTTATAATTTAGTGTATCAAAACTTTTAAAAATCTTAGATATTAAAAAATAAAAAATTAAAAACTAAAAACTTTATCTAATTAATGTTTTCATATGTTGGATTAATAAGAAAAATTGAATGATTTATACGGTTGCGAAAACTAACCGATTATGATATCCCGTCATTGCACTTTGATCATTAGAGATTGTTATGTCAAATTGTTTTTATAATATGTATAGATCATTTAGCTTTTAGAATAATCCAACATAAATTTTTTTATACTTAGCCAATATCAAAACTTTTTACAAGATTTAGATATTAAAAACTCAAAATCAAAAACTAAAATTTTCCTATGTTAGATTAATAAGAAAAGTTGAATGATTTATATGGTTGCAAAAACTAACCGATTATGATATCCCGTCATTGCACTTTGATCATTAGAGATAATCATGTTAAATTATTTTAATATCCGTAAAAATCATTTGGCATTTAGATTAATCCTACATAATCTGTTAAATTCTACATATCAAAACTTTTAAAAGACTTAGATACTAGAAAATATGAAATGAAAAACTAAAAACTTTATCCAATTAATTTTTTCATATGTTGGATTAATAAAAAAAATTGAATGATTTAATACGGTTGCAAAAACTAATCGATTATGTTATCCCATCATTGCACTTTTATCGATTAACATGTCAAATTGTTTACAAATCATTTAGTTTTTAGATTATCCAACATATAAATTTTTTATAACTTATATAAGAACTTTTAATAAATTAGATTATCGAACGCTATTAACAAAATTTTCGTTTATACTAACTAATAAATCGTTGTGAACGTTTTGTATTTAATAAATCGAACTAACATAATGCAGTATTTTTCTACTATATATGTATGTAAGTTTAGAATAGGAAAATGAACTTTTTAAGTATCGGAAGTGAAATTTTTTAAGTATCGGAGTACATAGTTAGTATCTTGGACCAGATAATGTTATATTATTATGTTGTTTGTAAAGGAGAGTTTCTCTTTTAAGAAATTTGTTAGTTACTTTTATAAATTTGTGAACAATTTTTTATGATATTTGTTCTATGTTTAGGCGTAAATCATCCCTTTTAAATTCTAACTTAAATTTGTAAATACAAGAAATTGTTAAAGAGTGTTTGCTAATTATTTTTCTTGGATGTTATATTAAAAAAAAGATTTGGAGAAAAAGAAAAAGAAAGAGATCCATAAAGGTATTAAGTGAAACTGAAAGATAGATAATATTTGGGGTTTGTCATGCGTTTCTAGTGTCTCTCTTTATAAGTTTGGTGTTACGTTTATCGTTCATTTTCATATATTCCTATTTCTCATTTTTCCCCTTTAATTTCTTTCATAAAAAATTGAATTGATATTTATAGTTTAACTCGAAATATAACAATGAATGAGTTAAACACTTAAACTACTCGAGTTTCAATATAATTTTTACTAAAATGGTGAAAAGGGACCTAACAAAGCTTCTTTTGTATCAATATTAAATGTTTGTTTTATTTATTTATATGGTGTAATTTGTAGATATTTCGAGATATTTGGTTAAACCTACAAACATTAATGAAACACATTAACTACTTATTATAAATATATTATTTAATGAATTCAACAATTTCTTATAAAATTAAACCAATAGCATTCTAGACAATTCAATTAATGTGTTTTGAACTTTACATTTTTTTTTTATTACATCAGTTAACGAAAATTAAAAATCAAGCAGCTTCGTCGTAAATCCAACTCGGTGTAGCCTCGCTGATATACGTAGAAGCAAATGGATGAACTCTTCCCGAACGCGCCAACTTATCTGCTTTTGTGTTTCTGTCCCTTGATATTTTTTTGATTCTGAAGTCTGTGAAGTACTCGAGCAACGTCTCAAACTCCTCGATCATTGTCTTAAACGCAGGGCCGCTCTGTGGGACTCTGCAAGATTGCCACCAATGTCGTACTGTCTGATTCGAATGTCTGACAGGAGATATTCCGTGCTTTGATAACTTCCATGGCCCATAATAAGGCTCTAAACTCAGTGTGTAGAGGAGAACTCAGTGTGTAGAGGAGATAAACCCCGTCTTCTCCGACTTGTTCCCATTAGATGGCTTGAGTCATCCCCATTTATACAAATCCATCCTAATCTTTCAAACACCTCTGAATTTTTCCATGATCCATCTACTTGATAAACTAATCCTGAAACCACGTTCTGCGATTCTTCTTGCGCAAAGAAACTTATCCTATTATCTACCTCTTCCTCCCCGTTTTGAACTTTACATTAAATATATTAAAACTACATTAAAAACCTAAAACATCTAAAGGAATAAGAGTCATCCATGTTTTGCGAGTAAAATAAGTAGTACAATCAACAATGTGCTTTCTTTGACTTATGACTGAATTTGAGGAATAGTAGGCTCACTCACACATTAATCATTGTTATTACATTACAAGAAGGTTAATGAAAAATAAATACATACTTTCCTTATTCCAATTTTTTTTATTATTCCTCTTTAGATTTTTGCTTACCATAGTCATATGTATGAGATAATTTCTTTAAAAATAAATTGTGAGCTTCTGCTAAATAAATTAACACCTGATTTATATTCAGAAGAGTGTTACAATTCTTACATTGGAGAGAAATACAATTAACTAAAAGAAGCCTAATCCTAATCCTAATTAATACTTTAATTTTCTTTTTAATCATTTCTTGAAACCACATGAAAAAGTAATTACTTTTTTAAGGAAGAAAAGCAGGAATAATGGTAGAAGTGAACTGTGAAGGATGTTGATGAGAAGAAGAAGAAGAAGACTGATCTTTGATCTGAGTCTCCGCCGTGGAAGCACGGTGGCCACACTTATCACACTTCACCGGAACCAAAATCCGACGACAAGAAGGACAAGAAGACCTAGAAGTCAACCATTTGTCTATACACGCCACGTGGAACGCGTGTCCACACAACGGTAAGATTCTTATCTCTTCGCCGTCGGAAAATTCCGTTAAACATATAGCACACTCGGCGGCGGAGGAATCTTCGGAGGCGGAGGAGGAGGAATCTGCGGCGGAGGCGGTGAAAGTTGATTTAGGAAGAGATTGAAGCACTTTTTTCTTCAAGCCTTTGTTCGGCGGCGGCGGAGATTCTCCGACGGCGGAAGAATTAACTCCGGTGAGACGGCGGAGCCAAGCGCAGCGAGCTATGGCGGCTAAACCGGCGACACAGATTAGTGCGCAGAGAAGAGCTGAGAGGATCACAACCATGTCGGTTTCCGCGGCGAGGATTTCTTCCGGCGGCGGCGGCGCCGCCGTTCCAAGGAATCTAGAGGATCGAGTCATTTTTTTGTGGGTTTTTGAAGAGAAGTGAAAGATATGTGAAAGTGGTGAAGATAAAGAAGAAAGGAGAAAGGTTTTTTTGTTGTCAACAGAAGAAAGGAGAAAGCTTTTTGTTGTGTTGTTTAAGAGAAGAAGAAGAAGAAGAATCTGATCCGAGTTGTGATAGAAAGACACACACATAAACACATCTATACTTAAATACATACAATTTACTTATATGCCCCAATTGCAGATAAATAAGAGAAAATAATTATTTTAATATCTATTAAATCAATGTCATATCGGCAGAAAAGGTTTTTATGTGAATTAACAAAACGTAATTTTCCAACTTTATGTAAAAAAAAAAAGAGATTTATGTAAGTATCCATAAAGCCAAACATATTTGCATCTTTATCTAGAGTTAAAAATTCCAAAATCTTGTTAATTTTTGCTTGATTTTACTTTTTAAACAAATATTGATATTGCAAGAACTTAAGTGCATACAAGTATTCCAATTTGAGTTTAAGCCGAAATTATAGAGGTCTTGAATGGATAATGCATGACCAATAAATGTAGATATTATATTATCCCGAAAAAAATATTAGATAAATTGATTTGGACATATCATAATCGAATACAAATACAAAAAGAAAAATCAAATAAATAATAAGAATCAAATTGGCGTATATTATTAGAAAACCAAGTAGAGAAAAAGATAGGTAGGTGTGGGATCTCTTTATAGGTTCAATTTGACGAACTCATAATCAAAAGATATTATTATAAATTACTTTCTTACCTAAACCTAACTCGATTAGATTTTTCTATTTATTTATTTTACTTTTATTTCACTTCTTTTATTTAGTTTCAAGAAGCAACCCTTCAAAACATATATAGAAAACGATTTAAGATTTCTGATAAGAATTGAATTATGGTCAGTTGGTTTCCAAGTTTTATTCAATGAAATTTCAAAGTTCTTGCAGCATATCTTGTGGACTAATACATTTATGATCAATTAACACATTTAAAGCCTCTTTAAAGATTTTATAAGTTGGTAAGAGTTTTTTTTTTTTTGTCGCAGTTGGTAAGAGTTTTGATTTATATTTGTAATATTTTTAAAAATACTGGTCTGGATGGTAGGTAGGATCTTGAAAATGATAACTAATATTTTTAAGTTTCAGAATCTTTGAAAGAGATTTACGTGTCCCCAAAGTATATATATTGTAGTAATAATTTAACATTATAGTGTTAATAACGGCAGGTAACACCGTCCACGTATAAAGTTTTGGTGTTTCTAGAATCTTGTCATACTGTTGTAAAAAAAAAAAAATCTTGTCATACTAATTATAAATTTATAAGTATTTATAACTATCATGGTACAAGATCCATGGAAGTTAGAACTTACGAGCATAAATAATTAGGGGGAAATTACAAAACTAACTCATTTGAATAGTATTTTAGAAAATTACACTATTTCATAATTAATTTTTAAAACTACACCTAATTATTCAAAATTAAAATTAAATAAATCATATCCAAACAATATTATCATTTTAATAGTATGTGGTGCAAAAAAGTGTAAGTTTTATGAATTCCTCGATAATTATCTCTCGAAAATGCAATGATATCAACTTTGAAGTTAAAAAGTATACTCGGGAGGGAATAAACTTTGGTGTTTGAATACGTGTGATGCGAGTCTTAACGTCGTATCATGGAGCCAACAAAGTGTAAAAAAAGCAAACCGAGTTAATAAAACCAATTATTAAAATAAGAAAAACATTCGCACACAGTAAAAAGGAAAACAAAAACAATAATAGAGAATTATTAGCGGCTATTATTTTCTTGCACTAAAAAACAATAATGGAGACTGTAAGCAACAATTATATAGTAGATAAGGTTATCAGTAATCATCCATAGTTTTTGAATAAAACCAAGACATAGGCAAATATAAGTGTTGCATGTTTTAATACAACTAGAAAATGTTTTTTTGTTGTCACATTAATTTTATCATATTATTTTTTTTTTTGACATCCATTTTATCATATTACTAGGATTTAACCCGTGGTACACCACGGGTTTATGTTTTTTATAAATAATTTTATATATATACAGTTAATTTAGAAGTTTGTAATATTTTTTCCGATTTTGTAAAATAAATAAAAATATTCAGAATTTCTAAAGAAAGTATTTTGTTCTTTTATTGTTTATGCAAATAAATATAGAGAAATTCACAAAACTACACCCTTTCAATCATTCCTTCACAAAACTACACCTAATTCAATATTTTCACAAATTTACACCCTTTCAAAATTTTAAAAGCTTGATTTACCCTTTTCAAAATTACCAAAATTAAAATATTTTCATTTGTGTTCGCTAATTAGTGTTTAGAAATAGTATTAAGGGGTATGATTGTGTGGATAGAGTTTATTTGAATTTAATTTTGAGTGTTTAGGTGTAGTTTTGTGAAATATTTTTGAAATGGTGTAGTTTTGTGAAATGTAATTCAAATGGTGTAGTTTTGTGATTCTCCCATAAATATATAATGAGAATTATATTTTATATAGCAAAATCTTAATATAATTTGTAAGTGTGTGTATTCCAAACTATTATAAACTATAAAAATTAGGGATGGGCAAAACTTCCGGATCCGAAATACCGAACCCAAACCAAACCGAAATCCCCAAATCAATACCGATTCTAAAAACAAATAACTCGAATGTATAGGGAAATTTACTACCATAATACCCGAAATCGAATATGAACCAAACTCAATTTTGTAGAACTAAACTAAACTACTATAACTACCCAAAAATTATTTAAAATAATAATAGTTATAATTATATTTGAAGTACATAATTGGAACCAAACCGAAATTAAAGAACTGAAACCGTTCCAAAAATAAATAACCCGAACGAATTGAGAAATTTACTACCTGAAAACCCGAAGCCAAAACAAATTTCTAGATTTGAACCCGAATTACCCGAAATTTGTTTATGATAAAGTTTAATCATTATTTTCAAATTTCTTGTCATTTATCTAGAATTTTTCTAGAAACTGAACCCGTTAATAAATAATTGTTATGCTAGTGTTAATTGATTTAAACAAACTTTATCTATTTTCAATATAGATGTTTATTAACATCTAAAATATTAATATAAATAGAAAATTATAATATGGACAATGATTATATATAAAAACTAAACTATATACTTTTTAAAAAATATATATATTCTGAAATTTTTTATAGACCTCCGTAAGAAAAATAAAAAGATTATATCAAAAATATCATAAATATGAAATTAGTGGTTGATTTTATGTTAAAATCGGTTTTATTGTTTTTGTTGATATTTAAGTCAATTTTAAAAAAGTATATATATAGAATGAGATATGTTTGTGTGTAAGTTTCTTATAACTCTTTAATTGAGTTTAAAACCAATGACATAATATGTAGTTAAGTTAGTTTTTTTGGAAAAGTTCAAAAAAGTACTTCAAAAATAATATATATATATATGTTTATTATATATTTCGTATAGCAAAAATTTAATATAATTTATAAGTTGATTAGACCAATAATTTATTATTTATTATATTTAGGATTCGAAAATACCCGAATTCAAAATACAAATCGAATCAAAATACACAAATCATATTATGCGATTTACCCAAATTTATTTAAAATTATAATTATTTTGATTATATATATATAAATAATTGTTGTAAACATATTCTAAATATGTAATATAAAATTTAAATTTTAGTAGAATTGCAATTTCTTCTTTTTTGTTTATAATTGAACCGGAAATCAAACTCGTTAACAAATTATTTTGTTTTTTATTGTTTGATATTTTTAACAAAAAAAAATTTCAAATCGTTTTTAAATTCTTAATAATATTAATTAAACCTGTTTATTTTGATTTTAATGGTAGTTTTTATAAAAAAAACTATGTAATAATGTATTTATGTGAATTACATATGTTTATTTTTTCAAATATTTTTTACATAATTTCTTTAATATTTTTTATTTATTTTTGGAGAGAATTATAATATTTCCTTATTTGATTTTTCGTAATTAAATGTTCAAAAATATTTCCTTTTATGTCCAATGACATAATGTGTAATTTAGTGTGATTTTTTGGAAAATTTCAAATTAGTACTTCAAAAATACTAATATAGATTTAAAGTGTTTAATATGATAATCTTTTGGTTTTAGCATCGAGTATGTGTGCAGTGGCCGAAGGAGTAGGTTTTGACCCACGTGGATTATTAAATTTTGGTTTAGTGTATATCAATTTTTTTTACGTTGACACTCCTCTTAATTAATAATTGACCCACATTAATTTTAATTCAATTGAAATTCACTAACACAGTTATGTGAAAATATTAATCTAATAAAATGTATGATAGAAAATTTTAACAAAAAAATAAATTTACCAAAACTAATAAGTCCTAATAATCCTATATATATTAGTTGATGAGACACTTTTGAAAATCTGAATGAAAATTAAAAAACACCCCAAAAAATGAAACCTAAAAAGTCCATTACATTGAATTTCTAATTATTAAAAATTTAATATTAAGTTTAAGGCTAAATGTTAATATGAAATTTTAAAACCCATTAAATTTTCTTCAACAAGTAATTTATATAAGAAATATATATATATATCCATTAAATTATTATGGAAAACCTATAGAAAATAATTAAACTTAACCCACGTGGATTATTAAATTTTGGTTTAGTGTATATCAATTTTTTTTACGTTGACACTCCTCTTAATTAATAATTGACCCACATTAATTTTAATTCAATTGAAATTCACTAACACAATTATGTGAAAATATTAATCTAATAAAATGTATGATAGAAAATTTTAACAAAAAAATAAATTTACCAAAACTAATAAGTCCTAATAATCCTATATATATTAGTTGATGAGACACTTTTGAAAATCTGAATGAAAATTAAAAAACACCCCAAAAAATGAAACCTAAAAAGTCCATTACATTGAATTTCTAATTATTAAAAATTTAATATTAAGTTTAAGGCTAAATGTTAATATGAAATTTTAAAACCCATTAAATTTTCTTCAACAAGTAATTTATATAAGAAATATATATATATATATATATATCCATTAAATTATTATGGAAAACCTATAGAAAATAATTAAAGTTAATGATATAACGAATATTGATAGTGATCAAACTTTTTTTACAAACAAAAAAAGCTTATGATGCCATTTTTGGTTTAAGAAATTATTTTTAATGATATTTTTGAGAATTGCTTTAATAACAAAAAAGAGTTTGAAAATAATTTCAAATTTATTTTAAATAATTTATATGACAGAAAATAAAAATGTTTTTGAATTATATATATACTTATAAATTTAAACTTCGCGTTATAAATTTAAAGTCTACGTTTGACGCCGGTCAAAAAACCTAGTAATCTCATGAAACCACAAACGAATCTAAACTCTTTATCTTTTGTACTCTTCTAATTTATTTATTTTAGTAAGTTTCAAAGTTTAGAGTGTGCGTCAAATATTTTTTTAAGATATATATATGTGATATTTGTGACGATATTTGTAATTGTTTCACAAAATTATTTAGTTTTTTAGGTAAAAAACTATTTTAATCTCTCGATAAAAAAAAATTGATCCCGGTAAGTTAAAATTCTGGCTCCGCCACTGTATGTGTGTATAACTTCCATATAGAAATTGTATGTTCTGTTTTCTCTTTGTAAGTTAAGCACTATGAACAAGTATCGACTACGACGACTAGGCTAGGCTTATCTTTTGACTTAAATATAGTATGATAAAGTCTATACGATTTTCACATGTAACTTAATTCATATATCAAAAATGATAAATCTATACTAAAACGATAGAGAAAAAGTAGGTTTGGTCATTTTCGACTATGTTCAAGTAGCGAAGTTTGACATAATCTTAAAAATTCCCACGAAATGAGTGTGTGAGGCTTTAATTAGGCTTAAAAAGAGTTTGAATAACGAGTCAAAGTCATGCTTCATGACATTTTGCATCGTGCCTCATGCCTATTACGTGTACTAAATGTGTTCATGTTTTTATAAGGCAAACCATATATAACATGTCGGTATACAAACTTGTGTTGACTTTTTTTTTTTGTGGTCACATTGACTTTTGGGTCTTAAACACATGAATATCCACTATGCAATACGTCATAATATCCACTATACACATGAAATTACTTGCTAACCATAATAAAACTCAATTTTGGTGTTGAATTTAGTGTAAATTAATTTAATTTTTTCAAGGTCATTAATTTTTTATACAAAATGAAAAAACAGCATATAATTTTTTAGAAAATGTTGATGATATACTTTTTTTTTTGAGAATCTCGCTTATTTATAATCTTCATCACTATTTTTGTAACTTTTACAAAAAAAATCAGAATATGGAGAAATCATCCAAAAACTTAATTTATTGGGTTCAAATAAGCCCAAAACGACAAAATAAGGCCCAATCTCCACAACAATTGTAAGAGAAAACCCTCAAGGCTCGAAAAAAAACTTGGAAGCTCTTCACGATCCCCAAACAATGGCGGCTGCGAAAGAGAATCTAGCACGGCAAGCAGTGGCGGCGACGATAAGACTAACCGTTCCAGCCGGAGCAGCAAGACCAGCACCACCGGTGGGTCCAGCTCTAGGTCAATACCGCCTTAACCTAATGTCTTTCTGCAAAGACTTCAACGCACGTACACAAAAGTACAAACCGGACACTCCGATGGCCGTTACGATAACGGCGTACAAGGACAACTCTTTCGAATTCACCGTTAAGTCTCCGTCTGTGTCGTGGTACGTTAAGAAAGCGGCTGGTGTCGATAAAGGGAGCACGCGTCCTGGCCATTTGACGGTGACGACGTTATCGGTGAGACACGTGTACGAGATCGCGAAGGTTAAGCAGACGGATCCGTTTTGTCAGTACATGCCTTTGGAATCTATTTGCAAATCTATCATTGGCACTGCTAATTCCATGGGGATCAAGATCGTTCACGATCTCGAGTAATAAAGTTTCGATTTTTATTGATGAGATTTGGATTTTAGAAGTGAGAGTGGAATCTATGTGATCTCTTAAAACGTTTCTTTGATTTAGATAAGTTGATAATATGAATGGAAGATTCTTCTGTGTTGTGTTACTCTCTCTGTATCTGTTTTGGTTGTTTCAATTGGAAAATGGAGCTTGAAAGCTTTGCATATCACTATGAGTTTCAGTAATGTTTTAGCTGATTAGCCTTTTAACTATAAAACTGTTACTAGTAAAAGATTGATTGTGGTTTTGGGGCGTTTAAAGAGCTTGAGAAGTTTAGAATGTGGATCGTTAGAAGAAGCAAAGTAATACTATAAAGTTGAGACTAGACTCTGTTCTCATGGAGGAAGTTTAGATTGTGAATCGACCAAGTTCTCTTGTTGTAAAGTAAGTTTTTTTAAGGTGATTTGTATTGTCAAGGTTTAGTTATTTCAAGAAACAATGAAGCTTGAAAATTGCAGAGACTCAAAGTATAAAGAAACATCAATCTATAGGACAAAACTGTGAACTATTGGCTTAACGTGTCTTGTGTTTCCTCAAATCTTCTGCTGCAAACAATATGTCTCAAAATTGTAATACAGTTTTTTAGTCACATGTCAAGAGAAACAGGAACTCCGTTTTTAGATGAAGCTGCCTTTGTGAGACCAGATTTGAGGGGCAAATCGGTCCATGAAAAGTAAGTTTTGAATAGTCAAATATACCATCACCAAATGGTTGTGGTAAGGGGCAAAACAGAGAAATTAAACAAAAGGTTTAAATCGGGAAAATCAGAGGCAGACCTTATTGATAAAAATTGTAAAACATAAAAGAAAAGAGCAAAAAGAGGAGAAGGTCTTACGTTTTCAGGGGCCACACGCAATCTGAGAGTCTCATTTCTAAGAAAGGGAAAGCTTCGATCTTTTTTTTTAATTTTTTTTTTGGTCTCTCCCTCATTTGCTGAAAAGATCCAAACTTTGAGTTTAAGACAAGTCTATAGAGAGACAAGGAGACATGTCGTGTTCATCATCGTCTGGATCAGAAGGAGAAGAAGAAGGATTCGATTCTTATCGGAAAGGTGGTTATCACGCCGTCAGGATCGGCGATCTTTTCTCCGATGGTCGTTACATCGCTCAGAGAAAGCTTGGCTGGGGTCAATTCTCCACCGTCTGGCTTGCCTACGACACTCGCTCCTCTGTACGCTTCTCTCTCTCTCTCTCTGTGTTGCTTTGATCGTTAATGCTTTGTATTGATATTTACATGTTTGTGAGCATCAAGCTTGTATTGATTGGTTTTCTTGAGATCTGTTGTCAACTTTGTCTCTGATCTCTGATCTATGACGAATCGAGATCCAAAGACACTGTAGCAATCTAAAGGCTCTTCCTTTATACGATTTTGATGCAAGATCCTTTGAAATTGTGGATCATATCCCCAGATTTGGCATTGTACTACTCTCAAGTCGTTTGGTGCAAGATCCTTTAATCATGTGATATGTTTTGCTTGTAATGTGATGAAGATGTCTCTCTTTTGTTTGCAGAGCTATGTTGCTTTGAAGATTCAGAAGAGTGCACAACAGTTTGCTCAAGCTGCACTTCACGAAATCGAGTTCCTTTCGGCTGCTGCTGATGGAGATCTCGAAAACACCAAATGCGTTGTTCGTCTTATCGATCAGTTCAAGCACGCGGGTCCGAACGGGCAGCATTTATGCATGGTGCTCGAGTTTCTTGGAGACAGCTTGCTTCGTTTAATTAGATACAACCGTTACAAAGGTCTGAAGATGAATTTAGTCCGGGAGATTTGCAGATGTATACTGACTGGTCTAGATTATCTGCACCGTGAGCTCGGTATGATCCACTCCGATTTAAAACCTGAAAACATTCTTCTTTGTTCCACCATTGACCCGACAAAAGATCCCGTTAGATCCGGTCTAACCCCAATACTAGAAAAGCCAGAGGGAAACGCAAACGGTGTCGGGTCCGCGATGAATCTGATTGAGAAGAAGCTGAAGAGGAGAGCCAAAAGAGCGGTTGCTAAAATATCGGAGAGAAGGGTTTCAATGGTGGGTACTATGGGAGAAGATTCATCGTCGAAGAAGGAAAGAAGTCTTGATGGGATCGATATGAGATGCAAAGTTGTTGACTTTGGTAACGCTTGTTGGGCTGATAAACAGTTTGCGGAAGAGATACAGACAAGACAGTACCGAGCTCCTGAAGTAATACTAAAGTCAGGGTACTCATTCTCTGTTGATATGTGGTCTTTTGGGTGTACAGCTTTCGAGCTTGTCACGGGAGATATGCTATTTGCTCCTAAAGAAGGAAACGGTTATGGAGAGGATGAGGTATGATCTAAATCTAACCTCACGAGCTCGCTTGCTTCTTCTTCCTCTTTGGTAACTTTTTGATGTGGTTTTGTATGTTTAGGACCACCTTGCTCTTATGATGGAACTCCTAGGAAAAATGCCTAGAAAGGTATTTTCTTTCGGCTTTATGTTTTACTCGATATTGCTAGTGTATTGATGTGTTTGATTGAGCAGATTGCTATTGGAGGAGCGAAGTCGAAAGACTATTTTGACAGGCACGGCGACTTGAAGAGAATCAGGAGGTTGAAGTATTGGCCACTAGACCGCTTACTGATCGATAAGTACAAGGTCCCGGAGGCAGAAGCAAAGGAGTTTGCAGAGTTTTTGGGTCCGATTCTTGAGTTTGCGCCTGAGAAACGACCAACCGCACAACAGTGCTTGGAACATCCATGGGTGAATGTAGTAAGTACGCAGGACGATGCAGAAGATAATGTAGACTCACAAATGAAGAACTTGAAGATCAAAGAGTGAAAAAGAGAGACTCAACTTTGTCTTGTAACATTCTTTTGTTTCTGTTTTGTTTTTTTTAATAAATTTTGATATTTTTTCAATGTCTTTTTTTTGGTTTGTTGGATTTTTTTTTTTTTTTTTGGGAGATTTTGAATATTGATTAACCATCGATTTCATTTGTTTCTTATAAAGGATATCTTGATGAAAGAATTTGTTTTATGAATACTATTTCAAAGATTATCAGTTGATTATTGTTCTTAATCTAAAAACAACATGGCCAGATGGTTTTAACTTTCAGACCACATGTGACGTGCATGTCTGAGCTTGTTCTTCATAGATTTGTATTTATTTCTCATTCTGTATCACACGTTGCCTCTCATCACGTGGATCTACACGTGACACTCTGTATCCAATCTTTGAATCCACCAAATAACAATAATACACAAAAAAGTAAGTCACTTTATTACATTTCTTTCAAAATCTATGAATTCAAGTATCAAAACTCTACAAACAATGTAATTGCAATACATGTATAAACTATATATAAATTATTCGAATATATAACATAAATTCAAACACACATCCAAAAAAAGGAAACAACAATGTGATTCTTCTACCGAAAATAGCAATGCTGACCAAGTCTTGAGAAATTTATGTAGAAGTCACAATGACCTTACTGCTTTGCTCTGCTTAACACATTCTTGAGCCTTTATGTCCTGACACTTCTGCGACGACGTCGATCCATTTATCACCGTGACAACACCGTCTGCCTCCTCCCGCAGCTGAGCCACCGTTTGCAACGGAGGAGACGTGGAGGAGATTCTGTTTTCTTGATCCCTAGAGTTACAATTACTCAATGGTATCTTCTTTAACTTCACTCTTCCTCTTCTTTTACACAATGTGTTACTTTCTTCTCCCTCTTCTTTATCCGGTTTATTCGCCTTCCTGTTTAACTCTAATCTCTCGTAAGAGCTGTCTGAATCCATATTCCCATCATTGTCATTCATAGAACCAATCACTATACTCTTGTTCTTCTTTTGCTTCTTCTTGTTTCTTTCACAATTCTCCTCGGCTCTACGGTCTACACCTCGATTCAGCCTACGCGCTAAATCCTCTTCTTGGTCTTTTGAATACAAGAACTCGACGGGGACATGTTTCTTCTGCTTGTTGTTGTTCTTCTTAGGAGACATTGATTCTTTAGGGAAAGAATCAACAAGTTCCAAAGCTCTCTTAGCCGCGGCAATCGCCTTTGCGGAAACCAAAGCCTTCTCGTTGGCTATCGCTCTCGCGGTTTTAGCAGCTTTAACCGCCAAAACAGCGGCGGATCTGGTCGCCTCCACGAGCATTTCGGGTGACTGGTAATGGTTAAAACGGGAGGATGATGATAATAAGTTGTTGAGATGTGTCTGAACATCTGTGGAAGCAGAAGAAGATGAAGAAGATCCATTTGAAGTAGATGAAGAAGAAGATCCATTGTTTAGTTTCTTAAATCCTGCAAGTAATCGCTTACGAGGAGGTAGATGAGAATCGCAATCTAGTTGATTCGTGTCACATGGGTTCTTCTCCATTAATTAGCTGCAAAAGGTAAGAAAAGGAAAAACCCAATTTTTTTCAGACAGAGACAGGAACACAGAGTTATTATTGTCTGATTTTTTCCGAGATCCAATGAATCTTAACTTAAAAAACACAATCTTTTTCATTAAATACCGATCTTTGATTCAATCTTGCAAGAAGGAAGAGAAATGGATCCTTAAAAACCCATGATCAGAGACAATCTTCCTCAAAATCTAAGGAATTCTCACAATTAACAATAAAGAAAAAAGCAGCAAGATTTGATAACTCTCTTATCGTAAGGTGATCGATTCGATTATAATTTATTTACGCAGACATTGATACAAAAATTAAGTTATTTGAAAACAGAGCTTAAGATGAACAAAGCAGATTAGATTGTTTACCTGTGAATTAACGAAGCTTTGGAAGGTATATTAATAGTTTTGGTTTCTCGGGAGAATAAAACAGAGGAGGGGGAAGAAGATGAGAGAGAAAGAGAGAGAGAGTAGGAGAAGAAAGAAAATTAGGGTTTGCAGAAAGGAGATAAAATGATAATGGTGAAGACAAGAGAAGACAAGTTTTCAATTTTTATATGTAAACCCTACAAAATTACTCTCATTTTTTAGGTTTTTTTTTTAATTCTGTTTTAATCATCAGTTAATAATTTTTTACAGTTATTATCTCTTCTTGTTTCATTGATGAAATTGACAAGAACCGCATAAAAGTTCACCATCTGGTCTATACGTTCCTCCGTCTAACGATAATAACGGCCGTCATGTTTTTCTTCCTTCACGGTGTTACTTTTTCTTTTGTTGCGTCCAAAGTATATTTTATAGAGGAATTCACAAAACACACCCTTTCAACCATTTTTTCACAAAACTACACCTAATTTAATATTTTCACATATTTATACATTTTCAAAAATTTAAAAGCTTGATTTACTCTTTAAAAAATCACCAAAATTAAAATCTTTTCATTTAGGTTCGCTAATTAGTATTTAGGGTATAGTATTAAAGGGGTAAGATTGTGTGGGTAGGGTTTATTTCGATTTAATTTTGAATGTTTAGGTATAATTTTGTGAAATAATTTTGAAATTGTGCAGTTTTGTGAAATGTAATTCAAATGGTGTAGTTTTGTGATTCTCTCTATTTTATATTAATTACATTTTTAAGTAATATTTTTGTTAAAAAAAAATCAATAATGTGCACCTATATTTGTCTCTCGTAAATATTACACCCAATTTTGCAGAAAAAAAATACTTATCGAATTTTAAATAATATATGTTGCAGTAATTTACATAAGAGAAATTCACAAAATTACACTTAACTCAACATTTTTATATATTTATTATTTTTTCAAAATTTTAAATGGTTGATTTACTTTTTAAAAATTACTAAAATTAATTATTTTTTTTATTTGGCTTTACTAATTAGTGTTTAGAGTATAAAACTAAAAGATAAACTTGTTTGGATAAGATTTATTTGAATGTTTAGATATAATTTTTAAAAATGACTTTGAAATAGTGTATTTTGTGAAATGCAATTGAAAACGTTTAGTTCTGTAATTATTCATTGGGAGAATCACAAAACTACACCATTTGAATTACATTTCACAAAACTACATCATTTCCAAAATATCTCACAAAACTACACCTAAACACACAAAATTAAATTCAAATAAACTCTACCCAAACAATTCTACCCCCTAAACACTAATTAGCGAACCCAAATGAAATTTTTTTAATTTGGTAATTTTTTAAAGGTTAAATCAAGCTTTTAAAATTTTAAAAGGGTGTAAATATGTGAAAATATTAAATTAGGAGTAGTTTTGTGAAGAAAGAGTTGAAAATGCGTAGATTTGTGAATTCATCTTATTCCTTTACATAATACTACAAAAAGTATAGTCATGAGACTAATCCCAAGTTCCTATTAACCAAAGGGTTACACTTTAAAGGTTGAATTGCAAAACAAGTTAAATCTTACAAAAAGGTACTAAAGCGAGTTAGCTACCATATTACTGACGTGATTTAGAAATTTATGACGGATTAATATCAAAGCAACGTGGTCGACCCAATATTAACTAGTTTTCTTCAAAAATAAAAAATGTGGAATTCACAAATTAAATCCGATCGATTTATCATCAATAGTGACAACTTCACCATCCACTTGTCGTGCCATTTCATTCTAATTAGACCCCAAAAAAGTTAATGATATCATTTTACAATTGAAAACTTTGAAATTATTACATTTTAATAATCATCTTTGTCTGACCAAAATAGTGTCACGAGAAGAAAAAATATCATCGTTGAAATTTGTTTATCATCATTATCATTATCACTTCAAAGACACTTTTTCTGAATAGGATTCTGGTTTCTATTATCATAAACAAGAGTATATTTAGGCATAAACATGTATGGTTTTTGTTATATTAAACAAGAGTATGTTTAGGCATAAAAATGTTTTATAGTTTGGCCTTTGGATACCGACTAATAAGTGATTACAAATATTTCAATTTGCGTATTTTCGTTACTGGATCAAAAAAAGTTTACGTGTGATATTTTTACAAGACCAAATCTCACCGCTATATAGATACGATAAAACGGCGTCGTTTAGAGAAACCCTAACCCCCAATTTTCCCTCCTTTTCCACTGCCTTCTTCTCCATTCCCATGTCTAATGGCGATAAACAATAATCTCCCAAAACTGTGACGCCGCGAAATCGCCCTTGAAATTTTGGGTTTAAGGTGGTTTTGGATCTCTCTGTTTCAAATCGGAGAATTCGTGGGGATGAAGACGATCAAGCCCTTGCCGGAAAGTGTTCGTCACTCAATGCGCTCCGGAATCATCATGTTCGACATGGCTAGAGTCGTGGAGGAGCTCGTATTCAACAGTCTCGATGCTGGTGCGACCAAGGTTCACTAATAATCAAACCTTACCCTAAACCACACACTTCGATTTCATCTGGTTTCTCTGGAACATGTTTTGATTTCTGTTGGTGTGAAAATTTCTATTTTTTTTTCCAGGTGTCTATCTTCGTTGGTGTTGTTACATCCTCTGTGAAAGTTGTTGATGATGGTTAGTAACAGCTTCGTGATGATTGCATTCTTAATTTTGGAAATATTACTTACTTATTTGGTTTACAGGATCAGGCGTTTCCAGAGATGATTTGGTTATGTTGGGAGAAAGATATGGTAAGTTCTTCTCACTATAATCTTCTATCATATGCTTTTGTTGCTCTCTCATCTCATAACTAACCTTGCATGAAGCATTAGCCATGTTTCAAGTACTGGTCAAAAGCTACTTGTTAGCTTTCTTTTATTGAAAAGCCTAACATGAGCTATGTGTGGAAACAGCTACTTCAAAGTTTCAAGACTTCACCTATGTGGAAACGGCCAATGAGAGTTTTGGCTTCAGGGGAGAGGCCTTAGCTTCAATGTCAGATATATCTTTGCTGGAAATCACCACAAAAGCCACTGGGAGGCCTAATGGTTATCGAAAGGTTATGAAGGTATGCCACTCAACGCTCCTGCATAATCTCTGTGACGTTGGGTATGGGTTTGAACTTCTAACAACACCTTTCAGGGCTCCAAGTGTCTTCATCTAGGAATTGATGACGATCGAAAAGACTCTGGCACAACTGGTAATGTGTCTTATTTCGCCATTTCTTTTCCTATAATGCTTAGCAAATAGAGAAAGTTAAGTGTTAGTTATAATTTTCAAAACGACTTGCCTTTGCAATGTACAAATGTGTCTGCTCGGTTTGGGCTTGATGAACAACTGGTGTTGATCTTGTTGATGCAGTAACTGTCCGCAATCTGTTTTACAATCAACCTGTGAGACAGAAATATATGCAATCCAGGTTCATTTTTAGACCCTTAGACATCCACATTCATATTCTTCCTGGTCTGAAATTCTCTGAATTGTTACTTACTTTTTTTCTAACTTCTTTTTCTTTTTGCAACGGAAGCCCCAAGAAAGTCTTGGACTCTATAGTAAAGTGTGTGTTCCGGATTGCCCTTGTTCACTCTAATGTTTCCTTCAGTGTTTTCGATGTCGAAAGGTGGGTTCTTACTCTAAGTTAAAGAACCATATGAATCCAGCCCTTTTGATACTTTTCTTGTTGCAGCGATGAAGAGCTTTTTCAAACCAATCCTTCTTCTTCCGCATTTTCTCTACTGATGAGAGATACAGTGGTCGAGGCTTCAAATTCTCTTTGCAAAGTAAATGTTACAAATGGTGTTCTGAATGTCTCTGGGTATATATCTGGTCCTGGAGATGGTTTCAAGGTAAGTTATTGGCTCCACTTATCGTCTTTGTCCCTGAAGTGTTAACTTTGAGCCTTATCTTTCTGTGTTATTGTGTAATTTTCCTTGCAGGACTTGCATTATATATGTATCCTATTTTGGCATCTTTTCATTTGTCACCATACACCAACTATCTTCTGCCGGTCGAGTTAGGTAGTTTTTGTATGTGGTTGTATGGCCTTTACAGGATCAGATATCAATTCAAGATTTGTAAGCAAAGGTCCCATACATAAGATGCTGAGCAACATGGCTGCTAGTTTTGAGTGTAAGGATGAATGGAAACCTACAGATAGTCTACAAACAGGAAGACGTAACAGAATTCAATCCAACCCTGGTTACTTTTTGTGCATAACATGTCCACGACAGCTTTATGAATTCTCGTTTGAACCATCAAAGACGAACGTTGAGTTCAAGGTATTAGATTTCTCTTGAATCTAAAAGTAGTTATATATTTGAACTTTAATGATCACCTATTCTCTCTATCTGTTGCAGAACTGGGAACCTGTGCTTACTTTCATAGAAAGAATCATTCTGGACAACTGGAAGAAAGACACAAGCCTTGGTATGCCACACTTTTTTCAAGCTCTGATAGTATCAGTACTATTCTGAGGGGGTTTCATGTTTTCTTGTGTTATTTCTTAAAAGTTTTTGATGAGGGAGCTGATCTACTGGCAAAAGGTGACAGACGAGGCCTGATTGATGACATGAGTAGACTTCAGAATGGTACACAAATTCTGATACTGTTATGTAATATTTTTTCTTCTTTATAGGAATGGAACAGAAGCTCTTGTACAACCTTTTTATATTCCCATGGCATCCTTTATCAATGCTTCATTTTCTGGATGCAGATTGGCCAGAAGTTATGGAACCCACAAAAAAGAAACTTAAGAGAAGTAATGAACATGCACCTTGTAGTTTTCTTTTGTCCCCGTCTTCTGACTTTAAAAGAGATGGCGAGTATTTTTCTCGAGAAAAGGATGCATGGTCTCCACAATATGGATTTGAAATGAAAGTTCAGAATCTCAAAGAGCAAGACCGCCAGACAGATTCTCTTCAGCAGTCATGTGACATAGAACTACAAAAGAGTGAAGACTTTCCGCAAGTTATTGACCTCCTGGAAACAAGCTTGGTTGCTGGCACTAAGTCCAGCAAACAGTTTCTAACGAGATGTCAGATCAGCACACCTCTCAATATCAACCATGATTTTATGAAAGAGTCGGATGAATTAAATTTTCAGTTTGAAGAATTTCAAAATAATCTGGATGTCAGCAATTGCAATGGAAAGCATCTCCTGCGTGGTTGCTCTTCAAGAAGAAGCCTTACCCTTCATGAGCCTATACTATCTAATGGCGAAGGATCCGAACCAGTCATCCCAATGGTACTTAATGACAAACCAAGTAATTCACTGATTCGTGTCCTAGAGACCAAAGAAAGTGGTTCTTACTGTGATGGTTTTTCTGATACTTATAAAGCTCAGGGAATAACCAAAACTGCTAACTGTTCCCTAGAGAGTTCATGGAAGGACACTGACTGGTTTACTCCACAACGTTCCTCAGAAAGGGGAAGCATTGGAATTGGAGAGGATTTTAACATTACCCCTATAGATACTGCCGATTTTTTTTCTTATGAAGACAAATTTGTCAAGAAAAGGTACTTTTCCTCTGTCGATGTGGGGAACTCTGGTGCTGGTACTTTCGGCTTGTGTTCTGAGTGGTCTCCAGTGTTCGCCATGCCTCCTGCGATCAAGTGGGAGTCTGATTATCAGAAAGGTTGTCATGTTTTTGAAGGGAGTTTGTGTGTGGAAAGGATTCCTGACCGTCAATGTTTTTTCAGTGATGATATCAAATTTAATCATGAGGTCATACCTCAAATGCATTGCCGCGAAGCCTGCACTGATTCCTTTGAAGATATTCAAAACTGCACTGTGTTTGGTGAAAAATATTGCACATCATTCTGGGGGCATGCTGATAATGTAGCTAATGAAGGATACAGTATTAGGAAAGGCAAGTCCAGTCATAGGGATGACGCACAGAAAAATGTTGGTAACCGAAGGTCAAGAAGAAGCCAATCTGCTCCTCCATTTCATCAAGAGAAGAAGAGATTTATCAGCTTAAGCTGTAGATCAGACCCAAAATTAAATAACTCTGATCCATCAGGTGCATACTACTGTTTTTTCAGATGTCGTTATTTTGTTACTACTGCTGTTTTAGTTTTGGAAATGTGGTAGAAAAGAACTTAATGAGATATAACTTTCTGCAGAACTTGATGATTTGGAGTGTTTGACACAACCTTGTAATGCATCTCATAAGCATCCTATAGGCAGCATCCTTGATGACGTGCCGTGTGGCCATCCACAGGAAACAGAAAAAAGATTAAGTTCTGCCTCAGACTTGAAAGCATCTGCTGGTTTCAGGGCCATGCACTTGGAAACTCAAGTTGAAGATGGAGACAAAGGTAACTATTGATCTTCAATTAGCTGTATTTATCTTTCGTAAATAAATCATCTCCAAGACACTGCTACAAAACGGTAGACATTATATTTTGTCAATACAAATTATGCTCCTTAACAAGCTTGATATATGTTACCACGATATTCCCTTTTCTCTCCCCTCTTCCATCTGAGTATTTAGCTATGTTATCTATATCAGACTTCAGCTCAGAGGAAAATCTTGACCTAGTTATACCTACTACAAAATGGCGCCACAATTCTTCGGTCTCTCAGGTTAAGCAATTTGAAAGTTTTTTTTTCTCTAATAGACTACTTCTCTGTTTTTTTTGGGTCACAATTGACATTCGTAACACTTCCATTGTTGTGTAGGCTGCCAATGAATCGCCCGAGCTTCATGATCAAGATAGTTTACTTGATATATGCTCAGGATTTTTGCACCTACGATCCGATGAATCCTTAGTTCCTGAATCTATAAACAGACGATCCCTTGAAGATGCAAAGGTTTTACAGCAGGTTGATAAAAAATATATACCAATTGTTGCTTGTGGAACAGTTGCTATTGTTGATCAGGTCCGTCCTATATAATATTTTCTGTCTCATTTATCTCAAATTCTAGACACTCTATTGCTCTTATTATGTCTTGATACATGTTCATCTGAGGGTGTCGTTTTCTACAGCATGCTGCCGATGAAAGAATTCGTTTGGAAGAGCTGCGTAAAAAGGTAAGAGTATCGTGGATCCTCGGATTTGTGGAATTGCTTTTCTACTGTGTCCCAGTTTGATAATATTATGTTTCTATTAACTTACAAAGCAATCGAAATTAATAGGTCCTTGCTGGGGAATCCAGGACAGTCACTTACTTGAGTGCAGACCAAGAGCTGGTACATATAAACACAATATAAACTAACAGCATCTGCTGGACTTTATCAAAGTTATCTCTTCTGCTTAAATTTACTGATGATGCATCAATATTCTCTTTTTTTGACATAAAGGTACTGCCAGAGATGGGTTATCAGTTACTTCAGAGTTATGCAGAGCAGATAAGAGACTGGGGTTGGATCTGCAACATTAATGAAGAAGGGTCAACGTCCTTTAAGAAGTAATTTTCTCTTGTGGTCTTCTCAAAATCCAATACTTTGTTGTTTTAACAATATGCAGTACTTGATCATATATGAGGCAGCATATGAAGTTGCGTGATTAATGTGTTCTTTTTCTACAGAAACATGAGCATCATCCACCGGAAACAAACTCCAGTCACGCTTAATGCGGTTAGGCTCCTAGTCTCTTACAAGATATTCTATTCTCTGTGGGATTATATATATGTAAGTTCAATGATCACTTTGTCTGCACCACTTGCAGGTTCCATGCATTCTGGGTGTAAATCTATCAGATGTTGATCTCTTGGAATTTCTTCAGCAGGTACGTTCAGGATAGTGTAAACACACAGGGCTTACTTTTTCTTACTCAAATTTTTGCTAAACTAGCTTGCTGATACTGATGGATCGTCAACAATTCCTCCATCTGTTCTTCGAGTCCTAAACTCTAAAGCATGTAGAGGTATGTTCCTGATCTCTCCAATAATTTTTTTGTATGTTTCAAGAATACCACACAGCACTTACTTTCTCTGCTAATATGTGCTTTTATTACAACTATGTAAGGTGCAATTATGTTTGGAGATTCTCTGTTACCCTCAGAATGCTCTTTAATCATCGAAGGATTGAAACAGACCTCACTTTGTTTCCAGGCAAGAAAGAAACATCGAGTTTTACCAAAATCAAATCTTTAAAGTTAATCTTACGGTTAATTCTGTCTACAGTGTGCTCATGGGCGACCAACAACAGTTCCTCTAGTCAATTTGAAGGCATTACACAAACAGATAGCAAAGCTCGGTTCCAGGCAACCGTGGCATGGGTTCCAACGCAGGGAAATCACGCTTGATCGGGCTAAGTCACGCTTAGATGAAGCTAAACGTTAGAAAAAGACGCACTTGTAAATAGCTAGAGACTCTGCTGTCTCAGTTTGCTATACCTTTAGTGATACTGTAAATCTTGTCTTTGGATGTATAGTTGTGTAGGTTGATACCACACTTTGTGACTGGAAACTGATATAACTCACTGTACTCTTTGCATTTGTAAAGCTAAGACCATCTCCAACAGGGAAACCCACAAAATTTCTTAACTATTCAGTGGGTCCATGAACAGTTGGTTTAAAACAAAATAAAAAAAATAAAAAATAAAAACAGACCAATCATGGGCCGCCACGTATGCATGAATAGTTAAGATCTGGATCTTAAATAAGAAATATAAGATTCAGATCTAAATAGTTTAGGTGGACTCCACATGCTAAGATCCCGTTAAGAAACACCATTGGACTTGCTCTAATGTCGATTGAGACGACAAAAAAAGTTCACCAGTATAAAGAGTGGTTTTTGTAAACTCAAATTCTCTCATTACAGAACATTGAAACAGTCAGTAAGCAACAAATCTACAAGTTTTGTGAGTTAACAACTCCAATGCTTGTCTTGTAGTGGATCTGTCATGGTTGCCTGCTAGTACCGTCAGTAGATATATCAGATGTAAATGATTAACCAGACACAGAATGTTCTTCTTCACTTTGGTCTGTGCCTAGAACAGTACACAATGCCTTCCAAATGGGAACCAACATCTTCAGTGATGGACGCAGTTCCTGTGTACAAAGAAGAAATCAAACTCAGAACCGGTTGCCAAAAGAATGTTTTTCGATTGGATAATATGTAGCTAGTGATTTTTTCTCAAAGTTGACAGCAATTATTCTCTCATAAACTATTGAAACAAACCGATGGCATTTACCTTAAACACCAATGTAAGCTGTTCTTCGTCACGGAGAAATAAGGAGAGACTCCAGTAACATGTAACGGGGGTGACACATTCAACCAGCACAGGCTTCAAAATCTTGCCAATAGGTATAAACCTGGAGACAGTTTTTCCACTGCAAACGAAGCCGAAACAAGATACAAAACAAGATCAAGTACTTGTATGAGAGGAATAAGCATAGATGATGGTAGCTCACGCAATATACACTACGAGCGTACTTTATATATTGAGTTTCAAGTTGGACCCCAAAGGCTGGCATGATTATAACAGATTCTGAACAGCCCAAAGACAAAAGACAATTAGCAACAGAAGTGAAAGCTTATGTCAGACTTGGTAAGCCTGTAATGAGTTTACAATGATGAGCTAGGATCTCACCTTTCTTGACAATCCTTCGAGTTTGTAACATAACAAAGAAACCACTTAAAAGGCAGCTCCAAGACAGACTTCTAAATAGATTGTCCTGAAGAAAGCAACAGATGTGAACATCAATAAAAAAAAAATCTTGCAAACACAAACAAAAAAATCAACAAGTATCATTACCTTTCCAAGCAAAAAGTACATAGAACTCGCCAAAATCACAAGGAAGAAACCAACCCCCCTTCTACGAGAATAATTAGCTGCTCTGCTTCTATTGATAATCACATGGTGAATGTCACTATCTCCTCTAAGTGTCTCACTTTCACTCTCGTCGTGTATGTAAGTGTATTTATTGTCTGAAAGAGATAACCTCACCATTCGAAAATATCTCTGTAATCACCGTCGTTTACTCCAACACATAAATGTAAGCCTCCTTAAGACCAGATTATCAATACCCAATCAAAAATTCCAAAACTTTTAGACTCTGATTCAATACAGGCAGCAAAACAAAGTTCTTTGCGGCATTACGTCGAGCAACATGCGTGCATTATAAAATCTCAACAACTATTTAACGCAATGTCTTCGATAACAGCACAATAGCAATATATCAAACACGAGGGAAGAAAAAGGATTCTAGCGACGGAAGAAAGTCACAGTTCTTCAAAATTAGAGTGACGATCAAAATCTGCGCCGGCTTTGTCTTAGTAAAGACTAAAGAGAAAGAAGACGATACTCTCTGGTAGGAACACTATAAAGAAGAAGAAAAAAATCAAAACTGCGTGCCGTTTTAGATAAATCCCCAATACAAAAAATATAAACGTCTTGCCGTCTTATCTCTCTTCAAACTAACGCTGTGCCGTTTTCATAATCTCGTAAAAACTATAAATAGCTTTTACTTGGCGTTTTGTTAAGAAAGGTCAAATCCGGATCTCTCCCAGTCGCCGCCGATTCGCCGTCGCTCCGATCTCGTTACCTTTAAGCTCCTCCTCCTTCTCCTCCCCGTGGGTGTAAAACCCATAATTGAAAGTTTGAAACTTTTCAATAGCAATCATGCGATGCAAGAGATGCAATGGCAGCAACTTTCAACGAGACGAAAACACAGGGAACTCGTTTTGCTGTGGATGTGGGACATTACAAGAGTACGATAACTACGAAGCTCAGCTTGGAGGCATAAGAGGACCTGAAGGAACATATGTCCGTGTAGGAACCATAGGCACAGGCTCTGTTCTTGCTTACAAAGAGAAGAAGATCTTTGAAGCCAACAATCTAATCGATGATATCACAGAGAGGCTGAATCTAAGTATCAAAACTCAAGAGATTAAGAGTATGATCAAGAAGATCACAGATGGGGAGTTCGGACAAGGTGAGTGGTTTTCGATTTTGATTGGTGCTTGTTGTTATGCTGTTGTAAGAAAAGAAGGCAAGTGTGCTTTGCCTATAGAGGAAGTTTCTGTTGCTGTTGGGTGTGATTTGCATCAATTAGGGAGTATGGTCAAGCGTGTTGTGGAGCATTTAGGATTAGAGTTACAAGAGTTTGATCTTGTGGGTTTGTTCACCAAGACAGCGAGTAATTCGCCGAGGTTGAGCTATGTTGATAAGGTAAAGAAGGAGAGGATAGCGAAGCAAGGGGCTTTTCTGATGAATTGTTCATTGAAGTGGTTTTTGTCGACGGGTAGGAGACCGATGCCTTTGGTTGTGGCTGTTTTGTGTTTTGTTTGTCAAGGGAATGGTGTTAACGTAAAGATTGATGATTTGGCGAAAGACGCTCTGGCTTCTTTGACTACTTGTAAAACGAGGTACAAAGAGTTATCGGAGAAGCTTGTGAAAGTCGCTCATGAGGTTAGTTTGCCTTGGGCGGAAGATGTTACTGTGAAGAATGTTGTGAAACATTCAGGGACTTTGCTTGGTATGATGGAAGCTAAGTCAATGAGAAAGAGAATCGAAGGGGAAGGGGATGACTTGGATAGATGGGACGGAGCTTGTTTAAAGGATATAGTGAGGCAATGCTTAAGGAAAGAATCTACGTATTGCTATAAAGATGATGGTCAAGATAGTAGTATGTCTCGGTATTTTGATGTAGGAGGTGAAAAACAGCTTAAATCATGTCACAACAATTATAATATCTCGGCGAAACAACGGTCTACGATGCACAAAGATCCTGAGAACCAAACTGCAAAAAGAAGTCGGGGAACTAGTAATAGTGTGTGGGAAAAATCGGTTTTTGAGATGGTTTCTTGTGAAGATTGGTGGAAGGGAAAATCGAAGTTGAGTCAAAAGCTTTCGCTCAAGGAAGTGTTGGAGAAAGATGTAGGGCTTGATGTGATGCCTCCTTCTTACATAAAAGGTTGTGATGCAGTCGAAAGACGAAGAGAAAAGATTGAAGCAGCTAAGTTGCGGATCAACGCGATACAACATCCTTCTGACATAGGTAGTGAAAGTGAATTGTCTTTAGAGCTTGAAAATAGTAACAAGAAGAGGAAGGTAAGATCTGAAATTGATTGGGAGGATTTGGTTATACAGACTCTGGTCTTACGTAATGTGGATGATGCAGAAATCGAAAAAGGTCATTACAAAACCTTGATAGCTTTACATGTTTTCAACTGAAGTTAAATAAATGTAAGAAGCAGTTTTGTATAAATATTATTATTATTATTAACCAAGCTCTTAAGACAATTCAACATTCCATGTAAATAGTTTCTCTGAAACTTGTAATATAAAGATGATACACTAGTTGTTTCTTAATAATCCATGAAAAAAACCCATAAAACCCAGATATAAAATGAGTCAAAAACTGATTATGACTGGCTAAGAAATTCATTTCTTTGATCTTTGGTAATAATTAGAAGTTTCCTCAGATTGTTTGTAGTAATCAGCCAGACATGCCATAGTCATCAACATGATCATAAAGGCTATAGCTTTCAGACAATCCCATCTTTCCCACAAGATGCTCATCCCCTGCCAACACACAAATCACAACATATCCTCTGATTATTGTACAGACACAACTTCACGGAAAATTATTGGATGTGTTGAGTTTTTTGCACCACAGACTGGTACACAATGGATCAAACAGACCCGTTTTCACTCGATGAATGACTCAATCGAAAATAGCGGTCTAAGTGTGAAGTAAAAGGGTTCTTTCTTTTACTTACTTGGGTTTGATAGAACACCTAGCAAGTGCAGATCTGAGCTCATCTCCGGGCTTTGGAAGCAAAGATCTTCAGGCCTAGGACTAGTAGTAGTTGTTGTTGTCCCAATAGCAATGTTGTTGTTGTTGTTTATGATTCCATCAGGTAGACCAAGAAGACTCTCTGGTCTTTTTCTCTTCTCATTCAATGACTCAATCTCGGTCTCTACCTCAGACTCACCATTGTTGTTGCTACAAGAACCACCACCTACACCATGCTGCTTCCTCTTGGAACGAGCACGACGATTCTGAAACCAATTGTAGACGTTCTGTTCAGCAATCTGGCCGTGTTGGCTCAGCTCTTCGGTTATGTCCTTGATCTTCTGCTTGCTCGGTGTACCAGTGCCTTGATCGAAAATACGCTCAAGAATCTGAAGCTGCAGAGGAGTAGGAGTCCACCTCTGTCTAGCAGTCATCTTATGTCCTATAGATGACATCAATGGGTCTGCATATAGCCCTCCCAATCTCACTCCTGCTTATACACAAATGAAGTTTAAACAAGAGTTTTTGAAGTTAAACTTAAATAAAAACTGAAACTTTATACAATTCAACACATAAGAACCTAAGCTAAACCATTGTTCGGTCTATTCATCAGAGACTTAAAACAGCTAATTAAGCTAGTAAATGATATAAAGGCAGAGACTTTTCAATTGCCCATGTCACTAAAGAGAAGAACAATCATTGAATCAAACAATCCACACAAAAATTCTGACAAAACCCTTTCCTTTTTTTGTCTTATGTGAACAGAGAGAAGCGAACAAACAAAAAAAGATAAGAGGAAAGTGAGAAATGGAACCAGCAAGATCTTGTTGAGCAGTGAGTGTTTTGTGCATCTCAACGAGACGCTCACAAATGGTGGCGTAGATAGCAATCTGTTTCCTAAGAGTCTCAAGCTGTTCGTCGGTCATCACCTTCACATACATTCCTCCTCCTCCTCCTCCGGCGCCGGAGCTTCCATTAACGTCGATCCCTTGTAAATTTGAAGAGTGATTGTTATTGCTTTGCTGCTGATTATCCCATTCCATCATCTCTCTCTCTTTCTCTTTCTCTTTCTCCCTTTCTCTCTGTGTGTGAAACGAAAGAAACAGAGCAAGTCAGTGCTTTTTCTGAGAGTAGAAGGAAAGGTAAAGGCGGAAAAGGACAAAAAAATAATTGAATTTATATTAAATATTGTTATAATATTAGTGTGAAGAAACAAAAAAATAATAATACTAAATATGAGAGAAGACGGTAATGATTCTTGACAATCAATAGTAAGTTAACCCAACGGTTAAATTGGTTTCTTTTTATGGTATTTGACCGTTTGAGTTTTTCATTATGTAAAAAATATATATTAATATTACCTTATAATTTGAAATAGCCGTTGTTATTTTATTTATGGAAATATTATGTCGTTAGGGGGATTTGGTTATTCTACCAAATTGCCATTTAGTCTTTATTTAACCACTTCTTACCTCTTAGGCTTTTTTATATGAACTTGCAATGTAAATATAATGGTGAATTTTATACTGTTTTTTATGTTTTTATATTTTTAGAAAATGTTGTTTCGCTATTCTACCATTCTTAAAACTGATAAAAGAACAAAAAAAAACTCATATTCCACAAATAGTCAATTGCTATGCACGCAGTAACCAAATTTCCAACATTCATGACAATCTATGAATTTGTTATTTATTTATATTAACCTTGATCAATATTATTTTTCTATTTTAAAATAAATGACATTCTAGAGATATACACATATATTAAAAATTAAAAATAAATGATAAAACGTTTTAATTTATATATTTTGTTTAACACTTAAAATATTATTCACTATATTTCAAAATAAATTGCATTCTGGCCATATTAAGTTATAATGCTTTTAGTGTAACTAGGTACGAACCCGTGCGGTATCGCACGGGAGCTGATATCGCATGGAGCTAGAATACGTAAAATCTTTTTTTTAAATTCATAAATCTAAACTAATTAGTATAATTTCAATATTCTATATATATTATCCATAATCATTATAATTTCAATATTCTATATACATCAGTAATTTTAAAAATGTAAAACTTGCAATTAAATTTAAATAAAACTCAATCACAAACTTACAAACCTCGTAACAATATTTTTAACTTCAAAAATGTTGTAACAATTTTAAAAACAAATTAAAGTCCTACATCATTTTTCTTTACTACAAATAAATATGTTAAGAATACTCGACACTTACTCATATTATAAATCGTTTTATCAAATTGCGTTAGTAAGATATCAAAAATCTCTGTTTTCAACAAAACAAACAAGACAACGGTCATTTTTCATTTGGTTTAACTATTTAGCGTTTAAAATTTAATTTTGAAGTAGGTAAGATTTACTTTTGAGGATTTTGGGTTTAATTTTTAAGATTTTAAACTAAAATAAAACATTTTTATATTAATACTCTATATGTGAATACATCTATAGAAAATAATTTTTAATGGTACTTTTGGTAATTGTCATCAAAATTATTAAGTTTTGTTAAATTTATTGGAATTTTACTTTAAATTTTTTACAATAAAATTTATCTGATTAATTTTTTAATATGTTAGAGAGGTATAAATAAATTTAGTTTATTAGTCTAAATTGATTAAGAAAAATAGTTATGAATTGATTAAGATAAAATGTTTTAATTTTTCATTACCTTAAGTTAGACCACCATTTAACGGAACACACATTAAAAGTTGGAAAATTAATAAATTGTAATCAAATTTTATTTCACTAATAAACTAACGTGATTCATTCTTTTTTTTTCTTTGAACACTGTTGAAAAAAATCTTTTTACAAAATACCATAAATATTAAATTAACTTAATATTTCTTAAACTAAATTCTAAAGTCTCAAAACTAAATTTTACAAATAAAATACACACCACACTCCCAAAAAATAATGATAAGTAATAAATCAAGAAATCGAAATAAGGAAAATAAAAAAAGATTAATAATAATCTACAAACAATAGTGAAAAACGAAAAATAAATATACAAAATGAGTTTAAGATCATATCATAAGGTTTTCTTCTTCTTCTTTAAAATTTTAGAAACTTAAAAAAATGATTTGGAAGTAGTTACAAAAATACCATAAATATTAAATTAGCTTAAAAATTCTTAAACTAAATTTTAAAGTCACAAAACTAAATCTTACAAATAAAATACACACCACACTACCAAAAAAATAATGATAAGTAATAAATCAAGAAATCGAAATAAAGAAAATAAAAAAGGGATAAATAATAATCTCCAAACAATAATGAAAAACGAGAAATAAATATACTAAATGAGGTTTAAGATCATACCATAAGGTTTTCTTCTTCGTCTTTAAAATTTTAGAAACTTAAAAAAAATGATTTGGAAGTAGTCATACGACATATATATAATAATCAAAAGACACCTTTTGGAAGACACCTTTTGGAAGACACCTTTTCGACGAAACAACACGGGTTTGTAAAGACACTTTTACGAGTTTGTAAAGACACCTTTACGAGTTTGTAAAGACACATTTACGAGTTTGTAAAGACACATTTACGAATTTGTAAAGACATATTTACGAGTTTGTAAAGACAACTTTACGGAACACACCCCTACGAAATTTCAACAAAGAAATCTCAACAAATCTCTATTTATAATAATCAAAAGACATGATCAAAAGTCACGATTAAAAGACATGACTTTTGTAAAACTGAGTATGTAAATAAACGAAAGAATACAACTTTATAAAGACACTTTTACAACGAAAGAATACAATTTTATAAAGACAACTTTACATAACACACCCCAACACACCCCTTGAGTCTTTTTTCATTTTGTTATTATTAGTAGATATGCTAGAATGCTTCTTAGTGTAATATGCCGTTTATTTATTATGCTTTTTAATAAATTTCTTAATTATGTATTTTGGTGGCACTTAAAATAGATATTACAATATTAAAGATAAATGATAAAGGACACTTTAATTTAGTCTTTTTTGACCGGTTAACTGACATTCCCTTTGAGGTTAACGATCTAACTTGTCTGACTCATTCCCAGATTATCTTCTTTTTCTCAATTACGCTAATTCTTTTCTTTTTGCAAATCCCTATCATTTTACAACAAAATTAAAAAAAATAAAGTCACTAAATGGAGGACACGTGTCGTATAAACAGTAGAACTTGGAGGTGGTCGGTGTCCGCCGCCCATGTTCCACGGGGGCACTTTGATTTTAATAAAAGATCTAATCCGAGTCATTAATTCCCAAACAAAAAAACATTAAATTTGATCCATGTATAATAATTAAATATATATATATATATATATTGATAGTAGTTGTCTTTGTTGTTCAAAATAAATGTGACAATGGTCGACAAAAAAATGAAGATAAAATAAAAATAAATTTTGGTATTGTGTAATAAAAACAAAAAAAAAATGGTATTGACTAACAACATTTTATCCCCGACAGTGTTTTAGTTTTTATGCAGAGTTTCAAATTTTAAAATATTATCATGAAAGAAAATAATAAGGTTTGCATGTGCGACTCTAGCTAGGTCAAACATACAGACTAAACTGTTTACATAAACGCCTAAAAGTCTAATATTAAATCATACGTGTTTGGCTTTATCCTAATTTACGAGTGTAGACCGTGGGGCATATATTAAAGTAATATTAGATTTTAAAAAATTCATTCTTGTCGCCAAAAGATATGTGAAAATTTGATTAATAAGTAATATAGTAAAATAGTGAGAAACTAATTTTGTTTTAATTGTTTATTAACCAGTGATGATTCAAATATAAACCATTGGATTCTCTTTGGGCAAAGCTTCTTTGGATTCTTCCTTTAGAATTTAGAGTTTGGTGTACCTATAGCTTCTCTAGTCTTCTTCCCATATTTTATTATGGAACCTTTTATTATTACTTTTCATGTGTTATTATTTTGGGTTAATTAGGTGAATAATAGTTATTGGGGGTGTAATTGGGCCCAATGACAATATCATGTACTAATTGGCCAAACTAACAAAGTTTGTGGGTGAAATTTTATTTTAATACGTTTTTGCCCTCTAAAAGATCCCCTGCAATATCGCAAACATGCCTGACTTGATGGGACTTATTTCCGGCGACCATTTATTACCCAGAAGAAGAAACAATAGCCATAACATCATTGTCTATTCCATCTAATAAAATATATAGCTATTTCAAAGATTTTGCAAACTAAGTAATGTATAACAAGAGCGCAAGTTTATATATATCTACTTCTTCATGTGTTTACTTCAGATATATTTCAACTTATTCCGGTAAGAAAAGGTTAAAGTTTTTTAGAGCTATTTCGGCAAATTTTTCTTATTTAATGCAACACAACATTTATGTAACAATCATTGAGTGTTTAATGATATTCTTGTTTATGTGTGTATAACTAGGTTTCGATGGTGCGATCTGTATTGTTGATACATGGGGAATGGATTGTCACTGAATTTCGGATTTGGATTTTTTTACCTTCTGCGAGTTATGGTTTGAGTTTAAGTTCAAGGACTACTTACAATGAGCTTGTGGCTATGGTGGAGAAGAAATTATGTATGGATGGCATGACACAAAAGTTGCGAGTCGAGTTACCGGTGGCCACAATACATGTTAATGGATGATGCAAAAGATTCTCCTCCTCGTCTCAATTACTTGTGACCAAGATGTAGAGGTTTTCCTCTCTGTTCAAGCCGATATACCCCAACTAAACCTATGCGCTATGATTTTGGAAGTTTCTCCCGGTCCTTATGAAGGTTAATTTTTTTATATGTTTGATGTATAAAAGTTACGCGTCAATTTCATAAAATAACCAAATTTCACATATATATAGTTGTGGAGTCGAACGATTGTGTCTCGTCGGGGATGGTTGTTGAAAACCCAGTCTGCTATTGTACTATTTAGGGGAGAGAATGAAGCGAGAGACAAGAAGAGGCGGTAAGCATTCAATATTTATTTTTGTAAATTAATGGTGTAAAAGTTGTAAACAATCGTATGTTGATTTGTTTTATATGTAGAAACGAGATACTTTCCAAACTTTGGGAAGTACTGTCTACAGAGGATTTTGTGATGGGTATGGATTATAAACGATCATATATAACATTAGTACATAAATGTTTATTTAACACATTTACAAATTGTCTATTGATAAAATAGATTTTTCACCCATGTTGAGAAGTAATAACTAATAGTATGAGTAGTTCTTAAGTTGTATGACTAATCTTTATTTCGTGGGAACGGATACTTCGCAAGCTTTAGGTGAAGGTGGGTGTATTGGGCCAGAAGATATTGTAATGGGTAAGAATTTTATAAGCGTATACATTATGCGTATACACGGATAATAGCCGCTTATTTGTGTATATTTGACTTTCATCAAAATAGTACACTATGAGTAAATACCAATCGTATATTGATTGTTTTATTTTGTGGAAACAGGTTCTTCACAAGCTTTAGGTGAAGGGGGAAGTATTAGGCTAGAAGATATTGTAATGGGTATGAATTATATATACGTATACACAGAGAATAGCGGCCTATTTTTATTATATCATGAATTATTTGTAAAGAAAACATATTTTATCAAATAAACCATATGAAATAAACGTCAACGTTGAAATTGTCTACAAATAAACTATATGTCTATGTACTATATAAACTAGTTATCTACTTTATATAAAATCGTCTATATTTTAGAAGCGTATAAATTATGCGTATACCCAGATAATAGCCGCCTATTTGTGTATATTTGACTTTCTTCATAATAGTACACTATGAGTAGATACCAATCGTATATTGATTGTTTTATTTTGTGGAAACAGGTACTTCACAAGCTTTAGGTGAAGGGGGAAGTATTAGGCTAGAAGATATTGTAATGGGTATGAATTATATATACGTATACACAGAAAACATAGCGGCCTATTTTTATTATATCATGAATTATTTGTAAAGAAAACATATTTTATCAAATAAACCATATTAAATAAACGTCAACGTTGAAATTGTCTACAAATAAACTATATGTCTATGTACTATATAAACTAGTTATCTACTTTATATAAAATCGTCTATATTTTAGAACGGAATTCTAAAGAATGATTCTTTCTTCACATACTTTTCCTATATTTTTATATTTTATATATTACTACTTTTCCTATATGACGCTTATTTTAAAAATTAGTTGCCTCATCTATTTGTTAATTGACTGTTACCACAAATAGACATTATTCGTCATACTATTGAAATATGAGTAGACACCATTCGTATATTGACACTTTTATTTGTTAAAACAGGTACATCGCAACCCTTACTAATAGAATATAATAATAAAGGCAAGGAAAAAGTTGTCGAAGAAGAGGTTGTCCCGAATGACAAATTATTGCGTAAGCAAGATATCGAATGCTTTAGAAAGGCTTTGGAAATATCAAAAATGAAAACTCTTCCAATAGGTTTCCAAATTGGAGGTATCATCAACCTTCTAACCTCTCGTCCGTAAATTAACAATTCTTTGTAATGTCTAACATGCAACTTATATGTCTAATTGTTCCCATTGTTTAATTATAATAGAGGGAAGCAGAAAAACAGGTCCATTTACTAAATCTATTTGGCAAACAGTATTTGAAGAACTCGTAGGTGTTTGTGTGCAAACAAACATATTACCTACACCAGCAGAAGCGCATACGAACGTGAATCCCGAAAGAGGAAACATTGAACAACCGAGGGAGGATGCTGGGTCCCCAATTATTATGCAACCATATGCTTTTAACAATGATACAATAATGGGTAGTCCATCAGAGCTAACAGAGAGGCTAATAGCCGAAGAATTTGACCCAGTTGAACCGATCATGTGGGAAAGTCCAAGAGAGCTTGAACCTGACGAAGGTAACATGTAGTGGTCGTTTATTTAGCTAAAGAGTGTTTCTATTTTATAAGAAAATAACATAAGTAAAAACCCCGTTTATTGAAGCATTATACGACTATTTTGCAGTAGATCACAACAACGCTGGAGGAGATGGGATGTTTGTTGGGCGTTTTTTCAAAGATAAATCTGACTTCAGGTTGCGCATTTCAGACAAACTATATGTCTATCTACTATATAAATTAGTTATCTATTTTATAAAAAATCGTCTAAATTGGACATAGTTTCATATTTTTTATATTTTATATATGACTACTTTTCACATAGAACACTAACTTCTCATTTATAAATCTGACTTCAGGTTGCGCATTTCTATGAATGCCATTAAAGATAAATACGCATTCAGAGTGTTGCGGTCTTCACCTGGATTTGTTGAGCTTGTTTGTGTAAATGTTGCATGTTCGTGGCGGGTTTATAGCTCAATTGTTGATGGAGGAAACGAGTTTCAACTGCGCGTCGCAGATTTGGTCCATAGTTGTAGTGTTGATGATCGACGACACTTTCATAAACACGCAACAGTTGAGGTCCTGGGGGAACTACTGATGGGGAGGTTTGTTGGTGGTCGTCGAGGGCCACCACCAATTGAAATACAAAGACTAATACATACAGAACATCAAGTACACGTTAGCTATTGGAAGGCATGGAAGTGTAGGGAGGTGGCAATGGAGAAGGCAGTGGGTTCAATCTCGGGAAGCTACGCCTTGTTGCCTTCTTATCTGGATAATTTGGTTCTTACAAACCCCAACTCAATATGTAAGTTAGAGTGTGAGTCTGATTTGAAAGGAGGAAGAAGGTTCAAATATATGTTTATATCGTACAATGCTTCCATACACGGGTTTCGATTCCTTAGGCCTGTGATCCTCCTTGACGGGACACACTTGCGAGGTCGGTACGGAGGTTGCCTACTTATAGCCAGCGGTCAAGATGCGAATTCTCAAACATTCCCAATCGCATATGCTGTTGTCGATAGTGAGAATGATGCTTCGTACGAGTGGTTCTTTAAGTGTTTACTTACAGTTGTTGCTGATCACCCAAAGCTGGTATTTATCTCAGACAGACACCCAAGTATCACAAAAGGATTGGAGAAGGTAAATTTTTTTGCAAATAATACATATATTTTCAAATTAGTTGCCTCATCTATTTATATGAAATAAACGTCTACGTTATACTTGTCTACAGACAAACTATATGTCTACGTACTATATAAATTGGTTATCTATTTTATATAAAATCGTCTAAATTGGACATACTTTTCGTATTTTTTTATATTTTATATATGACTACTTTTCACATAGAACACTTACTTCTCATTTATTATTTTCGGTCAGACCTACCCACTTTCCGGACATGGTGCTTGTCTGGTTCACTTGGCTAGAAACGTGGCTACAAGGTTTAGCAGGGAGAAGAGGCTACCTGGTTTAGTAATACGGGCTGGAAAGGCGTACACAGTGTATGAGTGTTCCGAAATACTTGCTGAGATTGAAGGCATTAGCTCGGCATGTTATGAATATCTACGTGAGGTGGGCCTTACACGGTGGACACGAGCTTACTTTATTGGAGATCGATACAATATTATGACAACAAATGTGGCTGAGTCTTTGAATGCCGTGTTGAAGGAATGTAGAGAACTCCCTATAGTTGCAATGCTTGAAAGAATTAGAATGAGTTTACAAGGTTGGTTCAACGAAAGAAGGATTGTTGCAAACAACAACACAAACTCTCTCACACCACGAGTTAGATCAATTCTAGAACCAATATTCGACGAGTCCCTCTACATGAAGTTGTATCAAATAAAAGAAGGGGAGTATGAAATTCATGATTCAGGAGGAAATAAATTCTTCGTCAATTTGCAACTTAAGTCGTGCAGCTGCAGATATTGGGACCTTGAAATGATCCCATGTCCACATGCTTTGGCTGCTGGGCATAAAGAACATATGTTGGCAGAGTCATTAATTTGCGAAAAGTATCACGCAGGTTTCTGGCAACAAACGTGGGCTGAATCTATCTACCCCTTCCCGCCACCAGTGGTGACTAACCCACCGGTTTTACCTCCTTGGAACAGACGTCCACCTGGAAGGCCAAAAAAGCAAAGGTTTAAGTCAAGAATTGAGAAGGTAAACATGAACATAAATTTATCTACGTTGAATATAAATAGTTTGTTTACATAGATAACTTCATTGACAATATGGTACAGGGTCGTGTTTCTAAACAAAGGACATGTAGTAGGTGCCTAGGGATTGGGCATAATAAAGCAACTTGCAAGAAACCACTACGCGAAGAAGGCCATGACTAGCAATCCAAATATCCTAGTGTGGGTAGGGTGACAATCTTTTAAAATTATAGGAATTAAGAAACATCAGTCTATTTCAGTATCTTTTTGGTTGGAAAATAGACTCATGTTTATCGTTGATGTAATCGTTTTATTAAACAACAGTACTTGTTTTTGGTCGGCTTGTAGAAATAGAAGGCTATCCATAACTTTTTTGGTAAGATAGCCTCCTATTTCTCGATATGTACTTGTTGAACTAATGTAAAATATTGCAATATGTATTCACCCTACTAGTATGAACATAGTTGTTTATGTACATATACGAGTGTTTTAAAAAAACCTTCTGATATAAACGGAAAACTATTTATTGTACTAACTACCCGAAAAACGTCATGGCAGCTACTTTGATAAGATAGCCTCTTATTTCTGAAAGCGTATATTTCGGTCATAGTCATCTATAAACCCTAAACCCTTAACCCTAAACAATACACCTTAAACCCTAAACCCTAAAGACTAAATACTAAACCCTAAACCCTAAACCCTAAAGACTAAACCCTAAAGACTAAACCCTAAACCCTTTACACTTTACCCATACCCTAAACCCTTAACTCAAAACCCTAAACCCTTTACCCTAAACATTAAACCCTTAACCTTATACCCTAAACCCTAAACCATTTAACCTAAACCCTAAACCTATTCCAATGCGTTATGAAAGCGAGTTGACCATCATCATAAAAAATTGTACGTAGTTGTTTATGTACATATACGATTATTTGAAAAAAAGTCGTCTAATATAAAAACCCTAAACCTTTTTGAAAGTGCCCAAATAGTTAACCAAGTATCAAAAATAGTTGCTTATTTACATATACGTTTGTTTAAAAAATAATCGTAAATTTGTAGCTAATTTTAACTGACATGTCACAATACGGAATTAGCTTTATTAACCATAAAGGAAAGAAATCTATTGTTGTAACTATCTGACAAAAGACATGTGCATCTATTTTACTAAAATAGCATTATATTTAAAAGACAGAGTACATTTTTGTCTATAATATATGACTTTATAAAAAATAGACGTCTAATTTTAACATGGCATATATTTTAGTAATATGTTTCCATCATGACATGAAAAACATAACTAAATAGGGTTTAGGGTACTAAAACGGATGAAAGGTTTTAGACATAGTATTAAAGAAAGAGATTCGGACAACATTTAAAACAAGTCAAAACAACAAAAACATCAACTTCATCTATTCTTCGATTGTTTCGTGATTGCTTTGAACAATTCGGATGCATATTTACGTGATGCTCCTACAACATGGTCGCGGGTTAGCTGGATGGTGTCATCAAGCTTGTTGTGACCGTGGAGCTGCAACAACATGAGTGATCCGATCCCGCTAAGCTCTGGGGAACAAATTAAACAAATTTAGATAACTACAAAATATGGGTCAATTTGTGGTTAGATCATTAAATAACAAATTACCTGGTTCGATCAATTGAGTCTTAATTTGTGGACGACTTATACTGAAGGGTTCCAAAGTGTCATGTTTCATCTCCTTGTTAAATGCTAATTGGCGGTTCACATATGGAAGTGCAGACGCAAAAGGAGTGAGGAGAGCATCAACCATCGGGTCCTCAATGATGTCGTGGTTGCGGTCGAGTACAATGAGCTCATGATCGGACGAGGTTTACAACAACCCCCACCCGAGTGCCTATCTTCCATCAGAAAAGGGCACAACAGAGTGTCCACTTTTGTGTATAAATCCCTCCGACTTTTGACATAGTCAACAAGTTGTGACTTAACCGGCAGTTTTTTGCGTCGTTTGGCCGGTTCAATCAACTCGTGGAGAAGGCCTATATGATTCGGGAAAGAGAAGTCGAGGAAGTCGAACTTAGGAGGATGCTTAGTTTTAGATTGGCCAACGATGGTTTGATGTAGGTACTCCACAAGAGTATCCATAATCTAAATGAAAAAACAAATATAATAAGGTCCCATATAATAATTGAACATATATAAGATTAATGCACTTGAAAGGACCTATAACATACCTCAGTAGACATCAACTTGGTTGGGTCAATCAATTCCTTAAAATGAAACTCAAACAACGTGTGCCCTTTGTAGTACGGGAAATAGCTGGTACATAGACAAATATGTTAAAAATAGATCGGGTATAGACGAACAAAAATAGTAAAAAAATAGTCATATACTATTTACCCGGGTTCAACCATATGGTTTCCGATTTGAACAACCATTTCGGTAGGGGGTGGTTGGAACATTGTAGACACACTATCATGTTGGCTTTTCCCAATGGGTTCCATAACAAAATCGGCATACGAAGACGGTGGATATTTTGTTCGCTTGTTTTTTCTCACATAACATAAGTTGAACAAGCGCCTCTTCTTGATTTCTTGAGTGAGGCCGAGAGAAAATGTAGGGGGCTCAATATTCTCTTCACCCACATTTGTTTTGTCAAGTTTATCCAAATACACACCACCAATCTAGTCCAAATGCATAGAATATTTACATTATAAACACTTTCAATATAAACAGTTTCATATTTAGTAAAATATACAAACCTCGACATCTTCAATACTGGGAGGGACCTCATCTTCATCTTTACCCGAGGCAGAGAATTGATCCTGAAGTTGACATCGGGTTAAAGTTAACCTCACAACATATAGGTTTTTATTTAATAAATAGTTACCTGAATAGGCGGTTCATTTGCTCCTAAATTTTCATCCGACAACACAAGTCCATTGCTTATGAAAGCTTGAGGGCTAACCGGCTAAACACAAGAAATTGAATTGGTAAGGATATGAAATACCAAAATCAGCTATAACTATATATATATATTTATTTACTAAATAGACACATGGATAAAAGGTTCATTATTTACTAAATAGTTAAAGTAGCTTTAGTTATACTATTTAATAAATAGACACACTGGATAAGCGGTTCATTTTCGCCTAAATCATCACACGTGGTTCCGATGGAATCCGGGAGCACAAGGCCATTGTTTGCGACAGGGAGCTGATTTGGTGTCTCCTCAAAGTTCCCACCAAAAGTATCATTGCCTGGATTTGTCCACTCGTTGGGCTCATCCTCAGCTATGTTTAAATCCCCCAAAACATTTCTAACTATGGTGTCCGGAGATTTTGGATCACCTGGTGACTTATCTCCATATGAGGTGGACTTGTTCTCCTCCATTGATTTAGCATCTGAATGGTTAGTTGGTTCACTTGTAGCAGGCCTCAAGATGATTGGCGAAACAGGCCGCGACTGGGGGTGGACAAATAAACCTACTATCATCCTTTCAATAGCTGAAAACTTTAGGATCACATCACTTTGAATTTCTGTAACAGCAAGATCTAGCATATCTTGAAACTTTTTCCCAAGTTCTTCATTACTAGCCCTAATCTTCTCATAACATGCTTCCGACACCTCTTCAATTAAGGAGCGGATATCAGATTGGGAAGATTCACCTTCTTCTACCACATTCTTGGTCCTAAAAATGTCATTAGCTCTCACACCTCCTTTCCATGATGCATGACTAAACTTATGTTTAGAATTTATTAACGTAACCAAGTAATCCACTGAAGAGTCTTGTTGATCCGTACCCCATACCAGGCTATCCACCTCTTGTTGCTCCTCCGGCGCGGGCATTACCGATATAACGTCATCCTAGTCAAAAACATGTGTTAACATGTTAAACAGATGTATATGTGACAAATATGTCAATTGCATATTTGTAAAATAAATGTATAAACTATAACCAAATCTACTTTAACTATGTACCTGTCTTTCTTTATCATCTCGGTCCATACTGCGAATGAGTGGCATGTAGAGGTTTACAGGTTTCGTAACCAGTCCTTTAGGATGTTGTGGTTCCTCTTCGTCAGAGCATACCTCATCTATCTCATTTGCAATCGTTAATACATTCGGACAACAAGCAAGTACAACAACTTGAAGAGCATGAAGAAATCCTTGGATTGCGATGGATGATCGGGTGTATTTGTGTATCAAACTCCCCCGAATGCTACCCATGGTCATATCAAAGGATTTCCTTCCCCACGGAAAAACTAAGAACTTCTCAATATCTCTAACCAATTCAACATGTTCTAAAGTAATCTTGGCTTGACTCGAAGTTCGGCACAAAACACCGTCGAGAGATTAACAAGAGCGCAAGCTCGAAACGCGTGTCTCTGTCTTTGTAAGGAGCGCCGTTAAGTGTATCTTCAATCCATTTGGGGGTCGGAGGCGTTTCTTGTCCAAACAACGAGTTTTGCTAAAGCTTTGGTTTTCTTGGTGACTACAATCTCTTCTTCAACATTGATCTCCGAGCAATCAAGACCGGTTGCGATTGCAAATTCCCTAATGGAAAACCTAATAGGTTGCCCCCCAAACAACACCCATATTTCATGGGTCTTCTTCGTGACCAATTGTCGACAAAGCAAATAATGGGCAAACTTGACCGAAAATGCAATCTTGTTTCCGACGAAAGCAATTTGCCAAACCGAGATTCCATCGGTGTTTGTAATTGGTCTTTGTCTAATGCTTTCTTCACAACATCGAAATGGTTTAAACTAAAGTACGTATTTACTTTCTTCTTCGAGGCTCATGGCCATAACCGAACTTTCTCAACGGCAAGGAAGGAGTATTGTCTTCTCTCCCGAAATTGGATTCAACCACAAATCAATTTCTTAGGGAAAATAACAACAATTTCTTTAAAACCCCTAATAGTTACTCCCAAAATACAAAAGGAGGAACTCTAACCAAATGCTTAAGTACTTACGCGCAACTGTTACTCGGAATCTTCGACCCAGATCCGTCCCCGACGGAGTTCTCGTGTTCTTCGCTTTCGTCTACGAACAACCTCCTTTTGGCCCATCGATTTTGATAGAGTTTAACCGGAAATTTCTTTGACTGAAAAAATGTGCAAGATATGTAAACTGCAAGTTTATCGCAAACATGCAATAAATTGGGTTTTGTCTTGGTTAAAGTAGATGTGAAAGGCTGTGTCAGAGAAAGGTGCAGAGTTTCTTTGATTTGCAGTTTGATTTTTGAACAAATAACGTTATGATATGATATATGAGGGCTAAAATGGTCTTTCAAATAACCCCAAAAACCCTCTTTTATTTTACCCAATTAACCATCAACTTTCTATTATTCAACCCAATTTCCCTATTATTTTTTGTTTTGCATATTCTAAATCCAAGAAAAAAATCTGTTGTATTATTAATTTTATGGCCAGGTAAAAATTTGAAAAAGCTGATTTTTCTATTAACATGATCCATCAAGGCCCATACTAATTATATTTCCTAATAAGCCCATCACATACATTTGATAGCATGGTCTGTTACTCTGTTTTAATGTCTAGCGCATGTTTTAGATTAATGTCATGAGTATTTCATTAGAGAAAAAGACAGCGTAATCTCTCACCGTCCATCTTTGCAAAATTGAACGTTTGAGATTACGCCATGTAGCAGTGTCAGGTCACCGACTTCATCTAGACGGCCCCATAATAAGAGATTAACGATTGCCACGTGTAAAGTTTTATTTATACAATTGTTGCTTTTATCATTAAAGTTTGATGTGTGCCCAATCCCGTTTTTTTTTTAAAACATATCATTTTGTTATGTTTTATTTAGGTTTTCTTAATATCTTTAATTGAAATTTGCAATAATTTCTAATGCTCAGAATTCATATATATCAATAATTTAAGATTTTGTGATGAAGAAATCATTCAAGTTTATTTTATTTATACAAAAACATAGTACATTTACTTTACATAATACAAATAATTTAAAAACTCAAAATTACATGTAATTTTGCATTTTTTCGACTATAATGCGATATTTCCAAAAGGATGATAGTTATCACTTAATGACAAGGGGTGAAAGAGTTGTTAAACCTACTCTAAATATGCAAGATGCTTGGACAAAATTCACTAGGAAAGGCACTAAGGGTCGTTAACGACTCAAAGGAAACAAACAATGACCACAATTTACAAAGCTTCTTTGTTTCTTTTGTGTTTTAGCTATTGCTAATAAGTGCTTTTATTCGTTGTGCACCACTAATTTAGTACACAACAATACTCTTACTTTTAAGAGTGTTATTAGGTATGGTTATATGGGGAATTTAATGTGGTAAGTGATTATAATGAATTGTGAAAGATTTGTTAACTATTATTGTAGATTTTTCTGTATTATAGTTGAATAAATTTCTTGAATTTCATTGATTTTAAGATTCTTTTGATTTTTTTTTTTTGGTAATCCATACCCCAATTTGGAACTAAATATTTGACTGAATACTTTTACCAGTATATGTATCTTCGATAATTTCGACAGATTTGTATAATCAAATTGTTTGAAATACTACAAAATGTATAGAAATTAACTAATCTAATTATATTCCCAAAATAATTAAAAATGTTGACTTGGAATGTAATATGGGTGTTTTATATTATTTCCATACACGTCATAAATATTCCTATTTTTGCGTCTTCCATTTATAAAAAAAAACTGTCAAAAGGAACCGTTACTTTAACACTTCCTTCTTCTTTTTTTCTCTCGTTTTAAGGAATAGAACCAGAGATTTGATATTTTTTTTGTCTTATATCATTTGATTACTTTGAAAATTTGGAGTTAATTAAGTTTAATTTATGGGTTCGACAAAGATGTTCGTGAAGAAACTTGTCGAGAAAGCAGCGATGAAGGTAATTCTTTTCTCCTTTTTTAATTTAAATTTTAAATCTTCACGAACTGTTCATCTCCTGCGATTAAAAACTTCTGAGATTCACTTTCTCTTGAATGATTAATTTGAAAATAGGTCCACTGTGTTATTTGCTTTTTTATTATTAAATTAAAATATCAAATTTTTCGAAATTGTTAATTTTTTTTACTGTTATCAATGTTAGATCCATTCGTTAGAATAATATTATTTTATTTATTTTCTCCCCTGAGTTTATTATTTTTTTAGATTTTTCTTTGCCTCCGTTATTACAAAAAATATTAAATTACTAAACACGTAGTTTTGTCGGATTATTACACAGATCTTACTTATGAATGTGACTCTACTTTGTGTCGGTTCGTAATTAGCCCAGATGTTCGATCCCTTTTATTAAATTTAAACATTTATTATGACGTCAGACGAATTTTGTTGACACGTATGTCTCGTTTCCAAAATTTGAAAAAGTTTCATATCCAATTGTTTATGTCAGATTATCTTTTTTGACTTTTCTACTTATATCCATACATTAAGACCTAAACCGGTTTTTTTTTTATCATCCAATCAAACCGTCCGGTTTAGTTCAAGCAAAGAACAAAACAAATTCTTAACACATTGTCTCCATTTGTTGCAGCAAGGAGGAAGTTCACCAGAAGGGCTGAGAGCTAATGACGTTGAGCCACGTGTCGTATTACATTATGGAATCCCATCAGGCTCACACTTGTTTGCTTATGATCCAATTCAGAAAATCCTCGCAGTTTCCACCAAGTAAGAGATTACAACCAAAACTGTTATTGGATTTGCTTGTTGTGTGTATATATAATCATACTCTCTTTTTTACTCTGTTCTTGATTTTCAGTGATGGTAGAATCAAACTGTTCGGTAAAGACAACACTCAGGCTTTGCTTGTCTCTGAAGAAGTATCCACTAGCAAGTTTCTTGAGGTTTTTGCCTCTTCTTTATACTCTCTCTTTATTTGGTTTCTTAATTTCTTTATTACAGTTACATAGTGTTACATAAAAGTTTTTTGTTCTGTTGACTAGTTTGTTCAGAACCAAGGCATCCTTCTCAATGTTAACGCCAAGAATCATATTGAGGTAAGCCATTTTTTTTGTTGATTCACTCAAGTAGTACTTGAGTTTTGTTGTGAAAGTTCAAATTTATGTAGGTATGGGACATAGACAGGAAGATTCTGTCTCGTGTTCATGTTTTCAACGGCGAAATCACTTCTTTACGGGTTATGCAACATTCCCTCTACTTGTATGTCCCATTCTCAATCTCCCTTCTTTTTGACTTACTTATTGTATAGTTTATTGAGAGATGATGTTCAAGAAAACATGTTACAATCGCAGTTACGTTGGAGATTCTTCTGGTAATGTATCGGTGATGAAGATCGATCAAGACTCTAGTCAAGTTATACAAATGGCTTACACTATACCTTATCTAGCATCAAATGGTAATTAACCAAATACTGAAAACAAAGCTCTCTATGGTTTGTTTTGCCTCTTCAAAAATATCTTGTTGTTGCGTAGGCTTACCCGTCGAAGATTCTGATAATACTTCTGTTGTGAGCATTCTACCACAGCCAACAGCTGAAAGCAAGAGGTAACATTAACAATCTTTTAGTGGTGAAAAAGCAAGAAGCAATACATTTTAGTCATTAGTAGTTTTTCTCCAATATTGCAGGATCCTACTTGTATTTAGGAGCGGGTTTATAGCGTTATGGGACATCAAGGAAAGCAAACCTGTTCTGAAAACAGGAGGGAACGGGATGGTAAAGCAAGACGCGAAGAAAGCTACTTGTGCTTGTTGGGTTTGCCCTTCTGGAAGCAAAGTTTTAGTTGGTTATAGTAATGGGGATATTATGCTATGGAGCATCCCTTCAAAAGGCGAATCCTCTCCAGAAATTTCAGCTATGCTTTGCAAGCTTAACCTCGGATACAAATCCGAGAAAATACCAATAGCTTCTCTGCAATGGGTGTATGCTGAAGGGAAAGCAGGCCGTGTTTACGTCATTGGATCATCCTCAAACTTGTTGCAAGTGGTATTACTAAATGAGGAAACCGAAACTCGGATGATTAAGCTAGGGATACATGTATCTGAGCCTTGTGCTGATATGGAGATGATCATAGCTGATGCTAATGAACACAGCAAGCATAAACAGGACTATCTGTTTGTTCTTGGAAAGTCAGGACGCGTGTATGCTTACGATGATTATATGATTGAGAAGTATCTGATTCAATCTCAGTCCAAGTCACCTCCTTCTCTCCCAAAGGAAACTGTTGTTAAACTTCCATTTTCAGATTCTAGTAGCATCACAGTGGGAAAGTTCCTCACAAACCCTTCAAACTTGCTGAATCTTTCAAATGAGGTATATCAAAGTTTTGAGATTAGTACTTTATCAAGTTAAGAATGTTAAATGAACAATCTTTTGAGCTTGTGATTCCCTTATGTTGCAGGATTATGCTCAGCTAGCTAAAGATGCTACGCCGTTTCTTCCTTCTCAAACAGTTTCGAAGGAAGGATCACGTTCGAGTTCTTCAGGACATTTTCCTGGTTTCACAAAAGTGAAGAATGTTTTCATCACAGGACATAGTGATGGAACCATTGGTGTATGGGACATGACCTGTCCTTTTATCATTCCTGTCTTGTCCTTGAAAGAACAGGTAAAGAAATTCACTCTAAACACAAATGCAGATCTTTGAAGAGTATGTTTTGCCTTTATTGTTTCTTTATTAACAGACTGATCAAGACATATCTTCACGTGGAAATGCGGCTTTGACAGCTGTGCATTATGACAGCAACTCAAGGCTTCTTGTCTCTGGTGATCAAAACGGAATGGTAAAAAGTGTTTTTTACCAAGAATTGTCTATGAAACTCCACCAGAAATAGAGGCTTATGTTCGAATTTAACATACGCAGGTTCGGCTTTATAGATTCAAACCAGAGCCATACTTAACAGAAAACAGTTTTATACCTTTCCAAGGTATGTCAAAAACAGATAGAAGTTAGCTTTACTATCATGTGACTTCATAAATTGATATTCTTTCGCTTACAGGAAGCTCGAAGAAAGGGAATAACCATATTGTTCAAAGTGTTAAGTACATAAAGCTTACCGCTGGCATAACCTGCATTCACAAGAGCCAAAATCCAAAACATATTGCTATTGGATCAGATCAAGGACATGTAAGCTTGTTGTACTTCTTGACCTTTCTAGTAGGATTCACTTGGTGTAGTGATTGATGCGTAAATACCGGTTTACTTGCAGGTTTCTCTGGTTGACATTGAGGAAGCAACAGTGTTATACACTAAACACATTGCAAGTGATATCAGCTCAGGGATCATCTCCTTGCAATTTGAGAGTTGCAGTGTTCAAGGCTTCGAGAAGAACGTTTTAGTAGTTGCTATGAGGGACTCATCAGTTTTTGCTCTCGACAGCGACACGGGAAACATGATTGGAAGCAACATGATTAAGCCTAAGAAACCATTCAAGGCTATATATATGCAGATCCTAGGTAGGTCCACTCCTCTCTTTCAATACATAGTAACAGTATCAAGTTCTCAGTGATTTTCTTCATCTTATTTGGCAGACGGAAAAGGAGATTCTTCGGTAGATGGATTGGAATTGAGCAGACAGAACATAGTTGAGGATGTTTCCACAAGACAGCCTTCGGTTTTGATTTGTTCAGAGAAAGCTATATATATCTACTCCTTGGCTCAAGTTGTTCAGGTATATTATATACAATCTTGGTTTCTTCATATCATATTCATTTCTTATTTACTTGCCGTCTTCTTGGTTTCTCTCAGGGAGTGAAGAAAGTCCTTCACAAGAAAAAGTTTGGTTCTTCATCTATTTGCTCAGCTTCCACTTTCAATGGAATCTCTGGTGTTGGTCTTACACTTGTTTTCTCTGATGGAAATGTTGAGATAAGGTGAAGATACTATCTTTTCTTTCATTCTTCATGTAAGCGAAAACTAACTCATCGACGCTTCGGCTTGCCTCAGGTCTTTGCCAGAACTCTTGCTGCTTAAACAAACTTACATTAAAGGCTTCACATATTCTTCACCAAAGCTAAACTCATTACCAGAGACTACCATATCTGCTTCTTGGGATGGAGATCTAGTCATGGTATACCCTTCAAGTTAGTAGTAGTAAGTACTCGAGCTGGCTTACGTTGATCATCATCTTCTTTATCTTCGCAGGTGAATGGAGATGATGAATTTATTGTCAGCTCAGTATTACCTCAAAAGGACACATTTAGGTAACACTTGTTACGCGCCTTGTTAAATCTATATAGCCTAGAGCTGAAACATCTGAAACTGTCTCTTTTGTTCAAGGCTTGTAGAGCCCTTGAGCCGAGTTTACAAGAGAGATAGCGCGGCTTGTCAAGAAGGCATCAACATATCAGGGGTTTCATCATCTCCAAAAGAAAAGAAGGTGAAACAACGTCGACTCTCATCACTTTGTATTACACATAGATGAGTACTAACTAGTTCAAGTTGTGTGTATATTGTTTGTTGTTGCAGAGTATGTTTGGTTCTGTCTTCAAGTCTAAACCCAAACGCACTGCTGATACAGAAACAGAAAGCCCCAAGGAAGTCTCTGAGGAGATGTCGAAAATCTTTGCCACTGCTAATTTCCCATGGAACAACAATGTTGAGAGTAGTAGTAGTAGAGAGAGCAACGCGGTTATTAAAGTCGACGATGAAGAAGAGCTCGACATAGGTACTATTATCCATTATTGATAGACATTATGATGCAGTTTAGCATTGGTTTTTAATCATTTTATGTTTGAAGATGACATTGACATTGATGATGATGATGATCATCATCAACAACCACAACAACAAGAACAACCTAAAGAACAAGGGATATTGTCAGGGATTAGTAAGCAGAAGTTGGCAAATAAGTTTAGCATCTTCAAAGGTAAGCTAAAGCACATGACAGCTAAGAATGAAAAGAGTGTTGTAACCAATGAGGAGAAACATGAGGACAAAGGTGGCAACACAGTTGATCAGATCAAGAAGAGATACGGGTTTGCCTCGTCCGAGGTAAGCTTCTAAAAGGCCTTACACGAGTTGTGTTTGTAACTTTGCTCCTCGGTTTCATCTCCGCGTGTGTTTGCCAGGAAATGGGAGCTGCGAAAATGGCTCAGAGCAAGCTTCAGGACAATCTAAAGAAGTTACAAGTACTTTCACTTGATTCCTTGTCTTTGTAATATCACAATGTCTTTGATTGATTCATTAGATGCTTAGAATGTGTTTGCATCTCTGCAGGGAATTAGCTTGAAGACGACGGAGATGGAAGATACTGCAAAGTCTTTCTCCTCTACAGCAAAGGAATTGTTGAATGCTGTTGAGTTTAATAATCAGAGCTCTAAATCTTAGCATTCATTTCTCATGCTGAATAATATTTACTTAAAACTATATTCCAATCATTCTGTTTGATATTATTGCTGAACAATACTGTAATTAGCTTATTCAAAGTTAATACACTCATTTTAACTTTTTCACTAATCAAGTGACCAAACTATTGTAGAAAGTAAAAAATCAGAGGTATGCAAAGATGTTATAACATGTCATAAAAGTAGAAATGAAGATCAAAGTTATGATGAGAAGTTGAAACTACATAAGAATAATTCCAAGTTAACATGAAAAGGAGAAATAAGTAAACACATACGCAACATTGTCTTCTTTAAAAACTAGCTAAACACATGACAACAAAAGATACTTAAAACAACACACACAAATTTGCTGATCCATCTTTTTAGTCATCATCTTCCTCCTATAAAACAAAAACAATAAACATCACAAGATCAAATAAGTGCCACAAAAGCAAACAAAAGTAGAGAGATTTTTCAAAGACAAAACCTCTTCACTTGCAGCTTCTTCCTCATCGTTGACTTCAGACTTTGACTTGTCAGAGTCATCATCTACAGTTGTGTTAGTTCCATTAGCCTGAAAGTACAAACAAACACACACATTAATATACACAACCAAAATCACAAAATGACAAAGAAAAGAGTAAAGAAAAATGACAAAATTAGATACCAGTTTCATGTTGTATTTTTGCATAGTCTTCATATATTCACTCTTTTTGGTCGCTGCCTTGTCTACATAAGGAGCTTTCTCCTAATTTCAATGGAGTTTCAGATTAAAAAAAAAAACTTAGCACAAAGAAACTAAAACACTTCAACAAAAAAATAATCCCAAAACACACTAACTTCATCAGTCAACGATTTCCACCTAGCACCAGCAGCTTTACCAACCTAATATTTTCAAAAAAAAACTCAAAATCATCAACAAGAGACTAAGATCCATATACGAATCACAGGTTAGATCTTAGATTAGTACTTACAGCACCAACGGATTTGTTATCGGGATTAGCTTGATTAAACTCTTTACGGAAGTCATCTCTTCATAATCACATATAAACAAAACGTAATTAAGCTACTAAATCGGTGATTAGTGAAGGAAAACGAGAGAGATTAGTGGTGACTAACAGGAAGACGAAGAAAGCACTTGGAGGTCTCTTAGGCATGTTTGGATCCTTTATCTTCTTCCCTGCTTTCTTACCTCTCGTTTTCAATCTGTAAACAAAAATCAAAAAAAAAATCGGAGAAGATGATTTTTGAAATTTAAACAAAGTAGATCTCAGATTTGGTGATGTGTGGATAAGAATAAAGATACCTATCGTCGGTGCTTTTCGCTTGAGATTTGGTTCCGCCTCCTTTCATCTTCGAGATCTGATACAGAGAGATTAGAGTGTGAGAAATCGAAGAAGACGATGTGTGTGTGAGAGAGAAAGAGAGCAGAGATTTTTACCTGTGAGCGTCGTTAGGGTTTTTTGTTTGTTTGACGAGAGACGGATTCGAGATTTTTTTTTTTTAATATTCGCTTTTATTTTTTTGTGCTTTTTGTAATGCTGTGAGGATTCGTGTATTTAATGAAATATATAAATTAAAAATATATTTGACTGTGATGTGGCGGGATATGGCAGGTAGATAATTAAGATGTGGATACTTTGAATCTTGACCGTTCATATTATTCAAACAGTGTCCAGATTAACTCCTTTAATTGATTGTGCTGCTTATTATATCTGATTTCATTTTCTCGCGCCACGCTGTTTGTTATGGCGCCAAATTTTTTAATATTTTTGGACGGAATTGGGATTTTTTTTATTTCTACGTTCACTATTTGTAATTAGTAACACATCGTCTTCATATTTTTTATCCTATACAATAATGTTTTTCTAAAACTTTTTTTACATCAAATGACTAAAAAATAGTGAATTTAACCATACTAAATTAGTATGTAAATGACATAGAGCTTAAGGCAATACCAGTTTTAGTGGTTATAGAGCTTCGAAATATTGGGTGAGACCAAACAAAATTATATCGACCGTAAGACATAAAATTTTACTCAGCCCATTACCTTTTTTACAGCCCAATCACTTTAAAAAATGAATTAAGGGGGAAAATAAAATCTTTAGTCGTATAACATAATTGACAAATTTGGGAAAATATATATCCAAATGCCAAATAATTCTCTAATTCAAATATGGAAATTCTCTACATTTTATCCGTAAATAGAAACTAATATTTAGGTAATTATTAAAAAAATATTGTTGCCTTTCGAAATCAATATCGTGGGATTGGACTTTGCCACATTCAGAGACATGCGTCGCGCGTGTGAGTATTTCGTTAAAATGGTATAGGTTTAACCCGTTTGCAAATTTACATAAATACCCTCACACGCTCCGCACGCATCAACACGTGCGCTAGCGAATATTCTGTTGTAACCGAGGACATCAATATAATAACTCGTTCCAATGGCTTGACCGGTAATTATATTAGTCAACAAAGGGTATTTTTTCAAAACTCTCTTTAGACCCTTTTTATTTTTTTCTTTTTTGTTTATAAACATTTATTATGATGACTAACGCTACTATTCTGATAATAAAAACCTTGGATTCTTCTGCAGATTTTATTAACATAAAAAAGGAAACATTTTTATATAAAAGAAGAGAAAATAAAAAAAAGTCTCGGTTTATTGCGACTCTTGGTCTTCTTTCAGACAATGGCACATTCCTTGACCTCACTCGCTATTTTCCAGAGCATTATCAGTAAAGGTAAGTCAAAGAGAATCTTAATTCGGTTTCGGGTCGGGTCTAAAAGTGAGGTTGTTTTCATTGGTGGGTTAATTACAGAGATGACGATAAGGAGTTTGCATGTGTATGAATCGATGGAGGTGGTGGAGAGAGAGTTCTTGTTCGAGAGGAAAAGCCGTTACGTTGAGAAGAAACCTAAGCCTCTGTTTCTATTGGAAGGTTTTCTCCGGCGAAAGGAGATCTCGCTTGGTTCTGTTTTTGACACGTGGCGATGTATATTCGTGTTCCGGTCTAATAATAATAATCAGTCGCTTCCTCCTCGGTTTCCTCCACTTCTCTGTCCTTCGAGGTAACGCCTCTCTGTTTTCTTCTTTTTTGCGTTTTAGATTTATTTATCTTTGCCGTTTATTTTGTGTTTTAAATGTTGGGTGGTGCTGTTACATATTGAACTTTTAGCGATTTTGTTTTTTCAATTTCTTGTATTGAATTTTTGTTTGATATCGAGTATGTAAATGTAGTGTGGTTTTTTTGTGTGTTAATGCCCTACTTAATTAGGAATTATCATTTCAAAATAGTTAGTTCTATGTGTTAATTTGTGGTTAAATTACTTCTCTTAATCACATTCTACATGTCTTTCTAGTATTAATTAACCAGTGTCCATTACTGATTATAATATACTAATCAGTTTGATCTCCTTATATTTACTTGGTAATAATCTCTAATAGTAAATATTTAGGTTTGTAACAGTAACACATTTTGTAGTGTTCTTCACTTGTGTGCATTTTTACAAACCAAACATATGTTTTTGTTCTTCTCTTCTTATATGGCAGAAACCCAAAGCTGGAGGACATCCCTAATTTAGCCAATGATCTCAAGTTTATATCCGAGTTAAAACCGATAAAACCCTCAAAGATTTTTGACCGGAAACAACAATGTCAAGACCGGTCTTGTGACTTTGGTCAGCCCAAAATGCTGAAGCTCTACATCAAAGAAGAAAGAGATCAAGATTGCGAAGTTGATAAGCCTAAACCGCGAAAATTCGTACTAAAACAAGATCTTAACTGCCTCCCTGATTCAGATACTGAACCCGAAGAATATAAAGAGGAAAATTCAGAAACTGAATCCGAGGAATATGAATATGACAAATTTAAACATTTAGAATCGGGTATCTATTTCGACCCTACTGATATTTTATTCCTTAAAATGTCAATACACTTAGTTTCTTGATAAGTTATATACTCCGAGGCTAGTTTTTATGCATTTGGTTGTTAATATCGGGTTCTTGTTAATGAAAAGATGCTAAGACAGAGATGTTGAAGAAGAAAAGGACTCCATCAGAACATGTTGCAAGACTTTCTTTAGAAGAACTTTCCAAATACTTTGGTGTTACTATTGTGGAAGCTTCCAAGAATCTAAATATCGGTCTTACGGTCTTGAAAAGGAAATGCAGAGAGTTTGGTATTCCCCGGTGGCCTCATAGAAAGATCAAATCTCTCGACAGTCTCATCCACGATCTTCAGGTCATCTCTCTTTCTCTAATTCTCAATCAGTCTTAATGCTTGAATCCATTGAAACAAGTATACAATATTGCTATGTTTTGTAATGCTTAGGAAGAAGCAGAGAACCAGCAAGAAAAGAACGAAGAGGCGGCAATGGTTGTAGCTAAGAGAAAGAAGAAACTAGAGACAGAGAAGAGAAATATAGTGAAGAAACCATTCATGGAGATACAGATAGAAACCAAAAGATTCAGACAAGACAACTTCAAGAAAAGACATAGAGCTTCTAGAGCTAAGAAGAATCAAGAATCTCTTGCCACTTCCTCTTCCACTTAAAAGTATTTTAAACAGAAACATCTAACATATTACAATTAGTAAGTTAGGATTTTTGTTAAATGTTTTGGTATCTTTCTAATTAGGTAGTCTATCAAATTTTCTTGAGATAATAATATGGTTATAAACCAAACTCTTTTTTACCAAGAAATCAAGGTTTTTTAATAGTCAAATAGCCAAGATTCAAAAGTGTAATGACAATACTAATTAATGCAATTAGTGTGTGTTTGAGTGGGTTTAGTTAGCTCGTGTTTTGAAAATTTACGACGACTCTAAAATCTGTCCACATAACAAAGACCATTTAATTAATAACGTGTACCGTACAAAGAGGTTATGAACTTGATAGACATTCAAGTGCGTATGTGTGTTTCTTACGTATGTAGTGACGAAATAAATAATTTGTGTTTTTTTGTTAAAATTCTTCGCATTTTTAATACATATATTGAAATTTCGTTTTCAACTCCGCTGGCATATATATCGTGGTCCAATATTATTTTGAAGTCCTTTGCAATGTTTTTAATCATAATAATTGTTTTCAGAAGATTTTATGTTCAGCCAAATCCAAATAGTTTCAACAAAAAACAAACAATTTTCCGGGAAATTCACAAAAACAGAAAAAGTTATTTGTAAGTATTATTATTGTTTTTTTATAATATAACTTGAAGCTTTTAATTAAACTTTATGAGCATTTTAACATATTTTATTCAGATAAAGGATTCACATATGAACATCTTTGACGAAGTGAAGAAAATAAATTCACATAATCAAGTTTATAAACAAATTCATATTATTTTCTTTAGTCATTGGAGATTTTGATGTCGGCTATTGTTAAAACAAAGTTGAAATTTTCTTCTAGTAAAAATCAAATGATTAGTTGATTACTCATATGTTTGTGGGAAATAAATGAATAAAATTCCACAAATAAACATACGTCCAAGGTAGTGAAAAAAAAAAAACATACGTCCAAGCCGTGTGACTCAAAAGTCAGAAGATTGACTTTTTAACATTTTGCTTAAACAAGGAAATGACCTTTTTAGTCTTCTACTTTGTACACAACATATATAAAAAGGTACTTTATTTAATCAATTATTTACAATAACGAAAATTTGACTTCATCATATACAATTTCCTAGTCTTATTGTCTATAAACTATTACAGTTAATAGAAAAATTATCTATATAATTTTTTAATTTATATAATTATTGGTAATTAATTAACTACTACATGGCGATCAAAAAAATAATAATATTATAAACACGTATATTTACAACAAAAATAATTACTTGAAATAATCCAACAATAAACAATTATTCTCAACATAAGGAATTATGTGCAACACTTTCAAATATTCCATAAATTTTTTACTCTTCTTTTTTTGCTTGAACAACAAATTACTATTCATTCACACGCATAAATAAATAATTGTACGAACTTCTTGGCATTTTCGTCAATTTAAATAAATATATATTAATATTAACTAGTGTCAATTTTAAAAAGGAATGCATACAAATTGTCAAATACGACCAAAACATGGAAATTGTCATATAAAATGTGGGTTAATCAACTTCTTCCTCAAATCTCGTCTTCTCTCTCTTAATTTTTTTTCAAAAATACACCTAATAAAATATTTGCAAAACCTACTTTCATTTATTCCAAGTAAACTCAAAGCAATAAAAGCTCAAATAGTACTATTTCTTGATCATCCCACTAGCTCTTGTCTGAATTTCACAAAAACAAGAAAGAGATAAGAAGAAGAAAACTAATGAAATGGGTCTTTGTATTTCATGGCTTTCCTCTTCTTCCTCTGCTTCCGAAACAGCTTCAACTAACAACCGCAGTAACGGAACAGGCTTCTATTCGTCGACGACGGCCACAACCACCGCGACAACAAACAGCAGCGTCGAGCGACGGAGCCAATTCTCCGAGGCGGAGACGGCGGCGAGCGATAGTTCGTTTGGGTTTATGAGTGATTCAGGGAAGATATCAGAATCATCGACGAATCTCAAAGTCTACACCTTTATGGATCTAAAGACAGCGACTAAGAATTTTAAACCGGATTCGATGTTGGGTCAAGGTGGTTTTGGTAAAGTATATAGAGGCTGGATCGATGAAAAGTCTCTTGCACCGTCAAAAGCCGCTTCTGGTATGACCGTCGCCGTTAAAAGATTGAACTCAGAGAGTGTTCAAGGATTAGCAGAATGGCGTGTAAGAATCTCTAAGTAATTATCATCTCTTAATTACCAAAAATTTAACAAAAATTGTGTTTTTTTGGATCAAGATTTGATGAGTTGACTATTACGATAAAGAAAACGACTTTGACTTTGTTTTGTACTATAATTAAGGAAATTAATAGTTTTCAATTTAGGCAACTATAGAAACTTTATATAAGTCTTTTACTTTATTTAACAACAGTTGGCTAATAACGAATTTTATAATTGTTTGAAAGAGCTTTTTAATTTGTGGATAATAATTTTATATTTTGTGTGTCAACTAATTATCTTTTAGTTTGAATTGTCCATTGTTACCGAACTTTGTGTTGATGACACGTTCTTACATGTGTAATTAAAATTATAGTCGAAGTTTTAAACGTATTCTGTGCGCATTATAATAATTTAAAATTAGTATAGAGAAATTATATACGACAACATTGTTTATCTTTTAACTTGTGTTGGCTGTAAAGTTAAGATTCTTTAGCACGATTAGTTAGTAAATTAATTAGAAATAGAACAAAAATAAAAAGTTTTTAAATAAACTAAAGTTGCGTTTTGTCATGTAATTTGTACAGTCAGAAGTGAACTTCTTGGGGATGCTTTCACACCCAAATCTGGTGAAGTTATTAGGATACTGTCGTGAAGACAAAGAGCTTCTACTTGTCTATGAGTTCATGCCCAAAGGAAGCCTTGAGAATCTGATAAACTTTTGATATTTGTAAAGCTTTAAACTCTTCTTTATTAAATCCAAGATGTAAACGAAAGATCCGAATACAAAGAGAAGAGATATCGATCTGTTTCAACAATGAAACAATCGTCCTACACAAAGAACCCATCACAGCACATCGCTGGATTTCTCACAAATAACATCAAGCATAAAAGAGTATAATGAAAGAGACATAGTATTTATAGTCTTGAATCGCTAAGCAAACCCTCCCTTTGATCCAAGTATCTTTATTCCTCGCCTCTTTCTTCTATAATAAGCATGAGCAAGCTTATCAATACATCCCCCATTAAAACAAGCTTGCCCACAAGCTTGCAGAAAAACTAACTCAAGCATCCCAAATGAAGACATGTCACAACTTTGAGAGGTCGCATCATGTAAACAGACTTCCGACCATTAATGTTTCAAACCAATGTGACACAATCTCCCATGTTTCCAACAAGTCCATACCGAACAAACAAACTCTCAACTTCTCTTCTCTTGGTTGAACATGTTCCCACCATTGTGTCCTCGGCTTCGTTCTTGTCACCTCCTCTCTAAGATATCTTTTGTGAACAAACAAGTTAGCCATTAAAAGAAACAATATGTTCTTGCATACTTTCCCCCAAGAGAACAAGCTTGCCCACAAGCTTGAAATGGCAAAAAGAACGTCATAGCTTCGAAGACAAGACCCACGTGGCTGCAGTTGTCTCTTGTTTATTATATCAGAAATGGGGTTGAACTTCTTAAATTGCCACTTGTGTTTCACTTTGAAAATGAGCTTGTCCCCAAGCTTGTGTTCAAGAAAATGCATAGAGTCGGATTGCTTTTGAGCCTCAAAAATCTGCTCCACTGCATTGTGAGTACACCACACGAAATCTTGTGTTTGGGGTTGCTTAAATCTCCATTTGTGCTTCACTTGGAATCCCTTTGTGTTCGCAAACCGACATACACGCATCTCCGGATAAACCAACATCTGAGGTTGCTCCTTTTCTTCTTTACCGAGAATGTTAAGACACCACAAAGAAGCTCGAACCACAATGAGATGTCTCTCTCTTCTTCATTAGAATCTCATGGAAAATGTAACTCTGAATTGTTGAAAGTCAAGTTTCGTTTTGTTGCACTTTGTCTCTCATATTAATGACTTGTTGATATGAACACAACAACAACTTCAACCCACCGCATGTATACCCCTCTTCGACAAAGTTTTTATGGCTGAACATCCGGACAAGGTTTAACGGTGACTTAACTTGTAGTCTGCCAAGAAGTGAATAGCAACAATTTTCTTTCCTTATGTTCTCCATCATGTCCAAGCAGATTTTCCGTCAAGCACAACTATGTTTTCATTAAAACCTTGATTCTTCAACAATGTCGAGACTTTTGTGTGAAACCGTAGCTTCGCTTACGTCCGTTGAGCATACTCCCAATTGAAATGACCATGTGTAAGTCGTTCGAGTCCACTCTTGTAACACCCATTGTTTTGTGTGCCCCTGCTTTTGTGATATTTCCACTCAGACATCTCTTGAGTACAAACAAGTAAATCATCAAACACTTGTGTGAAAGTAAGCAAATCATCAAATCCATCAAAAGAAAATGATTCAGTCCTCTTCTGTATACTTTCCCCCACGAAAATAAGCTTGTCCTCAAGCATAAACCAAAGAAAGCGATGTCCAAACTCCCATGAAAAGACATAGGTGGCTGCGATGCTTTCTTATTGGTCGTATTCAAAGCCAAATCTGAAAATGGTTTTAGATGCTTACATCTCCACTTATGCTTCACTTTAAATTGTACATCATCACCTTGATTACATAGTTCCACGCTCACCGCACCAATGATAAACTTTCGATATCTCAAACCCTAGAACTATGTAATCCTCTTCTTATTGAAATGATAAGCAAACGCCAAGCTAGATCCAATTACAAAGATAAGTGAGATCGATATGTATCATGCATCACATACAATCGATCTACACAGAGATCTCATCACGATCTCTCTCTCAAGCTCAACATCGCTCAAGAACAAATCACAAATACAAAGCATAAACCTAAAATGAAGAAGACGATGCTTATTTATCCTTTTTCCACTCCAAGGCCAACCTTCTCTTTCTTTTAGAGTATCTTCTTTACTCTTTCATTATCTCTTACTGCCACGTCACCATCTTCTTTCTTCTTACTACTTGTTGATACTTATCAATACTCCCCCCATTAAGACAAGCTCGCCCTCAAGCTTGATGGAAAAGAAACGATGATGTTGTGAAGAGAAAGAGCTTCATTCCAAGTGTCCTCCAGATGTATCTTTTACCACAATAGTACTTGTTGAATGTGTATGTACTGCTTAGGCATAAACCACTTCCCCCTTCACATGTAGCCAAAGCCCTTATTATTCTTGCTAATTTTTGCTCTTGCCTAAACCGCCAAATGATCAGCTTCACTAGCACACATGCTAAAACATTATGCAATTTCGCAGTCTTGATTTTCCAGCGGTGCCACACTTGCGAACCACTCTTTTTAGACCCATGTTTCATGCAATACCCTACCAGTGGCTTGACCCATAGCTTTTCTCCTATTGAACCGCTTTCCCTTTTGATGGTCTTAAACTTGAGGTACCCGTTGTAAGTGAGTACATGTTGCACTTTGTCTCTCATGCCCATGAGTTGAAGAATAAAGAAGCAACCTATACTTCCATACACCATACATATGCGTCTCTTTCTTGGGCACAATTTCCCTCCTTCACGAGCAACAACTTGTCCCCAAGCTAAATATATATCCATCCTTGTTAAAGACCATCTATCCACAATTGCCAAATCTGAAACTGATTTTAGATTCTTGAATCTAACTTCGTTTTTCACTTGAGACATCATAACACTCTTTGACAAATATTGAAATCTAGCTTGTAACCACCATGTTCTTGTCCTTTTTCTAGTAAGCTTTATCTTGCATACTTTCCCCCAAGAGAACAAGCTTGCCCACAAGCTTGAAATGGCAAAAATAATGTGATTGCTCCCACGATAAGACCCATGTGGCTGCAGCTCTCTCTTGTTGATTATATCAGAAACACGGCCGAACTTCTTAAACCGCCATTTATGTTTCACTTGGAACTTTGCAACAACAAGAATATTTTGCATCAAGCGTCGTAGAACATCTCTTTTCTTTTTGTTGCAAAGCGACCATGACTCGGTGGTCTCATAATTTCCCCATACTCGAATTTGCTCCCTTTCAACGTTGATCCCAATCGAGTTTTAAAACAAAAACCGATATACTTGATGTCTTTTCTTGCACGAAGTTCTTGTGGATCTATCCCATGCATGCTTCTATTCTTGAACTTGAATTTCCACGTTTTAAAAAACTTCCTTTGTTTCTTCTTACTTGTTACTCTTTTAATCTTTTGAGTGACTAGTTGGTGTACACCATCGAGTCGTAATACACCAGATCCAACTACGAGATATCTTGGCATTTTCTCGCATTTTCAACCAAATAAATCCGCTCGAATTGCCATTATATCTTTCTCCTCGAAGAAACCAGATTGGTAAAGTAGCATGGCTCAATTAATGAACTCTGAGTTTGGTGAGCTTGTAAAACACCAATTGTTTCCACGTGTGAGAGTGTTGTGTCCCGCACTTCCTTCTCCTTATCACCAAAATCCGTATTTTGCACCACTTGTGTTCTCTCACACGATGCATCTAAATTGTCTTCAAAGACCAAACTCTCAGTCAGTTCATGCTCCAACATCGAATCAGTCTTCTCCAAAGCATTAGTGGATGCAAGAATCTTTGTTTCGACTTTCTTCTTTGTCACTTTTTCCTTCGTATCATCTCTCGGTGAAGAACATTGCATGGCTAAACTCTTGTACGCAAAACGAGATAATAATCCGTGCTTAAAATCGGCCCGGTCTCGGAATTTCATGATCTTCATCTCATGACGGAACCACTTCATCGCTTCACCTTGTAGACTCAAGCAAACCAAATCAAGCTTCGCATCATCCGATTTGTTGTCGAAAAAACTTTCAATTGATTTGAGCCATTTATACGTATTTCCACCATCGAAAACGGGCATTTCAACTTTCGTAAGCCGATTATCGCGATTCTCAACATTCAATACACCAGATCGATAACCTAAATGATTCTCTTTCCGGTTTTGTTCCCAGATAGAAATCGGTACCTGATCGTGATCGCGATATGATTCCGCGATATTCTTGCCGCGATCGTCGTTGCCGAACATCCGTTTCTCCATCCTCTCCACCGTCATCAACATCGTATCTAACTTCTTCTTCAAATCTGAATACGATTGCGATAATCGAGTGAATCCACCGTATAACAACTTTCGTTGCTTCGATCCTTCGTCTCCTGAGTGTACAAACTCCGTCGCAGCTTCGATTCGATCTCTGTTCATCGTCGCGTTTGAGCTTCTCCGCCGTTGCGTTAGATTCAATTCATCGTCGCGTCTGATTTGAGATCTACCGGTAAACTTAACGCCGTACTTCAAATACACGTCACGATCTATCATCATCACCTTCGAATCCATCACCGTCGCGTTAGATTCGATCGCAGTTTCACCGCACCAATGATAGATTTTGGATATCTCAAACTCTGTAACTTGATATTATTATAATAGAAGTGATAACAATGGATCTCTCTCTTTACACTCTCATGGCGAATGCAAAGAAGAAGAGGAAAGATCTCATGTCGATCTTTCTCTCAAGCTCATCACGCTCAAGAACTAATCACAACAATAAAGCATAAACCTAAAATGAAGAAGACGATGCTTATTTATCCTTTTTCCACTCCAAGGCAAACCTTCTCTTTCTTTTAGAGTATCACCTTTACTCTTTCATTATCTCTTACTGCCACGTCACTCATCTTCTTTCTTTTTAATACTTGTTGATACTTATCAATATAAACTTTTGATATTTGTAAAGCTTTAAACTCTTCTTTATTAAATCCAAGATGTAAACGAAAGATCCGAATACAAAGAGAAGAGATATCGATCTGTTTCAACAATGAAACAATCGTCCTACACAAAGAACCCATCACAGCACATCGCTGGATTTCTCACAAATAACATCAAGCATAAAAGAGTATAATGAAAGAGACATAGTATTTATAGTCTTGAGCTGCTAAGCAAACCCTCCCTTTGATCCAGTATCTTTATTCCTTGCCTCTTTCTTCTATAATAAGCATGAGCAAGCTTATCAGAATCATCTTTTTCGACGTAATTAAAGATCAACCACCATCATAATTAGTACTTATTACTAAAGATTAATTCGAAAAAAACAATACTGAGATGATCTTTGTTAATCTGGTTCAGGAAATGAGCCTTTTCCTTGGGATTTAAAGATCAAGATTTTGATCGGTGCTGCTCGCGGCCTTGCGTTTCTACACAGTTCAGAAAGAGAAGTCATCTATAGAGATTTTAAAGCCTCCAATATACTTCTTGACTCGGTTAGTGTAAACTAATTAACGCACCACTCGGTTAAAAACTTTTTGTTATTTTTCTAACGAAATTATTGTTTGATATATCCGTGTAGGATTATGAGGCAAAACTTTCAGATTTTGGACTAGCAAAGTTAGGACCAGCAAACGAAAAATCACACGTTACGACTAGAGTCATGGGAACATATGGTTATGCTGCACCTGAATATATGGCAACAGGTACATTGTAAAGAAAAACAAACTTAATATTAAGTGTATATTTTTTTTGTTAATTAAACCAATAAGTCACTTAATCACTATTGGTTTGTATATTTTCTTTGTAATCAGGACATTTATACGTGAAGAGTGATGTATACGCATTTGGTGTGGTTTTACTTGAAGTAATGACCGGACTAAGAGCGCACAACACAAACCGGCCTAACGGTCAAGAGAATCTAGTGGACTGGTTAAGACCAGAACTCTCAAGCAAACACAAAGTGATGCGTATAATGGACAAAGGAATCAAAGGCCAATACACATCCAAAGTGGCTACCGAAATGGGAAAAATCACACTCTCTTGTACCGAGTCTGACCCGAAAAACCGACCTCACATGAAGGAAGTACTAGGCGCACTCGAGAACATCCAACGCATTAACGTTGTCTCCGACCGTTCGGCTGTTGCTAGCTCTTCTCATACCGCGCCGCCACGTAGCTATCAGTACGGATATCGAGCTGGGATGGCTAGGGCTGACCCGAGAAAGCCGGCATGAGAGTTAGGAGTAGAGAACTAAACGGTTTTCTGCTATTAATTTTTTTTCGACATTATTACTTAGTCACATTATTTCCTTTTAATATTAATTTTTATTTTTTAAATGTTTTATTAGTGTTTTCCTCTTCTTGTATTGTTATATGAGATAAATATAGTACAGTTTCTTACCCTTTGATAAAAGAATGATCATTCTTTGTTTAACATTTTCATTAAAAATTGTTTAAATTTTGAACACCAAACTACTATATAAATTTGATGGTAACATCATCAAACTCATTGAATAACAAAATTGAAACATAAACGCATTCTATATATTATGATCTCATTCTATGGAGAATAACATCGAATTCAAAGATTTAAGAAAAAAGTCCAATCTAAGCTAAAATTTCTGAATTTATTATCAACTTTAATTTGTCACTAAAATGATTGATTAAATTACAAATGGCAATAACACTACATAGTCATCAGCATAATTGTCGGTAACAATAGTTATTTACGAAAGAGAGCAATTCTTTAGGTCTATAAATAAATACAGATTAATAAGCTAATTGGATTAAGATTTAACATAATTATTATGTTGACTTTTAAGTTCTTTAATAAGGGAGCCTTTGTTTGTCTGAACTCTGAAGAATGGTGAGCTTGCACAAGAAAGCTACAATAGAGAAACTAAACAGGAGTACATAGGAAATACAGCTCCTCTAGATTTGTATGCATAGCAACAAAATATGAAGCTGCACACTTTCTTCTTGTGTCACAGTCTCATAAGATATAGCAAAAGAGTGGAGAATAGTAGTTTTTTTTTGTAACATGAACAACAAAAGTTCAATTTTTTCTCTAAATTTGATCTTTAATTTAATTTGACTTATCAACGAATCCCCCAAATTAAACATTGTAAACGAGTTTTAATTAAAACATATAAGAGCAGACAAACAGGTACCACCTAACACAAAACGTCGTCGTTTTCAATCTATTTTATATATCTCTCTCTCTCACCAACTTTTTCACTTTCTTTAACATTTTTTTTTTGTATAAGCGAAAATTTTAAGATCCTCTTCACTCACAAATCATGGCGGCGTCGGCGAACTCATTCCTTGTCGGAAACATTACTCAGATCCCTTCTTTGAAACCCAAATCCACATCTCAATCTCTTCTCCATCTCACCAAACCCAACACGTTCAATCTCTCCGGCAAAGCCAAGCCCGTCGCGTTTAGATGCGTCGCCGTCGCCGCCGCTACGACCCATGTTCAAGACGGAGCTAGATCCGGTTCCTTCGGGTCACAAGAACGCGTTTTCAACTTCGCTGCGGGTCCAGCCACTTTGCCTGAGAACGTTCTTCTTCAAGCACAGTCAGATCTCTACAATTGGCGTGGATCCGGCATGAGCGTGATGGAGATGAGTCACAGAGGTAAAGAGTTTCTATCGATTATTCAAAAAGCTGAATCGGATCTCCGACAGCTTCTTGAGATTCCGTCGGAATATTCCGTTTTGTTCTTACAAGGCGGTGCAACGACTCAATTCGCCGCTTTGCCTCTAAATCTCTGCAAATCGGAAGATACTGTCGATTTCGTTGTCACGGGTTCGTGGGGAGACAAAGCTGCGAAGGAAGCTAAGAAGTATTGTAAGACCAATGTGATTTGGTCTGGGAAATCTGAGAAATACACAAAGGTTCCATCTTTTGATGTGTTGGAGCAGAGTATGCACGCCAAGTATTTGCATATATGCGCCAATGAAACCATTCATGGAGTTGAGTTCAAAGACTATCCTGTTCCTAATGGGATCTTGGTCGCTGATATGTCTTCGAACTTTTGCTCGAAACCTGTGGATGTGTCCAAGTTCGGTGTGATCTACGCTGGTGCGCAGAAGAATGTTGGTCCTTCTGGTGTAACCATTGTGATAATCCGTAAAGATTTGATAGGTAACGCTCAAGATATCACTCCTGTGATGCTTGATTACAAGATACACGACGAGAACAGCTCGTTGTACAACACGCCTCCTTGCTTCGGGATATACATGTGTGGTCTTGTGTTTGAAGATCTGTTGGAGCAAGGTGGATTGAAAGAAGTGGAGAAGAAGAACCAGAGGAAAGCCGATTTGCTTTACAACGCAATTGAAGAGAGCAAAGGCTTTTATAGGTGCCCTGTTGAGAAATCGGTGAGGTCTTTGATGAATGTGCCTTTTACATTGGAGAAAGCTGAATTGGAAAGTGAGTTTATCAAGGAAGCTGCAAAGGAGAAGATGGTGCAGCTTAAAGGGCATAGATCAGTGGGAGGTATGAGAGCTTCTATTTACAATGCAATGCCTTTGGCTGGTGTTGAAAAGCTTGTTGCTTTCATGAAGGATTTTCAGGCTAAGCATGCTTGATTTGAAGGGTGTTTTTGTTGCTTTTGCATTTTGGTTATGTTTGTTTGGTGATTATTAAGCTTTTGATGCTTATGATTTGGTTTGTTTTCTTTCTTTTCAGAATTTTCCAGTAATAATGTTTAGCAATGTATCAGAACACAATCAATGGTCTCATATTCTCTTTATAATGTCTCCTTTCTCTGCAACTTCTGATGCTGAAGATCATATTTTTAAAAGAGAGTTTGGTACCATTTTGTATGGTTCCTTCACAAGCCACAGTTACATTTCGAGATAACTCTTTGGTAGCATATGTATATTCAATCAATTACCATTTAGTTCACTACTAAAACTTGAGCAATGGAGAACAAAACCAGAGTTCTATATCAGAATCAAGATTCACCATCTTCCACTATCAAAGACTGATCTTGCTTGTTGACAAACCCTATCAGTTTCGCCGGATTCCCCACAGACATGCTTGAGAAAAACACCAAAAAGAAAATATTCATTTCAGAGATGTTCAAACAGAAAATCTCAAGAAAACTTTTCATATGCATTCAATTTACTACCTATATGATGGAACATCCTTTAACACAAGCGAACCAGCAGCTACCATTGCTCCAGGGCCTATCTTAATGTTGCCGAGTATAGTCACACATGCTCCAAGAAGAGCACCGTTGCCTATTTTTGGATGTCGGTCCACTGTTTCCTTCCCTGTTCCTCCTAATGTTACACCCTGTGAAGACAACAATACAAACTAGCATACATATATTGAAAGTTTTCGATGTTTTCTCGATGAAATGAGTTCAGAGAAGCGAACTGTACATGCAAAATTGAGACATGGTCGCCTATGACAGCAGTCTCACCTATGACCACACTGGTTCCATGATCCAACAATATCCCCTTCCCAATTCTTGCAGCTGAGCAAGAAACACACAAAGTTAGTCAGATTCTACAATGTTAAAGCAATAAGCAAGATATGAAGTTTAGAACATACCCGGGTGAATATCGATTCCAAATACCTGAAAAGAAGCCATCCACATGGATCAGAGACTGTAAACCAAGAGTAACACAATAACTAGAAAATCTGTTGAAGTAACAGTACCTCGCTTACTCGTCTTTGCAAAGCCAATGCTAATAGTTTTCTTCCTTGTCTCCACAACTTATGTCCAACTCTATACGCCTGCAGCGCAAGATAACCCTGTAGAACAAACTATTCTAGTAAAATTCACATGAAAACTCCTTACCAATCAGCTTAAAGAAGAGATGATGTTGTCTTTAAATCATCGGTTAAAGAAGTACCTTTAGATGTAAAATAGCTGAACTATATGATAAGCAAGCAGGATCTCTTTCTTTAAATGCCTACAACAACACAAAACAAACAACAAAAGAACATTGCAATCATATTCTTCAGACAGTACTGTCTGAAACAAACAAAAGTGATCTTGTCCGCGGATACAGGACAAGCGTTTTTACCTGAAGATCAAGGCGAATCGAGCTTTGAATACATCTGTCTTGTACCATAACATTGCAAAATATATCCATGAGTTGAGTTGCCAACAAGGTAGTGTGCTGGAGACGGTTAGCTAGAACAAAACCCAATGCTTGCTCTAAGCAGTCATGGGACAAGATACTAGCATACAAGAAACTACTCAGAATCTGTTCCTTTTCTGCCTGTAAAACAAAACAACACTGACCATTGTAGAAACATAAAGTACTATATCTTAAATAGTATATAGCGAACTCAAATGAAAAAATTAAGTTTTAAAGTGTTAAAATTAGATTTTTGTTTATGGTATTTTTGTCCACAAAAACATTTTAATGGTATTTGAGGAAAAAAATATGTAATGTTTTTTATGTCTAAAAAACATTTTTCCGTGCTATTTTAAGGAATTTCTTTATAAATATTGTATTTATATTAAATTAAAAAACTAGAAAAGCAAAAATTATTTTAGTGAAAAAATGAAGGAGAGGAAGTCATATAACAACGATCTCAAAGGCATAATAAAACGTTGCATGCACTTAGCCCGAAAACAAACAAAACCAACATCGCTCAGATCCCTTAATCGATGGCTCGAAGATCCGTTTCGATCCTAAACCGTCTCCTAACGAACCATCATCGTCCTTCACCATTCACCTTACAGACTCACCGATCCATAACCTACATGCCTCGTCCCGGCGACGGAGCGCCACGAACCGTAACCCTAATTCCCGGAGACGGAATCGGACCATTAGTAACCGGCGCAGTCGAACAGATCATGGAAGCGATGCACGCTCCGGTTCATTTCGAGCGTTACGAGGTTAAAGGTCACATGAGTAAAGTCCCCGAGGAAGTAATCGAGTCTGTGAAGAGGAACAAGGTTTGTTTGAAAGGCGGATTAGCTACTCCTGTAGGCGGTGGTGTTAGCTCTTTGAATATGCAATTGAGGAAAGAACTCGATATCTTCGCTTCTCTCGTTAATTGCATCAATGTCCCTGGTTTAGCTACTAGACACGACAATGTCGATATCGTTGTGATCCGTGAGAATACAGAAGGAGAATACTCTGGTCTTGAACATGAGGTTGTTCCTGGTGTTGTCGAAAGCCTCAAGGTAATATCAAAATCAAAAATTCATCAGATTTTTGTCTCTATATGGGGCCAATCTATTTATCGTCGATTCGTTTTAATCTGGAAGTCCATAATCCTAATAGTTGAATTATTTTGTTATTATTGCATGTGAGTGTTCTTTGAAGCTTATAGTGATGATATGATATGTGTAGGTGATAACTAAGTATTGTTCGGAGAGGATTGCGAGATATGCGTTCGAGTATGCTTACTTGAACAATAGGAAGAAAGTGACTGCTGTTCATAAAGCCAATATTATGAAGCTAGCCGATGGGCTCTTCCTCGAATCTTGCAGAGAGGTTGCTAAGAATTATCCGGGGATTGCGTATAATGAGATTATCGTAGACAATTGTTGTATGCAGCTTGTCGCTAAGCCTGAACAGTTTGATGTCATGGTAATATGCTCTTACTTATATTAGTCTTTTTGCTAGTTACAAATTGATTCTTTAAAGGAGGAAAAGTAGCGACTACGAATCTCTTAGACTTAATGTGCCTATATCATTGATGTTGTTTGGTATGTTATCTTATGGATTGGATTTGTGCAAGTTATACGTTATTTGATCTTGTTTGTTTCAGGTGACGCCTAATTTGTATGGTAACCTTGTTGCAAACACGGCTGCTGGAATTGCCGGTGGCACTGGAGTGATGCCAGGAGGTTGGTTTTGTGCATTGCAAATAAGTTATAACTTCAAAATCGAATCTTGAAGGTTTCTTGAAATGACATTTTCTTTGGGGGGTTTGTTGTTGTTGTTGTTGTAGGCAATGTTGGTGATGAACATGCGGTATTTGAGCAAGGAGCATCAGCAGGTAATGTAGGGAATGATAAGATAGTGGAGCAGAAGAAAGCAAATCCTGTGGCTCTGCTTCTATCATCGGCTATGATGTTAAGACATCTCAGGTTCCCTGCTTTTGCCGATAGGCTTGAGACAGCGGTGAAACAAGTGATACAAGAAGGCAAATGCCGAACTAAAGACATGGGAGGAGATTGCACAACACAAGAACTTGTTGATGCTGTCATTGCTGCTCTTGAGTGAAAGATCCACCCCCATGTAAGCCTTCTACTTCATCATTTTCAAGAGTGAAAGTTTTGGGTTTTCTTTATTCCTTTGTGTTTTTTTTTATTGGTTTATTTATTCATTCTTGAATTCTTTTTTATTAATATTCGAAAACTTTAATTGAGCATGAGTCTCTATGGTTACAAGAATAAAATCAATAAAGAAAGAAGCTTTTTTTTACAAAGCAAGTTTGTTCTGTTTTTGCATCAAAATAGACAAAAAAAAAACACTAATCAAATAACTTGTTGAAGAAGGCAACATAAATGACTGGATGTAAACTTGTCTGTTCCAAAAATATGAATCATATAGCCAATGTTGAATGATGCATTAAGAAGAATATAAAGAAACAAAGATGATAATAGACATAAGAAAACAGAGCAACCATGCCTAATAATAAGTTTTGATATATTTAGGGTTATACAATGAACGGCGCTCAAAGACCAGCGATTTTATACCTCACAACAAAAAGACTAATAAGAAACCTAATATGACAACACAATCTTTGCGTGTCTTTAACGAGTAAAATCCATAGGAACATTTCAAAAACACAACCTTTTACGCTTGCTCTGTTTTCATTCCTCTGTTTCTGTTATATCAAAAATCTACCAACTATAAAATAACATCCTGTGTCCATCATATTCTCAACAATAACAAAGATCCATCGACAAAAGGTAAAAATATTTTTGTTTCTAAGAAGGAGATTGCTCTGCTTCTTGATCTTGAAGATTGAAATGGCGTCGAACAACAACGAAGCAAGGCCTCTTCCGAAATTCGGGGATTGGGATGTGAATGATCCGGCGACGGCGGAAGGATACACCGTCATATTTAGTAAAGCCGGTGAGGATAAAAAAACAGGTCGTAGCCCAAGCAAAGCAACTTCACAGAGGAAACAAGACGCTAAACCAGCGGTCAAGAAATGGCTCTGTTTTACATTTTCATGAGTTTTTTTGTGTGTGTGTTTTATTAACTAATAGAAAAACTTTTGTTTCTTCTAACTTTTTTTCTCGTTTGTTTAGCATTTCTGTTTATATGATGTGCAGATTTATTCATATTTTGAATGTTGAATAGAAGAAAAATTTGGATCGCTTCTCTTGTGTATTCTGTTTGATATTTAAAAAATTATGAGACTTGTCTTACAAGAAACTTTCTTCTAGGTCTTAATTATTTACAGCTTAAGAGCCTTGTATGGCAAGAAATCTCTCTTTTGCCATACACTAAGAGCATCATTATTGGTGTTGTTTAACTTAGTTGCTTAGTAATTTATTTTTGATTTGTTGTAATTATTTTTTGGTTTAAGAAACTATAGTTCCTTAATAGTTTTTTTTGGCAATTATTGGTGTTGTTTATTTAAGATTTCTTAAAAATAAAATTAAATATTAAAAAAAAATATATTTCAAAAATTTATAAAACATATTTATTATTACAAAATGAAGAAAAATAAACATTTTAAAAAGAAAATTGATAATTCGGAACCGACCGGCATATTGTACACCAAAGGAAAAGACTAAAACTGATGGTGAATGGTTCAGTGCTCAAATAATGTTATCAAACAGCGGAGAAGAAAAAAAATATAACCATCCTTTTTTGTACGCGTAACATGTGTCTGATGCTTCACCTATACAAAGTTGCCTATATAAGATTCGATGCTTACTTCAACCCATTTAATTTTAATTTCTTTTAATGCTAAGCACCTCTAATTTTCCACTAAGCACCACCAATAATGATGGTCTAAGTAGCCAAGTGCACGTTTTAGTGTAATTAGAGCATGAACATTGCTAAAACCCAAAAATGGGTTTTTAGCCAAAAAGAATTAATAAAATAAGGTTAAGAGATTTAATAGTGAAATTAATAAAAAGTGGGTATTATTGGTAGAACTTTTAATTGGTTCTTAAAAAAAAAATTACAAAAAAAAATATATTTTATTTTAAACATAATTTTATTAATCATACTTAAAAACAAACACAAAAAACACAATTTGAAATTAAACTTTATCTAAATTTTTGCCATATATTCTCGACTAGATCAGCTTTTAGTTGTTTATGTGCTTCTCTATCACGAATTCTCGTTCGGACCCCCATCATATTTCCTATATTTGTTACAATGATTATATGTTAACAATAATTAGAACAAGAAGCAACAAGTAACACTTGATTATACCATAACAAACAACATAAGCAACAAAGTTAGAAGCATCAACACATTAAAACCGAAAATCCATGGCTTACAAACTTTTTTAAAACTCGAACTTAATAAAACTCTATGTTTATGTCCTAATTCATAACAAAAACAAGATTTATTGATTGCTATAGACCTATAATCTAACAATATAACCTAAAATCAAATGAATCCTAAGCATAAAATTTTCGGACATGAAAAAAATTTCAATCTCAAAACACAAAGAAGCTTAAACGATTCATATAAACCTTAAATCGAACAATATAAACATAAAATCATTGATTACAAACCCCGATTTTGAAGGGATTGATAAGAACAAAAATCCTATAAACCTGAAATCGATCTTTGTTGTCGTCCCTTCACAAATCTCTCTCAGATCCTTCTCAAATCGGTTTCTACCAACCTTCTCGTCGTCGATTCACACTATATTTCATCGGAGGAAGTGATTTGTCGCCGGAGAAGAAGAAAAAAATCGCGACGTCTTTGGTTTCTCCGAAGAAAGAGAAAAACAAATTTTGAGAGGGTTTTTTTCAGAACCGCATCTGAATAAAGAGGTTGGAGAGTTGGGTTTTAGGGATTAATTGTTTTTTGATTTAATTTAATGGGCTTTTCTCTTAAAACCCAACTTAAAAGACCCCATTAATCATGGTCTTAGGTTACTAATAATTGAGATCTTAAAGAGAAGACGATGTTCAAGGTGTCAATTATGGAAGATTTACAAAGGACAAGTGGTCAACATTGTAGTAATATAATACTCTATTCATTTGGAAAATTAAATACTTTTTTTGGTTTATTAATTTGTGTCTCTCTTTGTCACATAAACATATCTTGTCTGTACAAGAATGCAAATAAAGCAAAACATTTGGCTAATTAATTCTAAAAAAAAATCGATGTTAAGATCATAACTTTGGTATAATAAACATACATTTAGCCAGATCAGTGCAACTTTCTTCTAGCTAGTTCTTATCCGATTAATAATTGGTATTATAAGATTAAATTATAATTTTCAGGCAATGACGTGGAGCTTATTAGCTATAGATTTATCTTTTAATCTGTTTATATTAATAATAACATTGGCATATATAACGTGATGGAATATGTAATAATTGGTGCCCCCAGTGCTCACAAATCTACAAAAAAAAAATGTATTGAAAAGTATGAATACTTGGCCTCCAATTATAGGAAGAGTTGCTTTTAGTCGTAAATCTAAAACGTATCACTTGTCAAAAGAATGTTCTATTCTATATGTTGTGTCACTATATGATATGATTACTATTCATCTTATATTAATCAACAATGCATGCATTGAAGTCGAATTTGAATAGTAAAGAATAAACAAAACTAACAAATGGTTAGATCACACGTATCCAATTTAAATACTTTTGTTAATTGTCAGAACTTTAGACCATTAATAAGTACTCTTAGGAAAAAAAAAATTATTTTATTTTTATTTAAAAAATAAATAAATTTCTTAACCAATCGCGGATCGCCACATGACAGTGGGACCCGCAGATAATTTAAGAGGTGCAGCTAAAAGTGGAGGTTTTTGAGGTGGTTTTTTATTTTTTCGCGGACCCCACCAGTTAAGAGGTGATTGGGGATGCCCGATATTTATGCTCTTAAACTTTTTTTTTTTTGTTAAAATTTATGCTCTTAAACTTTGTAAACATTTTTTTAGACTTTAATTTAAAGCATTTAAAAGAAATATATATATCGCGTATAATGTTTGATCTGTTACTGTTTATAAATTCCGAATAAGTAACACGTTCTAAATATATTTCATGATTATGAGAATCAGTCAATCAAATATAAAGTCAGTGAAATGAAATCTCGCAAGAAAATAAACTCAGAATCGTGCAACACTTACACGTGTCGTAACGTTAGAAGCCATGCAGAGGATTGCTAAAATAAAAATAATTTATTTATTTTTGCAAAAAAATCTTTTCGTAATTAGCAAGCCAACATATAATATATGGTTGAGTTTCTAGAGGAAGATCTGGATCTCGTAACCTACCGAGACTATTTTCACGACCGTCGATATATTTTAAAATTTTAAAATAATCAAAAAAAGTCTAATGATAATGTGGCGAAACCGGAGGCAACACAAAAGATGACTAATCAGGCTTCATCACAATGTCCAAATAATTTTGACAATATAATATATCCCGACAGCTCAGAAAGTCACAGATTTGCAAGTAATAATCGGACCAATCAAATTTAATATTTCAATTATTGTTCAAGTCTTGTTTGTTGATGACGTTATAAACCTTATACTATATAAATGCATGTGTAGTAGACCAAGTTATATAAATCAAACCAAGAAGAACAAAAAAAACTCAAAACATCTTAATAAAAAAAAACTCAAAACACAAAATGTCGAAAATAATTATCAAGAATCAACTAAGATCTATAAGTCTACCTTCAAGATCGCATCCAAGCACGACATGTATCGAAAAAGCACTTAACAAGGTTATATCGACTAGCACCAAGTCGTCGTCTTCGTCCGACTCAATCTTGATGGTCTTTGCGGATTTAGAAGATCTTTATCATTGTACGGAAGAGTTTCTAAAAATGGGCTCAACACAACGTGCTATGTCATGCGATGAGTTGTTTATGGAAGAGATGCTTGATAGTTCATTAAGACTAATGGATATATGTAACGTATCTAGAGATCTCATGGTGGAGAGTCACGAGCATGTTCGTAATGTTCATTCATGTGTTAGACGCAAGAAAGTATTAACTATAGGAGGAGAACAAGTCGATGAAGCTGTCTCTAGCTACGTTGGATTTAGAAAGAAGATGAGAAAAGAAGCTAAGAAACTTCTTGGATCCTTAAAGAAAATCAATGTAGTGTCGACATCATGTTCATCATCCCCGAAAGATGAACATGTTGTGGCGGTTATGGATGCGATGAGACGAGTAGTTTCGGTTAGTTTCATGGTGTTAAAGTCTTTCTTGGACTTCTTGTCGGGACGACAAAGTAACATTAAGAGCAAGTTGGCTTTAGTACTAAAGACAAAGAAGATTAAGGATCATCATCAAGAGGAGATCAAGAATGAGTTTGAGAGATTAGATTCCGCGATATGTGTCTCTTGTGATGATGGCTTACAAAGTAACCTTGAGGAGGTTGAGATGAGCATTGATAGATTTGAGATGTATCTTGAAGGTTTGTTTAGAAGGTTGATAAGAACACGAGCCTCCCTTCTTAATATAATCTCTTATTAATTATATATTATATATAGTAATGTGATGATAAGCTTCATAGGCATTTCGACTTTATAGAATCTGCCTATGTGATACATTAGTCACATATAGATAAAATTTAATCAAAAAGATTAATTTGTAAAAATAGATACAATTTTGTAAGTCAGAAAAAGATATATATTGTTTCAGTTATATATACAAGCTTTTGTTTGAAAATGTCATGTGATGGTATATAATCGATACGAGCTTTATTATGTTAAGAAAAAGCAAAACAAAAGTAGTCTTAAACACAATAAAATGGGAAAGTGACATTGGTTTAGTGGCATTCATAAGTCCACGAGGCAGGTAGCACCACTCCACCCGAGATCGATTCCCCGCGCCTACGATAGTGTAGGTTTAGCTAATGGGCCGGGTATTTGTGGCCCAAATGTTGACAAAAAAAAAAAAAACAATAAAACTAGTAGAATAATAATTACTATTTATTCTATTAGTGAATACAACTTTTCCATCAAAACCGTCGTATGTATTTAGTATTTGTTTACAAAACATAATGCAAATTAAAATTATGATTATACGTTATAAATATCGTAGAGACAATGTATCTTTTCTCTTAGATTAGAGTTTTTCACTTTAATATACAATCAATGTAATAACACACTCTGACCATAAAAGAAAATCCAGTTTAGGTTTCCATAAGAAAGGGCTATACTCTATAGTTGGGAATGATTGGTAATAAAATGTTACCACAAGTAATATTAGGTCAACCTATTGTCTCTATTACACGTGTTGCCATGGTAGACGTCATGCAAAAGACAATCATGTAACGCATAATTATTATTTTTTGACACATTTTAAAAAAATTCTTTACGAACCGTAACAAGCAAACAACATGTATAGAAAAATAGGAGGAAGATCTGGATCTCGTTACCTACCAAGAAGATTTTGTAGAAAATTTTTGTTTTTAAAAACTCGAAAGGTCAAATTAATTTAGAAAAAGAATAATCTTGAAAGGTCAAATGATAATGTGGCGAAACCAGAGACAACATAGACTATGACTCATCAGGCTTCATCTCTGTGGTTTAATAATGCAGCAAATTCTATTTGGTTTATGTGTTATTTCATCAGCCATTTGTTTATTTCTTTGGGCCTAATTTGCAATAGAAATGAGCCCAATTACATAGTCCACGCCAAATACACCTACTGCGACAGTGTTTATACGTATTTTTCTTTCTCTAGCTGTTTTAAAATTGATTTTTCACTGTCAAAATCTTTTAGGATATTTAAAATTCAAACAAAAAGGTCAAGAAAAAAAGCCAGATCAATGGGAAATCTAATAAAGACTCCTTGATTAATGGTTACAGAATTGGTGACGTGGCACGGTGTTACTTAAGGGAGGCATCTCCATTTAAGTGGGGGGACCGAATCATCCGTGCATAGATATTCTCCATATATTTTATTATTTCACTAACGTAACAAAATCTTCAAAAAATCCTTTGAATTCAATTATACTAGGAGCGAAGCAAGCGCGGGGACGTATGTGTATTTTAAATATGATAAAAAATATTTAACAAATGTTGAATCGATGAGAAAAGTTATGAGTTGAAGTAGGAGTGTGCAGTGTTGTGACGACGAAAAAGACTGATATCAAATGCTAACAGTAGATGTATTTTATATTTGCTCTCCATTTGTAAGAGGCGGGTTTTAAATTGTGATAATTCCTATTACTATTGATGAAAATTTAAATTGGTGAACATATAGGGTGACAATTTTTTATTTTTAAACTTTGAATAATTGTTAGAATTAAAATTTTAAAGTGAAATTTGTTCATAAATATAGATCGAGAAGCTCTATGCACCTCGAAGAGTGAATACATTTTTATTTGTATATGCGAAGAGAAAACAGAGAACAAACTGAATGCTTTAAAGAAAAAAGCGTTGTCATTAAAAAAACAAAAAGAGACGCAAGAACACGTACTCGACTTCGAGGTGGGTTCAAAGTTATAATCACTCGAGATATCATGTTTAATGAAAGGAAGATAAAAGTAAACAAAGCAAAGCCAAACGACCACTATTAAGATAATAGCACATTCCATGACAAGGAGGACAAAAAATATCAAAGGAAGATATATTCGGTTAAGTTTGATACTTAGATGAAGAATGATGATAATGTTAGTGATAAGGCAACACACACTTGCTTCATCTTTTCTTACTTATTTCAAATATAAAGAATGTTTGAGTTACCACCGAACAACAACTTATTAGTAGAAACCAATAAGTGCTTCATAGAACCAATTAAATTTTACAAATTTCAAGACTTTACCTCCGTAAAGTTCGAGATTAACAGTAGTGACAAACATGACGGATTGTGTCCTATCACCCGACTCGAGGATGCCCCTAAAAACGTACGCAACATCATCCCACAAAGACAAGTAAACAACCACTCGATCGTTATGCCAATGATTGTCGTCAATTTCAGTAAGACGTAATAATGTGTGATACACTTAGTTTTCCTTTAAATAATTATTTTGAATTTAGTTATTACTAACTAAAACTAAAACTAAATATTTGTAACTTTAGTATCGTAAATTGTATATTTACATAATTACTAATAAGAATTATAAACCATGATAAGTTGAAAAATTATTTATAAAATACTTTTTAGAATTTCATTTCAGTTAAATGTATATAGCTAGAAAAATCCATCATTATTAGAAAAACTAAGAAAAAAAGAATAGATAATATTTTGACAGAGTTTTGGTTAAAGACCCTTAAGTTGAAGATGATTTGATGGGTTTCTCTATAAAAGTTCTTCCCAATTAATAGTATAGATATACACAATTCACTTATATTTATTTTAATCTGTTTTTTAAATATTGATTGTGACCATATGAATTGTAAGATGTTTCTAGTTTTTTTGTTTTTTTATTTATACCTTTTGTAAGAAAAATCTATCATTATTAGAAAAGCTAATAAAAAGAGTAGAAAATATTTTGACAGAGTTTTGGTCAAGGGCACTGACGTTGAAGATGACTTGAAGGGTTTTTCTATAAAAGTTCTTCCTAATTAATAGTATAAATATATACAATTCACTTATATTTATTTTACTTTGTTTTTTAAATATTGATTGTGACCATATGAATTGTAAGATGTTTCTAGTTTTTTTGTTTATACCTTATGTAAGATGTATTTATGATTAGTTTTAATAACTATTTAAAATTGATATATGTATCTATATATATAGATATTTATAAATGTTAAAAATTACATTAAAAAATTCTTTTTCGGATTTTATTTATGTTAATGAGTTTTATCAAAAATATTTTAGTGATGTTGTTTATATTTTTTTGACGTTTTATTTGAATTTTATTAGTATTAAATGGTTGTATTAATATTGTCAAAAAATAGTTGCGTAAGAAAAATCCATCATTATAATAAAAGCTAATAAAAAAGAGAATAGAGAATACTTTGACAGAGTTTTGGTCTAGAGCCTGAAGTTGTAGATGATTTGAAGAGTTTCTCTATTAAAGTTGTCCCCAATTAATAGTATAGATATACACAATTCACTTAAATTTATTTTAATTTGCTTTTTAAAATATTGATTGTGACCATATGAATTGTAATATGTTTCTAGTTTTTTTGTTTTTTTGTTTATATCGTTTGTAAGATTTATTTATGATTAGTGTTAATAGTTATTTAAAATTGATATATGTATCTATATATATAGATATTTTATAAATGTTAAAAATTACATTAAATATTTCTTTTTCGCATTTTATTAATATTAATGAGTTTTATCAAATATATTTCAGTGATGTTGTTTATATTTTTTTGGGGTTTTATTTGAAATTTATTAGTATTAAATGATTGTATTAATGTTGTCAAAAAATAGTTGTGTAAAAAAAATTCATCATTATTAGAAAAGCTAATAAAAAAGAGAGTAGATAATATTTTGACAGAGTTTTGGTCAAGGGCCCTGAAGATGACTTGAAATTTTTTTTTATAAAAATTATTCCTAATTAATAGTATAAATATACACAATTCACTTAAATTTATTTTAATTTTCTTTTTAAAATATTAATTGTTATCATATGAATTGTTATATGTTTCTAGTTTTCTTGTTTTTTTGTTTATACCGTTTGTAAGATTTATTTATGATTAGTTTTAATAGCTATTTAAAATTGATATATGTATCTATATATATATAGATATTTTATAAATGTTAAAAATTAAATTAAATATTTCTTTTTTCGGATTTTATTAATGTTAATGAGTTTTATGAAAAATATTTCAGTGATGTTGTTTATATTTTTGGAGGTTTTATTTGAATTTTATTAGTATTAAATGGTTGTATTAAATGTTGTCAAAAAAATAGTTGTGTAAGAAAAATTCATCATTATTAGAAAAACTAATAAAAAAGAGAATAGATAATACTTTGACAGAGTTTTGGGCAAAGACCCTGAAATTAAAGATGATTTGAAGGGTTTCTATATAAAAATTATTCCCAATTAATAGTATAGATATACACAATTCACTGATATTTATTTTAATTTGTTTTTTTAAATATTGATTGTGATCATATGAATTGTAAGATGTTTCTAGTTTTCTTGTTTTTTTGTTTATATCGTTCGTAAGATTTATTTATTATTAGTTTTAATAGCTATTTAAAATTGATATACGTATATATATAAATATTTTATAAAATATTTTTTTCGGATTTTATTAATGTTAATGGGTTTTATCAAAAATATTTTAGTGATGTTGTTTATATTTTTTGGAATTTTATTTGAATTTTATTAATATTAAATGGTTGTATTAATGTTTTCATAAAAAAATATTTATCTTAAATAATATAATTTTTAAAAAATTTATTTTCTTAAAGATGATGATGATGTGACTTCTTGTGGGAGAAACAAAAAGTGCCTCATTATATAATAAATGGTTGTATTAATGTTTTCATAAAAAAATATTTATCTTAAATAATATAATTTTTAAAAAATTTATTTTCTTAAAGATGATGATGATGTGACTTCTTGTGGGAGAAGCAAAAAGTGCCTCATTATATAATAGATTTTTTATATTTTTTCAGAAGAAACAAAATCCAACGAGGATAAAAATTAATTTTAAATAATGACAAAAAAATAGTTAAAGAATCGTAAATGGGCGGTGGCTTTGGTGCATGAAAAAAGTATACGTTATAATATATATAACCGAAACATCGAACTTCGACAACGATTCAACTAAAACTCAAAAAACACATAGCATTTAATGAGCTTTTACGTGTTCTGTTCCTCTATAGTGAAGTACCCACATTCACTTCACATGGTCTTCACGTCATAGTCTCATTAAGTAGGTCCCACACATTGACATTTATGTCATTATAATGTGTGTGTGTATATATATAAAAGCCCTAGAATATGACCAAATACAAATTATAACTCGATAGAACCATTTTGATTATAGCTAGCTTAGCTACTTGAGATGTATATGTCTTCTTTGTCTCCGAGATTCCACAAAGCATACAAAACTAGATGTGTTAGCTTACCGGTTCGGTCTCATCCTAGTCTTAGAAGGATTCAAGAAGTGGTCTCCAAGGTTAGAGCTAATTTAGGTTCGTCTTCGTTAGCGTCAAAGACGATGGTTCGTGATGGTGTCTCTGGTCTCACCGAGCTTTATAGATGTTTAAGTGAAGATCTCTTCAAGTCTTCTTCTGAGACTCGACAAGCTCTTCTTAATGGCGGCTTGGTCGATGAGCTTCTTGAAGTGTCACTAAAGTACTTGGAGGTTTGTGGAGGAGCTAAAGATTGTGCTTCAAGGATCAAGAAGAGTGTTGTTGAGATTCAATCTGCTTTGAGAAGGAGCAAGAAAGGAGGTGAGTTTAGCCTAGAGAGTGACGTGGATGCTTACGTGGCGTCAAGGAAAGAGATCAAGAAGGAGATCAAAAAGTATATGGTTTTGTCTAAAGAGACAGACTCGTGTATGGAGAGTAGTTTTTGTTGTGATGATGAGAACAATCAAGAGATGATCGAGCGCTTTGGTGAAAGTGATGCAAGAGACAAGTGCAATGACTTGTTTCGTGTTACGCACAGTATTGTCTTTCTTGTCACCACATAAAGGGCCAAAGACTAAAAATCATAAAGGTTGGGGAATGGTAATGAAGCTTGTGAAGAAAGGAATAGATCATCATCATCATCATCATCATAATCATGAGAAGGGCTTTGCTTGTCTTGAGCTTGAAGCTATGGAAGCTGAGCTTGGGAAGCTTGTTGTTATGGAAGATCAAGAAGAGGATAGAGAGGTTCATGAAGAAGTTGTTAGTGAGAAGATTCAATGTGCTTTGGTTAGTTCAGAGAGCGTAGAGACAACCATGGAAGAAGTTGAAGAGGGACTAGAAGGATTGTTCAAGGTAATGATACAAGCTAGAGTCTCTCTTCTTAACATCATATCCACTTAAAAAATCATTAATTGGCTTTTAAAATGTTGGTTTGGTTTTGTATTTTCTTGTGTTTAAATTTGTGTGATGAAAAAGAGTTAAAACATGCATCCATGTATTAGAGGATGTGTGTGTGTTGTTGCAAGTTATTGTAACTCGTTCAAGTGTGAACAACTCTTGTAAAGTTTTATGTAATGAAATATCTACTGTTTATAATAAAATATTCAGAGTATGATAATTAGTATTTTTACTAGTATATTTAAAGTACCATGGCAAACATTATATTGTCATTATTATTAGTAGATTATTTTGTTGTTAACAACGTTGAACAATATTATTATTATTATTATGATTTAGGAGTGATAATTAATTAATCTCACAACTAAATTAAACTACAATTTGGGAGAAGGGGGAGGATGACACACGCAATAACAACTGAACATGAAACATAGTTCTTTGCATGGTGGATGACAAAGAGTTAATGCTTGTGGCTTAACCGCTGCTAATGCTTCAATTTCAAGATTCAATCCACGATTTGCCTCAACAATCTCTATTGTTACCGATATCATCACTACAAAACAATGTATATAATAAGCAAATAATATAGCATAATATAATATTTATATAAAACAATGAATATATAATATACCAGTCAAAGCTAAAAGGAAGATGAAAGCAGATTTCAATGAAAATTTTCCCATCCTTGTATAAAGTTGTATTTTTCTTGTTTTGATTACTTTGTTGAATTATAAAAGATGAGGTCGTGAAGGTAATACGTTTTATAGAGTAGAGAGAAAATTATGCTAATTTAGTAAAAATAATATCAAATATTTGTAGATGGTAGAAACTATTGATATTTTGAATTAAAAAGATAACTTCTCCAAGAAAAGTAGACAATCAAAATAGTCAACATTTCCTAAAATTGTCACCAAAAGAAATCCTAAAATATCTACTAGTATCTACTGTATCATATTATCCTCTAAAAAGTTCAGAATAAAATTAAATGAAATCAAATTTCAAATTGACACAACTGATTTGAGATTAAATGAAATTAATTGTTTTTATCATTAACATTGAAAATAATGTAACATATCTTAACAAAAATTGGAACTCTAGAAAGGCCCAAGAACAAAATCAAGCCAGTGAATCACAGATTTGCTTAAGGATGACCCGGTCAAAATTATTTTTTTAAAATACATAATATTTTAAGATGGCTTTTCCTTTGTTTTATTGCCTCAATTATTCCGAAGAAATGACTAATAACACTGACATTAATATATACAATTTTCATATCAACTCACAACTACTAATAAGATTTAAGAAGAAAAAAACTATTAACAAAAGGAAAATCAATCATCTAAAGATTCTCTCTCTCCATCCTTATCTAAAACACAAACTGTTTCTTTTCACAACAATATTTTCAACTTTTTTATTATTATTTATTTATAATTCACTCGTATATTCCAGATCTGATTTGGGTGGAATTTTCCGTTAAGAGATACATCTCATCGAGAAACTAGAGACGGAGGAATCTACGACGGCGGCTCCGGCGAAAACTCTAGCGTGATCGCTTTCTTGGCCGTAATCCATCATCGGATGATACTCAAGATCGTCGTCGTGATCATAAACAAACTCAGGCATCTCAATCTCGCTCCTCCTCACGTGTTCCCATAAATAATCAACTCTGCTTATGTACCTTACCTTACCGTACAACCTACCGCACACAATCACCATACCAACAACAACAACCAATCAGAATAAAAGAAAAAGTCGTAGTTGACCCAAAAAAAACAAAAACGCGACGCGGCGATTACTAACCCGCCGGAGAAGAGAAATCGGCCGCAAGTGGCGAGGAAGAGACGCGACTGAAGGCCTGGGTGGAGGAAGTAAACCTCCTGGAGATTGTCTCTGACGTTGACCGGAATCGCGTCGTAGATCGCTCGTAGAGATGAGATTCCGGGGAAATTCTCGCTCCTCTGCACGCCGGTGTGAACGTACAGTACGGCGAATGGTTTTCTCCCTAAACGAGGGAAGATCGTCTCCTCGAGATAGTTTTTCAACACGTCCAGTGATAAAAATCGAGCTGGATTTGAAAAGAAAGAAGAAATCGAATCATCTTAAAAGAGACGAGAAATAGATGAAAAGAAAGAGACGGGATATTTACCTGGAAAGAATTTGCCGAGTATACGAAGGATCTTACGGCCGCGTTTGTCTCTGCCATGGATCTTGAAGATCTCAAGCTTCTCGATAAGTTGCTCCTGCTCGATCTCCGATATCTGAGTGCTCATCGCTTAGTCAAAAATCTTTTTTGAATCAAAAAAGAAGAAGAGAGAACAATAACGAAAGAGTGAAAGTGAAGTTGATTTTAAAAAGGGGAAAAACAAAATAAATAAATAAATGTATTTATTGAGAAACGATTGGGACTTGCGAATATTCGATAGCATCTTCCTTTCAAAAATGATATAACTCCACCTCTTGGCGGGTCCCACACTAGCTTGACCTTTCTTGTTAAGCAACTAATCTGGCCCCTTCCATTTTTTCCTCTACCTCTTAACGTTTACCGCGTTTTTCTTTTTTTACTCTTTTCCCGCGCGCAATTCGTTACGCCTCATTACATCATTAAAATATTTTGTGGACGAGAACGGCTAAACTTACCAATACACAAAAGACATGTATGTTTGTGTTTATCATAAATGACTGCACAATCTCGAATGACTAGTATAACCTACTAACTTGTGGAGCCTAATAAGAATCTTTACATAAACAGAATAGTGATAAGTAAAAGAGGTATGATGAAGTTATAACCTACTATGGTAACAATAAGCACTTCATATCACTTGCATTAGTACAGAGCAACCTATAGCTATCAGCCTATCAGGATAAAGTAAAAGAACAGTCTACTGATTCACAAGAAAATTTACTGAGGGTTTGATTGGCCTAATTTTCCGGATCAAGGTTGAATCCAGACATCTCCGCTAGTTCACCGAGTTCTACTTCTCCGCTTAAGACCTAAATAATATAAGAGGTGAAATAGGAACTGGCATGTGATGAAATGTACTATTAAGTTTTCAGAGGATTTACTCACCTGACCGTTTATTATCCATGTTGGGAATCCTTCGATCCGAGCATCCGCACATGCCTTGAATATCTTTGTTCCTTTCTTATATCCTTCGGGAAAGCATTCCACGTAATTCAGTAGTTTTGCTGCCTCTTTTCCAAACATCTATATTGCATAGAGCTTACATGAACATATTGAAACTCATTTTTGGCATACCGATGATGAATGTGTTCTCTACCTCTTTTTGCTCTAAGCAGTGTGAACACCAAAATGCTCCATACATTTTAGCTCCAATGGAATTTAGATGTTTGACTAAAGCAATGGCATAAGAGTTCGACGATGAAGTGATCTCTGTTGAATAATATGGTATTTCAATGTCACCTGATCTGCAAATAGCAAAACCAAAGTCATATTGAGGATACAAGAAAACACCTGATTTGACTCAAAATTCAATTCATCCTTGTGCAGCTATTTGTTCACTACGTGTTACAAAAGTATTAAAAGTTTCCACCCGGACTCCATAAGAACAAATGAACGTCGATTACCGTGAAGGAATTGGTTGAGCAGTACTATAAGAAGCAGTCAATGAGGCAACTACTATGATTACCAAGCATATCTGCAACCCTACAACTTGCTGTATCTCTTGCAGTTTCACATCCTACAGCATGCGTAGAGCACATAAAACATAATTTGACATTAGATGTTATCTCAACTCATACTGTAAATCAGAAATGTAAGAGGAGAGGATATAAAGGAATACCTTTAAAGAGAGGAAAAATAGACTAAATGATAGGAAAGCAGATAATAGACAATACGGGCAAGATGATCCTGAGAGTTTTGTGCTAAGGATAAACAGGAAATATGCACTAGCAAAAGCCATCGTAGTTGCAGTGGCAAACAACGCAAAACGCCCATTTGCCTTACTGATTCCAAAGGGTAAATTCCCTTCTGCAAGCTGTGCACTTAGAGATGTTACTAAGCCATACATAACAAATCCAATCACTGGCAGAGGAATACCTGGAAAAAGGTGAAGGGATTATCATCAAGTTCCAGTCAAAGCAGAGACAATCATTGCATAGAGTGGAGAGAAACATGCTATTCAATGCAATAGTAAAGTACTGAAGCTCCCAAATGATATTAGCTTACATACATTTTATCAAGGTTTAGTCATAAAACATACCCAAAAATCATCTGCTTATACTAATAATATCTCGAAAGAGTCATTAAAGAAGTGGATAATATACCGAAAACTGCCGCATAATCGCTGCTCAAGACATTGCCACAAGTATCACCACCAACAGGACAAAAGGCATCGGAGCCAGTGAGCTTTAGGTAAGTCAAATACGCCGTGTCTAACATCCCAATAGCTCCGATTCCGGCGTACCAGCTGTATATCGAACTCTTAGTTGCTACTTCACTCGCGGACGACGAAGACGTTGAGGAGGAGGAGGAAGAAGAAGACGGCGCAGAATCCCCGCCATCTTCCGGATCCGATGACGCGCACTTGATCGGGATCACCGTAAATCTCCGATCTGAAACCTAAATGACAACATCTGACTTCAAGCGACTGCTATCACACAAGAAACTCATGACAAATTTTTACCTCGAATCGTCTCGGATAATAGCTTGCCGACGGAGGAAAATCACGGAAGCTGAAATGAAACGGAGGAGACGACACAGAGACAAACGTCGTCATCGGCATCGTCGCACACTGTTTATTCCACCATCGCTAAAAGCCTCCTCCCTCACTAACTTCATCTTCTCCGCTTAGATTATCTCAGCCACTTGTTTCACTATCGGGCCTAAAGATAAGGCCCAAATATTATAGTTAGGCCTCTTTAAGAGACGTATAGTAACTTGTATCCGAGTCAGCAAGTTTATCTTTATTCTATCGTGAGTTACGACTTACGAGGCAACCGAGTTGGACTTATCATAATCCATTCCATACATCTTTGGAATCTACTTTGTAACAAAATAATAATTAATAATATCCGTAAAAGGATAGAGACCAAATAATTCGGACAAATATCTTGCAGACGTGGCACACATAGTATAACTATATAATCACACGCACGAGAAGAGAAGTATATCACAACATCTTTAACTAAGAAACTAGGATTTAACCCGTGGTACACTACGGGTTTATGTTTTTTATAAATAATTTTATATATATACAATTAATTTAGAAGTTTGTAATATTTTTTCTGATTTTGTAAAATAAATAAAAATATTCAGAATTTCTAAAGAGTAGTTTGTTCTTTTATTGTTTATGCAAATAAATATAGAGAAATTCACAAAACTACACTCTTTCAATCATTCCTTCACAAAACTACACCTAATTCAATATTTTCACAAATTTACATTCTTTCAAAATTTTAAAAGCTTGATTTACCCTTTTCAAAATTACCAAAATTAAAATATTTTCATTTGTGTTCGCTAATTAGTGTTTAGAAATAGTATTAAGGGGTATGATTGTGTGGATAGAGTTTATTTGAATTTAATTTTGAGTGTTTAGGTGTAGTTTTGTGAAATATTTTTGAAATGGTGTAGTTTTGTAAAATGTAATTCAAATGGTGTAGTTTTGTGATTCTCCCATAAATATATAATGAGAATTATATTTTATATAGCAAAATCTTAATATAATTTGTAAGTGTGTTTATTCCAAACTATTATAAACTATAAAAATTAGGGATGGGCAAAACTTCCGGATCCGAAATACCGAACCCAAACCAAACCGAAATCCCCAAATCAATATCGATTCTAAAAACAAATAACTCGAATGTATAGGGAAATTTACTACCATAATACCCGAAATCGAATCAGAACCGAACTCAATTTTGTAGAACTAAACTAAACTACTCTAACTACCCAAAAATTATATAAAATAATAATAGTTATAATTATATTTGAAGTACATAATTGGAACAAAACCGAAATTAAAGAACTGAAACCGTTCCAAAAATAAATAACCCGAACGAATTGAGAAATTTACTACCTGAAAACCCGAAGCCAAAACAAATTTCTAGATTTGAACCCGAATTACCCGAAATTTGTTTATGATAAAGTTTAATCATTATTTTCAAACTTCTTGTCATTTATCTAGAATTTTTCTAGAAACTGAACCCGTCAATAAATAATTGTTATGCTAGTGTTAATTGATTTAAACAAACTTTATCTATGTTCAATATAGATGTTTATTGACATCTAAAATATTAATATAAATAGAAAATTATAATATGGACAATGATTATATATAAAAACTAAACAATATACTTTTTAAAAAATATATATATTCTGAAATTTTTTATAGACCTCCGTAAGAAAAATAAAAAGATTATATCAAAAATATCATAAATATGAAATTAGTGGTTGATTTTATGTTAAAATCGGTTTTATTGTTTTTGTTGATATTTAAGTCAAATTAAAAAATATATATATAGAATGAGATATGTTTGTGTGTAAGTTTCTTATAACTCTTTAAGTGAGTTTAAAACCAATGACATAGTATGTAGTTAAGTTAGTTTTTTTGGAAAAGTTCAAAAAAATACTTCAAAAATAATAATATATATATGTTTATTATATATTTCGTATAGCAAAAATTTAATATAATTTATAAGTTGATTAGACCAATAATTTATTATTTATTATATTTAGGATTCGAAAATACCCGAATTCAAAATAAAAACCGAATCAAAATACACAAATCATATTATGCGATTTACCCAAATTTATTTAAAATTATAATTATTTTGATTATATATATAAATAATTGTTGTAAACATATTCTAAATATGTAATATAAGATTTAAATTTTAGTAGAATTGCAATTTCTTCTTTTTTGTTTATAATCGAACCGGAAATCAAACTCGTTAACAAACTATTTTGTTTTTTATTGTTTGATATTTTTAACAAAAAAAATTTCAAATCGTTTTTAAATTCATAATAATATTAATTAATCTTGTTTGTTTTGATTTAAATAAAATTTTAATGGTAGTTTTTATAAAAAAAAACTATGTAATAATGTATTTATGTGAATTACATATGTTTATTTTGTTTTTCAAATATTTTTTACATAATTTCTTTAATATTTTTTATTTATTTTTGGAGAGAATTATAATATTTCCTTATTTGATTTTTCGTAATTAAATGTTCAAAAATATTTCCTTTTATGCCCAATGGCATAATGTGTAATTTAGTGTGATTTTTTGGAAAATTTCAAATTAGTACTTCAAAAATACTAATATAGATAAAGAAAGAAATAATTAAGAAAAATGGAATCAACGAGTATTATTAACACATGCACACGACTTGTAAACTGGTCATCGTCTATTTCACCGCCTATACAAACGTGTGGATCTTTCGAGTGGAAAGTACCAACAAGAAGAAGTGTTATAGTTGCACATGTTCAAAACTCAAACTTTACATGGTACTAATTAAGCGACCGACCAAGAATCTTTCTCTATTTCGATTTTGGTTAATGAGTTAATTGTGTGTTGAAGGAGGAGAGTAACAACAAGTAATAGTAGAGGAAATGTTACAGCAGAAGCAGGAGCTAGAGTTCCGACATCAGTACCGGTAAGAGTGGCTCATGAGCTAGCTCAAGCTGGTTATCGTTATCTAGACGTAAGGACACCAGACGAGTTCAGCATGGGACATCCGTCTAGTGCTGTAAACGTGCCTTACATGTACAGAGTCGGTTCAGGTTCTTTGACACATACATAATTACCCTTAAATTAATTAACCTTTAATTACATGGTTAAAAACTTACACTAGCTAGACCAAATTAAAATGTTGCAGTGATGGTTAAGAACCAGAGTTTTTTAAGACAAGTCACGTCCCACTTCAAGAAACACGACGAAATCATCATCGTAAGTTTAATTTTCGATTACGATCTTCCAACTCAGAACCAATTTGATAATGACTGGATTGAGTCATATTTATAATGTTGGTGGTCTTTGTTAAACTTCCGATGTGGGATCCTAAAACGTATCATAAAACTATATGAAGGGTTGTGAGAGTGGACAAATGTCTATCATGGCTTCAACTGAACTTCTCAATGTTGTAAGTAAATGATACACTTTGTTTTAAGAAATGTTATACTAATTTAGAACAAAGTGGTTTTTGTGATGTTGATGTATGTGTGTGTGTTTGTTATAAGGGTTTCACCGGGATCACGGACATAGCTGGAGGATATGTTGCTTGGACAGAGAACGAACTACCGGTAGAAGAATGAATACACAGAACGTGACTATAGTCATATTGTAATTATTAAAAATAAATAATGTAGATTGTTCTCAACACAAATGTTTATGTACTTAATTATATAAAGTAAATTTTAACAAAAGAAGAGATCAGCTTTTTCTTTTCATCTCTGACCTGGTGGTCTTAGGACATTACCTGTTCCGGTAATGGTTTTAACCTTACAAGAGCCAGCGTTGATACAGCAATTAAACTATTGAACATGAAAGTATGAAACTGAATTATATACATTTGTTAAGACAAAAAACGAGAAGAGAAGAATAATAATACACAGCTGTGAAAGGAGGCATGCTGACGAGTAAAAAAAACACGTACATAGACGATGCAACATTTGTAAATAGTTTTGTCCGTCTCTGAACTCATAGCACAATTTTCGAACTTTTGATCACATAAGATATCCTGATTCACTCAAATATTTATTACAATGTGAAGACAGAACAGAGAAGCTATTACAGTTACAAGTTTTTACATCACTACGTGTAGATAGATGTAATATGAATTAAAAACATCACAATTTTAACAATGTACAACAAATTACACAACACAATCAGCTCTTTGTTTTTCACAGAGATTTTCACATTTAGGTGGTTAAAGTATCAGGAAGAGAAATGGAATGAGCTCCAATGATCTTACCACCAACATCTGGGAAACTCTCGTAATCAGGCAGAGAGCTCACTTTACCATCATTGTCTACTTGTAATGGATACTTTATCAAGTGTCCTCGCAGCTCTGCAAACTCCTTATCTATGAATTTTTCCCAGTTTCCTCCAGAGATTTCGTTTACCTTTTTCACGCATTCTACACTTCCTGGATCCAAAAACTCATCTTCTGTTTTGCCTAAATGCTCTGCCCATAGTGACATTCTGTATCCATACACCTGTGCATATATTATAGAAGATATCACCAACAAACCTCTTAATGTGTGTCATGTAGTTACACTACTTTTTTAACCATATTCAAAAATACAGCACAAACCCTACTTTATAATAAAATTCATGATTCTGAAACTTGAGCCATGGCCCCATGTAGTTACAGATTCTAGCGAATATACGCACTATGATGGTTTGGTTATGATATAGATGATGATAGAAGGAAGGCAAACCTGGCCACGGGGGTGTTTTCCCTTGTGAGTCCATGAATAATCGGGTTGATATGCTCCCATTGCTATTTCGGTATCTTTTGTGCCGGCCATAGATCTTTGGTTGATATTAGCAGATCCCATGAGTAAATACTCATCATCTACAATCATACCCTTTGCGTGTACGTAAATCATGAAACGCTTGAACCTATAAGAATCAGATACCTGAAAACGCAGTAATAGATTATAAGCAACTTTATCCACTCATTACTGCTAGAAAGTATATATAAGGTTTTTCTCTATCAGTTAGCTAGAGTTCTTTTAGCATGAAGCAGTTCCTAAGTCTTTGAAGCTTACCGCATTGCCGTTGGTTTCTGGCGTATCATCTGGATATTGCTCTCGTTTGCCAAGGCAATAAAAGTTTAGATAATCGACCGGATGAGCATCTGATTCCACCGATTTCAGTTCCTTTGCTATGACATCATACATCATCTGCATAGTTTGGCTCTGCAGACGAAGATTTTTTTTTTTGCAGAAATGTTAGTCTCTATTGAAAAGAAATGAATCTTTTTGAATATCTATGTTAATCTCACACTTAGCTAAAAGTTTTACCTGCCAATATAGGATTTCTTGCACAGGTCCAGACTTTGGGTCGCCTTCAGGCCACAATGGTATGACAACATATATAGCAAATTTTTCTTTAGCTCTGATTTTACTAACAATCTTTAATGCCAACTCCATAGGGATAAGATTGTCAGCTCCTGCTCATTCAAGGAGAATGCCAGATCAGAAAGTTAATGGGCGAAAAAGTTCATTCACTATCGTTTACACAGATGAAGAATACATGCTAGATAAGATTCTGATGGAAAGAGAGCCGGGCACACAAAACTAGCAGTTGATATCAACACACTAACTCTAGACTACACATATATTATTTTATATCATACGCAATGTGAGCATTTTATTTCCTAGTCTAAAAACTGTCCTCAAAGATCAAGAAGTACCTGCATACTTATAAGAAGGCCAAGCATAAGAAGAACCCAGAAAGTACTGATTCTCAATATATATGAAATGCTGAGCAGATCTGATTGCCTGAATGTATGCAGTCTGGATGCTTTTATCTACTACAAGACGCTTGGCACATTCCAGATGCTGCAACATATAAAACATTTTGAAGACTCAAGTGTGGTTTATACCACATGAAAACTATGGCTTATAAACAACAATCTCATTGAATAACTGCTGCTGTTTTGTCAACGAACATTAGTAATAGTAGTTAAGAAGTTGATCTACTAACCAGGGCCTTAGCCTCATCTTCATATTTTGGAAATCCTTTCACGGATCCTGAGTCGATAGAACGAAATACCTGAGGTCAAAGAAACAGCATGGTTAAACCAATCAACTAAATTCTAACATCAGGACAGGTCTTTGACTAGGAAGGAATCTTGAAGCACCTGAACGTGCCAGTTCTCAGGATCATCTTCTTTGGAAACATAAACAATGGGATCGTCCTCTGGAACTATCGAAGTGCCATCCTTCAGATATTTAAACACCGGGCTTAGAATCCATGAGATACGTCCTATCCGGATCAAAGCATCATCTTGCCAGTGAGTTTTCCCCTTTACACGTAAGCTAAACTCCCTCCATCGTGTTGCCTTCTTCCACCTTTGCTCAAAGTTCATGAGAACATCATATGCCGCAGGCCCATCTATCCTACAGTGCAAATCGTGCCAGGGTTGCCTTGGAGCCTTGGTCCCAGCCTGAGGAAGCAAAATACAGAATATGAATCAAGAGTAAGGAATTAGGATTCTACCTTGAAATAAACAGGAGTGATCATATACTCACTGAAAATGTAGGGTTGTGAAAATCATCCTTAAATACAGAGTCCAGATCGTGAAATATTCGGTGCTCAGGTGTGTCATAGCGGCCATCACAAAGATCGATACCTCCAATAAAAGCTGAGACCTTGCGGTTATTACCAACAGCTTGAGTATCTACAAGAACACACTTTTGATGGTGCGTGAAGAGGGTGCCAACAACCTGGGAATTAAACAAAGCACTAAACCTAAGAGAGAATACATGAAAATCTATGGATACCCATGGCAACAACATATTAATAACCACCACATGTGAAAAGATACATTAACTAAGCCAATGAGAAACCATGCTTTGAGATGGATATAAACTAACGCAAACATCCACACCTATACTAGTTTTCAACGCGACTAATAACTCCCATGGCCATGGATGCAGGTACTAAACCCTCCTCGCTAGCAAAATGTCAACACCAATATGAAACAAGAACTATCATAAACATAAACTTTGGAGAGCTAGGACTTGCCTTTTGTTTGAACAACCCAACCTTGCCGCTACCATAACGGGGCGCCAATACGCATATCACAGAAGAATGCTTGAAAAACTTCCTAGTCTCTTCATCGTGTGTCCCCATAACTCCCCCCTGCCAATAAAAAAAACTTCAAATTTCGCACACATCAAGAAAGCTGCCGACATTGCAAGTAATACTAAAACACACACCGTGCTTAACCCGAACTTATCATGAGAAGTCTTATCATCCCACACAAGCAGCAAAACTCTAACACCTTCTTCAGATTTGTATTTAAGCAACTCACCAAGAGTCAAATCACCACCTCTTGGTAATTTCCTTGTAGGCTCTCTAACAAGCTTAATCTTATGAAACACAGACCAGCCAACAACGTAAATCATGTGGTGAGCCTCAGAGACTGCATAGCAAATATCTTCCCAACACTTGCCGTGCTCGAAAACCTTACCGTTATCTAACGCAATCTCCGGCAACATTCCGTCCATCACGTGAGCGTCTTGGTAAAGCCTTACATGACTTCCTTTCCTCAATGGGAAGTAAGTCTTTTCGACGCCTTTTCGGTTCGGATCTCCGGCGATTCCGCTCCGGTAAGTATGGATCTGATCAAACGGAGTGAATTTCATGTCGATGTAGAGAGCGGAGTCTTGTTTCGGCGGTTTACCCGATGCTCCGAGCACGGGGAACCAACCGGAGATTCGTTCTCCGGTCGCGATTTGACTCGCCGGGATCTTAGCCGTGCCGATGATCTGAGCACCGAAAACGTCGTCGTCTTTGACCTGAAACTCGAGATGAGACAGAGGATGAGCAATCGAGATGTTGAAATGCTCGTCCCAGAGCGGATCCTGCGCGTTTTTCAGCACGCGCGTGCGAGCGAGTGTGGCCTGAGGGACGACGACGGTGACGTAAGGGTCGCTAGTGATGACTTTCCGGTGGCTACGGATGGTTCTATCGGCGGATTTTCCGCCGTCTCTGTCTCTTGGATCTTCGTCGTCGGGGAGTGTAGTACATGAGTTACAAGCGGTGAAGCAGCGGCGCATATGGTCTGAGAACATGTCCATGTTAGGTAATCTCCTCGCCTGAACAATTTTCAGATCTAGGTCGCCGTGTAAAAGCATCACATCCTCCTCCGTTACTTTCTCCACCATGGTTAATACAGATCTGCAAAACCCTAACGAACAGAGCTTGATCAATTTTAAGTGTTTTTTGATTTTTTAATTTAATATATTTTTTTTTGGGGGGGGTAAGATATTTATTATTTTGGGGTGAAATGATTTGAGAGAGAAAGACAATAGGAAGGGACACGTGAAGGGAAATAACGTGGTGGGAGTTGTTCAGCCACCGACGACATGATTTTGCATACGTTTTACGTTTTTTTTGTAAGGGAAATTTAGTAAATTAGGTAGTTTTTGTTTTGTAATTGTCAATAGGGTGATTTTAGTTTTCTAATTAGGAATTTAGGTAATTTTAATTTTTTAGAGTATACAAAAGACTAATTTATCCTTATTAATATTTAACCAAAACATATTCATCATTCACCAACGTTATTCACCATTCACCAACGTTATTCACCATTCACCAACGTTATTCACTATTCACCAACTGATGTTCACCACCATTCACTTATCATTATTCATCGTTCATCATATGGATTAATCATTCGGTAACAAAACATAACACGTTTATAGTGATATAAAAATCGCACAAATGATATTCACCACTCATCGGTGTTATTCACCATTCATGTATTCATTCACCATTCACGAATTAGATTCACCATTCACCACGAAAAAACATAAAAATTAACTTAAAGGTTATAATTGTCTTTTAACATATAAAATTACCCATTTACCAATTACAAAACAAAAACTACCTTCTAGCAAATTAGAAAACTAAAAAGTACCCTCTCAACCAATTTTCTCTTTTTTTAATTGTATTTTGGACAAATAATTAAATGTGTTACACTTTGCGTAATGACTTCACTAAATATACTGATGAAGAAATTTAATTTTAAAATGTGACTACATTTGTAATGATGACGTAGAGTTTGGACATAAACTGAACACACGCTAGTCAAACACACAGCAAAGCGAATCTAAAAGATCTTTGCAACATTATCCATGACACTAATTTTCGAGGGCAATCTTATATAATAGAGAAAGTTGAGCATATGATGAATCCTAAAAATTCATTTCTTTTATAGTAAGATCATTAATTGAATAAAACAAAACTATCTTACATATTTGAATAATTATATATGTTAAAATCATCGTAAAGCCTGTGTTAAATCTTGTCCACTACAAGAATCTGCACATTTAGCAACGACCAAAATCGTTGCTAAATCGTTGCTAAACGCGTTTAGCAACGATTTAGCGACGATTACATTTTCGTCGCTAATCTCTCGTCGCTATTTCGAAATCGTCGCTAATTCGTTGCTAAATTAGCGACGACTCAAAATCGTTGCTAATTCGTTGCCAAATATTCGTTGCTAATTCGTTGCTATTTTAGCGACGAATTAAGCAACGAATTTGCAAGGTTATTTTAGCTTCGAAATAGCAACGACTTAGCGTCGAATTTAAAAAAATTATTTTCGATTTTCGAATTTAAAAACTTATGAAATTGCTGCAGAACGTCGCTAATTCGTTGCTAATTTAGCAACGAATTGGCAACGATTCTTTATACAAATCGTTGCTAATTCGTCGCTAATTTAGCAACGAATTGGCAACGATTCTTTATACACATCGTTGCTAATTCGTTGCTAATTTTAGCAACGAATTAGCGACGATTTGATTAAATCGTTGCACAAATCGTTGCTAAATTTAGCAACGATTTGGCAACGAAGAACATAACAATCGTCGCTAATTCTTTGCTAAATTAGCAACGAATTAGCAACGATTTTTAAAAAAAAAAATTAAAAAAAAAATTTAAAAACGAATTTAAAAATAAAATAAAATAAAATTATTATAATTAAAATTTAAAATTCAAATTACATTTTACAAAAACTAAACTAGGGATCAAAATCATTAATCCCGACATTCCGTCCCGAGCTTCGCGCCGCGGCTTCAGCCTCGTCTCGGAGCAACCTCCGGTTCCGGATCGACCCCTAATCCGCGTTCCCGCATCGCATTAGCCAGTGTTTGGACTATCCATCGCAATTATGGAGAATAGATCCGTCATTGTCTCGAAGCGGCGTTTGTATCTTGGAGTTCCCGTCGCAAACGAGCATTCTCCGCGACCGATCCCGCCGAGAAATGATCTTTCCAAGTAAGGGAGTTCCCAAAAGATGCTTTTCTTGTGCCGCTATGGGTTTCCCCGTATCCGTCGAGTAAATTCGAAACATGCCAATTTCCACCCCGTCTACATGTTTCTTGCGCCCCGTAATAATCCAACTCGTTTAGTAACTCGTCCCCGCCGGATATAGTAGGGGTGGTTGTTTAACGACTTTGTTCTTCTCGAACAACCTTCCGTTCTTCCGGTACGGATGATTAATTGGAAGAAATCGTCGGTGACAATCAAACCAACTTGTTTTCCTTCCGTGTGGGAGTTGAAACGCATCGGTCCGATGACGACAATAAGTGGCAAGACAATCGTCCATGCGTTGTCCAATCGGATAACATGCCATAAGCAGGAAAGTCACTAATAGTCCACATAAGCACCGCACGCATCATAAAATTTCTTTTGCACGATATATCGTACGTACGAACCCCGATGCACCATAACTCTTTTAGCTCATGGATTAAAGGTTGCGAGAAAAACATCTAGAGCTCTCTTTGGATGTTTCTGACCGAGAACTAATATACTTAAGAAGAGGAATTCTCTTTGCATGCACATATATGGAGGAAGATTATAAGGGGTTACGATAATCGGCCACAAGGAGTATTGTCTACCGTACATACCAAATGGACTAAATCCGTCGATGCATAAACCAAGATATACATTACGAATCTCTCTAGAGAAGTCGAGTATACCGTGTTAAAGTGCTTCCAAGCCTTTGCATCCGACGGATGAGTTACTTCCCCATCTACGACCGAGTGCTCCGAATGCCATCTCATTGAATCGGATGTCCTTTCCGATTGATACAATCTCTTGAGCCCGTCCGTAATGGGTAAGTACCACATCCGTTGATACGGGACCTTACTCCCTTTTCCATGGACCTTATATCTCGACCGACGGCAAAAACGACATTCCCGCAACTTATCATCATCTTTCCAATAAATCATACAATTGTTAACACAAACATCAATCATTTCTGAAGGCAATCCAAGACTAGAAACCAACTTTTGTATTTCATAATATGAATCAGCAGCTACATTATCCTCGTGCAAATACTCTTTTAGTAATTCCGCCCAGGAGTCCATGCAAAATTCACTCAAATTATGATCCGATTTGATATTCATCATTCTAGATGCTAATGATAGTTTTGACAATCCATCTTTACATCCATCGTAAATTGGTTTATTCGCAGCGTCTAACATATCATAAAAACGTTTAGCATCTTGGTTAGGTTCTTCAACAACATTTTCGCATAAATACTCCCTCGTATCATGAAATGCATCAACAACCATGTCATGATATCTATTATCATCTACATGCATATTAGACCCACCATGATGATCATAGCTATTATCAAAATGATGCGGTAAATTAGTCGGTTCGTTAGTTTCGGGAACATGAAACGAACTACTTTCTCCAAATTCGGTGTTATTATAATTATACCCTTCCCCATGTTGAAACCAAACAAAATATTGTGGCATAAAACCCCTATTAAAAAGATGTTTCCATACGGTATCAACATGAATGTATTTAGTGTTCACACACTTCTTACATGGACAATACATTTTACCACTTTCTTGAGTAGTCCGCATGTTTCCGACTTGATACATGAATGTTTGAAGTCCCTCCGTGAACTCTGTTGTCACTATCCCCGATCGATCTTTGTGTCTATACATCCAAGATCGTAACTCGTATACGTTATTACCGTGAGACATTTTGAGTATATATGTTATGAAAGTTTTTGTATAAGTGTTTAGAATATATATAAGAGAGAATGTTTTGATATTGTGTTGTGATTTTGATTTGGTCGAATGAGTTTATATAGGGACATTGTAAATTTTAGCAAGGAATTAGCAAGGAAATTTAGCAACGATTTAGCAACGAAATATTTTTACCAATGAATTACCAACGATTTTGAGAGGAAATTGCAACGAATAATTCGTCGCTAAATACCGGTGGAGCTCAATGAAAACGTGCTCACCTACCTAGCAATATTCCTTGCAAATTCGTCGCTATTTAACAAGGAAATATCTTCGTCGCTAAACCGTCGCTAATTAGCGACGATTTAGCGACCAGTATAGGAATTCCTCCTTAAATCGTCGCTATTTCGTCACTAAATAGCAACGAAATAGCGACGAATAGTTTCGTTGCTATTTGGCGACGAATTAGCGACGAAATTTAGTGTCGTCGCTAATTCCTCGCTAATTCCTCACAAATCCGTTGCTAAATAAATTCCTCGCTAATTCCTTGCTAAAATTCGTTGCTATTTGCCCAGTTTCTTGTAGTGGTCGGAACCAAGTAACAAAGTATTCTCGATTCAAATCTACTTAACGAAGCAACAGTAACATTAACATACATACTTTAAGTTATGATATGGTGGAAGAGAAAATTAATAACTTTATGTTGCAAGTTTTAAAAACAATTTACACAGAAATGTAAAACATTTGTCATGAAGTTATAAAATATATGACTTTGTAACGGTTTGTGACCTGTCGGTGAATGTGTATAAACCAGAAAGTGGTTGGTGAGGCAAATATTATGGGCTTTTCTTAATTATTATGGGCTTTACTAATTAACTTTGGCCCATTTACGAATTATAGGCTTTATTTCTCTTGCTTTAATTTAAGAAAACTATCAAGAAAACAAAATAATTAAGATAATAATTAAGAGAAACCCTGGAGGAGGAGTAGCCAAGCCATTGATAAACCCTAAACGAGCCGCCTCTTCTTCTCTTCTCTTCTCTTCTCTTCTCTTCTCTTCTCTTTCGATTTCAAGCTCAAGCTCAAGCTATCAATGGCGGAAGAGCTTCGTGTTCGTCTCAATGATCATCAAGTATCAAAGATTTTCCCGATCAAACCTAAATCTACGTCAAAGTCTCTTTCCGAATCGGAGACTCCGGATTCACGATGCTGGTCCTCTCTCAAGCATCGCTCAATACCTAATCTCGTCTCCTCCGTCTCCGCCGTAGCTTTCTCTCCGATTCATCCTCACTCCTTCGCCGTCGCCTGCTCAACCACCGTCTCCCTCTTCTCCTCGCAGACCTTCTCCTCCTCCAAACGTTTCTCCTTCCGAGACGTCGTCTCCTCCGTCTCTTTCCGATCTGACGGCGCTCTCCTCGCCGCGTCGGATCTCTCCGGTTTAGTCCAGGTCTTCGACATCAAGCAGAAGTTGTCGCTACGTAAGCTCTGTTCTCACAAGGCACCAGCGAGATTCGTAAAGTATCCGATTCAGGACAAGCTTCATTTGATATCAGGAGGAGACGATGGTGTGGTCAAGTACTGGGACGTAGCCGGATCCACCGTGGTTTCAGATCTGTTAGGTCACAAGGACTATGTGCGATGCGGTGATTGCTCTCCTGTGAATGATTCAGTGTTCATAACAGGCTCTTATGATCATACAGTGAAAGTATGGGACGCGAGAGTCGGAAATTCCAAGTGTATCGCTGAGATTAACGTCGAGAGTCCTGTGGAAGATGTTGTTTACTTGCCTTCAGGTGGAATGATAGCAACGGCGGGTTTGAATAGTGTTAAAGTATGGGACTTGATAGGAGGAGGAAAGATGGTTTGTTCAATGGAAAGCCATAACAAGACTGTGACGTCTCTGTGTGTAGGAAGAATGGGATTAGATGATGATGATGTAGCGGGCGGAGCAGAGAATCGGATCTTGAGTGTTGCTTTAGATGGATACATGAAAGTGTTTGATTACGGGAGAGCTAAAGTTACTTACTCTATGAGGTTTCCAGCTCCTCTTATGTCTCTTGGTCTTTCGCCTGATTGTTCGACTCGGGTTATCGGAGGGTCTAACGGTATGGTGTTTGCGGGTAAAAAGAAGAAGCGGAAAGATGATGAGGGAGAGATGAAGAAAAGTATTAGCCTTTGGAGTGTGAATAGCCAAGAGGAGAGTAGGAGAAGAGCGTTAAGGCCTACGTATTTCAGGTATTTCCATAGAGGGCAGAGCGAGAAGCCATCAGAAGATGATTTCATGGTGAAGGAGAAGAAGAAAGGAGCGAAGCTAACAAAACACGATAAGCTGTTGAAGAAGTTCAGGCATAAGGAGGCTCTGGTTTCGGTTTTGGAAGAGAAGAAACCCGCGAACGTGGTAGTGGCCGTGATGGAGGAACTGGTGGCGAGGAGAAAGCTAATGAAGTGCGTATCGAACTTGGAGGAAGGAGAGCTTGGAATGCTGTTGGGATTCTTGCAAAGGTATTGTACTGTGCAGAGATATGCAGGATTTTTGATGGGATTGACTAAGAAGGTTTTGGAGACGAGAGCTGATGATATTAAGAAAGGTAAAGAAGAGTTTAAAGGGCTTATAAGGAACTTGAAGAGAGAGGTTAATCAAGAGATTAAGATTCAACAGTCTCTTGTGGAGATTCAAGGTGTTATTGCTCCTTTGATGAGAATCGCTGGTAGAATATGAAATACCATTATTGCAAGTTTTGTTTTGTTTTGCTTTCTTTGTTTTATTACTGTCATAAACTAAAAACACATTTCATGGGCAATGTATGCAAACTTGAAATACAAATCATTTGAATGTTAGTTTAGATCAACAAAGAGCAAAGTTGTTTTGTTTTATTTGGTTTGCTAATTTATTCTTTGAACTATTATACAATCTTTTTCGGCCTTTTAATAATGAGATTAAAACAAAATAGTAATAATAATCCTAAATCATCAGCTAAACTAAAAATTGATTAAATTTCATGTAGAAATAAATATATTGTTTTTTTTTTGTTTTTCTGTTTAGGTAGGACACGTGTCGCACACCCGAGAGAATGGAGAAAGCCTTCAAGTTATTCATTATAAAGTTTGGCAGGAAGTTTGACAAAAAAAAAAAAAAAAGTTTGACAAAAAAAAAAAGTTTGGCAGGAATTTGAGCCACATTACGATGGACATGAAAGAATTGCTACTGTCCTTATGTACCTGTATGTAATATAATTCCCCCTTTCTGTTATACCAAAGAAGAGAGACGCTTTACTCTTGTGGAAGACAGGAGTTCATATACAATTGCATATTATGTGTCTTAAACAATTTATATCTTATTAACTACTTAGTGTTTTTTTGTGTGATTTGATTTCAGGTGGTTCTCCAGTTATCAAAGGAAACAAATGGGCAGCAACCAATTGGTTTCGCTCAGAACCACAAAAATAACTTAGCTTTTTTAAGAGTAAATTGGTTTTACTACTAATCTCTTTCATTATCTTCAAACAACCTTTGACAAGTGTTGTCTTATTTGACAGTGATAATGGTCCCAATAGACTTAGCAAGAAGCAAACGATAAAAAGCAAAGTTTATAATATAAAAAAGAAAAGAGAGAGAGAAGAGTCTCTCTCTCTCCCTTGTGGCTTACCAAGATTTTATTGTTTGATGAGATTTCTGATTACGTATTGCAATATCCCTCCATGATTGAAATAGGCCAACTCCACCTGCCATTTTTAAAAGCTCAAAAAAACAATAGGAAGAAGAACAAAAACAGATCATAGTGATGAAACTAGTTTTCTTAATTTTTAACCTCTGTGTCGAAGCGGAGTGTACATGTGAAACTCTTGCCGTTGTTTGTGATGACCGTGACATCTTGTCCTGGTTTGATCTCACTTACATTGTTTGGGAGATCAATGGTGTAAAGCTCTTGGCCTGTTAAGCCTAGTGTCTCTGCATCTTCTCCTGTCTTGAAGCACAATGGTATGATTCCCATTCCCACCAGATTGCTACGGTGAATTCTCTCAAAGCTCTTTGAGATCACAGCTTTCACACCCTGTGTCGTAGCACATATTAATGTTAAAGTTGTGTGTTTGTTAAACACGAAAAAAGCCGAAACATGTAAAGGCAGAAATGTACCAAAAGCATTGGACCCTTGGCAGCCCAATCACGAGAACTTCCACTTCCATATTCAGCACCAGCCAATATGATTGTGTCCCGTCCCTCGTTCCTATATTTCTGGTACAAAACAAAAACACAATGATTTGATAAGAACAAAGATATATGAAATTGTTATTCTATTTTCAGTTGAAGAAACCAAAGACACTCTATTGGGGTTTAAGGAAGGTCCAAAAAGTGGGTGTGATTGATACCATGGCAGCATCGAAAACAGAAAGCTTCTCTCCACTGGGAATGTGAACTGTTTTAGGACCAACTTCTCCTTTCAAGTGCTTGTTCACAATACGGATATTGGCAAAAGTTCCTCTCGCCATAATCTCATCATTACCACGGCGACTCCCATAAGAGTTGAAGTCTCTTCTATCCACACCACGTTCCATTAAGTACTTAGCCGCGGGACTATCCTTGTGGATGCTACCAGCTGGTGAGATGTGATCAGTGGTAATACTATCTCCGAAATTGAGCAAACAGTAAGCATCTTTCACACCATGTGAACCAGGTGGAGACATGGTCATGCCCTTGAAATAAGGTGGCTCATGAATGTAAGTTGATTTAGGATCCCATTCATAGAGTGCGCCGGATGCGACAGATAACTCATTCCACATGGAGTTCCCTTTAGTGATTGCTTCATATGTAGCTTTGAACATATCAGGAAGAACACTAGATTGTACAGCCTGAAACAACGAAACAGAGAACTTTCAACATCGCTTGTAATGATAAAATCTCTTATTGTTTATGTCTTACATAAGCAGCCCGCATGTGTTTACCTCGGCAACTTCTTGGTTAGAGGGCCAGATTTCCTTGAAAAATATGGGTTTTCCATCTTTACCAGTTCCAATGGGCTCCGTCTCAAAGTCGATGTTTACCTACAAGAACATTCACGGGATTGATTCAGTGTTTCATTTAACAAGAGTGCTCAATTGTTGTGTAATTATTTTAGAGTTAGCAATTAACATACAGTGCCAGCCAGTGCATAGGCTACAACAAGAGGTGGGGAAGCTAGGTAATTAGCTCTTGTTAACGGATGAACACGTCCCTCAAAGTTTCTGTTCCCCGACAACACAGCAGATGCCACCAAATCTTGTACATGTATGAGAAATATTTTAGTTCCACAATTGAAAATTAAAGGGAATAAAATTATGCTAACTTACCGTTATCAACTATTGCTGAAGCCACAGCTTCATGGATATCCCCTGAGTTTCCGATGCATGTGGTGCACCCATAACCAACTATACTGAAGCCAAGCTGATTCAAGTATTTCTGCAAGCCACTGCAACACTTAAAAAATCAGGGCACCGTAATGCAAAGAGATAAATAACAAAACATTCAACAATGTATCTGCAATACCTCTTTGCCAAGTACTTTGTTACAACTCCAGAGCCAGGAGCGAGACTAGTTTTAATCCATGGCTTAACCTAATAATGGATAAATTTGAAACACTTTTATTATTGCACAAAAAGATACTAAAACACGATCACAAAAACGAACGATCCAGTGAGGAATAGTAGCCAAACCTCGAGTCCTAGATCGCAGGCTTTTTTTGCAACCAAGGCAGCACCAAGCATTACACTAGGATTTGAGGTATTTGTGCAACTGGTGATTGCTGCAATAACGACATCTCCATGTCTAAGATGTGCTGGGGTCCCATTGAAATTGAATTCTGTAACCTTACTCTGTGCTTCTTTTGGTATAGCAAAACCCTGGAAATATCATGGATATGTACAATCACTAACCACATTTTAAAAAAAATTGGAAGAAGATTATAGTTTCAGAAGTGTTGACATTGTTGCTTACTGAATCCACTTAATAACTAAAATATCTAGACCAAATACCTAGTCCTGTTTTAAAACCACAGCAACATTTGCTAGATGTGCCATCGTTTTGCAAGAGATTAAACTCTCAGGGCTGTAAGCATTTCATTAAGAATGTCTTCTGAACAGAAAGAAGAGTTCTAACCTTGAATCCTACTCTATTGTCCAAGCAAGAATGCCAGTCCGCTTTCATTTCCTTCAATGTAACACGGTCGTGTGGCCTGTATTATGCATAGAGAGTAATTTTAAGTAGAATAAATACTAGAAAAATTTATGTAGAGACATTCACTAATAGTACCTCTTGGGACCAGAAACACACGGTTCTACATCCTCGAGATTCAATTCCAGATTTGAGGAGTATACGGTCTTACTTTCCGGCTGAGATGAGTTCCAAGTTCCAAGTGGAGCACATATTAAGCAATATGATCGATAAGACAATAACAATAGACATAACAAAACGAAGCAGTTTTTACCTCACTATAGTCCACAAACATCTTGTTTGCTCGTAAATATGCCTCTATCATAGACACCTGCAATACATTTCACAAATAATCACTGCTCTGATGAAACGCAATATCAGACTAAATTATGCTAATTTCTCTTGCAAAGCCTTACAGTGTCATCGCTCCTGCCAGTTAACTTGAGATACTGCAACGTGACATGATCAACGGGGAAGAATCCCATGGTTGCACCGTACTCAGGAGACATATTGGCAATTGTAGCACGATCAGCTAAAGATAATTCTCTCATCCCTTCCCCTGTGTAGGTAAAATCATTGGATGCATATGTGAGTTAGTCTAACTCAGTCATGTACTAGATAAGTACAGAAGAGACAAATATAAAAATTAATGAATGTACCGTGGAATTCAACAAACTTTCCGACTACTCCATGTTTCCTCAGCATTTGAGTCACCGTTAAGACCAAATCAGTAGCTGTCATTCCATCTCTTAGTTTTCCAGTTAGCTTGAAACCCACAACACCGGGCAGAACCATGCTCATTGGCTGCATAGAAAGATAAAGAACCATGCTACAGTTTAAAACCTCAGATGCAAAAGAATCATTCTTATATTCAAACTCGATTACCGAGTTTCATAAAATATTTCGACAATTAGTTTTGAGTTCTTGACCGAATAAGCATATAATTTACCTGACCAAGCATGGTAGCTTCCGCTTCTATACCTCCAACTCCCCATCCAGCAACACCAAGTCCATCAATCATAGTGGTGTGAGAGTCTGTACCAACAACGCTGTCTGGATAAAGAATTCCATTTTTGTTGAAAACAACTCTGGCAAGGTATTCGAGATTGACCTGTTATTCGCAAATTTATAAACTTAGTATATCTTAAATTAGCATCAAAAAGACTTCCGGCCTGCAAAAAATACACTTTTTGTCTGAACTCTTTTACTTACTTGATGAACTATTCCAGATCCAGGAGGCACGACAAGCATGTTGTCAAAGGCATTGGAGCCCCACTTAAGAAAAGCAAATCTTTCTTTGTTACGCTGGAACTCAAGCTCCATGTTTGCCTGCACCGCATTCTCTGATCTCGCCACATCCACTTGAACCGAGTGATCAATAACAAGATCTACAGGGACCTGAAAGAATCAAAGACCTTCTATCAAACCTCATAGCATACCAGAAGGACACACGATATAAACTAATCTCGGTAAAAAGTGGGGAAACTAACCAACGGATTAATCTTGTTAGAGTCCCCACCGAGATTGTTCATGGCATCTCTCATGCAAGCAAGATCAACAACTGCAGGTACACCAGTAAAGTCCTGAAAAACGAAGAGAACACAAAAAATCACATCACAATCTTTATCTTAACAACACTCATATTAACTTATGATGAGTCTTCTTACCTGAAGAAGCACACGAGAAGGCTTGAAAGGGATCTCAACCTGCTTTGGTGAAGTATTCTCCCAATCAAGAATCTTCTCAACATCTTTGCTTTTGACTTGAAACTCATCACAGTTTCGTATAGCCGATTCGAGAAGTATCCTAATGGAATAAGGCAGTTTATCTACATCCACAACAATAACAACATCCACAACAACAACAATATCATCTTCATCATAAACAAAACACCATTAAAACAACAAAAACACGAATCCGATGAAGCTAAAACTCACCGATCCTTGGATCGTTAAGAGCTGGCAAGCTGTAGTAATTCCCGAATTCGCCACCGTCAGGCTTCTCCAACGCCTTCAATATGCTACGGAAAGGATTCTCAGAAGCTGAAAAACACAGAGATCCACACAGATTATCAAACACGAAACGAAAACAACGGCTAAATCAGAATCGAGTGAGATCATAAGCCATTTTCGAACATAAACAACAAAAATGGAGAAAGCACGTAGATCGTTACCCATGGATGATGATAAAGCTCGAGTGAAGAAGCAAAGCAGAGATCTGTGTGTAGTTGGTGAAGCGATGGCTCGAGGTCGAGAGAGATATATGTATCTGGCTGGCAGATCCGTGTGTTATTATTTTATTTTAATGTTAAATTGAATATTCATGGTAATATATGTGTCCGCTCTTATTGTTTGGGCTTTTTCATTTAGGCCCAATCCATTTTTGGAGTTAACTTGTTCTTCATAACCCCAAAACAGCAAATCAGATTTTGAGCTTAGTAAAAAGAGAAATTACACTGCTATAAAAAAAGAGAAATTACAAAACTCCACATTTTAAAGGGCATTTCATAAAATTACACGTTTTTAAATTTACTTCACAAAAATATACATAAACATTGAAATTAAGTCCAAATAAATTTTAACATTAAATCATAAACACTGATTAGTGAACGCAAATAAAAGATTTTAATTTAGATAAATTTTTAAATGATAAATTAAGAAAAATTCACAAAACTACACCCTTTCAATCCCTCCTTCACAACACTACACCTAATTTAATTTTTCACATATTTATACCCTTTCAAAATTTTAAAAGTTTGATTTAACTTTTAAAAATTACCAAAATTAAAATATTTTCATTTGGGTTCGCTAATTAGTGTTTATGGTATAGTATTAATAGGGTAGGATTGTGTGGGTAGAGTTTATTTGAATTTAATTTTGAGTATTTATGTGTAGTTTTATGAAGTATTTTTGAAATGATGTAGTTTTGTGAAATGTAATTCAAATGGTGTAGTTTTGTGATTGTCCCATAAATTAACTATTTAAAATTTGAAAATGAGTAAATATAAAAAAAAATTGAATTAGATATAGTTATATGAAAAAGATTTGAAAATATGTAGTTTTGTGAATTTTTTTGATAAAACTCTACTCATAACTTCTTTCATTTGTCGGCTCCCTTGTTTTGTCGTATAAAAGTTAATTTGTTATAAAATATGGACAAAATCATGTAAATATTAGATTTGGTGGAAATTTTATTTGATGATGATGACTGCATACAGACAGTACAAAAAAATAAAGGAGTTAGTTGAAAGTGGTGGCCGGATTAAATTATCAACCACGATAATAATCTTGACTTGTAGATAACCTACCAATCATATTCATATTCTTTATTTTATTTCATTCTATATTATTTACCATAGCCTTGCAGGTAAAATTAGTTTTTACTAAGCGACAAAAAAGTAAAGCTGTATTAAAGGATAAAAAAGAAACACATTCTCAATCGTACGTATATTACGTGATCACAATTTAAATTCTACGAAAAAATATTGTTTTATATTTAAATTTAAATACTCCAAATCTCCAATACTCATGGGACCACTATGGACCATTTGCCCATGATGCAAATATTGAAAGGAATTAAAGATGGTAATAAAATAATGGGTCAATTAAATTAATGGACAAGGAAGAAATTTTAATTAGGTATTGGACTTTATTTTCATAATTTTTAGTTCTGACAACACCATCTTCACGGAGAAAGACGATTTTACCCCTACTTGCTGAAACTCGAAAATGGCGGCTCCGACAGGGTAACTGTTTGCGCAGAGCAAGTTGCAGGATATTAGATTTGTTTCCGATAACCAATAAGTTATCCGCTAACATCACCTATAACAAAATCATTATTAACTAAAATCTATGATAACTTAGCAAATGAGTTTGTGTGTTAGTATATATTCAACAATGGTGATACCATTAATGGTAGCGACACAATGGATACATGAATACACAAATCACCATTAAACACTAAGAAGAAATATCAACTTTAAGAAACTAATCATTGAAGTCTTTAAGAAGCAAGATAATCAGGGCAATAAATATAAATACTTATAAGATATGAATAACTCATATTTATTGTTCCTTTATTGTTGGTTCCAACATATTCTGATAAATTAGATAATGGTGGGTATTGTTGGTTCCAACATATGCTCATACCATCATGTGATGGAAGCAATAAAAAACGTTGTTGAAGTTAAGTTGAAGGAATCGACAAGCTCTCGTTAGAGCTAATTTTGCGAGTAACGTATTAGTTAACCGATATTATTAATGTTATCGAAGCATCTATGACGTACATAAATGGATTATCGAAGAAGGTAAGACATGTTATCCCGTAACAAATAATTTATCTTGTATACCTTAAGCGTAATCATATATCACATATTTCTAATTGATTGTTTACACAAATGCATAAACTCTACACATAAGCAATATACGATACCGACTATGAGGTGAACAAATTATTCTTAGGTGGGGAATTCAAGAACAAAGACGATTGTTTGACCAAATTAGCCATACACGATGACCCTATCACCAATAAACTCTTCATCATAAGCAATAATCCTCTTGGGAAGTTCATGTACAATCATTTGTGGATACAAAGATTGTTAGCATCGAAAGTTACTAACGCGACAGTTATCGGATACGATATATTACATACGATAACATAATTATCAGGTAAAATGAAGAAAATTGTTATCAGATAACAAAATGTCTAGTGGTTATTAGGAAATGTCTAGATCAGCCATCTGCATAACCATATCACCAAACATGAAGCATATCAGATAATGATACAGTTACAAAATACTAATTCTCACAAAGGTAATTAGGTTATCAGATAAATACGGTACTAATAATGTTATCCGCTAATAAAATTATTAACAATAACAATATTTTTGCATAAACAAAAAAATATGATTGAATTTTTGCTACAATATTCTTTCATATTGAATAACTTGTCATGGTAACATTAACAAGAAAACTTCACATATAAATAGTGAATAACTTGTCACGAAAGAATAATGATTGTTACCGATAACAATTTAGTTAATGCTTAACAAAGTTGGTGGCGCTAATAATTTTGTTACCGCTAATACGATATTAAATCTTAGTTTACTCAAATAAATAGTGATAATATTTTAATTTATTATGATAATATTTATGTTACTTGATAACTAGTAAGGTTATGTGAAAACAACTTTTTTCCAAAAACAATGATCCTCTTGGAAAGTTTTGTATCAATCATCCGCAATATACAATTTACAATTTACAAGAAAAACATAAATTGATGCATAGTCAACACATAAGCACCAACCAAATCCAAATCGGAATTTCAATCCCCAACAATCTACCACAACAATTTAGAAAAATTAAGATAATCTCATTTGGAGACCGAAATCGAAAGCCCGAACACAAAATCGAAAAAACTAAACAAAGAACATGATAATAAAATCATCAAAATCCATGGAAATTAGAATTTTAAAAGGGAGAAAGAAAAGACCTCGAGAATTGAGTTTGTTCCTTTGAACTTCAAGGCTATTAAGATTGTTAGAATTTTTACGGAGCTAACGAAGGAGCTTGTCGATTTTCCGGAGATAGTATTGTTTAAGCCCTTCTCCTTGCTTCGCCACCGACCCTTTGATGTTGCGATTTCCTCCATCGTCGTCTTCGTGAGCAAATTATAGAGGAGAGATGAGATCTCTAAGAAAAGCTTCAGTTTCTTAGAGAAATGGTGATGACTGCATTTCTTTGGAAGAGAGAGAATTTTAATAAAATAAATATGTGTGTCGAGTTTACGAGAGAATAGAGACAGTATGAGTTGCAACGTGAAGAAGATATAGGGGTATAATAGACAAATCAAACGTGAATAATACCTGCTACAGAGACCAATTCTTCGGACCTAATAAACAAGTCTTCTGAGTCCATTTAGTATAATTATCCTAAAATAATATTGAGGAAGATATTTTTTCGACAACTACATTGGGTAGATATATATATGAGATGTTGAAAAAAACCCATAAAAAAAGCAAACAAAAAACCCTTATCTTATCTTATGCCTAAAACATTTTTCTCTAATATTTCACCAATGAACAATGACTTGAAAATATATAAATATTGCCATATTATGTATGTTAATACGTATAAACTATAAAGGATATATACTTATATGATTATTACATAATCTACATTCATATACTGTACCTTAAGGTATAGATTCTCGGACATAATAGCGCAATTTCAAGTCTTATCTGACCCATATCAGTATGCTATTGTTGTGCTCTTAGAAAGGAAGTTACTACAAAAAGAAAGACAAAATCAAATAAGATTTCTTAAATTTCCCCAAAATGCTAATATAAGGCGTAGAAATTTATTTATGTTTCGTGTCAAATGGTTTCTTGATTGCTTGTATTGTGGGGAAAGGACCCTACCTATCTAAATATCTCCGGAATAGTATTTATATTTTATACAAGAGAAATTCACTAAGCTACATTTTTTAGATCTTTTATTTACAAAACTACACGTAATTAAATATTTTTACATATTTACACTTTTTCAAAATTTTAAAGGGGAATTACAAAACTACATCATTTGAATTGTATTTTACAAAATTACATTATTTCATAGTCAATTTTCAAAAGTACACATAAATATTCAAAATTAAAATCAAATAATATCTACCAAACAATCCTAACCCTTTAAATATGTAAAAATATTAAATTAAGTGTAGTTTTGTGAATTCCTTAATTTTAAATAGGTTATTTACCTTTTAAAACGTTACCAAAACTAAAAAGAAACATTTGGGTTCGCTAATTAGTGTTTAAGATATAATATTAAGGAGTAGAATTGTGTGGATATAATTTATTTGAATTTAATTTTGAGTATTTTAATGTAGTTTTAAAAAATAATTTTAAAATAGTGTGGTTTTATAAAATGCAATTCAAAAATCGTAGTTTAAAAGGGTGTGGTTTACATATTTCATAACTAGGTGACGACCCCCACGCCATGCGCGGGGAGATTATTCAAAAATAATAATTTACATTAAATTTTTTATTTCTGATTTTAAATAATCATAGAAACGAAATGAATATTGTATAACGAACATAATTTATTATAGATATAGATATATATATATATATATAAATATATATCTTGCTAAAAGTATAACTCTTTGTTTACGACAAATTATCCAAAAGTTATACATATAAATATATTCATACATATATATATACCAGTAGCACAAGGAAATGATTAAAAAAAGTATTAAATATTATGATATTGGTTGAAATTTTCTGAAAATAATTAGAAAAACTTGAACGTTATAACATGTCTTATTTTATAAAATATTTTTTTATCGTCGTATAAAATAAAACGTAATATATTTCATAATTACATAATAACAATATTATTAAATTCAAACAAACTATTGTTTTGTATATTCCAGATATTTTTGTAATTTCGATGTGAAAAAGTTATGTTATAAATTTTTAAAAAGTGGGTTAGTTTTCAAATAACTTAAATAAATAATTAGTATTATTAAAGTAGAAAAATGTATCTAAATAATAAAATTTGAATTATAAATTGAATAATTGTTATTATTTATAAATTATAATAATCGTCTAAAATAATAAGAAATAATAATTCTAGAATATTAGTAATTGGGCTAAATTTTTTTTTTTTTGGTTATTCAAAATGTGAAATCGTAAAGTAAATCGGCCATTAAAAAAGAAATAATGAAAAATATATTAATCGCAATATATAAAAAATGTAAAAAAAATCGGAAATCGGAGTATATAAAAAAGTCATAAATAAATTGAGACAAAATTTTTATTGAGACAAAATATAAGGGCATAAACGCAAAAAAAAATAAAATATATGCAAAATTTTAATTGAGGTTAAAATATGATAGCATAAATGCTAAAAAATAGAAAAATTTTCAAATCTCTATGGTCGCGACACGTAGACGTTTTGTTTTCTTTTTTAATATTATAGATATGATGCATACTTATATAAATACAAGAATAAATATAAAAATACATGAAAGAATTGTAGAATTAAATGCTAAACAACCACTTTGACCCAAAATAAACGAGCTGTACCAAGACTTTTTATTTGCTTTCTTGTGTTTAATCTGTGAATATAATTATTCTCAGAATAGCATCATATTATGAAATATGTAAGATCATGTCACCAGGTGCCATATTTTTTTCATTAATTCATATTTTTTTCATTAATTCATATTTTTTCAGAGAGTAATGTTAACTTATGTGGATCCTAATTTGTAACACTATATTTCTTACGTTTTTTTTGACATATATTTCTTACGTTATAAGAAAAAAAAACTTGTTTATTTTTACTTTTAACTATTTGAGGTAAAAGTTGAAGCTAACGAGGAGCCAAGCTTTAATGGCAAGTAGGACAGACATCTGATCTGATCTTCTCTCTTATTAAGTGCTAAGCATAAACCCATCTCTCTCTCTCTCTTCTCTCTCTTCTCTCTCTTCTCTCTCTTCTCTCTCTTCTCTCTCTTCTCTCTCTTCTCTCTCTTCTCTCTCTTCTCTCTCTCTTCTCTCTCTCTCTTCTCTCTCTCATAATATCCCATTAAGCTCAGTTTTTTAACCGGAGATAAATTCTCTGTTTCTCTTCTTATAATATTCAGTAGGCTAAAATCTTCTCTATTCTGGAAAAAATGGCATCTTCTAGTTCAAGATTCCGACAAGACTCTTGCCCTGTCTCTCCATGTCCTTCTATCGGTAATTTCATCGAACGAATCAAAGAAGCATGTCGTTTCCTCGTATCAGCTGTTCTAGGCACAGTTATCTCTGCGATCTTGACCTTCTTCTTCGCTCTAGGTCTGTTTCTTGATTCTCTTACCTACCCTGCCTCCTCTGCTTTCATGTTTAGCTCTATTTTGCTTTAAGAGAATATGCAGCTTTGTGGGTTTTTTGTAGAGATGATAAAGTTGCAAACTTTATGTATTTTTGTTTTTAGTTGGGACATTGCTTGGAGCACTTACCGGAGCTTTGATAGGACAAGAAACAGAGAGTGGTTTCATCCGCGGAGCTGCCATTGGAGCTATTTCTGGAGCTGTTTTCTCTATTGAAGTCTTTGAATCGTCTCTTCTTCTATGGAAATCTAATGAATCACGTTTTGGATGCCTCCTCTACTTGGTTAGCTCATGATATCTTCATAGCTTCTCTTAATCTACTAATCGAAATTTGCGGTTTTGGTTTGATTCAAGCTTCAAAATTGATCCTTTCTTGTTAAATTTTGGGTGTAGATTGATGTCATTGTTAGTCTCATAAGTGGTAGGCTTGTAAGGGAGCGGATAGGTCCTGCAATGTTAAGCGCGGTTCAAAGCCAGGTACGCGGTTTTAGTCTCGGTTATATGGTTCCATTACCGTGGTTAGATCGATATAGATGTTCATGTCTATTTGTCACTGTTCAGATGGGAGCTGTGGATACAAATTTCGATGAGCTTTCGAGTATCTTCGACACCGGTGGCTCGAAAGGCTTAACAGGAGATTTTGTTGATAAGATACCAAAGATCAAAATCACTTGCAAGAACAACTTAGATGCTTATGGCAACAAAGATTCATGTTCCGTTTGTCTTCAGGTTTCTTTCTACTTTCCAAAACCAGTCATTTTCGCAAATCGAAACACGAAAAAGTTTTTAACTTTTAATTTGCTTTTGTTGTGTGTGTTTGAAATCTTTGTGTAGGATTTTCAAATAGGTGAAACTGTAAGAAGCTTACCACAATGTCATCACATGTTTCATATGCCTTGCATAGACAATTGGCTACTAAGGCATGGATCTTGTCCCATGTGTAGACGTGATCTTTAACCATCCCTTTCTTTCTTTACCCATTTGCATAGTCTTTTTCTTTGACTTTTCTTTCTACTATATGTACAAAAATGAAGAAGAAGAAAAAGTTTTGAACTTTGATTTTGAAAAACACAACCAAATCCATTTAATAGATTGTGTGTTGATCTCACCAAACTTTTGAAGTGTGAAAGGAAAAAAATTTGAATTCTATGTGTTGAATAAATCTGTGGTTTGTGGGCCTTAACTCAGGAGATAAAATCTTGAGAAATCATGTTTCTTAATTTGGTTTTTGTTAATTAGAGCTCTCTAGAACATTCTAAGCAAACTTTAATACGCAACTAACACGTAATTAAATACATTCTCAATTCTGGCTTTTGTATTAATAGTTGTGAAATGAGAGTTATGATGAACATACATTAGTTGTCCTTCACGTGATATTCCGACATATTAATTGTAGGGAAGATCCAAACTGTGTGAATATCATTTTCTTCTTCGCTTACACGTGGCATTAATCATCTCAGTCGATACGAACACAAAACTGCCACGTCATCATAATCTATTGGTGTCTACAAAATAAGTAAATAACTCTAGTAACCCATTAAGGGCCCATATAAAGCCCGCATTGGTCTAGGCGCGTGCAGCTAAATCAATCCGGTTAACACCCGGTTGGATTTCTTTATTTTCCGGTTTATGTTTACCTTCTAAACCCTGAGCTGCTATTATCTCTTTCCCCGACGGCGAAACTCGACTATACATCTTTTCTCTGAGATTTACGGAGCTTCGCCGGAAAATTGTGTGTTTGCTTACTCGCCGATTCCAGATTAAACTTCTCGCGAGCTATGAAGTTCATCATTCAATCTATTTCTGGTATAATGCTTTTCATGGACAATATCGATTCATGGTTGTATGCATTTTTCCCTTATGGCTAATCAGATTAGATCCAGTTTTTTCATTTGTGGCTAATTTTGAATTCGGTGTAGTGCGCAATGCTCGTTTCTTAGCTATGTATCTATGCGCTTGCACGAATGCTTACGTTTTGATTATTTGATCGACGAGAACACAGGGAGGAATCGATCTCTTGTTCGAGCTCTGGTTAGTCGGCGTTTCTTCGCTTCGTCGCCGGAAGAGATCGCGAAGAGAAATTACGCCAACGATCTTTCGGAATACAACACAGTTGTCAACTCCGTCACAGCTCAGCGCAGGTTTTATGTTGAAGATTGTGTTTCCATAGTAATGGATGATTGGTTTTGTTATACTATTTCATTTCTTGATTTTGTGTGTGTTTCTTTGGTTGTTTTGTAGGCATTACCTGTTGAGGGATGTGTATGATGATATGAAGCTAGATGGTGTGCAGCCTACAGCTGATATCTTCCACTCGTTTGTCGTGGGAGTGATGAAGGGTGCTCGGCTAAGTGATGCTTTCTTTTTCCGCGAAGAAATGAAAGCCATGGGAATTGCTCCAGATGTATGTTCTTCTTTTATCTTTGTTGCTCTTCTTTTTGCATAAAATTAGCCCTTCTTGTTTGATTTGTGTTCTGATGGTGTTAGTTTTTGAGAGTTTAGGATTTATAGATTGAGCCGCTTCATCTGTGGCTCGTGTTGTTGACCGGGTGTTTCTTCCTGTAGGTGAACTTGTACAACTTCTTGATTTCCACATGTGGTAAATGCAAGAATGGAAAGGAAGCCATCCGAGTATGCATCTCTTTCCTTGCTTTAGTAGGAGACGTTTTTGTTCAACACTACTTATTCTTCACTCATATACAAAACTCTGCTGTTTGTCTCTTATGGAAAGGTCTTCGACGAGATGAAGAGATATGAAGTAAAACCAAATGGTCAGACCTTTGTCTGCCTGCTCAATGCCTGTGCCGTTTCTGGCCAATTAGATCTTGTGTAAGTTACTATTTTGTCTGTCTAGTGCTAAAATACATCAAATTCATTTCCTTTGAATAAGTTTTTATACCTCTTTTCTCTGTTATAAGTAAGTTATGCGCAATCCAAGAGCTGATCTAGTATTTCTTTCCTATCTGTCTTCAAAATTTGGTTAGGTATGCGATAGTTCGGGATATGACTGCTGCAGGTGTTGGCTTGAACCAGTTCTGCTATGCAGGACTCATAACGGCTCACTTAAACAAGCACCCTAGACCAGATAATCTTTCTACCAAGGTATCATGTAATGTTTTTTATCCGTATTTCCGATTAGGTGTGTTTCTAAAGTAGCTTTTCTCATGTCCTCCATTGTACTCCAAAGATTCTCGAGTTAGTGGAACAGTCAAAAGGCTGGTCGCCAATTGATTCATCAAGGAAGAGTGCAGAAGATATGATGTTTAGCATCAGTGAAGAAGAACTGTACAATATTCCAACTGCTGAATATTCCCACAGGACCAGGTTTATGCAAAGGAATTTGACCGTGCACCACATAGCGTTCAGCGCTCTCGCTGATTTGAAGGATGTAAAAGTAAGATGATTTGTATATCTAGATTTAAAAATCTCGTGAATTTTGAGTGAATTGTTCTTTTTTCTAGAATTACAAAGTCTGTTTCGTTGTTTATTTTTGCTTTTGAACTTTAATTCTCCACGGCAGGCAATGGAAGCTCTTCTTGAGATGCTTAAGAAAGATGGAAAAGACACTGACGCTTACTGCGTGATGCAAATTATGAGGTACAGTAGAGCATGCAAATATGCAATGTGATTCTTCGACTGACGATATTAGACGTCAGATATCTGTGTTGGTATCTTTGCCCCAAAGAATTGATTGGCCTAGACCCCTCATATATATAGACAGCATGAAATTTGCTTTTAGATGTTACCACATTTGGCATTGTAATAGGTCAAAGGGCTCTTTTGTTAGTAGTATAGTATCTTTAAACTGTCATTGAGAATCAAAACATGATTGTCGTATCTGCATCTAAATTTATATCTACACAGGTGTTATCTACACTCGAAAGACTTCCAGAATGGTCTCAAGTGCTTTGAAGACTACATGAGCTCAGACAAAACCCCTGCCATGGAACTCTACACGGTAAATATTATCTGACATCACTGGTATTTCGTTGTGTGTTTTAAGAACAAACTTGTTCTCTTCTATATATATTGCAAGAATGACAACTTCTAGACACAAAAAGTTATATGGACTCCAAATCCTAAAACCCAGCAAATGAATATAGAGACAGATCTATATTCACAATAAATCTAAGATGACTACATTTCTCTACTGTTTTGCCTACTTAATTCAACATATCTTTGGGTGCCTGTATAATATTTGTTTCTTGTTGCTTCTACAGACGCTTATAGAGGGAGCTATGACAGGATACACAAATGAAGGAATGCAGATTGCTCAAAACACTCTGGTAATGCTTATAGAATCAAGCTGCACTGATAGAAGAATCCATTAAATAAACATAACCGAGTTGATGGCGGCAGGCCAATGATAGGGCCTCTGCTTGTAAAACTGATGACTATTTATTTGTAAATGCAGGTCCTGATGAACGAACGCAATTTCTTCTTAGATCCAAGAACCGGAAGCAGTCTGTTACACAAAGCAGCTGGTGAAAAGGTAAAAAAATTCAAGTTCCAGAAAAACGAAGAACATATCTTTTGCAGTAAAAAGTTGGCTCAGTGACATTAAAAAACTCTCTTCTTTTCATCAGACCGGCGGGTACACGGTTGCTAATATGTTATGGGATCTGATGCAAGCTCGTAATAGGCAACCCACTTTCTCTGCTGTTGAAGCTTACTACAATGGATTGAAAGTAAAAACAGATATCACTCTTCTCAATCTTCCACAGAGATCATAAACTCTAATCTTTGTTGTGAATAATTATTGATGACTTTACTGGTTTGTGTGGTGTGGGAATCACAGGAACGTGAAATACCAGAAGATGATCCGAGACTGATGCTCGTGACGCAAACATACAATACCCTGCGGCAGCAAGGGACAGTACCTAATCGGCGTTAAAGCACAAGAATCAAGAGACAGAAGAGATGATATCTATTTGCTTAGTTTTTCTGCTTCTATTTGCTTATTAGAATCTCTTTAAACCATCCAGGTATGCTTTTCTCAATAAGTTGTTAGAAAGGAGAGCTTCAACTATGGAATTGGATGATAATGATCTTATTTCAGATTGCTTTAAAATTTAAGACATGGAGAGCTTTGTTTTTACATACAGACAAAGCAACAGATTTGATTGAAAGAAAGGCAACGCCTGTTTGGTTTATAAAGAACAGGCTGTTTACTCTCAAACTATACATTTTTGGTGTATCCATAAATAAAAGCAAATAGTAGTTTCTGAATCAACGGATGTTACATCCATCCACACAATCTCTCAGGGACTCTTTTTTAACCACAACAGCCACCTCCCTGTGAGATCGCACCGTCTCTTCCTCCAGCTGCGCCTTGAGGACGACCGTAACCTATCTTAATGCCCGACGACTGCAATATCCAGAGAGATTAAAGGGATTGAATCACATTGTAACACAATCAAGTGATTAGATTCCCTGAAAATCTCATGACATAAACTTACCTCGTTGGATACATCAAAGACACCGTCTTGAATGTTCTGGAGGATCTTTCCTGCGGTCTTTATGAACGCCTGTTTAAACGTTATACATACCAAAGTTTATAAGGTTGTAGCCAAATTACAAAATGGGGGGTGGGGAGAAAAAGAGAGTAGGGAAGTAGAGTAGCGTTACCTCCTCGACATTTTGAGCAGTTCTTGCGGATGCTTCTAAGAACAAGAGACCATGTTCTTTGGCAAACTGTTCTCCTTCCTCTTTGCTAACAGCTCTCTTGTGAGCAAGATCAGATTTGTTACCGATCAACATTATACTCATGTTGGGATTCGCGTGTTGCCTAGCATCCTCTAACCAGCTTGCAAGATGGTTAAATGTTTCTCTCCTATCCACACAAAAAAAGAAACATTACATTTTTCATGAGAGAACACAGTAATTTCCTCAATCACATTGTCATGATAGGGATACTAATTACTAACAAACCTGGTGATGTCGTAAACGAGTAAAGCACCAGCAGCTCCTCTGTAGTATGATCTGGTGATGGATCTAAAAGACTCTTGACCAGCCTACAACAACATCACCACAAGCTTTGTCTAAATCATAAACAGAATTTTAAAAAAATCATTACCAGCAAAATCCTAATACGCCATTGATTCAATTCAACTAATTATTAGACCAGTAGAAGAGAGAGTGAGAGAGGCGTTACGGTGTCCCAAATTTGAAGTTTGATGGGACGATTATCGACGGTGACCATACGAGCACCAAACTCGACACCAATGGTGAGATCGTGTACTGGCTGAAACCTCTTGTCCGTAAATTGAAGAAGCAGGCACGATTTCCCCACGCCTGAAAACGACAATACAATCCAAACCCAATGAAATTCTCAACGAAATCGATCTAACCCAGAAAATCAAAATCGAGAATTCGGAGATATATAAAGTTATGATGATCTGTGGTGTGATGGGTCACCTGTGTCTCCGATGATTATGTACTTGAAGAGGTAATCGTACGACATGGATGATGAATCTGCGAGAAAGGTGGATGCTTTATCTTCTTCTGGGTCGAGAATTGATTTAGAGAGAAGAAATGTGAAGGATTTGAGAAATGAGGAAGAAGAGATGGTGGCGAATACAAGTTACCCGACGAGACGACGCGCTTTTGCTTTTATTTTGTTTTCTCGATGGAGACGCTATCTTTCTTTCTTCCTTCTCATCTTTAGAATCTTTTTACTTAAATTACCGAAAATACAAGGACCAGATTGTAAAATATCTAAAACTATGTTTATTAATAAAATTTTATGGATAGGACCAGATTGTGATTTGGCCCACCAACATGTATGTTAAATTGTTAATATAGTTTCACACATTGTATAATGTGAATTTTAAGAAATAAATTGATTTTATGAAACCATTGACCTTTTAAAAAAAAAAAATCAAATAACACATTCAAACTAATATAAATGATTTACAATATCAAATCTCTTGTTACTATATATACTAATTTGTTCCCTTTTTAAGATGTAAAAAAATTAGTGTAAGCTGTAATTTTTGAGCCAATCATTTATTGACATGTGTCAAATTTACGGTGTAAAACATCATCAATCCTAAACTATTTTTTCAACCAATAAGATACGAGTAAAGAAAAAAAAAGTGTGTTTTCTCCTTCGGTGTTTATATAAAAACGAGTCATAAAAAAAAAAAATTACAGACAAAGAGAGGAGGCTACATTGCTCCATCATCGTCTTCTCCTTCTGAGAAAATACTTTTTGGAAAAAAAAATCGTTAATTTACTCAAACCCTAACCTTTTAATTTCAACGATTCGCAAAGAAGTTTTCTTCTGATTTTCTTTTCACTCACGAACTTCTCTTCTTTGCGTAATCGATAAAAATCGTTTTTAATTTTAGATTATTGTTTTTGATCAGAAGCTCATCGACTTTCTCCAACAAACCCTAGTCTTTTATTTCTCCGTTAACGATGGTTTCCGCCGCTAACAATAACCTAAACTCTTCTTCTTCTATGTCTCCTCGTAACGGCGCCGCCGCGCAATCTCGCCGTGAAGTTTCCTCGCCGTGGAATCAAATCGTCCGCGGCCAATCAGAGCCGACGACGACGACGATCGCCGCAGCTCCGATCGAGCCGATTGCCTCTGTATCCGTTGCTCCGCCTGTTTCGACGGTGGAGGGAGAAGAGAGATCGGGAGAAGCTAGTGGTCAGGTTAATGGTGGAAAGAGCCCAGCTTGGAAAAGACCGTCTAATGGGTCTTCTTCTTCTGAGGTCGGACATGTCATGGGAGCTTCTTCTTGGCCTTCTCTTTCCGAGACTACTAAAGCTCCTTCGAGCAAGTCTTCTTCTGATTCGTTGAAAAGCTTAGGCGATGCACCATCTTCTTCATCTATCACAGTTTCTCAGGTTTTGATTGAATTCTTCTTCTCTTTTGACTATGACTGTGTATCGTAGAGATTGATGTAACTTCTTTGTGTGTGGTTGCTTAGAAAGTTTGTAGCTTTAATGGTTTATCAGTGCTCTTTGTTGATATAATCCATAGCTTAAGAGTGTTGTTAATGTCGAAAAGGAAACGCTTATGCATGTGTATATCCTACTATTGATGTTTCTCATGTAGTAATGAAAAGACCGTATCTTTGATTTCAGGGAATTTCAAATGCTTCTGTTTCTGCACCAATGCAAGTCAGCCGCCCGAGCTCTAACCCAACACCTAACTACTCGCGCCAAAGATCGTTTAAACGGAATGGTGTCTTGGGATCAGCTGCTAATGGTGCTGTTTCTCAACCATCAGCAGCGCAGGGCTGGTTCACCGATTTGCCTTCTTACAACAATTCTCCTAGAGGCCAGCACCATAAGAATGGCTCTGCAGGGCAAAACCATAGTGGTCCTGACAACCTATCGCAACGAGACTCTTACAGAAACCAAAACGGTAATCATCACCAGGGTCACGGTGGGAGGCGTAATCAGGAGCATGGGAATCATAATTGGGGTTTTCAGAGAAGCTTTAATGGGAGAGATGGAAACGGACAATCGCAAAGAGGTGTTCCTGCATTTGTAAGACATGCGCCGCCTCCTGTGCAGCCAATGCCTCCTCACTTTATGGCAGCTCAGCCTATTCAGCCTTATGGTATTCCTGTTCCCTTTCCTCCTGGTGAGACACATACTGAAGATCATGTCTTTGATATTTTCATTTCTCATTTTCTAATGCTGGCTTCTTCATTTTTCAGAATTGTCACCATTGTTTTTTCCCAATATGCCTTTCTTCCCTGTTGCACATGTTCCCCATGTGCCAGCCGTCTACAATGCCTCAGAGCCCCCATTACACATACAACTACAGAATCAGATTCATTATTATTTTAGGTAGTATCTTCATTGTGAATTTTCTCTTATTCTGCTCGATGACTAAATTCCACTGCTTAGTGTTATTTTGAGTTTTACTTTAAAAGACAAATATTTCTTTGTACAGTGACGAGAATTTGATTAAAGACGTATACCTTCGTCGGTGCATGGATCCTCAGGGTTTTGTTCCTCTAGGTGTGATTGCTCGCTTCAGAAAGGTAAATTCTTTCTGGATGTGATGTCATTTACGTTGGCCTCAGACACTTTTCTCTGTCTATGTTATCTAAACAGTACTTTCCTGGGTGTGTTTTCTAATGTTAAGCTTGAAAAAGAATGACTGGTTAGCTGTTTAGTTTGCTCTATACCAATGTTTTCCATCTCTTGATCTAGATACTATAACATTTTGTTGCTTAGTACCATATCAGGAGTTGTTTGTACTATTATTCTCTGCGACTTTTAACTATCTGTGTTGCTTGTTTCTTCTCCTTCAGGTTACAGAACTTACCGATAGTGTCCAGCGTATAGTGGAGGCTCTACAAGGTTCACCTTTTCTTGAAGTGCAGGTATATATCTTCTATATATATATATATGTCCCTTAATATATGACACTGACATTTAACTTCCTATTCTCATGTGATTTAACTTGCTTTTCTTCATCTTCATAGGGTGATAGAATAAGGAGGCGCGATAATGGGCAACAGTGGTACCTTGCTGGAGGGTCAAGCTCTGCGGTTTCGTCACCCCAACCTGTTGATATCAATGTCGCAACCCAATTTGGAAACCTGTCGTTTGGTCAGAGCTCGAGCGGTCCAAATGGTGGTGGTTGGAGCAGCCAGTTGGAAACTGCGGAAGCAGAAAGCACGGCTGATTCAAATGGTCAGCAGCAGTCGTCTGGTGTTGATACGGTGAGAAACCGCAAGGACTCGGATGGTGCAAACCGTTGAACCCACTCATGTTTGGATTGGAGGTGGATGGTTAGTGTTGAAGTTGAAACATACTATTATTTTGTCCTGCCCAAAATCAGGAATAAAAGCAATAAAGATGGGGGAATAAAAAAAAACAAAAAGTAAGGCATAAAACCAAAAAAAAGAAAAGAGACCCACATGAAATCTTTGGCATATTTATGTGTGTTTTTTTGGATGCTAGTAACTTTTTTTATGTTTATGCAACATAAGTTGATCATTGATGGGTTGCATTGTAACCATTATTATTATGGTCTTTGGATTTATCGGTTTTTGCTTTGCTATATAATACTCTCTTGGACCCCTTATCCTCTCTTGTTATTCTACTTCCAAAATTTTGATTTTGAAAAAGGAGAGTAAACTTAAAGTAGAGATAAGACTTAGGTTATGAGACTAGTCTTGAACAGAGATAAGAGAGGACTCGTCAAATATCATCTGTGAATTCGATGTGTGAAGAATATAAAATGGCAAAGATATATAGTCTTGTGTCCTTTTGTAATAAGAAGCAAACAAGAAGGCTCACAAAGCAATGTACCAAACTACTTCGACTTGTCGATTACAAAAAAAAAAGCAGAATTATTTTTATTTGGTGTTAAAAAAAAACATAAATATTTATTCATTCATACACAAAAAAAGATAGTAACCACTAATTCACAAAAACACACCAAAAATACAAAAAACTGTTAAAATTCTTGTTACCATTTTGGAGATGTGAAGTACACAAAATCCACAATCTCTACTATCCAACGGTTAGCATTATTTTGGCTATTTCAACTTTAAGTTTGTGCTTATTTATTTTTATTACTAAATTTAGAAGTAAATTATTACGACTAGCTTTGTGTCCGTATGGGGTCTATAGACAACTTAGGACAGATGATTATTGTACGGACCAGTGGAACTAAAGAATCCAACGGTCATAAACTCTCGAATCATTTAGATTATTATTATTATTATTCGTCGTATTATAATTTGAAAATAAAATAGATTCGAATAGGTCATCAAATCACAAGGACTTGTCTTGATTGATTTCGTGTCCATCATCCCTTTTTCGTTTATTCTTATATTTATGCACTTTCAGTGATTGTGTAATTAGTTTTGTAATTACGACACATAAAGATGATTTTTTTCAAAAATTAAATATCATTTGAATTTGGTTCTTTGTTTGAATTAATGGACATTGATTTTGTGTTCAAAATTTATTAAGATGTTAATTCAAAACTATAAATAGCGAGAACTACGATGATATTAATAGCTTTTGTAGACATTTTTTGATTCATAATATATTTTTTTAATTCATAATATGTAGTAGTTTTACTATCATTTTAAATTTTTGACTGATTTTTGTTTATAAAAAGATATATCTATATTTATTGCACTCAAGAATAACACCACACCCCAAACAAGAAAAAAAATGAAATTACAAATATAAAATAATAAATAACAAAAAAGTTTCGAAAATCAAAATCCAAAGCGTGGGAATATCATAAACTTACTATCTTTAACAAAAAATCTTGCACTTACTATTTTGGCCACTGGCAAGAAAAATTCCGTTTATATGCATTTGTTTAAAAGTAAACTCAAGAGACAAAGACAGAAAAAGAGTTTTGATGGAGTTTGGGACAGAGCAATATTATGCTGACACCTGTCCAATCCCCTTGAGACATGACGTGTCACACTCTTTCTCATATATACATACAACTCACAAGTTACTCTTGACCTACTACCCAAATTTATTTTTATTTTTTAAAAAATACTTATAATTATCAAATCGATACTATTATTTTCAAAATTCTCCTAATTTAAATGTATTTAAAAATTGTTAGCTCAAATATAGAAATACTGAAAAGAAAAACAAACAATGATAATTTGGTTGATTTTTATATCATACTACAATTACAAAATAGGGAATGACTTTACCAAAAATATGTACAATTATTCACATGGGAATGGGTGCAACAGAACTCGTTTTTTTATTTTAATTACGGTCAATTCAAAACAATACGGGTCAATGGCTCAATGCATACAAACCAAAAGTACAAACAATTTTTTAAAAAACTAAAGTTATAATTTTGTACGATATATAACTAATTCTGATTATCATTTATCTCAACATTTGGGCACGCGCACATGCAATACCAAAGTTATTGTGGCACGACTAAATGCAACATAAATAACACAAAAGTAGGAGATTTTTATTGCGCATATATATCCAAAATCGTATTCATCTTATTTGGGCCAAATTAGATTACGAACTATATTGGTTTTAAAAAAGATGTGACAAAGTTTCTTTGTATTTCGACCAAAATGGAAAACATATCTTACCATAAAATATATAAGGAGGTTGCGTTTTCCTTAAAGTTAATTATTCAATAAACATAGTGTAGTAGTCTTTGCATGTTCAAAGATGAGACGTTTCCTTGAGGTCTATATCGAAATTTGTAAGCATATATATGTACGGAGATAAATAGTTTAAATTGTTGAATAGAATCTTAAAAAATTATCGTATTTTTTATTGTAAAATATCATCAACGAGCTGTAAAGAAACGAAAAAAATGAAAAGTGTGAGTTGATATATGCACTCGAAGACTGAAGATAGATCCTCTTAGGCAAGGGCATTCGGGTATTCGGTTCGGTTCTTGAATCTATTACCTAATCACTACTTTTCAATATTTCGGTTTCGGTTCGGTTCCTATCGGTTCCGGGTCGGTTCGGTTCTTTGTTTGAGGAACCGAAAAATACCCGAAATTTTCGGTTCCAGTTCGGTTCCGGGTATTTCAAACCAAAATAGAAAAAATACCCGAAAACAGAAAATATACCAAAAAAAGTTCATAAAAATACCCAAAATTATGAAAAAACCCAAAAATTGAAAAAATACCCAAAAACAAAAAATACCCGAAAAAAGATAATTAAAAATATCCGAAGTTAAAAAAGACTCGAAAATATAAAAAATACCCAATGTATATAAAAATATTTCGGTTCTTCGGTTCTACCCCTCGGTTCTCGGTTCGGTTCCGGTTCCTACCCGATACCCACGATTCTTAAGTTTAGGAACCATCGGGTATTTAGGGTGGAACCGAAACCGAAACCGGAACCATTTTTTTTTGTTCTTCGGTTCCGGGTATTTTGCCCAGGTCTAGATCCTCTGGTGGACATATATTATACGAATATATATATTTCTGGATGTAATCAGATAATGTATTATTACTTAATGACCATCAATTAACATTCTAACATAGTTTAAATACTTAAATGATTTGTTTCTTCTAAAGTTTAAAGTATTTCTAATGCTCTTCTCATAAACCCACATTTGTAGGAAAACCTATTTATTTTTCTCTACTAGTTTTTCTTCAAAAAAACAATACATTGATATTGAAATTTAAAATAGAAAGACCATGTTCTCATAGTTCTTATGCAAACATTAATCTGCAAAATTATCAAAAACAAAATATTTTAAAAATTAATTTAAATTTGAGCAAGAGATAAAAAAAGGATGTGATCTTAAAAGTGAGATTAAACCAAAGTTTTTAATTATTTGTTTGCCTTTTTTCCAAGCATCTCTTCCCCCACTCACTCTCTACATTTAAGGATCATTACATTAGTTCACTAACTTCACTTTGATATCTTCAACATTTTTATTTTAATCCTTTTATAAACATTGATATTGAAGACATCAAACTTTTATCAAAAAAAAAAAAAAAAAAAAAAAAACATCAGAACACTTTATTTCTTTTTTTAATTAGTTATTTTTTCAGAATAGTTTCAATCTCTGTCTCTTCTTCTGGGACCCCAACTATCATTCAAGAAATGACCGGCGAAAGTCAAGAAACCTCTCTGACCTCTCTACTCACTACTCTCTCTCTCTCTCTCTCTCTCTCTCTCTCCTTGTAGGATAGAAAGACAATCAACAACAAAGCCTAAAGTTGTGTGTCTGTGTGTGTGTTTTGGTTCTTTTCCAATGTTGGCGTCAGCAAAGCATCAGAGAAACCATAGCAGAGCCTCTGCTATAAAGAAGAACAAGACTCACACTAAAGTTTCTTCCATTACCTCCTCCTCATCAACATCATCATCAGCAACATCTTCATAATCTTCACAAGAGACTCTCAACAACAAGCAAAGAAGAGATCTCTAATAAACCATGGAAGAATTGTGGAAAGACATTAACCTTGCATCTATCCACCGCCATAGCCAACATCCACAACACAACCATGAGCCAAGGTTCATGAGCCACAACAACAACAACAACCAGAACCCTAACTCTACCTTCCAAGATTTTCTCAACAGACCTTTGAACCAAGAACCAACAATACCCACAAGCCTTAACATGAGTTCTTCCTTTAATGGTGACAACACCACCAATGTCACTGCTCTCTTTAGCAGCTCTCCTTTTCCACCTCCTGCAACGGTTCTGAGCTTGAATTCAGGAGCTGGCTTTGAGTTCCTAGATAGCCAAGATCCTCTTGTTACCTCAAACTCTAATACGCATAGCAACAATCACCTCTCTTCTTCATTCAACACACCTTTTGATTCTCTGGTTACAACCACTTGTTTTGGTAAGAAAAGAGGTCAAGAGTCTAATTATGAAGGTTCAGGGAATAGAAGACATAATCGTATGATCAAGAACAGAGAATCCGCAACTCGTTCCAGAGCTAGGAAACAGGAAATGTGACTCTCCTCTTATTGTGAATTAAAGTACAAGTTGAAGAAATGTAGTTTTGCCATCACAAAGCTTTTGATCTAACAAAAAAAAGGAATTTGTGTTTTAATTCTTAATTGCAGGCTTATACAAACGAATTAGAGCTTGAAGTTGCTAACCTGCAAGCAGAAAATGCAAGACTTAAGAGACAACAAGATCAGGTAAACAAACAAAGACAAAAGTCTTATAGTTCAAATAGTTTAACTTCTTATAGCTTAAACACTCCAGTTTTCACCAACTTAAAAGGAAATATACAGCCTCTGCACATTACTTGCAGTATACTTGTTTTGGCACACCTTTTTTGTCCAATGACATTTTGAGTTGTATGCTTCAGTTATGTCTATGTGTGTGTTTGTGCAGTTAAGAGTGGCGGCAGCAAATCAACAGCCTAAAAAGAACACATTACAACGGTCTTCCACAGCTCCATTTTAAATTTGTACTGTCTTTTATTAGCTATAATAACTATAACTAAGCTAAATTTGTAGAACTAAGATATAATATTGCAGGTGAAAAAAGTAGTAAAAAAGGATAATAGAAAAAAAGATCTTTCTATTTCCTAAGGCACAGGAACACACCTGTATCTTGGTCCCTCTCCTCATGTTCTGTCTTTTTCTTATTTAACTCTTCCCACCTATGTACTAACTTGTATTTTCTTGTAGTAATGCTACTTCCATCTACTAATGCTAGTTTATTACCAGTTATGTTTTATTGTTAAAACACATTTTGTTCTCTAAAGAAGCAAAACTTCAAGTGACCAATAGACAAAACAGTGCACCACTTAAATGATGACAATACCCCCCAAAGGAAAAGTGAGAAGTGGACCTATCAATGAGCATTTATGTTTCTTCTTTGCCCCATTTATTATCACCAAAATATGTCTATTCCTTTGGCTGGCTACCATACAAGCCAACAACTTTCACTATGTAAATAAAAACCTCCAAGCCAATGGGAATTAGGTCAGCACATTTTGCTTGATTGGTCAAGTAAAACAATGATAAGATTAGTCCTGTTCTGGTCACATCCCTTATCCCTCACATTTTAGTTATTCATAATACTGTAGCTTTTGCTTTACTAGTCATCATCAAAAACAATAGTTTTTTTTTTATCTTCTTTTGGGTCCAATATAAATTACCTGACAGTAATAAGTTTTTGTTGATGATGGTCCAAGAAGATTCTTGTTGATCCACTTTTGGGTTGTTGATGTTTTGCTGTTGTATTCTTTTAAGCAACCAAAAGTGGACAATTAAGAAGAGCTAATATATATGGTGTTAAAGATAATGGTATAAAGATGGAGTAGAATAGTTACCAAAAGTGGGACTATCACTATATTATATCATCACAAATTATATGGTATAATACTTTGAAATAGGCATCCAATACTTATCTTCATTCCAATCAATGAGAATCCTAGATTTAGCATATGATTCATTCCATAAATGTATCAATTCTTGAAAAGAACATGTTCCTTTATGATTCTTGAAAAGCATATATGATAATAAAGAACAGCTCTATGAGTTAACAATAGCCATACGTATAACTTTTCATGGAGCTATCAACACAACACAAAGCATCTTTTAGCAATAATCAACACATAATGGATAAGAAAAAAAATTGGATTTTTGAAAAGTAAATGAATTTTTTTGGATAGAAGCTTTACAGGGAAAGAGACACCGATTGTATCGCTGACCATTGATTTCTTCTTCTCGCAAACACTTTTTAGCAAACAAATCAAAACAACTAATTAATCAAATTGCTTAAAACATTGTTTTCATCAGAAAGCGTCTTGTCCATTACAAATCGAGCGTCTTTGAGCAACACTTTGCTTATTTACCAACGACGGGTTGGCTCAGTCGGTTAAACGCAGTCGTTGGCGATGTCGTGCTCCTGAGTTCGAACCGCGTTGGGAGCAATGATTTACGCCTTTAATTGATATTATCAAAGGCGGATCGCGGGCCTAAGGATTATGGGCTTCGGCCAAGAACCTCATGGTCTAACAAAAAAAAAAAAAATGTGCTTATTCTCACCATGTTTTGAGCTTTTGACGATCTTTCGCTATCTCTCTCTCTCCAGCAAAATCAATTGGCGTTTCTCCGGCTAAACGCAAAACGCTGTTTCTAATATTTTTGTTAAAAAGACTCCTGTTTCTAATAATTTTTTAACAATTAACTTTAAAATCAAATAAAGGAATTAAATAAAAAAATTAAATTACAAACGAAAACAATACGAAAACAATAATATTTTAAATATCTCGAAAAAATATTCTACAAAAATAGCATAAATAATTTATATAGAATTCAAATAATAGCATAAATAATATTCTACAAATGGACTATACATATAGATATATAATCCAAGTTAGGAAATTTTAATAGATATTTTTTATTAAATAATAATTCTAAATATATAAATATAAAAACATATTAAATTTACTAAATTTTTTTTTTTTTGACAACAATTAAATTTACTAAATATAAAAACCTATTAAATTTACTAATTTTAAATTTACTCGGGTCCTCGTCTAGTTAAAAATAAATAATTTTCGCATTGGTGTGGGTCCCTTTAACGTTTAGAAAACTGTGTGACGTCACCACGTATCTAATTATTAGATTATGAACATTTAATGACTAGTGGTAACTTTTTTTTTACCGTTGTGCCTTATTACATTTGAACTCTTTATTACCGTTGTGAATATCATAATTTAATTAAAAATGTTAAAATAGAGAAAAGGAAATTTCTCGTCTTCTTATATATAGAGATCTCAACATCCACAATTATCAAAATTAAATTATTTTTTTTTGCTCATTGATCTTCGTCGGCGATCTCAGGCCGCGTCATTTTCTCCGTCGGAAACTTTTTCGGCGGCGCAGTTTCTGTTCATATGTCGGCGATAAATCACCGGACGCAATCTCTTCCTCTTTCGTCGGAAGATTCTTCACGGCGGTTAAAACTTCGGTGAGAATTTTGTGTTCTTAATCTTTTATCGCTTGTGAGTTTAATCAAATAGATATGATAGATTAGTTGTGTAAGATTTTGTTTTGACCTAATTTCATAGTATTAGATTATTAGCGATTCTTGATTTTGGGTTTAGTTTCGTAGATACACTTTTTTTTTTTTTGTTTTGATAATCACAAGATTTGTTAGGTTTAGAGATTGATTTAGGAGTCGATTGTGGTGTTTTAATTCTCGTTACATTTCATCGTTATGTTAATTTTTATGATTTTGAAAAAAGCTTGTTAAATGTGTATCTGTGGAGAATTTTATCCTGTCAATTATTATTAGCGACAAAGTATATATATATAATATAGTAATCTAATGGTAACGGCTATAATTGATTTTGGTTATATTTTATTTTGTTTATGAATAGATTTCTGTTTTATTACGTATTAACTTATTTTCAGATTACTAAAAAAATTAATTTTCTAAACATAATTTTATATATTTTCACCAAATATTTTTGATTTTAAGATTTTGAAGTTTGAGTGCTAAATTTACGTATTTGTGAAACAATTCGGAGGTGGGCCCTGTCTTAGAATTTTCTAGGTCCGTTAGTTGGTCTCAAATTCGTTTTATTTTCACAATACAATATAAATTTGGCATTCAAATTTTGCATTATTAATTTGGTGATTGATTTTTGTATTTTGTTAAAAACTGATTTTTACTGATTTTATATACATATATTATTTTTACATGATACATATATTATATTTGGTTTTAAGATTTTAAAATATTTCACCAAATATTGTACGTATTAATTTATTTTTAGATTACTAAAAACATAATTTTCTATACATATTTTATCTATATATTTTCACTCGATATTTCACCAAAACTTTGGTTTTTAAGATTTTGAAAATTTACGTATTTGTGAAAAATTCGGAGGTGGGATCCTGTCTTAGAATTTTCTAAGTCCGTTAGTTGGTGTCAAATTCGTTTCATTTTCACAATACAATATAAATTTGGCATTCCAATTTCGTAGGAACTTGGTGATAGATTTTTGTATTTTGTTTAAAATTGTTTTTACTAATTTTATATAAATATATTATTATTACATAATATTTTTCACCAAATATTTTTGGTCTTAAGATTTTGAAATACCAAATATTGCATGTGTATTAACTTATTTTCAAATTACTAAAAAATATTTGATTGTCAAAAAAAAATTACTAAAAAATATTTTCTATACATTTTTTATTTATATATTTTCACCTGCTATTTCACCAATTTTTTTTTGGTTCTAAGACCATCTCCAACAGAGAAACCCACAAAATTTCTTAACTATTTAGTGGGGTCCATGAACAGTTGGTTTAAAATAAAATAAAAAAATAAAAAATAAAAACAGACCAATCATGGGTCGCCACATATACATGAATAGTTAAGATCTAGATCTTAAATAAGAAATATAAGATTCAGATCTTAACTATTTAGATGGGCTCCACATGCTAAGATCCCGTTAAGAAACATCATTGGACTTGCTCTAAGATTTGAAATTTGAGTGCTAAATTTACGTATTTGTTAAAAAAATCGGAGGTGGGGTCCTGTCTTAAATTTTCTAAGTCCGTTAGTTGGTGTCAAATTCGTTTTATTTTCACAATACAATACAAATTTAGCATTCAAATTTAAAATTAATTTGGTGTTTTTTCTGCAAACAATATAAATGTTTTTATATAAACTAAAAAACTGATTTTATATATAGACATATTATTTTCTGAATTTTAAATGAGTGATAAAGTTATGTATTCCTGAAAAAAAAACTTGTTTAAAAAAAAAGATCTTTTATCAAATGGTCTCAGCTTTCTACCAATTTATTCAATCGAAATAGTTTGTCCACATATCTGGGATCCTATTCTGACAATATTATAGGGTAATTAGGTGAAATGATACTTATTGGAATAGAAATTGGGAAAATGTTTGGTTACTATTCTGTTGATGTTAAATTTCCTTTATACCCTTTACAATTAAATAAGTTTTATCTGATTTCAAAATATTTTACCAAATCAATTCTTTGACACATACCCCTTTACTTTCTTTGTCAAATTAGTTTTTTTTTCTCTTTCTCTTGTTATTTTTTCTTGGAGTTTTTGGAAGAACTCAACAATGGCGAAAAAGAAAGAGACAAAGGAGATTCGTCGGAACAAGACGTCGCCGGAAAAAACACTTGGTGAGATGGCCGAAGAGATAGCTACATCGAAGAAGAGAACTCGGTAAGTTTATAACACATTGTTGTGAATCAGTAAAAAACATTAGGGATTTCGGTGATTACATTATAATGTCATTTTGGTTTTTTGTGTTTTTCTTTAATTTTTTTTACTTTCACTAGAAAAGTGATTTTATATGTGTTTTTTCTAATTTTTCTGATTTTGCTTTTTCACATAGTTGATTATCTGTAAAAATTAATTAGGGATTTCGATTCTATTGTCATAGAAATCTACTTGTTAAATCCTTTATTGATTTAAAAAGATTTGGGTTTTCATTGTTTTTCTTTAATTTTTCTGTTTTGTGTTTCATGTTGCAAACAAAGTGATTCCACGCCATCGTTGTCTCTTCGGATGTTTGTGCGCGGTCACGAACCTTTGAAGAAGAAGGTCAATTCATACTTTAGTTTGAACCACCTTGAACTTGTCAAGAAGACGTTGGGATGTTCTTGGTTTTTGGTTTATGTGATTTAACATTGAACATTTTTATAGATGCTTATTTTCCAATCTATAGATATCATCTCAACAATGCCTCTTTAACATCAAATAGATGTCTATTTAACAGTTTATATATGCCTTTTTAACATTCTATAAGTTGATATTTAACATTCTACTGAAGGCTATTGGTTTTACGGTTTAGGTATAGGGGATTATTGTTTGGGTTTAGGGTATAGGTTCTTGGGGTTAGGGTATAGGTTCTTGGGGTTAGGGTATAAGGTATAGGTTCTTGGTTTTTGGTTTATGTGATTTAACATTGAACAATTTTCCAATCTGTAGATGCATATTTAATATTAAATAGATGCTTATTTAACATTTTATAGAAGCATTTTTAACATTCTATCGATGGCTATTAGTTCTAGGGTTTTGGGTTTAGGGTATATAGTTTAAGGTATAGGAGATTTGTGTTTGAGTTTAGGGTATAGGTTATAGGTTTTTGGGTTTAGCCTATATGGTGTAGTGAATTGTGTTTAAGATTTAGATATATGGTTGAAGTGTTAACAATTCGGTATGCTTTGATATGTTAACATACTTTTGGAATTATAACAAAATAACTAATCATGATTGGTGGGGTTATTACATACTACAACAAACCATAAAACCGTTTGAGCTACAATGTTAAGAAATAGTCGGCTATTACAACAAAATAAAACAATCAATAGCAACACTGAAAGCCCATCACTCATAACCACCTATTTATACAAATAGATTGTTGAATCAATAAATGTTGTTACCATTAATGTAATCTTGCAATAAATGATAGTAAGTAAAAATGTCGGAACTTTATAAACATGTTTTTTGTGTGAAAATAGCTCGAAAATCTATTAGAGTAATCAATGGCGATATATAACGTGGAATAAAGAAGAAGCTTATCTTTATTCATATGATCAAATAGTTATTTATAAAAATTTCTTGCTATAAAAATCTTCAATTTTTAAACCCAAGTTGTCACATCGAGCCGTAAAAGTGACAGTAGTCACATCCAAAAAAAAAATTTAGGCAGCGAAGATATTTCAGGGACATAAGTGGAATTAAAATAATTTTCATGTCAATATGGCAAATTATCTCCTCCTAATGTCATCTACCCAAATTTTATAGCACAATAGTATTATACCACCAATTCATCCAATATTATATTGGTTTTGTTTTGTGGCGATATATATCATTGGTGACGATCTTCTCTTCCGCCGTTATCTCTTGATGTCTCTGTTTAATTGAGAAAAGTAGTATAATAATCTTCATTCAAAAGCTTTTGTCACATTCTGATAACTTATGTAATAATGATGGATAAGTACTTGTTCAAGTGAAAAAGATTGTTTCTTTGTATGGTTTAACAACATTTGTCTATGTTCTTGGCATGTTATTGTTTTGTATGTAATTTTGTCTCTATTCGCATCCTCCTTACAAAGAGACTAGTTTCTTATAGTTGTAGTGTTTGTTGGTGTGGTGTAATATAAAAACTATACGCACGGACACGGCGGAGAAATCAATAGAGTCGCCGCTGATCAATCTTCTTCCTCCGAACTTTTAACCTCACAGTCCTTCACGGAGATAGTCTCATCTCGTCCGCCGCTGAATCTACTTGCTCTCCGTCCTTCTCCTCCTCCACATCACAATCACCGTCGCGGAAGGGAATCGCCGACGAATATTCATTCGTACATCAACGTGCACGATCCAGAAGAGAATCAATGGTTCAAATTCAATCTCTCGATTTTCTCCCTTTTTAATTTGTTGAGTCGTTGACTCGTGAGTTCAAGGTTGACAATTTTATAAAGAGTTAATTACACTCTCGTACCCTTTTTAAATCTCTAATTACATTTTGATTTACTTTTTAACATTAATACAATTTTTTTATAGAAAAAGTCTTTATTACCATTTAATTAGAAAAACATATACATTAAGGTGCAACTAAATCTTAATTTTTTTTTTGTTATTATTTGCTAACATAAATACCATACAAACTAACGTTGGATTTAGGGTTTAAATTTTTGGGTTTAGGGTTGACTCCATCCACCTAAGTCTATCTACCATCATAGTCCACCAAATTGGCCATATTTCACGTTAATTAGAAATATTTTGGATTCGAAGCGCGTTTGGTTAGCCCAACGCTGTTTTGTTAAAAGGACTCCCGTAAATTTATAAGTTTCCAACTATGCCCTTAAACTCTTATATTTTTTTGTAAATTAGTCCTTAGATGTTTATTTTTTGGTTCAGGAGTCCTTTAGTGTCTATTGTTTACAATAATGGAAGAAATTGTTTAATTATTATATATAAACCTATTTTTCTGAGAGTTTTCAATTGATGCCCTCAATTTTTATATTTGTTAGGATTTGTCAGACCATGTTAATCCGTGACCTAATGTTAATTGCTCAAAACAAGAAATGAATAGACTAGAGTACTAATAGATACTAACATTTATATTATAATTAAATCAATTAATCATATAATTATTTGCTACATGTCATTCATCTATATTAAGATAAAACAAATTAGTTTGTACTTTATAACATTTAGGGTAAAAACTAAAAAAGTTTTCAAAAGATGAACTTGTAGGCATATATATATCCAAATCTAGGGGATGAATATTATAACGAGATTTCGTTGAGAAACAGTTAAATATATGCGTTACGTTAAAGGGTAGGGGGCTAAGGCATGTGCAACATTTGGAAGCATCCCTCTAAAAAGGACCCGACAAGTTTTGTCCTATTGGATGTTTTAGAATCATAAGTCTTATCAGTTTTGCTGTTTCGTTTTTTATTTGGGTTAAATTTTTCAATGGACGAATGCTTAAGGCCAATCAAAAAAGTGTAGCCAATCAACCCATATTATTTATAATGATTTGAGTTTCATTACCCTTTATACTTTTAGGTTAAAACGTTTTTATTGACGGAAGATATATTTACATAATTTTAAAAATCAATAGTTTAACAACATTTTAAGAGACATTTCCGATTGGCTCCTAGATTTAAAATTACTACGATGAACTAAAACAGATGATGGTGGTAAAGGTAAAATAAGAGAATTAGTTACTGTGTAGTCTATAATACACACTAACACTCTGTTACTGAAATCTGTAGAAGGAATCCCAAACTAATTTACACACGCGACAATAAACCATTTTTTAAACCAAAAGAGACAGTAAGTAACGAATACGAAGAAGAATCTCCTTTCATATTCAGAGAGACAACATTGCCCTCTTGTTTTTGTATATAATAATAACAATTCAATGTTCCATGAACTGCGACGAAGGCGGGCTTATTTTCGTCTTCTCCGTGCCTGCAAAGACATCAAGATACTGATCTTTGTCCCTTGGTTTTTTTAAGATTATGATCAAATATTGTTTAAGTTGTATGTTTGTAATTTTGTACCGTAAGCCCCACGAATCTCAACTTCTCTCAGTTCTTGGACAAGAGCACAGCAACAACACATCAAGTGAGATAGAAAATCGTCAATGAACCCTCCCTGCGATATCAGGACACGTTAAGCATTCATACCAACTGTACATGCGTGACATAAGCATAGACATTTTAATGTATTATTAAGGTTCAAAAAAGTGAATGTACCGTGATGTTAAGTGTCTTCCGGAGTTTTCTCCTTACGCAACAGGTGTAGCAGCAACACGAAAGTATCAAAGAATATGCCATTAGTTCATTACATGTTTCAGCTGAAGCTGGGAGGGCGAAGAAACAACAAAGTTAGCCAATTAGTTTTCACATGAACTCTTAACTAAGTCGACGGTATCTGATATATGATATATCTCTTACAGATGTGCCTGTTAGACGCTGCAGTGGCAATCCTTGACAATGTACCACACGGAAAAAAGAATGTCTTCAAGCCTGCGGTTCCATAAATTGGATATTACACAACAGCTTTACAGATAACAAGAAAAGTATGGAATGTGAAACGCTAGCCATCTATATTAATTGGAGAAAACAAAGTGTAAGCCCACACTGAAACAAGAAGAGGGGACTTACAAAGAGAAGGTTCCGAGCAACAAGCCAGTAAGTCAGTATGCCATTCTTCATGGTGCATTGATGCTCTTCGCGAAAGCAGATCATGTCCTGATGTAACAGAAGAAGTGGATCTGCATGGAACAATTATGTAACAGAGGTTAACAAAACATGGTACCAAATCTTAGCTTCATACACGACCACAAACCTGAAAAAAACATCACGGTCATAGCAATGATTTGGAGACAGGACTTTCTTAATCAAAGTATAATATCTCTAATGTAACTGGACAATACACACTAGTTGCATTTAAGGACATTTTAAGCAAGAACAAATAAGAGATTCTAACCTTGAAGGTGCGCGGCTACTGCTTTTCTTGGGAGATTCTTCGTTATACGAATACTCTGTCTTATTGCTTGAGGTGCGCTCGGCTCTTTTGGAAGCTTTTTTCGACAGCTCCTTCTCGGAGTCATCAACAGCAGCAGCAGTTTGTGTAACACCAATCAAACGTTGAATGACTTCACACTGAGCCACGTCATAATGCTCCTGCGAACGCTGGAGTTCTATCTGCAGTTTCTCGTTTTCTGTTTTGAGGGCATCACAGAAACGCAAGTTAGGGTATGAGCAAGAGAGAGTCTTCTTCAACACCGATGCTGCTTCTCGTGTGGATTCTTGTTTCATAATAACATCTTGCACATGTCTATCCTCTTCATCCAAAGTATACTCGAACTGATCACGGTCAATATACTCTAGCCTCTCCTGTACAATGATCCAAACATCAAACATACAAAAACTCAAAAAACCCATTTCTCCATCAACAAGAACTTGATCATTAGATCGAAACTCAGATACCATACCCTAACTCGAGCGTTATCCACCAAAGTGATAAGCGGTATGATCTTGAGAAAACGATCGATCTCGTCCTGAGCTTTCCTGAACTGGTAAACAATGTTCCAACCCATAGCCAACAAGTAGAGATAGCTCCGGTCACGACAACTGTTGACCAGAATATAAGACCTCCTCAAAGCATCCTCGAGGCCTTCGAGAGGCTCGCGAGTCTCCGGATACTTCTTCATCTCGGAGATCTTTAGCTGCTGAAGCAAATTCCCAATGAGTTTGAGATGCTGCGCGAATTGGCGACAGTTCTTCTTGTGCATCCAAGCAGTGTTTGCAGCTTTGACTATAAGACCTATAAGCTTGACTGCATCTAGACCAGTGAGCTGCGCCACTGAAGCTATCTCCCCAAGTCCATCCCACGAATGTGACATTTTTCTTCGATTTTCTCCTTCAAAAACAATCAATCAGCTCAAATTTTTGAGATCTAGAAACTTGGAATTGTAGAGACTGTTCGAAATTTTACCTTTAGTGAGATGAATTTCGTGGAAATTAGTGAGATCGGAGAATTGGATCCGACATTGTTGATTGAATTGGAGTAATGAGCAAAGATTCCGACGAAGAATAAGAGATCAATAGAGAAATCGCATGAAGAGGAAGTGACTAAAGAAGGAGTAGATTCTTCGACTGCGACAGCAAAAGCAACAAAGAAGAAGAAGAAAAAGTAAAATCAACAAAGATACGAAATCAAAGAGATTCTTCAGGTTATTAAGCTTTTCTACGTCAAAGATCTTCAACACCAAAAAAGAGAAAGAAAGAAAAAGGAAATATAAAAAAAGCCCTAAAGACGGTTTCTCTTTTTAAACACTTGAAGCTGACGAAAGCGAAAGCGAAAACTCCAAATTGACTGTGTAACTGTAAGTATGTAACCTCCGATGAGTTTCAGGTCAGAAAATAAATCGCCGGCGACCAAAACTCCTCCGCCGGGAAAATAAAAAGTATTGGAATGCTAAATAAGTTATTAAAGGCAACAGATATACTTTTACTCTTCACGCCTTTTCATATAAACTGCTACTAATTTTTAAAAATTTAGAATAATATTTTATTGAAGAAGAATGAAAATGCAAATAACCTGGAGAAGAAACTACGAAAGAGAAGGAGCAGAGAGAGAAGATTCACTGCGTGAAGAGATTATCCAGAGAGAGAGAGAGAGAGAGAGAGGTGAGTCATATAAATGGAGAAGACGGTTTGTTTTTGTCGATTTCTTCTTCTTCTTCATACTTTCATTTGCCACTCGTCGGAGCTGAACATAGCTCATTTACTTATTTGCCCCTTATTTTCTCTTTATTTACCAATTTACCCTCGGTGACTTTTTCTCTTTTTTAAACCCATAAATAAATCCTAGCTAGTGAGTTTTTGACATTTTGTCACACCACTAGACTAACCTAATTGAGGAGTTATTTCTCAAAACAAATTAAAATGTAGAGTTATTTACTTTATTATTATATTGTTAAAAAAAGAAAGAACCATGTGTATGCTAATTATATCTTGAAATTTGAGGTTTTTACTATATAAATAAAACACCGTTGAAAAGATATTACTTACCGGTTAACAAAAGTTGGAGTATTGTAGATTTATGACCCCTTGTTGTCGGCATAAATATGAACTCGTTTGAAACGAATAATAATGTTTTTTTTTTTGGTTTAAAAAATAATGTTAGATCTTCGTATTATAAAAATGTATACGAACAACTCCAAATTACTAAAATCTAAGATTTTATCTTCTTTTTTGTATATCTTTGTGAACATTATTTAGTCTTTGAATTACAGTCTCATTGTAGTAATGATTTAAGATAGGAAGAGGGTGGTGATGATCCATCACATTATTCACCTTAAAGTTCTTTTTTCGGTTGAAATTGATTAATCTTTAAAATGAAGTTACGGTAATAATGCCCTTTATTTGTTAATTGTATATTTGTATACTTTGATTAACTAATTTCCCAAAATTGATCTTTGCTTCACGTGTATCACCATGATTGTTTTCTTAACAGCTGGCGAAATGGATGGTAAACTAATATTGTTGGGTATTGGAAAAAAATACAGAATTTATGTCACAAGTATTTTTTAAATTTAAAGACAAAAAAAAAAAGAGAAGTGGATATTTATGTCGACAAGAATATATTTTAATTGTTTTCACACTTTGGTTGATAAAACAAGAGTGGATATATAAAATGAAAAAAACTACTTTGTGAAGCAAATTAAAATATCACAAATATCATTGTATATATACACGGCTATACGTGGTTAGTGTATATGATATGATGGAACCAAAAATATGTAATAAAATCCAACTATACAATAAAGAAATGTATAAAACTAGTATATAACTAGAAGATATAAAATGGTAAGGTTTTGACATGTATTAAAAAAAATGCAATGTGTAGAAAGAGTGGACATTGGGTGGTGGTAGTGGTGGTCCTAGTGGGAATGCGACTGCTACACCCTCTCTTACCTTTTAGAGAGTGCTCTATTATACCATATATTTACCCATTATTTATTCTCAAAACTATATTACTAATTTTAGCATTATAAGCAATTCCCTAGAAATATGGTAATATTATAGTCGCACTATGACTAATTGGCCACTCAAATATATGCGTACATGTGAGAACATATATACAGCTTGCAATTAATTATGCAGCAAAAGAATTAAGGTAAGGAAATTATGTTGACAAAAGTTTAAAACAAACCAAATTATAGTATTAGTATATATCATAATTGCAAAAGTAAAAAAGGAGAACTTTATTTGTTGGAGGTAATAAAGATATAGAAACTGTTGTTTTATTTGTTTGGTGGATTGTCTCCATGTGGTTTAGTTGGGAATAATCGTGCTTCTTACTTTATTATATATAGAGATTTACTTAATTATATAGCAAAAAAATAAATGTTTTATGGAGATGTCCTTATCTGTAACAATAAATGGGACAGCTAAATTTTCCATTTACATAAATTAAAAATAACTACTCAACAATGGTATTTATACACAGTACTTTTAACTAATTTATGAGGTTTGTATTAAATGTAATTGGTCATCGAATGTCTAACATTTTGTCGGTATCGGATTTATAAAAACAGTATATCTTAAGGAAAATAGTACCTCTTAAAACCTGCATTTCTTCTGACCAAATCAATTAACGATTAAGGCATCAAACACACTTTCTAAGTTGCAGTCATTGATTTAGACTCGAATATTTAGGAACATTTTTAAATTATATAAGATGTGTTTAATTATAACTTAAAATTCATGCATGTGATTACAAAAATAAGTTATTCTACACAAAAATTTAAAAAATTATTATTGGGCCAAGACAAAAATTCGTTTAAATGGATATAAACCCACAAATTCGTTTTTATGTTAACTAAGAGAAAGGCAGAAAGCAATAAGAATGAGACAGGAAAAAAACAATATTTTATATAAACTTTGAAAGAGCATATTGAGACATATCTATGAGAGGCTAAACTACACATTTATATACCTCTCTGAAATTTTCAAGGGTATTTTATACTTATAAATCAGTTCAAATTTGATAAATTAGGTTTCTAAGAGACAAGCCAATAATGATCCACACTACACTAGCATATCAAAAGAGTAAGAATCAAAGGTGCCCTGAAACAATCAAATTTATCTATCTAGCCTTGCAGTACCCGAACTCGATGATTCGCCGAGCGGATCAGAAGAAGTTGCTACTCTTCTACAACCTTCTCTTCCTTTCAGAGAACTTGTTAATCCTGAGATCTCCTATGAAAAAGAAAAAGTAGACTCATATCAAACCCTTACACAACACATGTTAATACTCTTCTTAACCAATAGACACAAACTAAAATGTCTGAGAACAACAATACAATGACTACATATATATACCTTCATCAAATGCAATCTCATGTCACTAGGACGAGTCTGGTTTCCTATAAATGCCATTGCAAACTTGGAGTAACTAAACAATAAATTAGCTGCAGCTTGCTTCTTCTCATCAACCTTATATATGATTATATCATCACCTCAACTTTTCTTTAAAGAAGACAATAATCAACAAATAATCTCAAAAGTGTAGAACTTTGACAAAGAAGAGACACAATCTCATGATTTCTGATTCTTGAATTGAAGATTATCACTTAAAGCTTGGATTTTTATGAACCCTTTTCCCCAATTTTCATGAAAAGCTAATCCGATTTCGAACCCTAATAATCTAATAAAGTTCAAAATACTCATGAAGCGAAAAACAACGAATTCGATTAAAGAAAGAAATTGAGAGATCAGAAGTTCGTACCTCGTAATCATCTTTCATGGCTAAGAAGTGGATTCCTCTGTTTCGTGTTCCTTGCTGGTCTGGTCTTACTTTGAAGCTCGCGGGTTCGAATCTCTTTATATAGAGTAAACTTTGTGTGGCTGAAAATAAAAAGAATAAACACCATACAGTTTTGCTTTATCCTAAAACGACGGATGCATAAAAAACGGCAAAGCATGTGACATTCAAAAATGCATTATGTACTTTGCATTAACACCACCACCACAACAAATCCTAATGATCTTTTAAAATAGTTTACATTGCTTATACACAAAGACAAAGAGATTGAATTTACAATTTACAAACAACATAACATCCATTAGAGAGAAACAAATCTTCCCTTTCTTACTTAGAACTCTTTTTCCCCTTCTTCTTTTCTTTAGCTGCCGCTTTGATTGCGGTTTTCGCCAGTGATGATGGCTTTACTGCGCTTTTCGGGTTAAGTGCTTTTCTGATTTTGAAAACAGTCCACGCCGTTCCAATAGCGTGCCCTGCAGCTCCAAGCCCTTGGTTTGTCGCCTGAGCTGTCTTAGCTCCATACCTATAACATCAAAATAACATTAGCTATCCGAACAATATTAGATTGAAACCAACATGACCACGTTGTAGTCTTTTTGGTTCACTTACTTATGATCTACGATCTCAGTAGTGACCGTTGAAGATGTTTTCATAACGTTTCTTCCTGCTACTTCAACAGCATCGCATACCTTATCTATCATAAACAACCAAAATGTTACAAAACATATCAGAACAAGAAATCATAATCATCATGATCATGAAAAGATCTTATAGCAACTTACTAAACCCATCAAGTGTTGCAAGAACCATTTCACCAGGAAGAAGACCAAAGAGCTTCTTCCCTGCTTTGCTATTCACAACCGAACTCGAGAAGAAACCAGAGACTTTTATAACACCGGAGAGCACACCATTTGCCACTTTCTCCGTCATTTTCGTCATCTTCTTCACTCTGTTTTACAAAAAAGCACACATCTTTGAGTTTGATTTGATCAATAGAGAGACCACACAACACAAGTAAACTAGTTTTCATCACATAATGGTTTTACTACCTCTTGAGACTTTTCAAAGTAGAAGGGCTAACTTCTCTTTCTTTCTCGGTTTTAGTTAGCTTACGTTTCATGAAATCATTTCCCCACAAGAGACGATCCATTGTCAAATCTCCACACCAAAGTATCCCTTTTATCAATTGACCTGAACCAGCAGCTATAAGCTTAGCCGCGACGCCACTGTAATCTTCTACGTTTGGAGCCAAAGCAGTCCAATAAGCAGTACATTGCTTCTCCACAATCTTCTTCCTTTCTCCTTTTAACTCTTCCGGTGATGTCTCCTTCGCCGCCGTCAAATCCATCATCACCGTATTAGTATCATCATCATCATGATGCCCTTTCTCCGCCGTGAAACTGCTGTAATCAGCTAAGACCATGTCTAGCTTCTCTAACAAAGACTCTTGTCCTTTTGAAGCTATTGTTAATCCATAGTTTAACATATCTTCTTCGTTGTTGTTGTCTTCTTCTTTGATTTGATGATCCGATTCGGATTCTTTGACGGGTCGTAGGGAGAAGAAGTAATGAGATTCGTCAACTTTAACGGCGGGTTCGTCTTTGGTCAACGGCCACTGGATCTCATCGGCGACTCTAGCGAAGACGGCGACGGTGATATCGCCGTGAACGAGACGGAGGATCTGGAGATCCCCGGAAGCTAGCTCGACGCTGTATGATTTGTCGATGAGGTGGAGAATCGCGCCGTGGATTGTGAGAATCACTTCTTCCGACGCCATGGGAGGAGCCGAAGCCGAATCGGATGTGACGGTGGTTTCCGATTGCTCCGGGAAGATATTGTTGACGAGGTCATTGACATCTAGTGTAGGGTAGAGATTAGAAGAGGAAGAGGAGGGAATAAGGAAAGGATCAACGGTGGTTGAAGTATCGACGGTTGGGTAAAGCTTGGGATGTGGAGAGGACTCCATTGTCGCCGGCGAATTAGAGAGGAGGAAGACGAATTATGGGTTATTTATGTCAAAGTAGAAAGTATTTGGGGCAAAAAGGTAAAGAATAAAAAGATTAGTGAACGGGAATAAAGCGAGTCTGGTTTGATTAGTAATTAGCTGTCTGATATTAGCAAGAAGATGTGGGCATTGCGTGTTTTGATGAGCGCGTAATTTGTTTAAACCGGTTCCGGTTTAATATCTTTTAACTATCCTAGCGACATTTTCCCGCGCTTATCCAACATGTACAGCTGTCAAAACAAAATGTTACCGGACTTTTGACAAAAATTACTGTGGGTTAGTTGACCCCAAAAATGTAAACGCAATCGCAAGCATTTGTGAAACGCAAACGCAAAACATTTGTGAAAACGAAGGCAAATCGTCGCCGTCTTGTTTAGTTCGTGCAGAAAAAACTCCCGACGGAGAAGGGGATAACGATTCATCCATGGAACAAACTTCTTCTTCTTCGCTTAGATGGAGAATCCTTCGTCAAGCGCTTCTCCGTAGATCTGGTAAAAACTTCTTCTTCTTCGTTTGATATTGATATCACATCGTCCTCTAAATTCTCTTCAGATTCACAATCTCAAGCTGAGATAAAGCAGATCTCAAGGAAAGCAGCTCAAGGATTCAACTTAATCCCTTGCCATGTGGTTGATTCTTCTCCTGAATCTGAGAATTCGAGGGAGGCATGCGTTTGCTACACACTTGGTTCAACGAAACTCTATCTAACGTTAGAATCAAAACAAATGTTTACTATATATTGCATAGATTTTGCCACTCCCTAAGAGCTTTTTGTTTTGTTGTATGCAGACAAAGAGTGGATAATTGCAGTGATCTAAATGATTTTGAGATATCTAATCGATACAACATTGATAACACAGGACTTGTCTGTAAGTAAAGTAAACCCTTCTAATTCTCATTGCATCTTTGGTTGTCTCTTGTGTTATGGTCAATATGAATCTAAGTGTCATTGTTTCAGGTCAGTGGCCTTCAGAGGAAGTTCTTGCATATTATTGCAAGACTCACAAAGATCGTTTCAGGTTTCAAGATTGGTTTGCATCTGTGTTTGTTGTAACTTTGTTGTTCTTACATTTTGTCTTGGCTTATTGGGATGTTGCAGAGATAAAAGAGTAATTGAGCTTGGATCGGGGTATGGTTTAGCCGGTTTAGTTATTGCAGCTGCCACGGAAGCATCGGAAGTGGTAATCTCGGATGGAAATCCACAAGTAGTTGATTGTATCCTACTATTTTGTGTATAGTGTTTGTTGTTTCATTTGTGTGGTCTTATTTGACTGAAGCTTTGAGATCTTCAAACCCGGTTTCTTGGATTCGTTGATGTACTTAACATCTATGATCTAGATATTAAGCGTAACATAGAATCCAATTCCATGGCATTTGGTAACACAAGCGTGAAAGCCATGGAGTTGCACTGGAATCAACAAGATCTTTCAGAGTTAGCCAACACTTTTGACGTCATAGTTGCCAGCGATTGGTAGCCTCTTCACTTTTTTCTCGATTTCAGTCTTCCACTATATCGATATTTACTTCACATCTCTTGTCAGTTAAACTCTTTGTATCCAAACAGTACCTTTTTTAAGGAATTTCACAAGGACCTTGCAAGTATCATCAAGGTGCTGCTTAAAGCCAAAGAACGTTGTGAGGCATTGTTCTTCAGTCCTCAGAGAGGTGACTCTTTAAGTAAGTTCCTGAAGGAGATTGAAGACATTGGCTTACATTATGTCTTAACCGAAAACTATGATGCACAAGTTTGGAAGTGCCACGAGACACTTGTAAAAGGAGATGCATCTTGGCCTAACTATGACAAGAGCCACTGCTACCCTTTACTTCTTCAAATTAAGAATCATAATTAGTCAAGACTATTTCATCTTTATGGCTATAGACGGCGAAGAAACGCAGGTAACACCCAATCTCTGAAGCTTTGTTTGACATTCGATTCCGTGTGTTTGCTTTGATGGATATAATAATAAGTGGGTGGACCTGAAAGTTGAAACCTTTTGACTCTCTGCAAGATGCTATTATCTTTCTTTCTAGGATAGAGAGGTCCACACCACAAATAAACACAAGTTAGGCAAAACCGTTCATTTAAAGAGAAGAATAGAAGATAAATAAACAATATAAATACTAAAAGTGAAAGATTCTACATCATGCCCATTGATGAACTACATCAAGCTTTTCTTCATTCTAGTTCTGATCTTTTAAATCTAATTTATATTTGTCTTTTCTAAACGATAATTGGATGAATCATTTGAGATGGACTCATTTCGCCTTTTCATCTAGGAGAATCTATGTTTTTTGTTTGTGTGTATGTCTAAAATGTGATCTTTCAATATGATTGGAGCTATTATGAAACTTTTTATGAAGAACATAAATGTCTACTTTTAGTCATGAGAATGATACACTTTTGAGGAAATTTGAAGTTCTTCTTTCTCTATTTGTGTCCCCTCTGCTTCTCTTATAGTTTTTCACCACTGCAGGAACCAAAGCTACAAGCTGACCCGACAGAAAATCAATGTTACAGGAAGCAGAATCGCGTAAAGGAGAACAAAAGAAACATTGTTTCTAGTAGAATCTCCAATGGCCATAGCCGCGAGATAAGAATTTGCTAATGGCTCTTCTTCTATTGGTTGTTGCGTATCAGTACTTGATTGAGATTCAGAATCAACTATATCTCCAGTCTCTTCAGGGGGTGGTTCTCTAGTAGACTTTAAACTGTTTCACACAGTACATATACATAAATCAAAGTTTTGATATAATGAACCAAACTCTGTCTTTTAAAGATGTTTTGGCTAATCTTTCCCTACCTGGGACAGAAAGTGATGGTGTAGTCAGCATCACTACATGTGAATGTGCTTGTGGCATCATCGTATGCGTAACTGTAAGATCTGGGACAAGCTGATTTAAATACTTTTGAGTACATCGACGGCTTGCAGGTATCTGGTGAACCATACGCGCCACTACAACAATACTCTGGCGTCCCAAACGCCTCGCACGCACTTCTACAAGCCAAACCGCTCTTTGCTTTTAGCTCCAAAGGGCAAATCCGGTTTACGTCCGCGATGCATCCCGTGGTCGGGCAAGAACCAGAACCTTCCACGATCATAGGGAGGTTATAGCCATCGACGAGGCTGACATCATAAAAATCTAGAGAACCAGAACTGCCGAGAGTGAACTCAGCTAGTGTGGCTGGCGGTTCAGCTCCGTATCCGTTGCATTCTACCTCCCCGGAGCCGCAATCTCCGGTCGAACAGACCTTACTACTAGAACCGTCGAAGTTGCATCCAGTACGTCCCCAGAACCGACCAAACCAACCTGCAGGTGCTAGGAAAGCACGAGAGGTTTGTTTTGAAAGCTCGAAACCGGTAGTATCGAGTTTGGGACTACCTGCACCGGATAAAATCCCTGGCCACACCGTGAAATCGCACTTGTTGACACCTTTAAGGGAGAAACAGAGGACAAGTAAAATTGTAGAATTTAAATGTGGATGAGAGAAACTTAGATGAAAGAAGTGATAAATGGCTTACCGTCTTGGAGCAACAAAAGGATAAACCCAAGAAACAGAGGCGTAAGGTTGGAGATAGACATATAACAAAGCCATGACAAGGATACAAATTTATTCTTCATATATGCAACTGAGACCTGCGTAGTGTTATTTTATATGCTAATGGGACTTTGATTGTGAATAAACCAATTATAATAAACTTTATTGAAGAAGGGGGAAAAGAAAATGTTCGCCGCCACACTAATGAATTGTTTGTAACAATTATAAAAAAAGACCAAGAAGCAAAAAGAGATGTTCAATTGTCTATTCACTGTTAGTAGTGTTTGTACTATGTAAAGTCTGTATATACACTTACGAGAACAAAAGATAGAATTGATCATGGTAATAGTCGAGAATCAAGAACAATGAAAGCAATAGTCTTCAAAGTTGAAACAAAAGAACACAACTCAAAAGAACACAAGTCATAATACAACATTGAGGTCAAAATTTCCAAAGAAAAAAGGACATCATCCATATAAAAACAAACCAACTCTAACTAAACTTCAGCTTAAGACAATAGTAATAAAACTCATAACACCAAAAGGACCAGGCAAATTCTTCATTCCCATCAACAAAAACAAAAAGACAATGAAAACAAAAAAAACACAAACTTCATTTTTCATCATTCATTGTTTGTTTGATTAGGAAGCAACAGAACAATCTCTAGCAAAGTGACCTTCTTCACCGCATTTGAAACACTTGTTTCCACCTCCTCCTCTACCGGAGTTTCTACCGCCTCCTCCACCGCCGCTGCCTCTCCTGTCACAATCACGAGCCATGTGACCAGCAACACCACATTCGTAACAACCATCCGACTGTCTCTTACTCGCACAATCTCTTGCCATGTGACCAAAACCACCACATGTATAGCACGGTCCACCTCCACCACCACCGCTGCTACCTCGTAAGCCGCCGCTTCCAACGTTTCCACTCGATTTCTTAACGCAATCTCTAGCAAAGTGACCAGCATCACCGCAATTGTAACAAGTTCCTCCACGTTCACCGACTCTTCCTCCGTCGCCGCCTTCACTGCAATCCTTAGCCATATGACCAACCTCTCCGCAGTTGAAACAACTTCCGCCGCTACCGCCTCGCCTACCACCGAAACCGCGAGAGCTAATCTCCTTCTTAATAACAGGACCACCGCCCGGAGCGGTGACATCGACGGCTTTGGTCTTACCGTCGTTGCCCTGAGAGACGACAAATTCAACAGAATCGCCGATCGTTAGACTCCGGAAACCGTCGGAGAGGATTGACGATTGGTGAACGAAAAGCTCATCGCCGCCGTCATCGGCAGCAATGAAACCATATCCATTGGAATCGCTGAACGAAACCACCTTACCAGAAATTCTCTCCACCGATTGATTCTCTTCCGCCATCGAATCTAAACAAAGATTAAGTAATTAGGGTTTTTAGACGATAAATCCAATAGGCGTGTTTATATATATAGAGAGAGGATGAGTCGATTAAATTTATGAGATAAGGTAATTAATTAATGTGAAAACCCTAATTAGTGGAATTTAATTAACCCTAATTAAATTTGCCAATACAGCCGCCCAAGCTCTGCCACATCACCTCTCTCCTCTATCGGCGTTAGTTATCAGGTGTGGACGCGTCCACCGGGTATTTTAATCTTGACCGTACGATTTAAATTTATCTGTAATCGACTAATGATTGGGTTTAGCTGTATTTACATATTGGGCCTAATTTTAAAGAAGTAGTAACATATGGTCCAATATTTAACTCAGATAAATAAAAAACAGTCATCTACATGAAAAAATCATTTAAACGTGAAAGCCTCTGGATCCTCTTGACTGATAAAGCTCGAGTCTGCTCTTAGCTTCATATAGCAAAGCTTCCATGTCTTCTTCCTCCGTCACGTTCGCTTGCTTCGATGCCCACTCCAACACCGTTAACACTTCGTCCTTGGCTAATTGCTCACTGTCGGGTGCGTTCATCGCCACGTAACTCAGCAAAACCAGCGCCGGAATCTGAGCTCCGTTCCCTCCGAAATACGCTAGCTGGACCAGAAGCTTCGATCCTCCTGCTCCGATGATCGTTCTAGAATGATCTTTTCCTAAGAAGTTATCCTCCGTCGCGAATTTCGCCAGCGCGATTGCTACCTCCGCCGCTAAATCCGGTTCTCCGTCGTCGAGGAGGTTAATCAGAGGAACTATCATTTGCGTCTCGGCGGATTTGAATGTTCGAGCTAGGTTTCCGATGGATCTGACGCAAGGGATGAGCAAATCTGATCCTGCGTCTGCGTTTTCAACGATTCGGAATAACTGGTCAACAACCTGTTTGCACGCTGGTGAAGTGCGTCTAAACGCGGATCTTCTCAGATCAGCGTTTTCTTCCGCCACGGCGGTTATCTCCATTATAGCCATGGCTGTGTTGTACTTTGTGTCTTCGTCTCCTTTCTCGAGCAGAACCGCGAAGCAGAGCAAAGCTCTTGACTCGGTGATGACTCTGCAGATCGTCGCGTTTCCCGCGGCGAGTTTCCACAACGCTCTCGCCGCCATCGCTTTCATGTAGGTCTTCGTCGCCGGATCTTCAAGCTCTCTTCCTCTAGCGACCGACGCGTTCCTCGATTGATGCGCCGTGCTATACGGTTTGCTGATTCCACCCTCCGATTTCAAGTTAAAGCTCGGATTGTCGTCGTCGTCGATAACAAATCGGCTAGAAGGAGTCGATCCAGATCCGACCGGTTTCATCGCCATTGTAGTCGCGACGATGCTATGCATCTGATTCGGCAACGGATTCGAGATTCCGATATGAGTATCTTCCTCCTCCTCGTGCAACGCTGGCAAATTAGTCTCTTTGCTAGTGATTTTACTCGCCATCACGACGGCGTGATGCATCGACGTGGCTCTACCCGCGACAACCGCGTATTTGCTGTGTTCTTGAACCGTCTCAAACGCTAAATGGCTCACAAGAAGCCTAATCACGTTGTTTTGAGCTAACAGCTCTTGACATTTCGGGTGGTTCACAGCGACTAGCTCCGAAACCGCCCAAGCAATAACGGCTTGAACTCTCATCGAACCTTCTTTTAAAATATTCGCAAGCACTGAACAAACACCGGCTTGAATCATTTGCTCCACGCTTTCCGGGTCTCGACCCAATAACCCGATCGTCGTTGCCGCGTTTTCTTGGCCCTCAATCTTCCCTTCTTTCAATAGCTTTAACAATGGGTTGACTCCGCCTTCCTCGACTATCAGTTTCACGTATCTATCGTTGTCTCTAGCTAACGAAGCCAACGAAGCCGCTGCGTCGGATTTGTCTTCAGGCGAACCGGTCATTAAAACCGCGATTTGCTCCCAAATCAAACACAAGATCGGTTCGTTGGCAGCTATCGGAGGCAGACCTAAGTAACCGAACCCTTCGTCGTCGTCGTTACCGGCGGGAGTCGAGACGCGGAGGAGCCAAGAGACGTCTCCGACGGAGTTTTCTAACTGAGAGATCATTTTCCTGAATGCAGCGGCGGGGATTATGTTGAAGAGACGCATTATGTAGCCGTCGTCGCGGCATCTTTGGACCATCATCAATGCTTTGCCGAGAACGTTCTCCGTGTCGTCGATTATACGACGCGTGGGACGTTCGTATAAGTCAGAACTCGCACGGGCCGCTTGACGGAGAAGAGCGGCGAGTTTTTCGGTCTTGGATTTGATATCTGCACATTCTTGCTTGTTGATTGTGGCTTCATCTCCGGCTTTAACAACTTGGTCAGCGAGTTGAATCGGTCGAGTCAAAATCTGCTTGGCTAGATCATCCATAGATAGATTATAAACTATGGGTGAAGAAGATTAATGAAATCTAAAAAAAAATGGGTTGATCTTAGTTTAGAAGATAATGAAGAAAGATTAAGACTTTTTAATGTTTTGAGTTTGGTCTCTCAAATACGGTTTAGTCGTTTCTCTCTATCTTTTCTTACAGAACACGCCGGTCGTCGCCGACTTTCGTTGTCGGACTAGATTACTTTTTAGTCATTTACCAAGTCGTCTTAGATATTTCACTTTAAATACTAGTATTTGTTTAATTAATGATCATATTCTAATTACATTATTATAATCATTTTAAAGTTCATATCGGACTTTGTTAAACAATTTATTAATACAAAAAGACACGATAAATTTATTATCGTATACCAAAACAACTCTATAATAGTATTGGATTAACTTGTGTACAATATTGTAGTCTTATAGTAGAAAATTGAAATGATACTAATAATTTTTATTTGCTTAAGAAAATACTAGCATAATTAGACAAAAACAAAAGTTTGTTGAACATTTTAGAAAGATTAATAAGTTTTATATTTACTGTTGGGGATGTGACTGTATAAATCATTTCTGGTCCCAAGAGACACTGCATTTAATTGGTGAAGCCATGTAGGGTTATTTTCTTGAACTAGAGTGTGGTTACATGTAGGGGTGGACATGATTCATGTCCAGTTTCAATCCATCCCGTTTTCGTTCCCAAATTCATGTCCCATATAGGACAAATTTTAATTCTCAATTGGGAACGGGACGGGAACAAGAATACTCAAAGTAAGTCCTATTTGGGAAATAGAAAATAATATATATTTCTAATATATTTATTAATTGTCCTTATAGAATTAACTTTTAAATTTTAGTGACGTGATATATATATTTTTTTTCCTTTTTCTACGTGTACACAAACTGCAAAATATAAAGTATAAATCAACCTAATTTACTTATCTATTTTATCTACTTAGTTGTTTCATGTTTAGTTTTTATGTTTTTTTATTATTAGACATTTCTTTTTATTGGTTTAGATTTTATGAATTTTTGATTATTAAATAAGTGTGACCAAATATATTTTTATATCATTGATACAAAAATTGTCATCGTATAAGAATTATGATATAAATTATTTTAACATGATAATTGATAAGTAACCACGATTGTAAATTTTTAACAAATGAATTATGAATGTTTAGATATTTGAGAATTCCCGACCCGTTCCGTTCTGTTTCATTTTCGTTCCGTCTCAAATATAAAATGGGACAAGAATTAGATAATTTTTTACGTTTTCAAAATTCGTCCCATTCCCAGACCCGAAAAATCTCGTCCTGAATTCTCGTTTGCCCACCCCTAGTTACATGGAATGTTAAGGAGACCAACCATATTTATTTATTAATGGGCCATGTTCCAATTCCATGTTCCACGTTTACATTTTGAGATTCTAAAGCACAAGATAATCACAGAGTTATCCAAAAGGAATGCATAAACTTGCACTAGAATCTTTTTCTTCTTTTAACATAACTCTATACATATATATAGTTGCATATGCTTGTAGCTATTGAGTATTGACCTAAATATCTTTATTACTTCAACAATTGTTGTCTTTTAGGGAATTTTGCCTAGTTCGTTTTATGTTTATTCATAAAAACTGAAAAGATTGGTTTTAAAATTCTATCTAACATCGTGGTTACAATGAATATATATATCTATAATTATACACTGGAGCACGTCTTTAAGTTAAACTTAAAGTCTTTCAAATCAAAATTCTATCAACAGCAACAGAAAAATAGGAGAAAGAAGAGCCACAAGTTTTGTTATCTTTTTTCTTTGCTTTTTTGTCGTTGTTTGCATTTTATTTGTCTTGTAGAAAATAAATTAGAAAGATAAATGATACACTGTCCTTTAGCTTCTAGAAGGGCATTTGCTACTCGAACTCTAATATTAGGAAAGTTACCTTGGTCTAGTGGCAGTCATAAGTCCACATGAGGCAGGTAGCTTCACCCCACTCGGGATCGATTCCCCGCGCCTACGATAGTATAAGTTTAGCTAATGGCCGACCTTTTGTGGTCCAAACGTTGACAAAAAAAAAAAAAAGTATCTAATACTATAATATAAAGTCACGACAAATCGAAGATAATTAAAAAATTTAAATACATCAATAATTCATAGCAAAAGAAGATCTATTAACCTCATAGAAGCATATGATTTATCGTTTATATCAGTTTACTTTCCAGTTTCCACAAACTCGCGGGACCATAGTTTTGTCATTTCTAGGTCCCACTTAAACTAAAGCTGACGTGGACCTTATTATGTTATCTTTTAATCAACAAAGTCATGCAAATAATTTTCAACTTACTGATAAAATATGCATAGTACTCTGTCAAAACGAGTTTTGTTTATAATTAAGACTAGGTTAATACTTAATCTCTAAGGTTTAGTTTATGGTTAATTTCAAAAGTAGAATGGTAATTATAACGAGGTGTAGAGATATCTCATCCAAGTAAAACACAACTTAATTGCACTTGAATATTGTACTGATATAAATTTAGCATGAAATTTTCAAATTTATATGAAGAGATAGGATAAGTATACTATAAATGTATATGTGACTATATATGCAACAACATCTAATTGTTAATCAAAATCTGTTAATTTAGCACTTGAACCCAAAATTATATTTGGTTTTATTCTCGATCATATAGGAAAAAACTTCTTTACTTAATCTTAGCAATTTAGTGGGCCAGAGTATATATAATCGGGAAGTGACATTGGTCTAGTGACAGTTATAAGTCCACATGAGGCAAGTAGCACCACCCCACCCGGGATCGATTCCCCGCGCCTACGATAGTGTAGTTTTGGCTAATGGGTCGGCAATTTATGCCCCAAATATTGACAAAATATATATATATAATCATTTATGGATGCATTCTTTGAAGTTTGAATCGTAATTTTGGATACCTAGAAATACAAACCAAGCCAAATATTTTTTTTTTAATATAACTCAACATAAATGATTGTTCACTAATTAGGAGAGTAAAACAAAACTATTCCAAAGATATTCATTTAAGATTTGTTCCAAGTTAAATTTTTTTTTTTTTTGGTAATATCCAAGTTAATTTTAGAGGAATTCACAAATCTACACCCTTTCAACCCCTTCTTCACAAAACTACTCCTAATTTAATATTTTCACATATTTACACCCTTTCAAAATTTTAAAAGCTTGATTTAACCTTTAAAAAATTACCAAAATTAATTTTTTTTCATTTGGGTTCGCTAATTAGTGTTTAGGGTATAATATTAAGGGGGTATGATTGTTTGGGTAAAGTTTATTTGAATTTAATTTTGAGTGTTTAGGTGTAGTTTTGTGAAGTATTTTGGAAATGGTGTAGTTTTGTGAAATGTAATTTAAATGGTGTAGTTTTGTGATTCTCCCTTAATTTTATTGATAACTAAGCAAATCATAATAATATCGAAATATAAACATAGTTTTTTTTATTAATTAATGACTAGATTAATGGGATTCACAAGGTACAAAAAAAACGCGTAGATCCTACGTAACACGAAACTAAACGGTGCCGACCTCTCCGTACGTGTGTGGAGTAAACGTACGTTAAGCTAATTAGCGTATGTTAGCACACTAGTCTCCGTTCGTGTTAAGCACTTAAGCTTCACTCACTAATATTTACTATTAATTACAACTTTATCCCCAGACTTTTATCGTTTTCTTTTTTTTTTTTTTTTTTTGACAACATTTGGGCCACAAATGGCCGGCCCAATAACCAAACCTACACTATCGTAGGCGCGGGGAATCGATCCCGGGTGGGGTGGTGCTACCTGCCTCCTGTGGACTTATGACTGCCACTAGACCAAGGTCACTTCCCCCATCGTTTTCTTATTTACATCCGATTTAACTCGTTAACTGAGTTAACTCGCTACCAGCACTGATCAGTTTCCCAGTTTCTACCGGCGTAACTTCCATAGCCGGAGGTATTAACGGTCAAAGGACGGCTCCGGCGAAGCATCCTCCGATCATAAACAGATCGTTTCTCAGGATCCGAAAGCGTACAGTAAGCCGCGTGGATCTTCATGAACTCATCCGCCGAAGAAGAAGACTGATTCGTCCTATCAGATCTCGCCACGTCGGGATGGCAGATCCTGGCCAATCTCCGGTAAGCCGATTTGATATCCTGGCTCGTCGCGGCGAGAGGGATCTCTAAGATCTCGTAGAGAGAAGCGTTAGCCGTCGTCAATCGCCGCGGGATCTGATGCAATCGCGGCGAATCTTCGGCGCAGGTGTAGGAGCAGGAGGCGGAGGATACGAGAGGAGGCGAGATCCGCGCCGACGCGCGAGAAATAGGAGAGATCGGTGAGAAAGGCGGAGAAGAGGAGAAGAATGGATGTGTGAAGGAAGTTGGAGAAGTAGAAGAAAGCATCGTTGCTATTGAAAACGGCGTCGTTTTCGAGTTTTGATTTATTCTCTTGTTTGTTTTTGTTTGAGAGAGGGAAAAGATTGAAGAAGAAGGAGAAATCGGTGGATTTATTTATAGAGGAGGATGCGATTAGTCTAATAAATTGCTTGATTAGTACTCAATTAGTTTTTAATTACGTTAAATGGATAAAGAAACGGGCATAAGGCAAGTAGGATTAGAATACCGGGTCGGGTTAAGTAAACGGGTCGGATCTTGAGAGCTGAGTCAGATAAAAAGGCTTATCCTGTAGCGTAATTATTGCGATAAAGATAAGAATGTACGTAAGATTTTTATTCATAGTGGGCAAATTGTGCTGTGGCTGTAATTGTCATTTTAACAAATTTAAAAAATAATAATAATTTTTTTTTTTTTATTACATAAAAAAAAATATAAAAAAAAAATAATAATAATTTGTTTTGAAGCCAAAGTACACAAGAAATTAATTGCATGCAATTATAGTATCATGCATTATTGCATTTGCGTTTTAGTTATCTATTTATTTTAATTTTAGATTTAGATTCCTCTTCTTTTTTTTGTAGAGAATATTATTGATGGAAATTCGAAATTGGATTCTTCCTACGATGATATTTTTTTGTGAATGGAGACGTATTATGGGCCATTCATTGTTTGTTGGATATTGAGAAGACATAAATAGATTTTTAGAAGATGTAGAGACTAGAGAAAAGTCTTTCTACAAATTTAAGGATTGTCTCCCACCATACAAATATTATAGGGGAAATTGAAAAACAAAGATGTTTTTTTTTGAAATTTGTCCATCTATACCTTTTTTTGTAAAATGTATTTTCTTCCTAAAATACCATTTTTATTAGTTTTAGACAAATTTTTAAATATAAGTCGAAAAATACGTGAACGAAAAAGAACGAAGAACATATGATGAGAAAGAAAATTGTGGAATATTTTCCAAAATTCAATTTTAAATATTGTTCTATAGCGTTTAGAATACATATTCTATATTGTAGATTACGTATTCTGCAATTTGTATATGTTCTACGATATTTAGATTACGTAATTTATAAGTTGTATATGATCTATTAAGTTTAGATTACGTATTCTATATATTGTATATATTCTAAATATTGTACATGTTCTACGACTTGTAGAATACAAATATGCTTTTTTATTCTATAATATTTAGAAAACAAAATCTAAAGTTAACCTTATGGTCTATATTTTTTAGAATACGTAATCTATCTTTTACCATGTGTTCTATTGAAGATAGAATATGTGTTCTAAATTTTTTATTATGTTCTAGGTCATCTAGAATATGTATTCTATATTTTCTCTTACCTTCTATAAAGCGTAGAAAATGAATTTAATGGAGTCATAATTATAGATAAATATAAAAAAGAAAATCGTAAAAACTTTTCAAATCTAAAAAAGATATTATTAGATTATGTTTTATAAGCTATATAATATGAGACATCTCATACCCGAAAGACCCGGACCCGAATCCGAACCGAAAAACTCAAAGTACCTATACGGTTCCTAAATCCCCCTACCCAAAATATCCGGACCCGATCGGTTCCTACCCGAACCGGACCCGAATATCCCTTATCTTTATTATTATTTATTATACATGGCGATTATAGAATTTTTTTATGAATTATATATATTCTAATTATTTATGTTATTATAAAATGGCGTTGAAATATTATTTATTGAAAGGTTACAAATCGGACGAATCCCAAAACATATTTGCAGAAGCCCAAAATATATTCGTAAACCAGCCTATTTTAAAAAAAATTATAAAAATCGGTTTTAAAAAGAGTCAAAAATATAAGGACTAAAACGCAAAAAAAATAATAAAAAAAATCTAAAAGCTCTCACGTCGCGACACGTAGGCGTTTTGTCTTCTGTTTTAATAGTATAGATACGTGAAGGCTTTGCTTTTTATATTTTAGCTATTTAAATTAAGATAATTACAAAAAAATAATTGTTATCAAGATTTAAAAATAAAGTACAAATATATTGCCATATTTTTTTAAAAATAAAATATATTAAAAGGTTAAAATAGGATTTTAATTAAAAAGGTGTAGATGGACAAATTTCAACAAAAACATCCTTGTTTTTCAATTTCCCCAATATTATATATATATATATATATTGTCCTATATAAATGGAAATGTAAAACTCGAACATAATTCGTGAGGATATTTTATCAACAAACCGTGTTTGTACTTCAGATTACTATAAAGTAATGATCAAATAATATATACTACATGTATATTATCAAATTTATCTTCTATTTAGAGAAGATCATGACTCATGAGTGTCTTAATCAAGGAAAAGTCGGTTTAATTATTAAAACTTTCTTATAAATATTATTCGTAGAAGAAAAGTCGACTGAATTATTTTATGATTCTATTTCGTATTTTTCTGGCAAAGGTAAATCAAAAGAACCGGAATCACGGATGGAGAATTTTTAATATATATATTTCTATATTTATCGACACAATATAATACCACATATGCATGGTAACTTTTAAACAAGCCAGGTTTTTTTCAAGTGGAAATTTCAGTTAAATCCATCAATGTTAAAATGGCATAGTCTTATTTAACCAAATTATCCAAAATTAATGTTTTTCACAATATAGATAATCAAGTGTTAATTAAGTATAGTCTTATCAGAAAACTATGAAAAGAGACCTTTGTCCATTATGCAAGTTGAGATCACGTAGAGACCAACAACAATGGACCATGATCGATCGGGTTCTAGATGATTGTGATTGTGTAATTATTTCTAAAGCAAACTATATTGTAATCATGAATTACTTCTTCTCCTACCACGTGTTTTGATCATCTTTCATACTCACAAATTATTTTGTTAGTTTCTATCAAAATCCCATTGGTTTGGTTTAATTAGACACAACTTTTCTTGATCTTGTGGTTCAAATTATTTTTCATTTTTGTTACCGTTAACCTTTTTTTTTATTGCGAAGGATGGCATATACGTTCACAAATAATATTTTGTCTTAAAAATGTCAAATTGTTCCGGTTTTAAAATTTATAAATTCTTTTTTTTTATCTTAATAGACTTTTGTTATCTCCAAAAGGCAAGAGTAACATTTCAATATTTATTTTTACTTGGGTGGTATAAAAAATGAATAAAAAACAGTCGTAAATGACGTTTGAAGAATGAAATCACCAATTCGTGGATGACACATTCCCTTCCATAAGCATTTTGTGCATTCTTGTCATCTTCCATTTATATATTATTTATAAACAAATAAAATCACACATACACATTCATACGTATACGCAGACGTATCCCATGTGAATTAAAATCACACTAATTTTTATTCAACAACTTGTTACATTAGTATAATATTACCACGACATTGATATTTTAGCTGCGTTACAAATCTAAAAAGTTAATCAACCACAACAAAAAAGGAAAAAAATACATTATAAATCCATCAACTTTACACATTGATCAAGAGATAGATAACATTAAGTTATTAACTAAACTGTCTATACATACATACATACGGACATGGTCAAAGTTATACGGTGTACCCGAGCCCACTAGATTAAATCTCTGGTCGAAAATGGTGTTGTAGTGAAAAAAAAAACTTAGAAAATAGAGAGAAAGCCAAGAAAAAGATATTGTATTGTTGGACGGCTAAGATCTAAAAAAGAAAAGCAATCATAATCGACGGTTAAAATTACGTACACGTGGATTAATAAAAATGTAAACGTATCATATCTATTTTGATGGTGGCGCGTGGGGAGCACAAGTTTATTGATTTGCCTCGTCGGCGTCCACCACCACTCACTACTATCGCCGGATTTTTAAAATTACACACCGAAGAAGACGAAGACGAATCCAACTTCTACTTGATCTCTCTTTCTATATATTTATTCCTCTGTGTATTTTTTAAAGCCTACAATGAATCACTCGAAGAAACCTAAAACTTCCTCTGAATCCGATGAATCCTTCTTAGCTTCTTCTTCTTCTTCGTCTAATTTCATACCAGAGATGATGGTGAAGAAGGAACAAGTTTCTTCTATGAAAACCCAAAAGGCAGAGAATGAGAAGTCTCGTAGAGATAAGCTCCACGAGCAGTTTCTTAAGCTTGGAGAAGCATTAGGTTATTATTATTATACATAAGACTTTTTCAATTTCAATTCTTGAACTTTACATTGGAGATTTAATGGGTTTTTTATTTATTGCAGATCCTAATAGGCCAAAGAGTGACAAAGCTTCACTAATCACTGATACAATACAAATGCTTAAAGATCTTATGAGCCAAGTTGATAGACTAAAGTCTGAGTATGTCACACTTTCTCAAGAGTCTCTTGAGGTTTGATTAAAACCCTTTCTCCAGTGCACTTATTAGTAGATTCTACTTGAAAATGTGAAGTTCAAACTGTGTTTTGGACGCATTGTTAAGCAGCTAATACAAGAGAAGAGGGAGCTGAGAGAGGAGAAATCATCTCTTAAAACCGATATCGAGATTCTTAATGCTCAATATCATCATAGAGTCAGAACTTGTATGGTCCCATGGATTCCACATTACACTTATCCCATCCCTGTAGTATCAATTCAAGACTCAAATATCAAGTCTTTAGATTTGAATTTGATGAGGAGGAACAATGAAGATGATGTCGGTTTAGAGCTTGAGCTTCAAATCCGTGCCACTTCTTCAGGTCAACAGGTGAGCTGATTTGATAAGCTGTTTTTGTATAATCATGGACCTGATCAAAGTTACTTTCATGCAGGATGATTGTGTTGAAGAGGAGAAAGGAGGAAGCTTGACAACCCCTGCAAGCTCGTCGAATAGACAGTCATCATCTCAAGCTGTTCAAGATAGTTCCCTCGGTAATGTAAATGGCGTTTTGAAATCATAAAACCGATAAAATGTGTTCCTTTGGGAAGCATGTGTTTAACACCCTGATTTATAAGGTACTCAATAACCAACCCCACTACATGTTGTAATGGTTGTAGATTCATCCCCATGCTTAACCATGTATTGTTGTTATCATAAGCATATATAACAAAAAAATCATTTGCTCAGATCGGTTTCTAGTTCCTACACTAAAGAATGAGAACCTTTTAGCATAGAACACATAATCATTTGCTTATACGATACGCTTTTGCAACATACTATTTGTTTATGACGCCAAGCATGCAAGATGTGAACAACATTTACAAACCTTACGACCAGATGGGTGTTACTCAGTATTTTTGTCAGTACTCTATACTATTTTCTTGACCTGACATCACAAATCAGATAGTAGACAAATAGTGTTTTACATATATGGGAGATTCAGAGCTTGTGGACTTCTCTCTATTTGTGAAATGTAAGCAATTTTTACATCTTTTGAGAAAGCTGATAACCAGGAGGGCTTTTAACAGTTCTTGACTTTAGACTTGCAGATCTCAAGAGCCTGCGAAACTCATGTATGCTGATTCTCCCATCTTCATCGACGTCAGCCTCTTCAAGAAGTGGTTCTATGGAGCCTTTCAAACCCGTTTGCTGCAAGCCGAGAAAAAAAGAGAGTACTTGGTTGTAATAAAACAAGGGAGGAAGAGAAGGGAGTGTAAGAAGTATGAACGAGACTGACCAATCGAAGTTCTTCCGGTGTAATAAACCCGTCTCTGTCTATGTCAAACTTCTCAAATGCTGCTCTTGACCTCTGTTGCCACTTCTCAGAGTCATGCTCCTCCAATTGGTTCACGTGCAAGGTAGCTACCACAAACTCAGTGAAATCCACCAGTCCATCAGTGTTGCTATCGATCTGCAAAGAACAGACGGGTTCTGTGTTATTCATCAACCCGTGAAAGCGGGTAGTGAGTATAACTACTCAAGTTAACTTACTGCTTGAAGAATCTCTGCAACTCTTGCATCCTTCAATTTCCAAGGAATATCTTTAGCAAGAGCCTGTGAAGATGAGTCTATTACAGTCAGTCAAAGCAGTGACATTGCTTGCTTGTGTTGCGGTTTTTACTTTTCCTTACCTGTCTCATCTCCTCAAGGCTGATAGCACCGTTCTTGTCAATGTCAATGGCATCAAACTGGTCTCTGAGATCTTCAAGCTCGTTCTCGTCAATTGTTGTGGCCAGAGCCTTCAAGAAAAACACAACACAGGTATATTAAAAAAGATCAAAACTTTCATATGAAAACACATCTCTTTCTTTGTTCTCTTCTTAATACCCTTAAAGCAAACTGCTTAAGGCGGCTGAATTTCACAAACTGACGCATGTTGTTGAGAACAGATATGTCTATTGGAATCTCCGAAGCTTCGCCTCCTTCTCTCACCCATGGATGTGCTGCAACAACCAAAAAGATTAGTAGATAAAAAAACGAGTGAAAGTTATGGCTTTTTGGCATATGAAGAATCATATACATAGTGCTTGAGATGCTGTTAACCTAGCTCGCGGCTCCTTAACTAACAACTTTTTCACGAAATCTTTGGCACCGTTGCTAATACTTGGCCACGGGGTTGTTTTGAAGTCAGGTTTTTTTCTCATTACCTGTTTTTCATTTTCAGCATAAATATCTCCTTTGAACAAAACACATCACATATTGATTTTGTGTTTCTTTGTTATCTAAAAAGATTACTACACCTCATTGAATATTCCGTCTTGTGTCTTATCCCAGAAGGGTCTTCTTCCGCAGAGCAGAATGTAAGTGATGACACCGATACTCCAAACATCTGATTCGGGTCCTGATCTACGTTTCAACACTTCAGGTGCAACGTAATACGCGCTTCCTACTATATCCTGGAATTTCATTCCTGCCAATTTTCACACAAAATAGTCTCCATATAACAATCATCCTCTCAAAGAGAAGAGTGTTGACAAGTGAGACCTTTACCTGGTTTTATAAAATCTGACAAACCAAAATCTGTAGCCTTTAGAGGCGAATCTTCTTCTGTGGATTTGAACAGAAAGTTCTGTTGGGGAGCAGAGTGTTAAATGATGAAGATTCTTTCATAAAAGGTCTGCAACTTTCAGGTATAAGATCAAACCGTACCTACCTCTGGCTTCATATCACGGTGAACCAAACCTCGTAGATGACACTCAGCTGCAACTTTCAGCATCTGTCTTACCACAACCGCGGCATCTTTCTCACTGTAACGACTCTCTTTCCTGGAAACATATATTGACTTGAGGTAACTTCCCAAATGTTATGGCATTGTTGTTAACACAAACTATTATTACGCTTACTTAGCTAATATTCGGTCTAGCAATTCACCACCTTCACACAACCTGAGAAAATTGGTTTCAGTTTTCTTGCAGGTCATTGAAAGAGAATGATAACCAATGAGAGAGAGAGACAAACTTGAGGCTTACTCCATGACTATATAAACATAGTTTTTGTCTTCAAAGACATTGTGAAACCCAACAACATTCTCATGCCCACCTAAAGCTTGTAGTATCTTAACCTCTCGCTTCACATCTTCGACTTCGATCGGTTGTGTCATCTGCACCACCAATTTGATTCAAATACCATTTTGGCGTAAAAACGGTGAGTTTACTTCTGTGTCAAGCAATGACTTTCCTTAAAGGTTAGATTTTTAGATATTAAAAAAGAGGTTTTCAATGTTGTTACCTTGGCCTTATCTATTCTCTTGACAGCTACGCGGTTTTCGTTGTTGTTTTTACCTGTGGCGACGTAGGTGAAGCCAAACTGGCCGTGTCCGAGCAATTTTCCAATGGTGTAATGATTATCGAAATCCTTAGCGTATCCGAAATCAATGCGCTTACCGTACGAGACACCTTCTCCTCCATGTCTCCGTTGTATCTTGTTGTTGTTTGTCTTCTTCTTCTTGTTTTTATTATTAACCTTTTCTTTCTCCTTTCCTTCCGAGGTATGGTTAGGCTTACGGCGTCTGGTGCCAAGTCTGATGGCTTTAGGATAAGAGAAACAGAGACCCATGTAATGCTCTTAGAAGCTTCTGTTTCTGGTCTCTAATGGAAGATATTCGCCATTGAAAACGAAGAAAACGTAGAGATAAAGATTAAGACATGGGAAGAAGAAGAAGAAGAGGAAAAATGAAGGGATGGATGATGAACAAAAAAATAACAGATTTTCTTTAATAAGTTTTTTAACTAATAAGATTTGACAATTTGTCAAGTTTATATTAGAAAGATCATGTATGTTTTAGAAACATAGTTTTTCTTAAGAGCATTTTTTTCTATTTTATTATATGATAAAATCAAATACAAATATTGAATTACAGATGGAAAAATAATGTAAACAGAAAAACAAATTCTCAGTTGTTGTTGTCGGAGCTAGAAGAGTTTGGTCTAAAAGCTCTGTTAGGAGTATATCTACTAGAGTTTCCTCTTGATGATGACCACTCTCTACTCTCATAACCATAACCTCTCCTTGACTCAAGATGCCTGCTTCCTTCTCTATGTCCACTTTCATGGTTGTTCTTATTACCATTTTGATCATTACTTGATCTCCAAGAGCTAACGGTTGCAGAAGCAGGAGTACTCGGAGTTGTCTGTTCGTATGGCAACGGCTTAATCCCTTGCAAATCTGGTTCCGGTGTGAATCCCACCGGTCTTTTCGACTCGTCCATCTTTCTAAATGTGATTGATATCCTGAAAATAAAACCCATGAAAACATAAATAATAGTAGTATAAAAACAGAACCATAGTAATCAAACAGACCATGGACTAAGCCGCCTTAAACGGCAAATCTAACGCACTAAACAGAACATAAAGATACTCTTTAAGTTATATTACCTCTTTGTGGGAACCGGTGGTACACAATGCTTAGCGACATCGGCTCCATTCCCTTTTAGCACTAAAACCGATCTAACAAAGGTAAAAATTATCACAAAGTTAAGTGACTTGAAATTTCAGTAGGAAGAATTAAAGAGTATGCAAAATCTATAAGGAGTTTTACCCGACGGGAAGTGGTATAGAGTATGGACCGGAGAATTCACCAGGTCCTAAGCTCTTGATATTCGATCCAAATAGTATGTCGCACTCACTGAGGAACGAGATTGTGCAGAAAGGGCGTAGGAAGTCGTGGTTATCGATATGAGGAGGTATGCAATCTCCTTCGTCGTATATGTTAACTATACAACTATCCGGTACACAAGTCGGAGGAATCACATGCCACCCTACCAACCTTCTTATTATTACTTTGAAAAGTGAAGGTATCGGATCAACCAAACCGTGTTGTAAGATCCCTGGTGGGTTCCCGGCTTTGTCCTGTCAAAACATTTTCATTAGAATCTGATCCAAACGTATAAACAAAGACAATGATAAAAGGACACTTACTGTCGCATAGTTATAACAACAACCAAATTGTATAGTAACTCTTCCTTTGCCTTTCATCCATTTACGCGGGGCAGTGAAAGTACGCTCTAGAGATCGATAAAAAGACAATCAATGTTCATATATAAGCACTAAAGATAAGCTATAACATTAAGCTAACTAGTAGAAACACTAACTAACCTTGAAGCTCGCCTTTACGACCTTTCTCTTGAAGCTCATAGACATAATCAACAATCCTTTTCTGCTCAACAGCGCTAAAAACACCGGTATGAAGCTCAAGACCTTGGAGTATATCAACGTTCTTTCCTCGAACTCTCTCGAAACAAGAAAACACTTTCATCTTCTTGACATTAATAAACCTATATTGCTCTCTTTGCTCCCTAGACAACTTCCTCTTCTCTACAGTCTTGGTCACATCAATCTCCTTATGCTCTTCTTCCTCTTCCTCAAGACCATCTTCTTGTGCCATATCAGCCCATGAAATTCTAGGACTCACAATCTCATCAGAACCAGCTTTGTCTTGTCCATTACCAACCTCTTTGTTATTATTACAATGCTCTGTAATAAAGAAAGGTAACAACACAATTAACACATAATAAAACCTAAAGATGATGACTTTAATCATTCCAAATCATCAAAATTGAATTAGTAAGAGAACCCAAATCATCAAAAATTGATAGAAGAAACATACTTGGATCTAGAGAACGGATTCGATCGGTGAGAAGATGAACACAGTCGTTACAGAGATCTTTAGATAAGTAAGGCATCCATGTCGTTAGAAACTCCGAAGCAATCTTGAGTTCTGATGGCTTATACTTTTGTAGAAAAGGGTCTTCTTCTCCGATTAGATTCATTATCTCTGTGTCTTAGACAGAATCAAAAAAAAAGGTCTGTGTTTCCTTATAAGAGTAGGCTCTGTTTGCAAAAAATCACAGAGTTAGTTTTTCCTTAATTTAACTAAAACAAGACACCGACTTGTCTGTGTGGGCTTTTAAAAGCCCATTAGTTAAAACCCAATATCATTAGGATATTTATTAATAGCTCTATTAATTAATTAATTAAGGTTATATACCAAAAAAAGACAATTACTTTATGATCAAAGGATATTAAAAAATGGTTCTTCCTCCACAAATCTCTACCGAATTAGACTAAATCGGCGACGGAAGCCTGAGCTAATAATCCTCAAAAAACTTATCTTCTATAAATCGTAAGGATTCTTAAGTTTCTGTTTTGTTAAATCGCATTTTAGGGTTCGTGTTCATGATCGGTTTTGAGCTTCTCTTTCTCTGTGAATGATTTTGTTCAATAGTTTATATGATGTTTCAACTTTATTGTAAATGAGTTTCTTCTTTCTATTGATCAATACCCACTTTTCATTGTGCTTTGATCTCATTGTTATCGTTTTCTGTGGAAATAAAAACCCAAACTTTATTCATAATAATCAAAGGATGTTGCTTTTTTAGATCATTTATCTTCTGTCTCTGTTTTTTTTTTAAAATGTATATTTGTTGTCTTGATCTTTGATAACAATCATTGTCCTTTGCTCAGTCAACAAAGAGACTTAGCACATTATTATGTGTTCTTGACTAGATATTGATTTATGTGGTTTTTAAATAGGATATTCTAAGCTTTATTTTTCATATATTGCAGAGAGAATACTTCTCCTTCTTCTTTTGTTTAGTTTTGTACAAAGAGTTTGAGAATGGTCGGTAATGCGGATATTAGTGAAGAAGCCCTTGAGATGTTGAATCTTGATGTGAAATCTAGTCAACAGCCTGTAGATACTACTTCACAATCTGAACTTGTACAAGTCAACGCGGAGGAAGGTTCCGAGGAAGAAGCAAGAAAGGAACTTGGTGTATTGTTAGGTAGGGTCAAATCAGCTGCATCGAGCTTGCTCTATTTGAGATCAAAAGCTCGAATCTTGGATGTTCCTACTCTAACCCATTTGGTAGAAACAGGAGACGATGACAGTCCGGTCTCTCAAGTGGCTAAAGACAATAGCAAGAACCAAGATTCCTTGGTTATGGAAGATGGTGCATCTAGTACATGTAAGATGCTTGAATCAGTACAGACGGTTACTGATGTGTTGGAGTCTCTTTTGAGGAGAGTCACAGCGGCTGAATCTGAGACGGCTTTTCAGAAGGAGAAAGTGAGTATAGGAGAGGAAGAGATTAGAAGGAAGACAGACCAAATCGAGAGTTTGTCAGTGAAGTTAGAAGAGATGAAAGGGATTGTACATGGGAACAAAACTGTTTTAGACGAAACATGGGAGATAATTAAGAAACTAGTTGAAAATAGTAGGAGAGATAGAGAAAAAGCTGTTGAAAACGAAGAGGAGCTACGTCGTGTGAAGACAGAGTGTGAGTCACTTAGAAACTATGTCAATACTTCCACAAATGTTGTAGAAACACTTCTTTCATCCGAGAGACAATTCCAAACCATCGAAGCACGGTCAGTCACATCTCTTCTGTATGCAACTTGTTAGTTGGTCTATATATTAATCATGAGAAAAGGCATGTAATTATATTGTTCAATTGCAATAGGTAAAGCAATGTCTATGATAGTGAATAAATCAGTAGGAGAAAGCAGTTTTTGACATTACTGAATCAATTCTTAGATGTGTTATATTGGTGAGACCAGGTTGGTTGCTAAGTTGACGCAAATAGAAGGCGAGAAAGCGCAGAAAGAGGTAGAAGTTCAGAAGCTGATGGAGGAGAATGTGAAGCTAACCGCTCGTCTTGACAAGAAAGAAGCTCAGATTCTGGCCTTAAATGAACAATGCAAAGTCATGGCTTTGAATGCTTCAAACATCTGATTCTGCATCTTTTCATCTCTTGGCTAAAGAGAAGTTCTTCGACGTAGTAGACGAATGAAAACTTCTTTCGCTATTGGGTTCTTTTCTTTTTCAGATTTGACGTTGTGGTAACTGTCTTTAGAACATGGCTTTGAATAAAGCAACCATAGCTTCTCTGTTGCCTGCTAACTTGCTCAAGTCTTAGCTTCTTTGTTAGTATACTTTTTTGAACCGCTTGCTCTACCAAGTGATCTACAATGAAATCTATGAAAGCACTATCATCATAACTAAACATATGAATGTTAGGACTAACATTCAAGATCACATAAATCAACAGAACTGTGGGTGCATACTTTGCAAAAGAAAAGTTCAATGCTTTAAGAATGTCAAACTTGGATACATGAACATATGTTTTGACTTTAGGCCAAATTATTAAAACCAACTTCCCACTTATCATCAAAACAAACATGTATTCATTGTAAATAAGAGATATCAGTGGACAAACACAAGCAGAAAGGATCAAGATTCTCCTACCATTGTGACATTGACAATGCATTGCCTCCTATATAACAATAATGTAATTAAAATCAATATATCCTCTTAAGTCATTTTCATTCACAGAACATGAGAGTATAACTCCAACCAAGTTTTAAGCATTTACAAAACAAGAAAGAACCTTGAAATGACTTTTTAAGTTTCACTAAATATAGAAGAACATGTAATACATATTGTGACATTGACAGTTATCTGAGAGTAGTAGCAAATTGAAAGACAGAGAAGACAATGGTTATAGTCTAGTGGCCTTAGAACATGGTAGGAGGGGAAAAACATCTTTCATTTATAAATTGTACAAAATCAAAATTGTGGCTCATATTTTATTGGAGGGGATACTTGTCAGCTTGTGAAGCTATAATATGAGTTTTGCTGAGTTATTTGGTGGAAGGTAAGTGCCACATGGGAGAGTCATATACTTTTGTAGACAATGGATCCTACATTGTTTTATGGGACCATTATCAACTTTTATTTTATGTTACTCTCTCTTTGGTTGTATTTTTGTGGAGTTTACATTTATTTATATATAACTAGGATAGAACCCGTGCAACCGTCAATAATTTATAGTAATTTAAAAAATATTTATATTTTGTTTATAGCGGGTTGAGGTTGATTTTGTAAAATATTTTATTTATTGTAATAGATAAAAACAACTCATTTTATTTTACCAAATTAATGAAAATAAAATTTTCCATGCTTATTTTTTGAATGGGTAGTTTAATTTATTATAAAACTATTAGAATATCAATTTGTGATGAAATCTAATTTTACAAACTTTTTTAATTTAAAGAGAAACAAAAAACTGGTGTGTACCCTTTTTTAGTTTCTATACTATTAATTATTTATTTTTGTTCACGATACGTTTATTTCTGTTTTGGGTGGAGATTTTAACCCGTTTTTTAAATTGCATCACTGTTTGTTTTATTTTCTTTGATGTTATTAGAAACTTTATAAGTGTTTTTGTTTATTTTATATGTGGTTATGTTTTCGGTGGATATTTTTAGTGATTATTAACATTTGGTTTAAGAAGATTATTGAGAACAATTTATGTATTATTTATATATGTAGTTATAGAGTATTTGAATCTTAAATTTATAATGTTTAAACTTTTTTTATCTATATATATATATATATATATATATTTAAGTTTGAATTTTTCTATATATTTGTTACTGTATATAATGTAATGTTTTATTTTATTATTAAATAATTTGATGTCTTTAATAGTTTCTTATTTGGTTTTTATTAATATTAAATGAATTTCATCAAATTTTGATTTTATTTATGTGTTTAATATTTGGAGAATTACAAAACTACACTATTTGAATTACATTTCACAAAACTACACCATTTCAAAATTACTTCAGAAAACTACACATAAACACTCAAAATTAAATCCAAATAAACCATACCCACACAATCATACCCCCTTAATACTATACCCTAAGTAAATACTAATTACCGAACCCAAATGAAAAGATTTTAATTTTGGTAATTTTTCAAAGGGTAAATCAAGCTTTTAAAATTTTGAAAAGATGTAAATATGTGAAAAAATTGAATTAGGAAATGATGAAAGAGTGTAGTTTTGTGAATTCCTCTTAATATTTTTGATGATGAAGTGTCACTCCATGGAGATAAATCCTTCTTATTTTATAGTATATATGATTTTATTTATGTGTTTAATATTTTTGATGATGATGTGTCACTCCATGGAGAGAAATCCTTCTACTTTTATAATATAGATTAAAGGGAGAATTACAAAACTACATCATCTGAATTACATTTCACAAAACTATACAATTTTAAAATTACTTCACAAAATTACACATAAACACTCAAAATTAAATCCAAATAAACCTTACTCACACAGACCTAGTCCCTTAATATTATACCCTAAACACTAATTAGCGAGCCCAAATGAATTTTTTTAATTTTGGTATTTTTTAAAGAGTAAATCACACTTTTAAAATTTTGAAAATGTGTAAATACGATAAAAAAATCGAATTAGATAGAGTTGTGTAAAGGAATGGTTGAAATGATGTAGTTTTGTGAATTCTTCAATATTAAATTAGTTGTGTTATCTTTATTATTTGTGTTTTTAATTAAGTTTATTAGTATTAATGATTTTATTATATTTTTATTTTAATTATGTTGTGTTAAATATTTAAAATGATGAGGTGTCACTCATATGGAGAGAGTTTTTCTTCTTTTATAGTATAAATTTTGTAACATATAAATGTATATCTTTTAAGTTAAGTTAATGTATTGGTGGTTGATAGATGTATTATTCCCATGATTTTATGTAGTTTGTCTTTAGGAGCTGTCCCTTTATAACCTTAATTAAGTTTTGTATTTTAAAACTTAATTTTAAGGAAATTTAATTAATTGAAAACTATTTCTTTTATTTAAAATCTCAATTATAATACATATATATATATATATATATATATATATATATATATATATATATATATTCATTTTGTTGTTAGGTATTGAAATGGAAGTAGAAGGAAGTGGCATTGGTCTAGTGGGAGTCATAAGTCCACATGAGGCTGGTAACACTACCCCACTCGGGATCGTTTCCCGCGCCTACGATAATGTAGGTTTGACTAATGGACCAGCCAAAAAATGAAAGTTGAGTTTGTAGAATAATTAAGAGTTTTTTTTATATATCTTTTCCAAAAAAAAATATTTAGTTTTAGTATTCTTTTATGCATTCTGTCTTGGGAGTTGTCAATTTATAGGTTATGAGTTGAAAAATTATATATGTATTTTTAAAGAAAAAAGAATCTAAATTCTAAGATTTGTTTTATGCATTTTGTCGTTAGGAGTTGTCCCTTTAGTAATATTAAAGTTTGAGGAAAATAATATTAATTCGATCAACGAAGCCTTAAAGGTGATTTTGCCTTGTAACTACATCACATCATACCTACCCGGCAAAATCAACATCTTTTTGTACTATTTATAAAAGTTGTGTGTATTATTTTTGTTGTAGCCATGCCATGTAAATGTCCAAGGTATCAAAAATATAATATTAGTAATTTCCAAAGTGAAAGACCTAAGGCTTGACCATGTTTTAAAAGTGTAATCCAGTTTATCTCGGAAGAATTAAACAAAATTGGTCAGTGGAAACTAGCTTGCGAAAATACCACTTCCAACAAAACAGCTATTCTTATAGCTAAAAGTGTGATTAAGGAGGATAGGACTCAGTCGTATATTGCCTCAGGTGAACCATTTTGACTTAGAGAGGAGCTTAGCATGGAGAGGAAATTTTCTTTTATATGACCATCCAATTATTGAAGTCTGAGATTGTTGGTTTTTGGGTTTATGATCACTTTAGTCTTTATAGTTCCTTTAGATCCTTGTGCTATACTACCGGAGTCTTGTCTCGGTCTGTATAGATATCAAGGTTTTGTATTCTAAAGTTTCTTCAGTTTTTAATATAAGCATTATTCAGTGAAAAAAAAAAAAGTAATTTCCAAAGCAAATCAAATTAGTTTAGAGAATAATCAAATATTTACCTTTGATTTAGTATTAGTATTCTAAACTTGGCGTTTAAGAATATAAGTACATAATAAACAATAATCTTTCCAAACATTTGTTAGAGATTCTTTACCGCAAACAACAAAATTTACTCAACAAAGAAATGATGTAGTATTTTTTGTGTGAATTCAATACCGAATATTACATGGTTAACAATAATATATAGTGATCAAAATAGTTAATTTGGAGTATTATTATAATTGTGAAAATTAAAGTGGGATTATGATGATGAATTTGGTGTATGAAGGATCATCATGTCTATGAGTTATAACCACAATACAAGCGCTAAATCAGGACAGCCAAGTAATTCATTATTAATTATTTCATTACCACCTGATTAATTCTCTCATATATAATTGTCTCTTTCCTTTTTTCTTTTGTGTCCCTACACACACCGTCTCTTATTTTTTTGTTTTCTTTCCTTAATGATTTTTATATAATTATATAATTCTTTAAATGCGACAAAATCTCATCTTCCACGTTTCAGGTTTTAGTTTTTACTTTTCTTCTACTCTCTTTCATTTTCACAACAAATAGTTTTGTTTTTAACGTTTTCAATATAAATTTTAGGGAGAATTACAAAACTACACCATTTGAATTACATTTCACAAAACTAAATCATTTCCAAAATACTTCACAAAACTACGCTTAAACACTCAAAATTAAATTCAAATAAACCATACTCAAACAATCCTACCCCCTTAATACTATACCCTAAACACTAATTAGCGAACCCAAATGAAAATTTTTAATTTTGGTAATTTTTAAAAGGGTAAATCAAGCTTTTAAAATTTTGAAATGGTGTAAATTTGTGAAAATATTGAATTAGGTGTAGTTTTGTGAAGGGAGAGTTGAAAGGGTGTAGTTTTGTGAATTTCTCTAAATTTTAAGAAGATACAAATTCAATAATATCTCTTACCCTATTCAATGTTTTCAGTTGAAGCCAAATTCTTAACCTCTTTTTTTATTTGTCGACTGAAAGATCTTCTTTCTGTTTGTCGTTATTTTCTTGAATTATATGCTAAAACTTTAGGGGGATAAAACAAATCCTAGAAACTAAATCTTGTGTAATAATTTTTTTATACAAAAATAAGTAATGTTCATATCTCTAGAAAAATGTGATAATACACGTATTGTGTTTGTAACGTTACTTAGTGTTATCATAATTTTAAATTTGTTTATTCGGTTTTATATAAACAAATAAACAATGATGTATTTAGTTAAATGTATGGCACTAATTACCAACTTGTTTTTTTTTTTTGGTTAAACCCGGAGGTTCTGGGCCGAAGCTCATAATCCCCCTAGGCCCGCGACCAGCGTTTGATAATATCAATTAATAGCGTAAATCATCGCTCCCAACGCGGTTCGAACTCAAGAGCACAACATCACCAACGACTGCGCTTAACCGACTGAACCAATCCGTCGTTGGTTAATTACCAACTTGTTTAAAGTATCATTTTGTGTTGTTTGAATAAGCGAACGAAAATAACATTGGCTACTTCTTGATATAAACATACGGTCGTGATAACCTAAGTTATTGCAAATGATTTATATTTTACATCTCTAAAAATGCTATACAATCACATTCACAACTATGCAAATCGAACAAAAGATAACTTGTAAAAATCCACATGTTTCTTTAAAGTCGATTATGACAAATAGTTAAGAAAATGCCAAAAAGTCATTTTCAAAAATCTTTTTAAAAATTTTCCTTTTTAATTTTGGTTATAAAGTTATACACGATATCAGGTTTCTACCACATAAAATTGGCAATAAGTTAAATTGGATATAGCACTAATCCAAATGTAAAAATATTTGATGATGATGATTGATGATTGAGGATTCATCACGTCAAAAATGAAAAGGAAAAATTATTAAAAAAATTAGAATGAAAATTCAACAAAAAGGGAAATAATTGCATGGAACATAAGGCATTGGAGAAATGAGATGGGAACTTGCATGGATTTGATACTATCAACTAAACAAAAGATTAGGTTGCAACCTAAGCATTTGTTTTTCATTTTCAATTTTTCACATGGGACTATTTATTATATTTGAAATGTCAATATATTAAAAAGAAACATTATAATTTTCCGAATGGTACTATTAATTTTTGGGGGTAGCCGACATTATAAATTGTAACTCACGACTCACATATAATATGCTCATAATAAAATTGGTTTCAATACAAAAAAATATAAACCACCGAACAATATAATTTTCTATTTTTTATATTAATTTGTAGATAAAAATAAAATAAAAAAGAATGGGCATTAATGTGTTGGCAACTCTATTTGTAGCAAAAATCATGTGATGTTGCAAGTACGTACTTTAGTTCACATATATTTATACTTCGTCCGTAATCCTTTTGCAACGGATTCAGTTTATGACAAAAACGGGTATATAAGTATATTAACGGCCATACTATTATTTATTTTAATTTATATATCTAAAATTAATTAGTTGTAAATAAAATTGGAAGTTTCCGTAGAGACAAATTCTGAAGAAGAGTGTAAAGAGAAAATGAACGCTACTTGTATTAGTTACTAGAGTTGTGTCTAAATAAAAACAATAAAGGGAGACAATATAATGTAGGGTGGTAATGTTATATATATATATATAGTCCAAATTATTTATAAGACCATCCAAATTTATTTTCTATGCATTATTATTTCACATTGTTCTGCTCTTTTCCCTTATGGTTTTGTCTCTAAATTTGCTATTTGTTTCCTACATCCCACATGATATTTGTTTTATAAAATTTCCATTTTTTACATTTCTTTGATGAACTGATAAATAGTGGTGCTAGAAAAAAAGTAATAATATTGAACTATTTTATTACTATGGGCCATATATATACCTAGATATTGGGCCGGTAAAAAACTAACCATAAAATGTGTAACTTGATATTTTTCTAATGAGAATGTACCACTAACAAAATAAAGTTTTGAGTTTTGGTGAGATTTTAAATTTTATTATACGCGGATTATACTCGTTTAAGCGGGGTTGTTTAGCATTAATATGATTAATCATACCAAGGAAAAACACTTCATGTGTGTCTGCATGAGTTAGTCTTTATTATGTATAATAATACATATAACGTAGTCACAAATGTACTCTAAAAAGTCATAAGTAAACCTAAAAAATCTATGTAAAAAGTATTTATACAAGATTTCTCTTATTAATTTTTTTAATAATAATGTTCATTAATTTTTCTCTCTCATTGTGCCCTTATATAAACCCTCCTTTCCTCCCTACCACCTTCACAACCACACCTTTCTCTCAAAACATACCAAACTCTCTCTCTCTCTCTCTCTCTCCTTCTCTTTCTCTCTCTCTCAAGAGCCAAGCTAAGTTAGGTTTCAATAAACTCACAACAACGTAATGGCGATAAAGAAGTCAAACAAAGTAGCAGCATCATCTCAAGCAGCAACACTAAAGAAAATCTTGAAAAGATGTTCAAGTCTTGGTAAGAAGAACCAAGGTAATAATAATTGTTACTTCAACGACGTGCCTAAAGGTCACTTCCCGGTCTACGTTGGTCAACACCGTAGCCGCTACGTGGTACCAATCTCATGGCTAACACATCCTGAGTTTCAGTCTCTTCTTCAACTAGCCGAGGAAGAGTTTGGTTTCGAACATGACATGGGTCTCACTATTCCTTGTGATGAAGTTTTCTTTAGATCTCTCATCTCTATGTTCTCATAGAAACTTGATCTCAAGAAAGACTATAATCTTAGCTATATTACCAAGAAAATCAAGAAATAAGGAATATATATATATATAGGTTTTGTTTTTTCTTTGATAAGAAGATGGAAGCAAATGGTGGGGATCGAGTTAAGTGTCGGCTCAAGATTTGTGGCTATATTAATGTATCTAACAGTTTTTGAATTAATTACCACTCTCTTGGTTCTTTTTTTACTTTGTTATATTGTATTGTTTCTGTTTATTTTTGAATATTTTTGTGTATTAGTTTGGGTGGGTGACTTTTCCCTCAAGTCAACTTGTATTGTTGACAGTTGGTTCTTGGGAGGAATAGCTAGTTTATATATATATAAATTTGTATTAACTTTGAATGAAGAAAATTATAATTAGTCCGAGTATTGAGTTATTATTCTCTTTTCATTAAATATAAATATACAAAGTTTAACTTTATGTTACAGAAGAAGGAGTGATTAAAACCAAGTAGAGCATGTACTATTAATCAAGAAGTTACTTTGAGAAAACTATACTATTAATCAACTGTGTTTTTACGGATTTTATGTGAAATATTTTATATACCAAAATATTTTAATCTAAAATAACCGACAATACAACATATTTAGATAGAACACACATGAAACATCGGAAAATTTACAAAATTGATAACATTACTAAATTACTAAAAATGTAAAAATAGAGTCGCATCTCTATGTTTTGTTTTGTGGATTTCGATTAATGAAATATATAAATCAAAGTATTTTTTTGTTCGTTAACCACAGTTTTACTTTTGGTTTTATTAGAAGATGACGTTTATTGAGATTAATTAAAAAATAAATTAATCTATTTATTTATGTCTTAGACATTTTTGTGAGGTTAACTATCTATACCGGATTAATTAGCAAAACCCTAGCTAGGTTACGTGTCAATTTTGGTTGGACACATTCTTTTTTGACCGTTGCAGAATTCAGTTACAAACAAAATGTTGACAATGAAAATTTTCGAGATTTTTTTTAACACATTCATAAAAATGTATATATATATATTTAATTCAAAGTCTATATATCATTTTCTGTATGAGTAGGGACGTAGTTCGATGATTGATTTTTGAGTCATTTTCATGACTTATCAAAAGTTCCATTTGTCTCGTTTTAAATTTTGTTTTACTTTCAATAATAAAACTTTTATACATTTCGTAAGGCCGCCTTCAATATTTAGTTTAAAATGTACTAATATTTTCTAATTATATATTTTGTTAATATTTAATTGTAACATGTGGAAACAAGTCGACAATGAATGTGTTTCAAAATGGGTTTTAAGAGAATATGAGTTGTTTTTTGAAAGGCATAACATGTAAGCCACAATGTCTCTCTTATCTTGACTCTTCTTTATTCTTATATATATAAATTGGGATATAATCCAATAAGGGCACACAGTTATCATATACTCTAGTTTTGAATTTGTATACCAGACGACACAAATTAATTTCAAATATAATATTCAGAAGAACACAAAGTTATTTGTTTTAAATAAAAAGACTTTTATAATCATTAAGAAGAAGAAAAAAGTAACATATATGTCTGCACAAAACTCTGGCTTGCCCATACTTTTAAGTTGTTTTTGAGTTTATACCTTGTCTGCTTGACATTGATGAATATTATCTGTTTGATCTGTTTCCTGTCTTTTTACAAAAAAAAAAAAAAGAAAAAATCATTTGGATACTTACATTATTGTTTGTATGTTGCATGGACCTCACGTTTCTTGTTTTTCTCTAAAGAAAATATTCATATTACATTTAAGGCAATGCTCCTTCAAAATTATTTATTTTTCTGGTACAATCATGGGAAAGTAGCACTTTGGTCTATGTATTATGAGTATATTTGATTTTAATAGTTAAATTTTGTTTAGAGTTTCTAATTTAGTTATTATTTTCAACACTCAAGTGTATCAAAAAAAAATTCAAAGTCGTTACGGAGAAATCATTTTCATTTCAATATACAGTAACTTTTTTTTTTTGGAAATGCAATATACAGTAACTTCATTTGACCAAATATAGTTGTCATGTAGTAATGATATATATCCACTTACATACATTTATTAATATTTGACAAATATGACCCAATATACAGTACATCTTTATCACAATACTGTTTTCCTTTTCATGATCACACCTTTTGAATTTTATCCATTGAGATTTTATTAACAAAAGAAATAATTTTGGTTTTGTAGCAAAATTTTAATTCTAGGTTTGGTTTAATTCAAATTGAGTTTTAAAAGGTCTTTCTGTTTGTGTTATAGTAACTTTAGTAAGTAAAAACGACAAACTTATCACATACTCAAAACACATATACACATATCATTAAGAAAGAAAGATGAAAATTCAAACACAAACAAACAAGAAAGATACTAACGAGTGTGTTATAATATATCTCCTTGGCTATTTTAACGTCCATTGTTCTTGGATTTAGAAGAGAAGAAACGTCCTAAACCGCGATTATGCTTCTCATTATCTTCTTTATTAGAAGACGAAGAAACCGAGCTAGACTTTATGATGGCATGGACCGTTGGATTAACCGTGTGTCTAAAAGAATGTGATGATGGTTCAGTGACATGATCATCAAGATCAAGTGCAGAGTTTGGTTTTGCTTCCAAGGCTTTGTGTTGTTGAGATTTGAGAATGTTGTTGTTGTTGTTATGTGGTTGCAAAGATTGTAGTTGTTGGCTTAGTAAGTCAATGGTTTCTTGACAAGCTGCAAGCTTCTCTGTTGCAGATGCTATGTCTTTGTCCTGATAAACAAGAACATTCAAGATTATATAGTTAAAGAGGCTTATTGCTAAGTTTATTAGAATAGGTAATCTTGAGATCAGTGAGAAGTGTACCTGATTAAGTTGGATTTTGGATGTTGAACACTTTCTACAAGTCTCATTCCTTCAATATAAGTCCATAATTAGCACATATCTTATAAGTATCTTTGATGTGTTTGGTTTATAGGTAATGGTATTTATACCTTTGCATTGTTTCTTGAAGCTCCTTGTATTTAGCTAGAGTCTCTTCATGGCCTTGCTTTTCTGTGGATAAAGCCGTTTCAAGCCTCCCTGTCTCTTCTTCCAAACTCTTCACTTTGGATTCTAGATCTTTTGTGTGGAGTTCAAGCGATTTGTATGACTCAGTCACGCATTTAAGCTGAGTTTCTGCAAAGCTTTGGAGATCTCCTGATGAAGTAAGATGTGATTTCAGCTTCGATACGAGCTCTTCTTTTGCTTCCAACTCTGACTTTGTGCTTTCAAGATTCTGTAAGCATCTTGATAGTTCTATTGCAATGTTCTCTTTCTCCAACTTTAGATGTTCCACCTCTTTAAACAAGCTCTTGCATGATGAATCATCCAGATCATGACCATTGATCATATTACTAGCTAGAATCGAAATGCGTGAGAGTTCTAGGACAAGGTCAGAAATGGTTGATTCACCGGTTGAATAGTTACTAACCAATGAAGAGAAACCATCCAAACTCTCTCTAAGTCCATTCTCAGGTTGTGTTGCTTCCTCTGTAGTTGACTTTATATAGTGGTGAATGTTGGAAACAGCTGCTTCCAAATCTTGTTTTGTGGTGTTCTTCTGTACATTTTCAATGTTTCCGGTGTCATGAGATGACAAAACATTTTTCTCTAGAGTTTCATCTGCAACTTCAAACACAGGACAACTCAACTGTTGTTTGGCTGATGATTTTGGCGTCTCTTGGAGCAAAAGTCTTGCTGCTTCGACGATTTTATCGATGCTAATGCCCTCTTGTGATTCAAATATCATGTTGATTCTTGAGCCAAACACCTTTAACAGCTGATCAAGAGTTCTTGTGTCCTCATTGCATACGCTGCTGGAGGATTTTGAAGCGGAGTTAGCTCCATCGGTATCATTTGCAGCTAGCTTTTCGATCTCCAAGAAGTCATCCATTAGCTCAAGTCTACTAGAAATCCTAGGCTTTGAGGAACCATCAACATTTGCTTTTCTTGCCTTATGAGAATCTGCTGAGTTTGTTAAGCCACACTCAGATGAACTTCCTTCTTCATCAAACCCATCTTCAGATACCGAGGTTACACTACGCGGATAGTTATTATGATCATGACCACTTGATGGACTCTCAGAAAGATTCGGTTTTAGACCATTCTTTTCATTGCTAAACATGTGCACTTGCCCTTCAAGAGTCTTTAGCTTTCCGAGTGTCTTAGCACATACATTCCTCGAAACTTGAAGTTCGTTGTTACGTGAAGCAAGATGTTCTTTAAGTGTTTGAATCTCTTCCTCCATGTCCAATGTACGCCTCGTGAGGTGTACATTCTCTCTTTTGCACTCTTCCCATTTTTGATCAGCAGAAACATCAGGCTTGTGGTTTTGAGCTATGCTTCTTTGTCCTCGAGTGTCATTGAACTCATGTCCTAAGATTTCAGCTTCTATCTTCATCTGTGCCATAGCAGCAGGACCCGGAAGCTTCTTCCTTAGAAGCCCTCTTAGCCTTTGACACTCTGATTCAAGCTTTGCTATCTTTTTCACTCCTTCTAGATGTTGTTTGTTTGCGTTTTCCGCTGACTTCAAACTCATTTTGTTCTCTTCGTTGCGGATCTCTACTTCTTTTGAAGCTACATGAACATCATACTTCAACGAACTAATCTCTTTCTCGGCCAAGTGAATGTTAGTCTTTAGCTTTTCAACATCAGCTTCAGCTTTAGACTTTTCCTCGCTGATCTTAACTATCACCTCTGACCGATCTTGCAACATTCTAGTGAGCGCTGCGTTGTCAGAAGCCGCACGGTGAAGTCCTTGGCTCAAATCATCGATCTTTCTTTCAAGCTCGGCTTTGATGTTTTCCCAGTGAATGGTATTAGCAAGAAGCACATCTTGTAGCTTCTTCTCACTCTCATCTTTCACTATCCTAATCTGCCTCGTGCACTCTTTAAGCGCGTCATCCAAATGCGAAACTCGATCTTCTGCAGTGAGCTTTGAGAGTGTTAAAGATTCAAGCTGAGTTTTGAGTGACAAAGTTTCTGCATCAGCCTTCTCCCATCCTAAAAGAACAAAATATAACAGAGAGTGCTTAGATAAACAATCAACAAGAAACAGAACAGCGATAGGTATTTGTCTTCTTACCAGAAACAGCTTCTTCTGCGACTTTGGCATGTTGAAGAATCAAACTTTCTTTAGTCTTGATCTCAGAGTAAGCAATAGTGAGTTTCTCTTTAAGATCTTTAACTTCATCTTCATAAAACTTGACATGATCCTCCAATTTAGTCATGTGAGTGTATGAATCCATAGTTATCTGAACATAGTTTGTGTTTTTACATTTGTCCTGACACACAATCAAGCACACACATAAGACTTCAATATAATATAACATCACAGAGGTTTGGTCTTAAAAGGAACCTGATTGTCAAGAGATGCTAAGAAAGACAAAGAAGAAACATTAGTTGACTCTTTAACAACAACTTGTTTATCTGTTGTAGTTTTGTCTGAAGACTTTTTCTTCCATGGCCAAACTCTACCTTCCATTTTAGCTCCTTCTTCAAGAACAATAAAAACAAGATACTAAACCTTTAATTAAAATCAAAAATACAAAAAAACATAAGAATCTGGAATGTTTGTTCTGACATGGAAAAAGTTTTTGAAATTTGAACTAAACATCCAAAAAAAAGAAACAAAACAAAAAGATTATAAACGGTTCCGTAAATGTTTTTTTTTTGTTAAAGAAAAAGATGTTCCGTAAATGTTACTTTCAAATAATCCAAACAAACAAATCTCTCAATATTTATGCCTATAATATAGTCTCTACTACATATAATAAATAAACTCAATAGTGACCGTTTTGTTTTTTCTCTTCTTTTTTCTTTAATTTCTACATTGAATGACAATAATGATTTTATTTCCGAATATGGACTAAATTCACCCACCCATGATTTTACTATATGCTTTCAAAATGTCATAAAATTCGAAATCAAATTTTCAAAAATCACACAATGACCGCAAGTTCTTCACATAAACCTAATCATCAGCTAAAACAGCATCTAATTTAAATTAAGCTAAAAATCAAAAATAAAAATACCTACGAGACAAATAATTCGACACAGAGAGACTTCGTGTCCTCGAGCTACAGAGAAAGAAGAAGAAGAAAGTGGGAAGGAGCGTGTGTAGTAATGGCAGAGAAGAAGGTTTGTCTATGATTTATGCTTTGTCTCCTTTTTTCAACTTTTGACGCTCCACAAACAGACAACCTCTCTATTTCAAATAATAATATATTTTTCATTATTTTACTTATTTTAAACTATAATAATAATAATAAATTAATAATCACCATTTGTCAATAAAAAAACGGAATACGAGGAGACAGTTCTATTGTATGGGCTTGACTTGATCCAAGGTTCGTTTCAAAAACCTTCTATTTTCCCGGCTTTCTTAATATGGGCTTTAGTAAGGCCCATTAAGAGTTAGAAGAATTCATTTCATTCCATTAGGGTTTTGAGATATTTAACCCTACACTATATAAACGCTTATCTTTTTCGCCGTAAAGAGAAGAAGAAGAACCAAAATCATCATCAAGCGATGGGTCGTGTGATCAGAGCACAGCGTAAAGGAGCAGGTTCCGTCTTCAAGTCCCACACTCACCACCGTAAAGGTCCGGCCAAGTTCCGCAGCCTCGATTTCGGCGAGCGTAACGGTTACCTGAAAGGAGTCGTGACGGAGATCATACACGATCCAGGTCGTGGAGCTCCGTTAGCTCGCGTGGCTTTCCGTCATCCTTTCCGTTACAAGAAGCAGAAGGAGCTTTTCGTCGCTGCGGAAGGTATGTACACTGGTCAGTTTCTCTACTGTGGTAAGAGAGCTACTCTCGTCGTAGGAAACGTGTTGCCTCTCAGATCTATACCTGAAGGAGCCGTCGTGTGCAACGTCGAGCATCATGTCGGTGATCGTGGCGTTTTCGCTAGAGCTTCTGGTGATTACGCCATTGTTATCGCTCACAATCCTGATAACGACACTACAAGGTATCGTATGGTTTATCTTAAATCTCTCTGGTGATTTGCATTGATAGAAACTGTATATATGTGATTAGCTTTACATTTTGATTCATTTTTTGTTTGATTTTGTTCATAGCAATGTCTATATAGAGAAGATTTATCATCGTTTTATTGTGTTTACCACTCTCGAGATTTGGTAACAATAGTGATACCAAATTTCTATTGAGAAGTATATTGCAAGAAGATTCTTGTGTAATTCTTGTGGTTAATGATACAAGTATCTACTAATCTTGTGGAGTAAGAAATTGAATGGTTATGTTTCTTACATTTTTGTAAATTGTACATTGATGTTAAACAGGATTAAGTTGCCATCGGGATCGAAGAAGATTGTGCCGAGTGGATGCAGGGCCATGATTGGACAAGTAGCAGGAGGAGGAAGAACAGAGAAGCCGATGCTAAAGGCAGGTAACGCGTACCACAAGTACCGTGTGAAGAGAAACTGCTGGCCTAAGGTTCGTGGTGTGGCTATGAACCCTGTTGAGCATCCTCACGGAGGAGGTAACCATCAGCACATTGGTCACGCAAGTACCGTTCGTCGTGATGCGCCACCCGGGAAAAAAGTTGGTCTTATTGCTGCAAGGAGGACTGGTCGTCTCAGAGGTCAAGCTGCTGCTCTTGCCTCCAAGCAAGATTGATGAGAAAAGTGTTGAAGATGGAGTTGTTCGCTTTTGGGTTTTTGTTGTTGAGATTTTGCTTTGAATCTTTAAGTTTTGTTTTATTTTTCTTTGAGACCTTTCTTTTTCAAGTGTCTTTGCTTTCATGGTTAAACCTTAGAGCATGTTTATCAAGGGTTCTTATGTAGAGTGCTTGTGTATTTTTTTGTGTATTTTTTGTGTATTTGAGTATTAAATTAAATCAAAACATGTACTATTCATAAGAACTCTACAAAAAGGGGAGCTTAAAATGCTTAATTAAGAACTTTTCATTATAGGTGCTTATGAATAGTACATGTTTTGATTTAATTTAATACTCAAATATACAAAAAAATACACAAAAAATACACAAGCACTATACATAACCACCTTTGATAAACATGGTCTTATTCTTGACTTTATCAAGCATTTTATTAATTCTATGTCTTCTATTTCTGTCTTTATTAATATCCATAATTTTGATTCTACATAAAACACACTCTTGATTTAAAATATTTATTATTAGTTTATTACACTGAAAAAATATTTGAGGATTTTAGTTTTGGCCCAATGGTCTTGAAATCTTTGGCATGACTTAACATTTTTACAATAATTAAATGAATCGTTCGATACTTCGGTTTTCCTCAATTCTTTTAACTAGAGACAAAAAAAAGTCTCCATCACTACATTGCAAAGCTACTTTGGTCTATTTACTCTCTTATTAAGACACATACAAATATACAATGATACAGGCTAAAAAAAGTATCAAAAAATGAAATGGTTGTCAGAAAATTTACTGAAAGGCGACAATGTGTGCGAACACAACGATGCCCTTTTATGGTCAAGTTCACGTTTAGAGTCTCTCTAGTGAGATTAATATTATGGAGGATGCTCTCATTGGTCAAGATTCTGAGATAATTTATTTTCCCAAAAGAGAGAGTAGACTTTCAAGTGTTGACGACAAAAAGGAGAGAGACTATAAGTGGTCACTGGGTCTATGCAATATCCTATAATTATAGTCGCATGTTTAGGTGTATGTAAAACCATAGTAGTATAGTACCATACTACGCAAATATATAAACATATATGTATTTAGTTATTTACCCTTAACCTCACTCTCTCTCTCTCTCTCTATATATATATATATATATATTCGTAATATTTACCAAAGCCACGAATCTTAGTTTTGATAAAAAAAATTATAGTAATGTGAATGGTGGTGTGACACTACTAATATGTTTAGACGTAAAACAATAAAGTAATGTTACGGAAAAGAAGAATTCTATGAAACAAAACTACACGACAAAAGAAGGAGATTAGTCACTAGTTCAGTGAGTTTGGATTAAAAGTGAATAATTGTTCGTAATCATACTTTTAGTTACCGAATACTTTTTTTTTACTTACGTGGATTGCATCCATTGGTAATAACACGGGAAATATATAGATGTCGCATCCTCGTGACCGTACAATATTAACATAAGTTGTTCTGTCATAATTCTAATCCAACCCTCACTTATATGGATTCCCAAAAGTATTGTGCTTTTCTTTCCCCTTTTCTACACTTATTTTAAAAAGGGAAATCACAAAACTACACCATTCGAATTACATTTCACAAAACTACACCATTTCAAAAATACTTCACAAAACTACATTTAAACATTCAAAATTAAATCCAAATAAATTTTACCCACACAATTCTAACCCCTTAATACTATACCCTAAACACTAATTAGCGAACCCAAATGAAAAAAAAAAATAATTTTTGTAATTTTTTAAATGGTAAATCAAGCTTTTAAAATTTTGAAAGGTGTAGTTTTGCGAAAAAATTAAATTAGGTGTAGTTTTATGAAGGAGGGGTTGAAAGGGTGTGGTTTTGTGAATTCCTCTTTTAAAAATATATATATATAAAGATAACACATATCTTTCACTTAAACTTTTTCTTGAGTACTATTTTTATTGAAATTATGTTCACCTTTAAATGTTTACATATATTTTGAACTCATAATATATATATATATATATATATATAAATGTCTCGTAATGAGTTGTTTATGTGTAAAATTGCGAGAGTTAAATAATCATACGCGTTTTTAACAATTGTAGTGAAAAAGGGCAGAAATGGAGAATTGGTTTACGAAATATATAATTACATAGAAGACATGAAAGTGTAATAAGGTTGGTCCACCTTAAGTATGAAATGGACAAATCACAAGACTTGTCTTTACTTCAATCACATCCCATCCCCTTCAAAACCTATCATCAACTAAATCTCCATTTCTAAGATTTTGCCATTCACTTTTTTTCAACAACAATCTATTACTATATTGTATCAGAAAATATAATAATATATATACACTATAAATCATTCGGATTTATATAGTATTTCAATATCTCCCACATCTTTCTAAGATTAGGGCGGGTCCAATATTTTTGGATGCCATACGCCAAAAAAAAATATATAACAATATATGCAATCAATATATGCAATCATGTCAAAGGCTTTTGATATATATTTGCTTTTTATTCTTAAGTCAACCAATCGATCAAAATATTTCAACGTAAAAATTATGACAAATAATGATTGAAAATATTATTTGGAATTATAAAAAAACAAAATGAATTAGGATAATTAATAATTAATTGAATAGGAATTAAAACGAAATTTACAAAGGAAAAATAGAAAAAGGGAAAAATGAGTAAGGGAGCTCTTGAAACGACGACAAAGCATGTCCAACGGACTCCTATCTTGTACACCGCACGCTCGACAACTTATGGGCCCACTTTGGGCCAACTCTTGTGTTTATATTTTTTTTAAACTTGTTTGGTTACTTAAATTATATAAAAAATACAAAATATTAAGAAATGTTTAATCAAATGGGATAACAAAAAATAAATAATACACTAATATTCCTGAAACTAAAAAGTTTCAGTTATATCTAAAACTCAATACACTAATCTTTGGACAAATATAAACCAAAACCATGAGCCCTAATTAATTAGCTACGTACATCAAAAACCAAAAATAAATAGCATAAATCTTTACTCATTCAAATTTCAAAGCCATACATCAATTCCTTTCATGAAAAAATAATATCCATATAAGAAAATAAAACTTTTACAAATCTTTATAAATGTTATATTATATCAAATATATATATAATACTTTTATAGCAAACCTTGCGCACCATAATATAGTAGTGTTATATATCACCTATCAAACATGCAAATCCCTATATAAATGATCATAATCCAAGTTCGTACACAAGAATCCACTGATGAATCTGTTTTCTTCTTCTTGATTACTCAATAAAGTCGAAGAAGACATCTCTATTTCTTCGTTATTGCATTGACCAATTATATTAATGTCTTCTTGATGAACTCCAAGGTTTGAAACTCCATCTTCTTGACTCATTACAAGTTGTGAAGCAACAAACTTATCAAGTGTTCTCCAATCTGTTGTCATAACCGATGTTTTCTTCTTCTTATTGCTATTTATTAGCATGTTTATGCTCTCATCATGCTCTTCTGTTAATGGTCTTTTGTACTTATTATTGTGATTCTTTGTAAGAGGAAGTGTAGGGCTTTCAAGTTGTGGAAGTTGAAAGGCTTGATCATTGTGTATGAAGTTTAAACCGATATCGGATCCTTCTAGTTCTTGCTTGAACATTAAATCTTGTCCAAAAATGTTTTGTTTCTGCGTAGAGTCTACTCTACTCGGTATTTCGTCGTAAAAGTAACTTGAGTTCCAAGTTTCTGTGTTTTTGGCTTGACCGGTCGTTGGTCTTTTCTTAAAAGCTCTACAAACAACCCATCCTTCTTCCTATAAAAGACACAAAATCACAATAGTGAAGAATTAATAAGATTTAGTGTGAATAAGCCTAATCCTTTAGGCCAATATCAAACAAGTTAAAGAAGAAATAATTTTGCTTTTAATTATATGTAGTGAGACAAAATAAAAGCATGCCTTAAAAGTAAAGACCACAAGAGAAAAGCTATCAATAAACATAGCTAGGTACATACTCATTTGCAAGATACGTCAATTTTTACTAATAAACTTTTTCGATTTTGAGATATTGGAAAATATATATATATATATATATATATATATATATATATATATAACTCATTAACAAAATAAGATATATCACACATTTCATTCAATATGCATAAAAACTTCATTTTTATGTCACAACTCTAGTTAAAAGACTCGAGACTTTTATGACCTTTAATGTTTTTGAAAAATCAAACGCTTATATATAAAATAATTATTATCATATAAAGAGATATAATTATAGGACTGATATTTGGTCTACATATATGGAACTGAAGTTTTAGGACAGACTTTTTACTTCTTGTTTTGTGATTAAAGTTGTTAACATTTTACACAAGTCTTAAACATGCTCCACTTTTACCTAAAAAGTTTATAAATGTGTCTCGTAAAAGAGCTTATATGAGACCCCAAAAAAGTATCTAGGTCCCGTAAAAAAATCAAACAAGTTCCATGTAATTCACCATAAAAATTAAAGAAATAACTAAATATGCATTAGTAACACAATTATATCATATAGTAAACATATAAAATATAATACCTGAGGAGGTGCATTCTCATCTGACTCGAGCCGATATTCATGCATGATCCAATCAGTTTTCTGACCATTAGGTGCTCTTCCTTTGTAGAACACAAGTGTTTTCCTCATACCAATAAGTTTAGACTTGTCGTAAACAGCCTTGTCTCGACCGGTGGCTTTCCAAAAACCAGCCATGGTGGCTCTATTAGTCCTTGTCCCTGTTGGATATTTCTTGTCTTTATGGCTAAAGAAATACCATTCATTTCTTTCCTCGTATCCGATTCTGCATCTCTCTTTCATAATAATAAAAAAACCAAAATCTTCATACATGAGATCCAAGGCATTCACAATAATTAAGAAAAATGAATATTAAATCAAGTATCTATATAGATGTATATATAATATGTATGAAACCTACCTTGTAGATCCCAAGGTTCGATTCTATAGAGATCAATATCTCTAATAACATCAAGATCTATGGTTTGTGATGCAACTTTCTTCCTTAAATAGTAACCAACAAGCTCCTCATCTGTTGGATGAAACCTAAAGCCTGGAGGTACACTACATGATTGGTCCACTGGTTCCATTGTTTCTACACATCACAAGTAAATGTGTATGCATGCATTCATATCACAAAAGACTTGGGGTTATATATCATAGAGGTAGCAAAAAGGTAAGAATACAGAAAATAAATAATTGATTGCGGTAAAAAAGGTATAATCATCATTCATTTAATGGTTATTTTCCACTTAATTACCATTTTTCATAGATTAAAAAAATAACACATATGGTTATTGAGGTACGTACATACTTATATAATTATTATTGTCTTAAAAGTGAGCATGGAGGGAGACAAGAACATGAAAATTAGGTTTACAAGTTGAGTAATGAAAGAGAAGACATGCATGCGAGCTTATGTGAAGTTTTTTTTGTTAAAAAGCTTATGTGAAGTTTAAAAATCATTACGGAAATGTAGAGTTTTGAGCTAATGATGCTTTCCCGTTGTAACGTGGTTTTTGAATTAATGGTGGTAATGATCATATATCTAGTAATGGTTTTATAATTATATATATGAGTAGTATTTTATATACGATAATATATACTAAACTATAACAGATTTAAATTAGCTCAATTGCTTATTTTAAAAACATTCAGCCTTATAGAATACAAACAAAAACAGCTTTTCCATATATATATAACAAAACAAAAACGAATAAAAATCATTCAATCTGAGCAAAAACTGTTGAAAAGAGGTTTTAAAGCCTGTGTCTGTTTTAACTTCATTTTGGAAACCTTTAAGTATACAAGACTGTTGTACTATACCACTACTATACACATAGATTACATATATATATATATATAATATAAATCATATTCAAAAACAAAAATATTAAAAGGTTTCCCAAAAAAATAGGGCATAGATTGGGTACACTAAAAATTAACAAGACGTGGTTAAGATATGATAAATGAAAATACATGAAATTTTATGATGGTATACAAAAGACTTTTCAAGAATCAAGATCGGTAATTACCACAAGCTAATTAAAAAACTAATTAAAGAAAATATAGAAAAAGGGAAAAATAGATCAACGTTCTAGTAAACAAAACAACATAAAAACACACATACATGTAAGTTTATACGATGCAAACGAAGTATTTTGATCTCAAAACCCTAGTAAAATCAGTCTTACCTTTACTTAGATCCGTGGAAGATATATATTTGTATCAAATGTTATATAATCGTTTATAAGCGAAAAAGAAAACGAGGAAGAATAGAGAATTTGGATGTGTAGAGAAGATGTAAATAATCGAGAGAAAAAGATGATATTGTTTTGTTCATAAGCTTTGAAGAATATGAAGAGAGAAATAGAGTGAGAGAGAAAAAGATTGATGATTCGGTGAAATATAAAAGGGGTTTTAGAGAGTGTGGACCGCTCGATTGCGCGTGGCATTCTCCATGTCCCCATTTGCCTACGTCATCCTCCTCCCGCTTCTTTATTCATATTTATATCCCTCTTCATTTTTTTCTCATTTATATTTCTTTAATATATAACTTTGGTGTAAAACGGACCTAAATATATCAAAATTATTACTTCTGATTTTTCAGGTTGATGCACTATTATATATTTGCATGTATATTGTTGTGAATTTTGTTTAAGTAAAACACCAACACAACTACACATTGATCCATTCAATATTATATATTTCAGTACAACATGTTTCTTGGTAATAAGAATAAAATTTATTTGATCAGTATATTTTAATTTAAATTAATGTCATGATAAAACAAAAAAGAAACCTAAGAAATGCAATTTTAGGGTTTTGTGTACATTGCATCTAACTAAAAATCCCAACTACTCTAACTTTCTTTTAGCTTGGACCTAGCCTTGTTTATTTTGTCCATATATCAGTTACTATATATCTTGTATTTATTTGCATATAGTATGTTTTATAAAATAGTTTTTTGTTACAAAAAAATGTTTTTAAACTAATTCTTTTCCTTTTAAAACTTGCGAGTTGCGACTGGTGTCTGGTATTTCAACGAAATTAAATAAATAAGAAAATTAAATTAATTATCCGTCAGACCAATGAGATTACGAGTTTTAATGTTGCAAACATTCTGACATTCTGGAACATGCCACGCTGGCACAACAGAGAATGTCCCTTTGCCACGTGGAAGACAATAAACAAACCGCCCGCTTCACATGCTGCGAACTTTACTATTTTACTAAACTACCCTCACCATTTAAACCTTTCTTAAGGGTAGTATTGTACTTAAAAGACATTTACAGCGACGGCCTTTTCTTCTCCAATGATTTATCGACAAGAACCAACGAGAAGGGAGTGAAACCGCAACAGCAACCGCAACGTGGCACTCATTGGTTGGCTATGGAACTTATAACTTTACGTAGAAGATAAATAAAGCTAGTACCCAATTTATATACATATTAGAGTGAAACAAAAATAAAGTTATAATCTTATTTTGGTACCAAAATGATTTTTTATATTTTTGAGAGCGTCGTTGTATCATTTTGAAAGAGTTGTATTTGTTTTCAATATATTAAGTAATAAAATATGAACCTGTTCTTCGGGGTGTTTTTAGATTTTATTGCAATTATAGAATTTTTATTATAAATAATGTTTCTATTTGTAAGGAACGAAATAATATGTTTAACAAAAAAAAAAGGAACGAACTAATATAAAACTTTTTTTTATAAATAATATAAAACTTGATAAGATACGAGTAAATCTTTTAACAAAACAAAGATACGAGTAGAAACAGACAACGTTTCAAACGAATTTCCCAATATTTTGTGAAAACAGTCAACGTATCTTACAAATAACTAAAATAACAGTCAACATATCTAAACAAACTCATATAACCAAAAATAAGTCAACATATACACGAACAAGATTATACACATATATTAGTGAAAATGTTGGTAAATGACGTGCCACCAGAAAAGACAAAACACTAATAACAAAGTGAAACATGAAAAAGCAAAGAACTATCGAAAATCAAAACTATATCAGAAACTGTAACAGAGAATCTCTTTTTAACTTTTTCCTTTTATTAGATAAACTCTTTGAAATATTTCTTACAAGAAAACTCTCAAAAACTATTATCTAAACTCTCTTTGTTCAACCGATTAAGATCTTTAATCGTTGAACCTTCTCAAGAATCTCTCACTTGTTTCTAATCTCTCAAGACACCTTAAACAATAAGAATTCTCTCTTTCTAAAGTGGTGAGTCTTTTCTCAAGACCAACCACCCCTATTTATAACAAAATAGATAAACACACATATGACAATTTTCCTTTTTCTTTTATGAAAAGGAAAACTTCATATTTCCTTTTCTCACAAAGTTCTCTCTTTGTTTTCCATTATCTTCGGTTCTTCTTTTTCCTTATCTTCTCGATACATCCTGTTTTCCATTTTCTTTAGCTCAAGCTTATGTTTTCCTTTTTGACAATATATGTTCTGTTTCGACTGACACAATGTTTGATACATTTTTCATTGAATCGAACATATGTCAAAACCTCGCATCTTCAATCTCCCCTTTTTAACTTTGTGCTTCTCAATCAATACTTAACCGGTTTTAGTTAGAACTCATTTTGACAAAAGAGTTTCTAAACATAAAAACAAATGTGCTCCCCCACAAGTCAACTCCCCCATAAAGTCTGAACAACATCAAAGTTTGATCAACATCAAAAACAACACAAATACTCCCCCGAATGCTTGCCTTCCTTCTTCTTCTCCCCGACTTGAGAACACAAAGATAAAAATATCATTGTCGCAGATCCTTGAATGATCTTTTGAATGGCTTCGGACACTTTGTTAACTGCCGTTGATGCTTCTTCTAATGCCGATATAGCTCCTCCAATTGTAATGTTTCCGGATGGAACATGGATTGACCCCAGTTGATACACAAAGTCATGTTCTTCGACCTGATCACTTGCTACATCCTCTGGTGTAACCTCTGTAGGTATTTCTGCCTGATTACCTGTTATACCTTCATCCCCACTCCTAGGATCCTTTTTATACAGAATTGGTGCATTTAGAGTTTCTTTAGGATAGAACTTTGGTCATTCTTCTTGAACACATACTCATAACCATCTTGAATCATTCTTCTTGAACACACTCAGCCCTAGAACTTGCTTGAACACCAATTTGCCAAAATCGATTTTAACTCCATTAGCAATCTTGTATAATAGTCTTGCTCTTTCAACAGACACGTGGTTCCTGTGAGACGATGGAATCCAGTTGTAAGCAGCAATAAGAGAAAGAGCAGCAAATGTCGGTGACAAGAGTACACTGTTCATCTTGTTCCAGGTTTGCTCCGGTTTGTTACACAACATTCTAGCTATCACTTCCAAACTAGTAGAATCGGTCTCCTTTTCAGCCTTGTCCTCCCTTTTGGTTAAAGATCTTAGACCCATGGAATGATTAATAACTTCTGCCGAGAACACATACTCATAACCTCCGATGAATACACGAATTTCATCCTTCTCTATTTCAGCTTTAGAACTTGGTAGATTTGCATAGAATTCACAAACAACCTCTTTGACATAACTAGCTAATCCTGATACAGTATTCCTAAGATGAGAATCTTCTATCAAAGCTTGATAACCCCAAGTGTCTTCTGATTCAAAATCAATCATTCTCTCTTCTATCACTTTTCGAGAAAGAAACAATCCATACCTTGTATGAGCTTCTGAAGAAATGAACTTCTTTGACCTGAAAGATGACGAAATAACCTCATTTTTGTCTGTTGATGTTGATATCCTTTGAGACTTTCTTGAAGGATTTTTCTTCTGAGTGTACTTCCTTTTCTTCTTTTCTTGGTTTAGGTCTACTTGAATTTCATCTTGGTTTGTTTCTTCATAAACAACAACTTCCGGTGTTGTCTTTGGAATATCAACCTCTGCTTCAGGACAGGCTACTTCTTCTTTTTCTGATGCTTCTTCGGTATTTATCTCAAATTCTCCCCTCATTCCGAGTATAATTACCGGTTCTTCATACCCAACACAAATTTCTTTAGAGATCGCGTTGTCTTCATCCATAAAGTGACCTTCATCATCACATGCAGTTGCAAAAGACTCCGACTGAGTTTTCTTTTGATTCAGATCTGACCATAACTCATGAAATCTTCCATTATAATAGCCTTTGACACATCTTCTAGATACTCCGAATCAGGGTTTTTATCAAGATGTTGTTTCGATAATGTCGATTTTTCAGCGGACAAAAATTCGTCGATGAGTTGAGGTTTTTCCTTGGATCCATCGTTTCTTTCTTGCTTCTTCTTTCTTCGATAATGAATCAGTCCACTTCTTGTTTCATTCACCATGATTTTCTTGATGTAGATCTTGTAACTTCTTCTTCTTCGATAACCCTTTCTCTCTTAAGACTCTCCCTTTTCCTTTTTTTTTTTTTTTTTTTTTTTAATTTCCTAAAAACACGGCTTTCCCTTTTTCTCTTTCTTTTCAAACATACACACAAAAATATGCTGACTCTTTTGCTTCTTGAATTGTTTCTGAGTCAACCACTATATCAGGTCCATTTTTTAGATTTCACAAACTCCAATCGAGTTTCTCAATGTGATAAACCGATTGTAATCTAGTGGCTTGGTGAATATGTCTGCTAACTGTAGATCAGTCACAACATGCTCTATGACAACGATCTTCCGCTCAACCAATTCACGGATAAAGTGATGTCGTATGTCAATGTGTTTGGTTCTTGAATGTTGTACTTGGATTTTTGGAGATGTCTATTGAGCTTTTGTTGTCACATTGTACAAACAATGGTCCTGAATCCATTCCATAATCCACTGCCATTTGTTTCATCCATAACAATTGTGTACAACAACTTCCCATGGCTATATACTCCGCCTCTGCCGTAGATAGTGACACAGCATTTTGTTTCTTGCTTAACCAGGAAATTAGATTATTTCCTAAGAAAAAACATCCTCCACTTGTACTCTTCCTATCATCAACACTTCCTGCCCAATCTGAATCGCAGTATCCAACCAAATTCTTGTTTGAGCCTTTTGAATACCAGATTCCGAGATTGATAGTTCCTTTGACATACCTTATGATTCGCTTTACTGCTTCTAGATGTGACTGCTTTGGATTAGCTTGATATCTTGCACATAGTCCAACACTTAAACTTAGATCTGGTCTACTAGCAGTAAGGTATAATAGACTCCCAATCATGCTTCTGTATAGACGAACATCCACATCTTTTCCCTCTTTATCTTTTGTCAATTTTACAGTTGTGCTTATAGGAGTTTTTGCTTCTTTGCTCTTGTCAAGTTGAAACTTGGTTAGTAGATTCTTGGTATACGTGCTCTGTGAGATGAAGATACCATCATCATTCTGAGTGATCTGAAGACCCAGAAAGTACTTAAGTTCTCCTACCATACTCATTTCAAATTCTTGAGTCATATCTTTGACGAACTTATCCACCAAAATCTTTGATGTACTTCCAAAGATAATGTCATCCACGTATATTTGGACCATCATGATGTCTTGTTGTTGTTCCAGTATAAACAAGGTTTTGTCCACACTTCCTCTCTTGTAACCTTTCTCAATCAAGAAACTTGTTAATCTTTCGTACCATGCCCTTGGTGCTTGTTTTAGACCGTATAAAGCTTTCTTTAATTTGTACACATGTCCTGGATTTGCTGGATCTTCAAAGCCTTTGGGTTGCTCAACATACACTTCTTCTTGAAGGATCCCATTCAAAAATGCACTTTTTACATCCATTTGGTATACCTTGCTTTATTCCGGACAATTGATCCTTCGTCATTGATTTTATTCTTAAAAATCCATTTTGTGCCAATTATGTTCACGCCATCGGGTCTTGGAACAAGTATCCAGACTTCGTTTCTTACAAATTGTTCTAGTTCTTCTTCCATGGCGATTATCCAGAAAGCATCGCGAAGTGCTTCAAGATATGTAGCAGGTTCGATTATCGACACAAAGCATTCGAACTGGAGAGTTTCCCAAACAACAAAATTACTCACCAATTTCTTGAAATCAATCTGAACTCCGCGTGTCTTTCTTTCAGCATCAAGTTCTCCAATTAAGTCCGACACATTATGATTTTTGTGAACTTGTTGAGGTGCTTCATGTCTTGATATTGTTTCTTCATCCAATTCTTCTATTTTTGGAATTTTATCTTCCTCTGTTTCAGATTCTGACATATCTCCTGATGTAATTTCAAATGAGAAATCATCAAAGACCACATTTACCGATTCTACAACGGTTTGAGACCGTTTGTTGTAAATCCTGTATGCGGCACTGCTTCCTGAGTAACCGAGAAACATTCCTTCATCGCTCCTTGAATCAAATTTTCCAAGATGATCTTTGTCATTTAGAATATAACACTTGCATCCAAATACATGAAAGTACTTCAGATTTGGTGTTTTTCCATTCCAAAGCTCATATGATGTCTTCATTGTTCCCTTTCGTACATATACTCTCGTTAATGATATAGCATGCTTGTGCTCAATGCTTCACCCCAAAATCTTCTTGGTACTTGATTTCCATGAATCATTGCTCGAGCCATCTCTTGTAGTGTTCTATTCTTCCTTTCTACAACACCATTTTGTTGTGGAGTTCTTGGAGCAGAGAATTGATGTGAGATACCATGATTTTCACAAAAGGTCTTCATGATTTCATTCTGAAATTCTCCACCATGATCACTTCTGATTTTCTTGATTCCTCCCTTTTCATTAATGAGTTGAAGTGCCCATATTCTGAAACTTTCCATGGTGTCTGATTTTTCACGTATGAACCTTACCCAAGTAAATCTGGAGTAATCATCTACAAGAACAAAAGCATACTTCTTCCCGACTATGCTTTCAATCCGCATTGGCCCCATCAAATCTATGTGAACTAATTCCAAAACCGCCTTTGTTTGAATGTCCGGAACTTTCTTGTGATGAACTTTAACTTGTTTTCCTTGATTGCAAGCTCCACAAATCATCTTGTCTTCTCCTTTAAGTTCAGGAACTCCTCGGATTATCTCCTTTCGTACTAGAGTACTTAGACTTCGACATTCATGTGTCCAAGTCTTCGATGCCATAGTTGTAGATCATCTTTCGCAATTAGGCATTGAGTTTGTGCATTTTCCCACATGTAGCAGTTATTTCCAGTGCGTATTCCTTGAAGAACACTTTTTCCGAGTTCATTCAGAGCTTTGCAATGAGTCTTTGTGAATGTGACTTGTTAGACCTTCATCGCACAATTGATCGACGCTAATTAGATTAGCTCTAAGTCCTTCTACAAGATAGACATTCTTCGGCGGTGGTGATGATTCTGTTGTTTTTCCTTTTCCCTGAATTAGACCTTTGCCTCCATTTCCAAAAGTTATTTTTCCACCCTTTGTCTTCTGAAGATCTTTAAGATTAGTTTCTTGTCCAGTCATATGTCGAGAACATCCGCTATCAAAATACCAAGGAATTTGTTCTTCATCTTCATTAGATATTAGTGCCATGTTACACCGAATGTCAGCGTCTGCTACTTCTCTTGACACAGTCTTTGTTCTGGAGTGGTACAAATCAGTTTTTTTAACCCATATTTGTCTCGTGTATCCATTCCAATGAAACTTCCTTTGATGTTTGATAATTTTAATCCTTTCCCAGAACTTGTAGCAGTTGGCTCTTATATGCCCATGTCTTCCACAAAAATAACATCCACTTGGTTTCATTGGTTTCTTTAGAGAGTAGTCTTTAATTCCAGCTGATACAAATTGTGTATGTGTGATGTCCCCTCCTGATCTTCCAGTATAGCCTAACCCTCTTGTGACCTTCTCTGTTCTTCCATAGCTCAGAATTTTATCAAGCTGTTTGGTTCCAGCAAACATGTGTATCTTCCTATGTTGTAAGTCGAGTTGAGCTTGGAGTGAACTAGAAATCTCTTTCTCGGCTTGTAGGTCTTTTTCAACTTCATCTACTTTTTTTGACAAGGTTAACTTCTCTTTTATTAGCATCACACTTTCCTTGCTTAATACTTTCTCAGTTTCAAGGTCGTCATGGGCTTTTGAAAGTAGTGATTCAAGTCGCATATTCTCCTTTATTAAATCTTGCTTTTCTTGACTAATCTTGATCAATGCTTCTCGTATTTCCTTGTAACTTTCGAGAATATCAATGTCTGAATCTGAATCGAGTCATCATTTTCACGAATTCTGTTATTCCTAAGAAGGACACAAAATTGTTGATTTCCTCTTCATCACTATCTTCATCAGATTCTTCTTCAAATCCCACCATTGATTTCTCCTTTTTAGTTGGACATTCCGTTTGTATGTGTCCAAATCCTTTACTGAGCAAAGCACTTTGTCTCTAGTTTCTTCTTTGCTTTGTGGGACGATCGTTTTTAAAGTGTCCGAAACCTTTGCATTCATGACATTGCATGTTTGCCTTCTTACTTCTGGCGTCATCTTGATCTTTAGATGAATTAGTTGAATTCACCCATCGTTGTCCTTGATTCACTTTACGCAAGGCTTTATCAAACTTCCGGACCATTAGACTTATTGCCTCTTCTCCATAAATCCCTTGAGATTTGTTCTGCTGTGAAGAGAGTGCTATACTTCTTGATTCAGATTTCTTAATTTCGGCAGGTTTATTTGCTCCTCCAAGTTCTAGCTCATGTGCTTGAAGCATCCCGACAACCTCTCCAAAATTTAGATCTTCTGTGTTTAATGAGACAGTCATAGCCGCTTTGTAAGGCATATATTTCGACGGTAAGCATCTTAGAAATTTCTTTACAAGCTTTTTGTCTTTGTATTTCTTTCCAAGTGTAGCAGCTTCTTGTGCTAATGAACTCAACTTAGAACTGAAATCAGAAATTGATTCATGTTCTTCCATCTTCAGATTTTCAAATCTTGATGCGATCATGTCTTTTCTCTGTGATTGCACCTTCTTGGTTCCTTCGTAATGTGTTTGGAGTATATCCCATGCTTCTTTGGCTGTTTCAACCCCTTGAATCAACTCAAATTGTTTTCTTTCAATGCTACAATGAATAGCCGTTAGAGCCCTAGCATTAAACTTTGCTCTTTTGAGTTCATCTTCGCTCCACTTATCTTCAGTTTTAATCTTGCTCTTACCATCTTCAGTTTCGATTGTTGGATCTTCCCACTTTTCTTGAACCGCTCTCCACGCAAGTATATCAATACCTTTGATTACAGATTTGATTCTTGATTTCCAAAATCCATAGTTAGTATCATCTAGAATGATTCTTGAGTGCTTCGTAAGATCGTGATAGTTCTCCATCTTTTAGTCGCAGGATCACACCTGTTTAGAATGCGCACAAGTGTCCGCTCTGATACCAATTGAAAAAGCAAAGAACTATCGAAAATCAAAACTATATCAGAAACTGTAACAGAGAATCTCTTTTTAACTTTTTCCTTTTATTAGATAAACTCTTTGAAGTATTTCTTACAAGAAAACTCTCAAAAACTATTATCTAAACTCTCTTTGTTCAACCGATTAAGTACTTTAATCGTTGAACCTTCTCAAGAATCTCTCACTTGTTTCTAATCTCTCAAGACCCTTAAACAATAAGAATTCTCTCTTTCTAAAGTGGTGAGTCTTTTCTCAAGACCAACCACCCCTATTTATAACAAAATAGATAAACACACATATGACAATTTTCCTTTTTCTTTTATGAAAAGGAAAACTTCATATTTCCTTTTCTCACAAAGTTCTCTCTTTGTTTTCCATTATCTTCGGTTCTTCTTTTCCTTATCTTCTTGATACATCCTGTTTTCCATTTTCTTTAGCTCAAGCTTATGTTTTCCTTTTTGACAATATATGTTCTGTTTCGGCTGACACAATGTTTGATACATTTTTCATTGAATCAGAACATATGTCAAAACCTGCATCTTCAAAACAATCTGGTCCTGCAATGCTTTGGACCTATGCCATTATGTATAATTTCGCTAAACGTGTTTGGACATAACTTGTTGGGCTTCAAGATTGCACTCATTGTCTCGACGTTGACTCTTGATTACTTCTCCTTCATACTAATTAACAAAAAACATTTGATTTTCTAACTAATGGAAGTTTCTAATTACATTCTTAAAAAAATTATATATAATATCAACGAAATAATTATATATATCAATCACCGAGTCTCGGATGGAACAATGGTTGTATACTCTTTATATATAGGATATAAAATTATCGAAAAAACAATTGGTTGTGTACACTTTGATGTGTTAACAACTCTCGTCATCATATTTTTTTAATACGTGTACAAATTAAAGAGAACACGATACTTTTATTAAAACCGAAAACATAATTACTATAATTTTTTGTAAGCTCGGTTGCCCAAAAAAGAGTTATCGATGACCTAATTATGACTTAAAGTTACAAATTCATGAGGTACGTATGGTTTTATTTACCATAATTTGATTAGTTTCCCAAAAAACAATAAGTAGCAATAGGATTTATTTAGAACTTTGTTCTTTTCTTTGAGGAAATCTTGACGTTGACAAAAATGTCTCCGACCAAACTTCATGCACGTGTCAATTGCATGTTTATACTATGTTAGAAGAATTGTATTACTTGTTTTCTCTGCACATATTTGTTCTTTCTAAAGTTTACGCATGCTTTTAAAAATATAAATAAAATAAAATTATATTTCTAAACGCATGCTATGAAACGCTTTTAAAGGTGAGGAATAATCATGTTATTATGTTAGGCTGTTACATTCAGAAGAGTATATGTTTTATTCAACAACAAAAAATAAATTTCGTTTGTAACCCTATATATAAAAATGTTGTTTCTATGGTTTTATAATTATTTAAATATAATTCACCGTCTTATTAGATATATATAGAGATAAAAAGTGACTTTGGTACTTATATAGTAAACGTGATTAGTACATAGAAAGGTTAAAAAGAAAATGAAAAATGAAGGAAAAAGAGATGTCCACGTAGGACGGTGGTGGGTCGGCCGGCGGTCACTAATCAAGAGGCGGAACTCATCATCGTTATGTGGGTCCCATCAACCTTCCCCTGAATTTTAGGCCGGTGAATAAACAAAGTAATTAATTTTTAAAAATTAAACTACTTTCTAAGTTTGACAAAAAAAAAACTACTTTCTATACATTTAATCATATTCTCCTTGCTTGTTATATATGTCTCCAAAGATTAAAACATGTAATTAAATTTTCTATCAAGTGATTTCGAAACAAAATTAACCATTCTTTCATTTTTTCCAAAATAATAATAATATATAGTAGATTTACTCAATGTATGTATTATGCAAATTCAGGTGTATAATATAGGGAGAATCACAAAACTACACCATTTGAATTACATTTCACAAAACTACACAATTTCCAAAATACTTCACAAAACTACACCTAAACACTCAAAATTAAATTTAAATAAACTCTACCCAAACAATCCTACCCCCTTAATACTATACCCTAAACACTAATTAGCGAACCCAAATGAAAAAAAATTAATTTTGGTAATTTTTTAAAGGTTAAATCAAGTTTTTAAAATTTTGAAAGGGTGTAAATATGTGAAAATATTAAATTAGAAGTAGTTTTGTGAAGAAATGGTTGAAAGGGTGTAGATTTGTGAATTCCTCTATAATATATACTAAGATGTTAGTAATTTTAGCTCTCAATCATCACACATATTAAAAATGAGTTTACAAATAATATAGGAACACATATAATGAATAAATGGTTCGAATACATTCAAAACAATCTTATGATCAAAATCAGTTTATTATGTTTGTTGGTTTAAATTTGGGAATAAGAGAGAGAGAGAGGTTAGCGTAACCGGCGAAAAGAAAGATTCTATTGGGATCCATTCAAGATCATTTTGCACCATTCGAAGTTGTAATTAACAATAACATTTGTTGAAAATTAAAAAAATAAATAAAATAATAACACTTGTTCAAATTATTTCTAAGATCATTAGACCATTGTTATTTCGTGGTTTTTATTGGATCATATCTCCATTTTAATTATTAAGGTTCATGTCAAGTCTAAATGATGAGGTAGTTAACAAACCACTAATATGTAACTAATTCAATATATATGGATTTATAATGTAAATATGTCCATCTTGATTTCTCGTTTAAAAACATATGAATCTTGACAAATTTTGCCTTTAAATAACTACATATTGAAATCAAGATAACTAACGACTATATAATATAAGCTTAAACAAAGAATTTAAATCTTAAATTATATATATATATAGATCATACACTTGCACTTAACGTGAGGATAATGATAAATTTGTCATCTTATCTATTGCCGATTTTGAGAAAATAGTTTGAGTGCCGAAAAGTAAGTTAAGTTGTACATATCTAATTAGTTGTTAGTTTAAGATCGATATGATTGCTTTCACTAGTACTAAGAACGAAACTAACAAAACATTAAACCAAAAATTTTAATTTATCTAAGAAAACAATATATATAAAATAATGTTGAACTTATTTATCTATTTAGGTTGATACCCAAAAGAAACTTATCTCTTAAGGTCACTTAAATATTGTAGGCAAATTTTAATAAGATACTCCAACTTTAAGCTTTACACCATTTAAATTATATATAACTATTCTGTACAAGTCACAATGTCACATGTGAACTTTTAACTTGTAAATAGTTTTTTTCTTTCTAATCAGACAACAATCTTGATGTTTACTTATTCTTTTTGTCTCCACCCACTAACATAATGGGTCATACACAAAATGGGCACACACACAATATATCTATCTTTGTATAGTACTCTCATTATGCTTCTATTATAAGTGTAATCCCCAAGCTTCTTTGCATCATTTCTCTCTTTTTTTTCACAACTTCTTCAAAACATTTAATAATATATATGTCGGTTAAAATAATTTCTTAATGGATATATAATCTTCTATCAAATCACTACTTTATAATGGATATTTATAATATTATTTTTTATACGATTAGATAAAAAAAATAATATGTGACATTGTACGTTAAAATTGTTATGTTTCTTTTTGGTCGTCACATTACTATCGATTTCATATATAGTTTTATGTTACTATAGAACTGAACAACAATATGGCTGACACCAGTTACTTGATAATGTCATGTGCTTATACGTTTGTGAAAAGACCCAATAATATATATAATTTTGAAATCGTGAAGAAAAAGAGATGATGATTGATCATTATATTTATATTTGATAAGAAAGAGTACGCATTTATATACTATGATAGTATCAATGTGTGTAATTATATAATATAAGAATATAGTAAGTAAAAAGCTAAAATGTCATTGATGGATTTAAAACCAGCAAGCACATTAATTGGGTGTTCTTTGCAAGTCATACGAATCAGATGGGGTTTGACTTTTGATATTAGAATGATTAAACAAATTTTTAAAAGCATAAATACTGATGATTTTAAATGATGTGAGGTTAAAAATAAGCATTGTACTTATTGGTAATGTCCTATTCCAAAGATTTAAGTCAACCACAAAACTGGTTAATTATTTTTTATTTCGTAATTTCATAAGCTTATCAAAAATTCCATTTTACTGGGAATTGCTGAGAAAAGTCGTCTTGTATATATGATTGGTGTAATTTTCCCCAGAAAGCTATACGATATACAAATACAAGTCAACATTAGGACCAAACAATGTCTTACGGTAATTGGTATATGAAAAAGCAATTATCTACTTCTCCGGAAAATTATATATATATAATTAACAATAAATATACTGTATCATTTTTAATAAATTTTGGTTTAAATAAACACCAATTGTTAGTAGATTCGTCATTCGTGCCACGGACTTGAGTTTTGTTAATGATAAAAGTTACATATAAAGCAAAGAAAATGTGTATAATTACCTGTGATTACGTGGATAGTCCACGTACATTAGCAATTATTTAATAATAATAATACGGTACATTTAAAATTAAAACTATATATTTGCAAAGAAATGAACGTGTGGGGTGAATAATAGTCCTAACTCCTAAACTTATCACAAAACAACATTAAACTTAATACCTTTTAGCAAAAAAACAAACATTAAACTTAATATAAACAGATGACCTGAGATTTGTCCAAACATTAGGCCCATTAATCTTATTTCATCGCGAAACAGGCCTCGTGAATTTAAATCAAATACAAATCTTATCTATAATTTATATATATATATAGGGAAAATCGCCAAAAAATTCCCCAACTTTCAAAAAAATGCCGTTTAATTCTCCAACTCACGTTTGAGCCATTTTATTCCCCTATTTTTAACCGCGAAATAATTAAATCTCAACTATCGTTGACCAAGCTATTTTATACCCAAATAAAGTCAAACGTTAAGTCTCTGTTAATTGTCGTTAACTCTTAAAACGACTGCGTTTACTATTCTTAAGGGAGTAAGAGGGGAGAGATACAAAACGACGTCGTTTAACCCAAAACCCCAAATCACAAATCCTAACTCTCAAATCGTATAACTCTCTCTTCTTTCTCTCTTCGGCGGTTTCATCTTTTCTCTTTCTGATTTCTTCTCTGTTACTCTGTCGTTGATTCTATGGTTGGGAGTATGAAGAAATTGACTCTGAAGCAGCATAAGAGAAGATTCGATCCATAAATTGAAACCGAGATAGATCGACAGTGCGGTGAAGAAAAACGACAACGCGCTGAGGAAGAAAGACAAAGTGGTGAAGAAGATCAACAATGCGGTGAAGTAGAGAACGATGCCTCTTGTAGTTGCTTGCAGAGACGAGTATGGTTATGGACAAGCCAGAGGAAACGCACGAGTGTTGGTGACGGGACTTATGCTTCCGAGTCTTAGTGGTGCGAAGCTTACGAGATTGGTTTTCTAAGCAAAGATAAGTATGAAAGTCACATGGTCTTAATCGTCTTCGCGATCAAACGAGCCTTCGCGAAAGCATGTCCGTTGGTCTTAATCGTCTCTTTACTTTGATTTTAAAGTTCAAACACACTTATAAAGTCCTAAGCTTTCATCACAATCTCCCAAAATTGCAACCACCGACCGATAATTTGAAGAAGAACACACCAAATTAAAGACGCCGGAGAAGATGAATTAATCTCAAAAAGCGAGCTCAAGTTCTCTGTTGAAGAAGGAAACCATAGTTCACATAGAGGTCTAGGTTACCCAAAATTAAACCGGGAATTGGATCTAACAAACCGGTTTTAGAAAATAGGTCGTATATATTAAGGTCTGTTATAAGATATATTTATACGATTAACAATTATAATTTGGAGATTTTGCTCGATTTGAAGAAGGTTTTAAGTGATTCAAAACGCGATCGTTTTTAGAGTTCGACATTTAACGGAGACATTTAACGGATACTTAACGTTTGACTTTATTTGGGGATTAAATAGATCGGTCAACGTTAGTTGGGATTTAATTGTTTCGCGGTTAAAAATAGGGGAATAAAATGGCTCAAACGTGAGTTGGAGAATTAAACGGCATTTTTTTGAAAGTTCGGGAATTTTTTGGCGATTTTCCCTATATATATATATGAGAAAATTACATCAAGACACACTTTTTAAAACATGAATTACATTTTAGAGCACTTTTTGACATAGAGTCACTTTATTGTCATAAAAGACTAAATTACCCATCAATTCATTTATTCTACATAAATTTTACAATCATTTTCTTTCTCATTTTTCTATTTTGCATTCTAATTTTAATTTTCTAGGGTAATATAAAATAATTTATTTTCGTATATTGATTTATAAAATTTTAATATCTATATTTTGATATCCACTTTTATATATTTTATTTATGAATGGATCAACATTTGTGGACAACTAGTCAATATCTAATGTTTTTATATAAGTCCACATAGAATTGTACAAATGTTCAAAGTAGAATATACGAGTTTAAATTTTATTCCAATGAGTTTATATATCATAGACAATTCATATGATGACGTGTGTTCAAGTTTAAATAAATTTTGTAGTTAAAATTATATGATGGTTCATGTTCAAAAATGAATAAATAGGTTTTAATAATGAATTTAAAAATTTATATGTTTTGATGTACATGTAATTTTCATGTTTTCACTTATTAATATCAACATGTTTCATTCACATTTATTAAGAATATTAAAAAAATATATGGGAGTATAAATACTAAATATAAATTACTTATGTAAGTAGATATATGATAAACAAAAAAATTATTGAAATAATATATTTTAGAATAAATTAAACTACATTTACAAAATTGTACAAAAGTATGTCCACATAACATAAAACGTATCCACAACTTTTTGTACACTACGTTGTGTATCCACAACTTTATGTACACAACGTTGTGTATCCACAACTTTCTGTACACAACTTTTATGTACACGAAGGGTAAAACTGTATTTAAAAAAATAAAAAGTGTAAAAAGTGTCTCATATCACAAAAGTGTCTTATTTTGATATGCAATTGTTAAAAAATGCTCCATTGTGTAAATCACTCTATATATATTATCTTCATTGACGACTTTTTTAACTTTCTATTTACGATCGGCGAGGAATGTCGTCGTCGTCTTCGTCGGAGATCGGCGTTGCTTTACTCGCGAGCTTGACGGTGCTCTTATCATTTTCGAGTTTATCTCATGGTTTACTTCAACACCGTAGGATATCTCATGGTTCAAACGCAAGCAGCCATTACTTAACGACCAATGAGCTCTGGTTCAATCAAACCCTAGACCACTACTCTCCATATGTAAACCAATCCTCAAAATCTGATTTTACATGATTCAATTTCGTTGAAATTCGAAATTGTTACTCTTTTTTTTCCCTCACAGGATCATCGGAGATTCGGACAACGATACTATGAGTATCTCGACAATTTGCGAGTACCAGATGGTCCTATCTTCATGATGATATGTGGAGAAGGTCCTTGTAATGGAATCCCTAATGATTATCTAAGTGTAAGAAAGCTGTTTATTTGATTGATGGATTGATTAGCTTTTGGTGATTGGTTTGGTTTTTTTTTGGTCATAAACAAATGTTGTTGTTTTTCAGGTGTTAGCTAAGAAGTTTGAAGCTGGGATTGTTTCACTTGAGCATCGTTACTATGGGAAAAGCTCACCGTTTAACTCATTAGCCACTGAGAATCTTAAGTATCTTTCGTCTAAACAAGCCCTTTTCGATTTAGCTACTTTCCGTAATTATTACCAGGCAAGTCTTTTTGTTGGGGGGGATCTAATGCTTTAGAAGCTGTGTGTTTGTAGTTTCAATGAGCTTAGGATTTTGGGTTTTTTTTGCTTTGTGGATGATGCAGGGCTCTTTGAATGTTAAGTTGAATAGAAGTGGTAATGCTGATAATCCGTGGTTCTTCTTTGGAGCGTCTTATTCGGGAGCTTTGAGTGCTTGGTTCCGTCTTAAGTTTCCTCATTTGACTTGTGGAAGCCTAGCTAGTTCAGCGGTTGTTAATGCTATCTATGAACTCACTGAATATGATCAACAGGTAAAACATTTGGTTACAAAGCTAAACATTAGGATATACATGTTGTTGTGTCTTTTTAGTAGAGTTTAGTTGCTGATTTGGATCAAGATTTTTTTTTTGTCTTTTTGAGAGCAGATAGGTGAGTCTGTTGGTCCGGAATGTAAAGCTGTATTACAAGAGACTAATAAACTCGTGGAACTAGCGCTTAAAGTAAATAACAAGGCTGTGAAAGCTCTCTTCAATGCCACCGAGGTCTAGCTTTGTTGTTTCGGTTTCTCTTTTTTGAATCCTAATAAATGATAATGTATGGAGGTAAGAAGTCTGGCTTGAATCTGATTTAAGTTTCTGTCTTTTCTGAAATCTGCAGCTTGATATTGATGCTGATTTCTTATACTTAATAGCAGATGCACAAGCTGTGGCAGTAAGGATACATACATGTTCATTTCATATTTATATGAATCACATGTTCTTTCCAATTTTGGATAATTTATCTTGAAGATTTTGGCAGGTTCAATATGGAAACCCAGATAAACTATGTGTTCCGCTCATGGAAGCTAAAAAGAACGGTAGTGATTTAGTGGTAAAATTCTCTTTTTCTCCCTCTTTAGCCTATATAATATGATCGCTGGTCACATATGTTAGAATTGCTAATACATGGTTTTGTGTGTAAATTAGGAAGCATATGCTAAATATGTTAAAGGGTTTTGTGTGGGAGCAACCGGACTAAGCACTAAAACATATAGCCGGACTCATCTGCTAGACACTGCAATCACCCCAGAAAGTTCAGATAGGCTTTGGTGGTTCCAGGTTTGCACTGAAGTGGCGTATTTCCAGGTTGCGCCTGCAAATGATAGCATGCGGTCTCATCAAATCAATACAGAGTACATGCTTCATTACATCACTAATCATTCAAATACCTTTTTATTTACCATCCTGTTTACATGTGTTGTTTTCTCAAACTTCCATAGGTACCATTTGGACCTATGCAAAAGTATGTTCGGCGAAGGTGTGTACCCTCAAGTCGATACGACAAATCTGTACTATGGAGGTGATAGAATTGCTGGTATGTAACATCGAAAAACTTCTCCATGCTCATCTTACTCTTTGGCACATTCCAAAAGTTTCTTCCCGGCTTCTTATTTTCAATTTTACAGCAACCAAGATCATCTTCACAAACGGGTCACAAGATCCATGGCGTCATGCATCCAAACAGACCTCATCTCCTGACTGTAAGTCTCCGCTTTCTTTGATCAGAAACCACATAACAATAACTCATGCTTAATCTATGTGGTAAAGTTGTTCTATTATAACAACACAGTGCCTTCTTACATTGTGACTTGTCACAACTGTGGCCATGGAAGTGATCTTCGAGGGTGCCCTCAATCTCCAATGATAATTGAAGGTATATATATTACCGGCCACTTCTCTGTTTCCTTGCAATTGTTGAATTCAAAAGACAATATATGATATCCACTTATCTTTTTTATTTTCAGGTGATTCTAAGAATTGCAGCTCACCTGATGCGGTGAACAAAGTGCGACAACATATAATAGAACACATCGACTTGTGGCTCTCCGAGTGTCGTGGAGCGCTTAGGAGTTCCATGTAAAGTCACACTTCACACACAAAAGTCATAATGCTCTTTGTTGGTTTCAGAGGGTAAATAATAACATCATGTAGATTTTCCAAAATTGTATCGCTGTAAATGTAACCTACCATGTTTGTATGTACCTGTATGAAACCTTTTTAGTAGTTGCACAACAGAATGAAAGTTAAAGGCAAAGGAATGTGTAATTTATGCTATATTTTGATATTTAATTCTGTTATATATGTTACTAATCACAAATCCGTTGTAGTCTAGCTGGTTAGGATACTCGGCTCTCACCCGAGAGACCCGGGTTCGAGTCCCGGCAACGGAGTCTTTTTTAAATTTGACTTTTCAAGGTTTTGACTTCTAACGACGTCGTCTTTGTATGAGTCAACAAAGAAAAGACAGGTGTCTCTTCTCTATTTGACCGGGAAATAAAAATCGATAAACGGAGGAAGACTCAATCTCATTAGTCACGGATTCATCTTTCTCGGGGATTTCGAAATTTTGACGATTGAATTGTTTGTTTTGGCTAAATCGGCGAATAAATCCGTTTCAATGGTGGACGTTAGGTCGAATCTGACGCCGACGCAGAGATACGCGGCCGGCGCATTGCTCGCGATCGCTCTTAACCAAGCGCAGATCAACCAGACTCAGCCGCTAGGGATCCCGTCTTCGGAAGAAGACGACGACGGAGAAGGCCGCTCTGGCGATCGTAGAAGCAATAGCAGTAGCGGAGATTCCGTCTCCGATGATCCAAGTCTCTGGGTACACGAGAAGTCTGGTCTTCTACGACCCGTTTTCAGGTAAGATTTCATCGATTTTTTTTGAAATTAGTCATCTGAGAAATTATCTCTAATCATCATATTTGATTAGGTATTTACTTTACTTGTTTCGATTCGCAGATGTCTTGATATTGATTCATCGGCTTGGCTTGGACTTGAGGAAACAGCTAATTATTCTCCAGCGAAACACCACATCGGTGCGGTATGGCTAATTTAGAAGCTCGAGTTTTGGTATTATTATGGATCTCTTTGATGAGTTATTATTTGTTTTAAAGAACTTTCTACTTTTGATTTTGTTGTAGTACACGAGGTTACTCTCAGAAGAAGCTAGTGATGCTTCTGTAGAGATGGTGGAGCAAGAAGTGGCCTTAGCTAAAGCTGCTGATGCTATGGTGCAGAGCTTTCAAAGCTCTGAATCTATAGATGCTAAGTTGGAGAAGCATCAGGAATACGAAAACGAATGCCGTGAGAAATACGCCGTTCCTGAGGTAAAGGCAAAAGATAAGGATAAGGATAAGAAGGATTCTGCGGAAACAGAGAGTCTTGAGGCGGGTGTTGTTATTAGAGATGGAAGCCACAACCCTGAAGTTATTGAAGATGATAAATCTGTTATGGAAGAAACATTGCTTAGCCACCAGAGGAAGATTAATGTTCTCTATGAGCTTCTTTCCGCGTGCTTGTCAGATAAACATCAAGAGGTTAAGAAATGTACTCGTCGTAGAAAAGGCTATGATGCTCGTCACCGCCTTGCTCTCCGTTTACTTGCCACCTGGTTTAACATCGAGTGGATTAAAGTGGTTCGTACAATTATTTCTTCCATAAAAAGCTCATCTTGAAGTTTAATTGTTTGCATATCATCATCGTTTTTACAAATTAGCTATCTTTCTGTGAATCTATTTGCATATTTTCTTTGTTTTCTTCTTATTCTGGCAGTTGTTTACTGATGAAAATTTTCATATTTACTTTCATTGTTATGATTTATTCACATTTAGGGATCTTCAATTTTTAGGAAGCAATTGAGACAATTGTTGCATGCTCTGCCATGGCTCTTCAGAAGTCTGCTGAAATGAAGGGTGAAGATGCTCTGTCTCCTACGAGTTCATGGGTTAAATGGAAGCGTGGAGGCATCATTGGTGCTGCTGCTTTAACAGGGGGGGCTTTGATGGCCATTACTGGTGGTACGGTGAATTCAAAGTGTAAACCCTTTTAGATAAGACCACATTTTGAATTAGTAACCTATATTCATCTAAATAGTTATTTTCAACAGGATTGGCTGCTCCAGCTATTGCAGCAGGGTTTGGTGCATTGGCACCAACATTGGGTACACTTATTCCGGTGATTGGCGCTGGTGGGTTTGCTGCTGCGGCTAGTGCTGCCGGAACTGTTGCTGGCTCTGTTGCGGTCGCAGCATCGTTTGGAGGTGAGTAAGAGACTTGAGAGTTGATGAATTTACTTTAGCGGTATACGTTCACTAAGAATTAGCCACTACTTGTTTTTGCTTTCTTTTTCATCTACACCAATGTATTAATTCTTTGTGAAGGAGTATACAGTATCGCTTATGCTCGGTTTTTAATACTTTTTGTATCCAGCTGCTGGTGCTGGTCTCACAGGTACTAAGATGGCGAGGAGAATTGGGGACCTTGATGAATTTGAATTTAAAGCTATTGGCGAAAATCATAATCAAGGAGTGAGTGCATATTTCCCTTTGCTGCTAGATCCTTGTAACATATTTTTACCTTTTAAGTATGAACTATGAAGTATTGGTTATCTCCTCTCCCTACATTCATTTGGAATTTCTTGCACAGAGGTTTTTTGTTGTTGAGGGCCATTTATTTTGATTTTTGACTGATGTGAAAACATGTTGAAATCAATGTTACAGCGGTTAGCAGTAGAAGTCTTGGTTGCTGGTGTTGTTTTTAAAGAAGAAGATTTTGTGAAACCATGGGAAGGGTTAACTAGCAGTTTGGAGAGGTATGCCGTGTGATTCTTAATTTATTCTGTTATACTTGTTTCTTACAGTCTGGTCTTTACTATTTCAGGTACACACTGCAATGGGAGTCCAAGAATCTCATCTTAGTGAGCACTGCAATTCAGGATTGGCTTACTTCAAGTAATTGGTTTTGATCCTACAAATAGCTGTGTTGATGACACAATATCAGTTTTCTAAGGAAGAAAAGTTACATTGATATGATTTCCCCAGGACTTGCCATGGAATTGATGAAACAAGGAGCAATGCACACAGTGTTGAGCTCTCTTTTGTTGGCATTGGCATGGCCAGCGACAATCTTAGTAGCTGCTGATTTCATAGATAGCAAATGGAGTATTGCTATTGATAGGTAACACCTTCCCCTAGCTAAGTAATCAACCTATGAATAAAGATGGATGGCACCATTAACCCATCATTTCTCCAACTAATGACCAAATCCTTTGAAACTTATTTGTTAGTTTTGCATCATGACTAAATTAGTGGCTATTACAATCTTATTCCTTAAGGTCGGATAAAGCGGGAAGACTTCTAGCTGAAGTGCTACAAAAAGGCTTGCAAGGAAATAGGTATAGAATTTTGATACCTGCTAGAAAGTTAGATACATACAAGGTTTTTTACGTCTTTTGTTGCTTATATCTCCTACAAAAATATGGTAATTTTAGACCCATCACTCTCGTGGGATTTTCCCTTGGTGCCCGTGTCATCTTCAAATGCCTCCAAACTCTCGCCGAGACAGAACAAAACGGTATTTTCCCCATGTTCTTACTTAAGTGACCAATTTTTTTTTGGAGTTTTTAGTGAGAAGTCTATCTTATGCGTGTATATGTGTTTTGGTACATGTCTGTCTTGGCAGCTGAACTTGTGGAAAGAGTTGTTATTCTTGGAGCACCCATTTCAATCAACAACGAAAACTGGCGAGACGTAAGAAAGGTATAACTATAACTCCCTTATTGAGTTTCATTACATTACCAAAACATATGGTCACATATATCTTAAATGTGTTCCCTCTTTCATTATCTCGCCGGGTTACTATTCGGTAGATGGTAGCTGGAAGATTCATCAATGTATATGCCACAAACGATTGGACCCTTGGTGTCGCATTTCGCGCTAGGTACATACCATACCATCTTACATAACATCCCACGTTATTTCAATGTTTTATGGTCTGCCTACATAACGTTTATCTATATTCACAGTTTATTCTCACAAGGATTAGCAGGAATCCAACCGATATGTATCCCAGGGATCGAAAATGTAAGCGAATAATTAATAATAATAATAATAATATAAAAGATATAAGGTTGCTTTCAAAATTTCAAAAATTGTAAAGTATCAAAAATAATAGTAGTGATAAATTATTAAAACGTGTTGGTGTAATTAAATAGGTGGATGTAACAGATATGGTGGAAGGTCACGCTTCATATCTGTGGAAAACTCAGCAGATTCTAGAGAGACTCGAGATCGACACTTATTATCCTGTCTTTCGTAACACTTTGTAATTAGAAGATACATTTCGCAGTTTTCACCGAAACTTCACAAGTTTGTTTTAAAAGTATCAAATTGTATGTAAAATAAATAAATAAAAAGTGGGTTTTATGTTTGTTATACATTCGTCGACGCCGGTGAATGACGAATTCTTCTAGTATTTGTAAAGAGTTGAATCATTAGCCGTCGTCATTGACCATGCATGTGTTTTTTGGCTTATAAAATTTGTTATTAGTATTTTTTAAATAATTTTATCCTATTTTAATCGAAATAAGTAAGTTAAAAAAAAATTGTTTACTAATAATGTTATATAACCAATGTTTGTCTCATTTAGAGTGTGCTCGATCTGTTATTACACCACTTCACTTGTGGTCCATCCTACTTAAGAATATATTCCGTTGTTAAACACAATAAAATGATTCGCAAAATTTATTTATTTGTTTCCCATCGATCATCACATTTGTATTTTATAAAACTCATTGGGGTTGCTACAAATTTGTCACGTTCTTAATTTTGTGTCTCATCCGTGACAAGAATCTGTCATATGGTGAGACGATTAAAAAATTAAGTATTGTCATTGTTAATTATTGGTAATGAACTTGGAAATGACTAAAAATGTGTGAGCTAGTTGAAATTATATAGTCTAGTCTTATAAGATATCTTAAACTAATTATTTATCTCTTATTCACTTCAATATGACAATATAAATGATGAAATTAACAAGATTCGTTTTGAAAGTGAATATTTCACACATTATTGTCAAAAGGTTATCAGATCACTTTCAATAAAACAATTATCGAAAGGTCCACAATGATTTTCATAAATTGTGTAATAAGGTTCAATGATATCATTTTTAAACAAAAACAAAAATTGAGAAAGCTAATTAATCCTAATATAGTATTTATATAATATGGTGGTATGTCACTCCCCATACCTATATATGACTATGGACAATAAAACTAATTAACAGAAGTTTGACAACAATTAATGTTACATAATTATTTTTTTTGTTTAAAAATGTTAGATATATTGATTTTACGCAATTCATATTTCAAATTTAACAAACAATATATAATAATATCCCCTTTTCTTGCTTATTTTCATATATGCATATTAACAATGAGTAAATCATATATAAGTTTTTTTTATTAGAACCTATTTTAGCAACATGCATTAACAATGTACGTGAGATTCTAACATAATACGTATATTCCTTGTTCACATGTTCTGAATTAAGACAAAAAAGTGACATTAATTGAATGTAGACAGAAATGGTTTTCTTTTATGGGTATTTTGTTTGTTTGTTAATAATCAAAGTCTTTATTTGAACGCGCCGGTGAATGACGACAACTTAATGCATTGTAATTATTTGAAACGTCGTCGTGCTGGATCCATCACCACGTGTTACCGTTTTCTCTGACCATGCTACTCTTTTTTAGCTACTTTTCATTTATTTAAATCAAAACTCAAAATGTGTTTCTGATGTTTGTACTTGTAAGTGTATATGCATGTCATAAAAGTTAATAAAGTTTAAAAGACTCGTTTCTCTCGAGGTCATATTAATTCGTTTTAAAATCGAGTTACCTCATCACATTACTTGAAAATATTGTTTAGTAAGACTATTATTTAGTTGAAATGAAAATTTTGAACCAACGATTCGGTCTCATTTAAACAAATATATATATATATATATATATATATATATTTATAGGTAATTACCATACATCACTTCATCGATCGGTTTAATAAAATATATTCCAAAATCATTCCATCACTGCATTTATTTCATAAAATCTAAGACATCCCATTTTGTTGTAATCTAAAACATCCATACCAAACTTAACTTTTGATGAACTTGTTGTCCCAAAATCACAAGTACAAATATTTTCTGAAGAAAATGATAAATATAACACAAACAATGTCAGTTTTTTTTTGGTTGATGGGTCGAAAAGCTGTCGTCTCTCTAGAAGACAAGACAAGTCCTAATTTAACTAACATCTCTCTTAACAAAGGTTTGGCTTAGAGCTAGTCTTGTCTTAGCGATGTGTCCATGACTATTTTATTATTCACAGCTCATTGCTTGTTTGTCAATTTCTCGTGCTTCTATCACAAGAACAGGTGTATATATGTCAAGGAGAATAATTAAAAAAATATATACAATTATTTCGTTATATAATAGTCCACTTAGGTTACGTACGTTGTGAAAATGAATATGATACGTATGTAGCTACAAAAGTTCTAAATAAAGTAATTGTAATTTGTTGCCAAAATGCTTACTTCTTCATATCTAAAGTTGACTTTTAAATTATTTTACCGATTAACAATTTCTTTTGCGTCATAGTAATAGAAATGCATAATTTAAAATTCCAAAAAACCTTGGATAGTTGGTTCATTATTATCGTTTTTAATATGCAAAATTAAGTTGTAAAAAAACCTTATTTTAAACTGGTTACATTTCATTCAAGGTAAAATTCCCCATAAAAATAAAAATAAGAAAAAAAAAACACGAAACAAAGAGCAATTTTATGTTTCATGCAGAACACGTGTACATACACACACATACATAAATATACCAACCCCATATCCGTAAGGCTATTTTCGTCTTTTCACACTCCTTACAAGAATCCCACCAAACCACTTCCTTCTCTCTCCGGTCACGTGCCTCGAATCCTGAACTTTAAACAGCACAAATAAGGCGCGTGCTCGGCACGGCGTAAAGACGCGTGGCTTTAGGAGCAGTGAGACCAAACACATCACTCATATCAAGCTCACTAGGTTTCATCCCATCAGGTAATTTCCACGTGAAGCAATGTAATATATGAGCCACGGCTAGTTCAAGCGCGTATAACCCTAGTTGCATACCCGGGCACGATCTACGACCCGACCCAAACGGTATAAACTCGAAGTTACTCCCTTTGAAATCCGGAACGCCCGGTTCCAAAAACCTAGAGGGTCTAAAAATGTCAGGGTCGACCCAAGATTTTGGGTCGCGTCCTATGGCAAACGCGTTGACCATAACGCGAGATTTCTTGGGGACAAAGAAACCGTCAATTTCGGTGTCTTCTGCGGTTTCGTGGAGGAGAAGCGGGATCGGTGGGTGTAGCCTTAGGGTTTCTTTGAGTGTGCATTTGAGAAAAGTCAACTTCTCCATGTCTGACTCTTCCACGCGCCGGTCAAGCCCGACAACTTCGGCTAATTCTTGTTGGACCCGTTTTAGATCTTCCGGGCTCCGTAATAACTCCGTTAAAGCCCACTCTATAGCCGATGCTACCGTTTCCGTTCCGCCAAACATAACGTCCTATTAAAATAAAATAAATTATTACACAATTAGGTTTAATAATTGTAATTAAATATTAGTTCCATGCATGAAGGTTAGTTTGCGTATATATTTACTTGTTTCGTATTTTTGGGTTACTATTAATTTATTAACAAATTAACAAACAAACGAAAAATTGATTATACTTTTTCCTAATGTTTACGCAAATTGTCTAATATTATATAGACTACTTGTGAAAGCAGAAAGTTACCTTCTTAATTTAGACAAAAATACTTAAGAGAAAAACAAGCTGATTTATGGCCAAATTTTATAGCGTAACGCGTTAAGAATCATGATTATTAAAATATAATTAAATTACCATGATGATTGCTTTGATATTGTCACGTGTAAGTTTGATAGAATTCTGAAGATCCGTTGCTTCGCTCACTAATTTAGCCTCTTCACTATAAAAAGCAAGAAGATCATCAACCATATCGGTATCGACAACATCGTCCATATTTTGATTATCTTTCTTTTGCATGTGTTCATCGATAATATCATCTATAAACCCATCAAGATCGCTACGTGCCTTCACGATCCGTTTGTTTATCCCTTGCGGATCGATCCACCCGAAATATGGTATAAAATCCGCTACGTTGAATGCTCCAAATAGCTTAGAGAACTCTTGCAAGATTCTTATGAACTCGTCTTGTCCTTTCTCACAAGCTGACCCGAACGCTGCCCGGTACGTTATGTTCCTGGTCAACGCGAAAATTTGCTCCCCAACGTTTATTGACTTACCTACAATTTTTTTTGTTTTATTTTAATATATATATTAGAAAGAACATATTTTAATTTTCTTACAAATTTTACTTCATATTATAATAAGAACAAATATATAGTCAAAATTTTAATTTATAGATCGAATATTAATTTATAAAGCTTATATTAAGCTAAGCTTACCAACGTTACTAGAGACGGATCGTATCATTTTGTCTACTTCATCTCGAACCGAAGCCCATGACTCGGCTCGTTTACGGCTAAACACTTTCATGACACAAACTTTCCTCATCTGTCTCCAAAACGGACCGTAGTGAGCGAAGGCCATGTCGGCACGGTCGTAAGTTAAATAGCTTATAGCTATAGTAGCGGGACGGTTAGAGAAAACGCTGTCTTGTACTTGCAAGACTTGTTTAGCCACGTCCGGCGATGAAACGGCATACATGTGGAGGAATCCCATGCGTAGATGGCACAAACCACCGTATTTTTTAGCTAAGTTAGCTAGACCACGGTGTGTGAGTTGGTCCATCATGAGCATGTTGCCTATGATGGGCCAACCACGTGGACCGGGTGGGTAAGGAGGTCTTGACCGTCGTGTGATTAGGCCTATGAAGATGAATAGCGAGACAACGGCGATAATAGCCGTCGTGGGATCTAATAGTTGGTTTAGTGTTTGTGATATAGAAGACTCCATATTTAGAAGAAAATGTTGTTTTTTTCTTTTGTTTGTGAAAGGTCTTAAGAGTCGATTAGGCAAGTTTCGCCATTTTGAGATGTGATTAGAGAGGTGGGTTTTATAATCAAAGTATGGTCCCACTTATTTGACATATTGCTATTTAATGTAGTGGGGCTTAATTTTCGTTGTTCGTATATACATTATTTAATTATATTTATATTTGGTTAATAAATAGTATAAGATACTGTTGACAAAAAAAAAAAATAGTATAAGATACATATTTTAATCGACATTTTAGCAATTGTATGAAGCACAATCCTACATAAACGTAGATGCTATTTGCCTCATGTGGGGTTATGATTGTGACTCATCATTTTCCTGTTTAGTGGATTCTAAATCAGTAAATGGTGAAGTTTTAAAACATATATTGATGTTGGAAAAATTAATATAAATGATTGTTTATTTAGAATAATTGCCGCTGTATATGTATTTGGTCTCAGTATCATAATAAACTAAAGAGGAATTAAAATAACTAAATCTAAAAATAACTAATAACCACATAAAACTACAATTTTGATAATTGCATAAATATAATATATTTTTGTTAACCGATAAATCAAAACCGGTCACGATCTTATTTCTTGTAAATGAAGAATGTCATCGGTATGTTTCTAGAATATGACTTTTAGTTGGTTAATTACATGCATACAAACTAAAAATTACCATGTTTGATATTTTATTTCCTTCACTTAGCATAACAAAATTATCTAATTAAGTAATTAAATATCTCTCTAACCAAAAAAAATAAAATGATAAATAACTCAAAAAAAGTATTTTGGTTATATGAAAATTGTAATAGTTTGACAAACTGTAACATCCCCATCCCGCCCCTACCGTGTACCACACGGCGCCTCTCTCTAGGCCCGTGGGCCCACCCTGTCCGACGGGTCGAGAATGTTACTTCGAGAGTCTAACATTTCCTTTAATGTGATATTGTTCGCTCTGGGCCCTAAGGCCCTCACGATTTTGCTTATTGGGTATCACCCCAAAAGGCCTCACATTAAATTGGGGGTTAGACTCTCCTTAAATATTAGATTTTCATTCTCTAAATATTCGATGTTGGACGAATGTCACACAAACAATACTACACGGTAATATAAGATTATACATGATATGGCCGTAATACACATAAAGGGAAAATTGGGACGATTTTCTCACACAGAAAACAACACTAGTGAAGATATTAACGTGTATTTGTGATTTCTATTTAGATATATGGAGCCGTGCAAATATATATTCACCATTTGACAAAAACCGTTAATCCGCTCCGTTAAGTCACTAAACCGGAAACGTATTTGATTAAGCCGATGAGAGTTGAAGATATTTTAGGAAATCAACTAAAATAAATTATTTATAATGGAAAGTCAATACTAATTAAATCTTTTTCTGGTCTTAGTGATATTTGTTTTATTTTTTGCATAAATCGAAGAAATGAGAAGAAAATTTATGAGTTTTTTCGTTTTTAATTTATTGCTTAGTTGAATATTATCGAATGTGGGACCATGTAATAAGATCATACTGACAATGAAATGGTTATCATCGTTTCTAATTAGCTGAATCAGATCAACATAGGCATTTTGTGACATCTTTTTAAGATATTTTTATGTTTTAATAGTCTATTTTAATGTATTTATGTCCGTTCTTACCAACTTCATATATATGCCTTTTAAAACTATTTAGTGAGGGGAATATATCAACCTAAATGAATTTTCTAATAAAATTGAACTTTACTAAATAAGTAAAACTAAATTTTCTCTTAACTCTTATTATCTAATAAATAAGCAAGCTGTGAAAGATTTTTTTTCAAGCTGTGAAAGAATTGTTTTACATCATTAGCAGATATCTTGTTTATTCAACTTTTTCTTCTTCTTTTGTGATCTGAATATGAGAATTATTTGATTTTAGTTTCGTTCTATTAGTTTTTTTTATATATGTTCTTGGCATTCTTGCAGATTAGATTTCTTGGTTAATGAACTATTTCATTTTTACCATGTTTATCTATATTGTTTATTTCTTTGATTCAAAAATATAATCTTATTGCTTATTTTGAAGTAACTTTTACAAAAAAAAATTACAACTTTTATTTATTATTTTGGTCAACGATGTGAAACCCCTCTTTCGTCTTAATTATGTTATATTAGTATGCTTTAAAAATTATATTCAAAGTTTTAGAATCCAAAATTTCTAATAAACGAACTTTGAAAACTTCATCAACGTTTATTTTATTTTTAATGGACCCCTTACCATATTTGCATGCTTTTGGGACCGATGTCTCAATCAAGCCAACCGCTCCTGGCAATTATAAACATGCTTTGGGACCGATGTCCCACTAATTAACAATTATAAACACAAACATTTTAGCACAATTAACATTCTTAATTTTTTTAATGATTGTTATCGTTCGTTAGTCTAAAGTTTAGCGCTTAACTATGAAACTTGTAAACTGCAATTTTTTTACTTCTTTCTAGAAAAGAAAAATAAAATTCCTGCTAACAGGTATATATAGTATTCCGCTATATTTAAGCAAAACAAATTCGAATTTTAATTTTTTTTAATCAATTTCAGTAGATATTATTTCTCTCGTTTCCATAAATATTTATTATTCTCCCAGTTGTCAGTAGAATCATATGATAGACCAGACAAACGTTATGTCAGAGTTTTTTAAAATGTCTGACATTTGTATTTCCAATTTAAACACTAAAATATACCGTTACCCAAAAATAAATAAAAACTATCATATATCAACTAGTAAACGTATATACCTAAACAACAACCAATAAAAACAAACAACACTACGTACCAAACTATTTTCATTGGTTTGCATATTATATGATAAATATCACATTTTGAAAACATAAATGATGAATATAATACTATCATAAAACTTGGAAGTTATCCTGTCTGTCACCATGTGTTTGGTAATCTAAGTCAAATTAAAAAAAATAATAATTATACGAAGTTGGAGGTAATTAAGTTTAACTTAGCTTTCACTGCCTTACCGTTTTAATTTTTTTTAGTAAAATACATTTATTAAACTTTTAAATCATCATGTAGAAGGTAAGAAAATAAAATCATCATGTAGAAGGCTCTTCAATTTGTCGATATGTAAAAGGTTATATAATAGTTATATAACGCTCTTTACGTCATCATATCGTCATGTTTACATAATTATTAACATTTTACCGATACTGTAATAAACCATCTTATATTATTAATACAGAAGACGGAGAGAGAAAATGAGTTCGAAAATTCTACGTATCATCGTCTGAGTAATTTGGGTCCCACATCATTAAAAGATTCATTGAAAATTTATAAAAGCCCAAAATAAAAAGCTCAAATTTATCACAAAGTCTCTTTAATAAACATAATTAAAGGATAATATATTTAGAAAATTTTGAAAACCCCGTAAAATATAAAAATATAATATCAAAAAATCCATAAGAAACACAATTTATAATTTCAAATAGATCTCAATAATATTTATATGTTATATTCCATCACATAAAGTTCAATAATAATAAAACATATTGTTCATTTACAAATAACAATATTATTTTGTAAAATTGTATTCACCACCAAAATTCATGTCAAATGACAAAACATGAACACATAATTAACGACTCATCTCAAAATTTGAGCAAAGAATTTTCGGATAAGTTTATACATGAAAGAGTGATTAAACATCCCGAAAATTCAGTGATTTTATCCGAGTTTTTAATAGTCCGAGTTTTATGTTGAATAGAGACCGGATTGACATACTTTTCATTGTTAAACGGGTCATATCATGGTTTCAAAACACTATGTAGTTATTGTTTTTCAATGATAAATAATAAATTATACGTAAATGGTAAATATTCAATATCGAAATGGCAATGATAATTTTTTTCGATGATAAATATTAAAATAGTAATAATAATAAATTTTTGTAAATAAAACATTATAAAAACCAAAATAAAATATATTTTGTATATATACTTCAAATTTAAACTCCGCGTTAAACGCGGATCACATGAAATCTAAATTTTTTTATCTCATTTTATACGACACATTGTTTTTACCAATAAACATTTATTCTTCTATTCCGTAAATATTTATCTCGCGCTTGGCGCTGGTAACTTTCTAGTATATATTAATTGAGAAACATTCAGTGAGTTAAACATGGAAATAAAACACATGTCATCATTAGAATGATTTAAAAAAATTAACAACAATTGAGTACTTACCCAATATTAAAAGCCTAATAAATTTGAATCTAAAAGTTCATAAAATTTGAATATAAAAAGTCTAATGCTAATTGAAATTTTATGGTCCATTAAATTTTATTCAACAAGTAATATAACTAAAAAGTCCCTTATTGATAATGAAAGCTACATATTAGTTAAAAACTACCTATAAATAAGTCTTTTGTGCTTAGAAAATTAAATGTGTTTAGTAAAATTATTATATTGCTCCATCAAAATTGGCGTTAACCCACAACAGTCTAAATTTATTAAAAATAAATCGGTATTAGACCGATTTGAGTTGATTAATCGATTGGAAATCGGTTGAAAACCAATCAACGATTTTTCCCAACGATTTGACCAAGATCGCACGGTTCGTCACTAAATAGAGAATAAACGGTCGTTTAATCGCCAATGCGGCCACATTTTAAAACATAGCAAAACCTATACAAAATAAAAGAAGTAATTATATAAATAAAATTTATAATAATTGTAATAGAAATATCAAACCTTTTTAATAAGGAAAAAAACTTATGATATAATTTTTGTTTTAAAAAAAAAAATTAACGATATTTTTGACAATTGCCTAATAAATAATAAAAAGGGTTCAAACACAATTCCAAATTTATTTTAAATAATTTGATATGCCAAAAATTAAAAATACATAAATTTTCTATATTATAAATATTTATAAATTATAACTCTGCGCTTGACGCGAGTCAAAAAATTACGACATTGTAGTTTTCAGACCTTGCTGCAAAAGAAATATTTAATATTAAAGATTTTGTGAGCAATCCAAATATTCAACGGTTCTTTTTTGTTTTCTTAAACATTTTTCAGAATATTTGTGACATATCATCTTTAATTTACGCTAAAGCAAGGTACCCTACTTTCTATACTCTATATAAATGATAAATTTAAATGTAGGTACACATCAATTAAACACTCATTCACTTACACATTTTATTTTATTTTCGAAATAATAACTCCGCGCTTGGCCTTAAATCTTAGTTATTAATTATACAAATACGATAATGACCATATAATTATCCAAAAGGTCATTAGTTTCGAAAGATGATAGAATATGGATTTGGGCCCTATCGTTTACGTCTTGGTGCGTTTTGTGGTTTCCGTCACTTCACGCGTCTCCGTCGTTTTATTTTTCTGGTCAATTTCATCAATGAGAAGAGTTTCAACTTTTCACATTTACTATTCTTATTTACAATCGCTTCTTCTTCTTTTTTTTAGCCCTAACATTTTTTTTTTGTATCAATAGCCCTAATTTTGTGAGAGAAATACTTTGATCCTAAATTCCTTTTTATAGTATTTATATTGTTACTATTACTCCTTTATCCAAAATTATTGTGTAGTTGAAAAACACAATAAAATCAGAATAGTTCAGAAAAGTACTCATCCCTATATAATATTTTCCGAACGTTGAGAACTATTGGGCCTATAAATGTTGTGCCCCAATATATAAATAATGGGCTGAATGATAGTTTTTGTTATCATCGGACCACAACTTATATAATCCAATTCCGTTTGTTAAAATTTAGTCCTTAGTCGAACGTTTTGAAATTAGTCTCAATGTTTTTTTTTTAAATTACAAAATAATTCGCAATGGAACATTTTGATTAATCATAAAGGATAGATAGCTATTTCGATCTAATTAACTAAACATCACAAAGAAGCGTGAACTAAAAGAGAATCCATGTCCAAAGAAAAATATGGTTTCATAGGGTACGTTAGACAATACCCTTTTCATGCCTACATTACCTACTACTTTTTTATTTATCATATGATTTTTTTCATTTATTGATGTCTTAGGTTGTTAACAAAACTACAATATTTATTTTGGGTACTTTTTTTTGGTTTTCAAATTTTTATTTTTGGTACTTTACTTTAAACTCGACATGTATTTGCAATGAGCTCCTACGTACCAATTGAAAGTTATTATTCTAACTATATATTAGTGCAAATCATGTAAATTAATAGAAACGCTCTCTTTTACATGCGTTTTCCTTATATTTAAATTTAATTTTTTTAGATATCGAATGTAGTTAGTGGGTAGTCTTGCGCGTGAAGCAATTTTATGTAGTTTGGGCACTCTATGATAGATATAGATAGATTAATAATTTAACTTCGTCTCTATGTGTACATACTTTTATTGTAAATTAAAGGGTAATAAAAAGTTGGTAGGTTCCGTATAGGAGATGCATGTGCATGAGATTGATTAAACTAAATACTTAGGATTAACATTAGAGTGAAGAGGCGTAGTATAAAAAGGAGAGGAAGGGGAGTGTTGAAACATATCCACAAGAAGTGAATATAGTATAAACTAAAATGGAGAGTTTAAGAGAGAGATCATCATCTTCAAGCTTGTTACTTTTCTTTTTCGGTATTGCTTCTCTTGTGTTGTTGCTAAGCTCAAACTTTGTTAATGGGTCACGAGACCTAATGGAGAAAGATGGACGTGAGAGTAAGTTTATGAATAATAGTACTACTTCTTCAAGCGTTTTAGGCTATAAAAATAATGTCAATATTTCGACCGTTGGGTTTGAAAATGCATTTGTTAGTGAGAATCATAATGTAAATAAGAGTAGAAAATGCGAATCTCGAGGTGGAGGCGGAGGTGGAGGTGGAAATGGTGGGAACGGAAAAGACAATCCCCACAAGAATAAAAAACGAAACGGTGGTGGTGGTGGCGGTGGTGGAGGGGGAGGTGGTGGTAGCGGAAATGGCTCAGGCCGTGGTTGGGGTGGAGGAGGTGGTGGTGGAGGAGGAGGAGGCGGTGGTGGTGGAGGAGGAGGCGGTGATGGGAATGGTTTCGGATGGGGTTTTGGATGGGGTTGGGGAGGTGGTTGTTGGTATCCTGGTTGTGCTAAAAAAGTCAACGGAAAGTCATAATAATAGAATCATGCATTGTGTGTTTGTCACAACTACGTACACTATAATTCAAATGTTATTGCACTATTTTAGGCACAAGAACACAACACTTGTTTTCTTTGTATTATCTTGGGAGATTCTATTTCGAATGTAAAATCTATTATATAATAGTAAGATAATCTTTCACCAATTTATACACCTCATCATTCAACATATTAAAGACAATATAATTAAAATTATTTTTTGAAGAAATCATTTAATATTAATAAAACACTAATAAAAATCATTATTATATAATGTAATATTTGATATTAATAAAAACATGTATATATATAAATAACTAAAAGTTTAATTATAATTTGGATACAAAAATACTACATGTTTATATATATAAATTGTTATCAATAATCATGTTAATATAATTATTATGTAAAAGGTGTTATCAATTATATCATCAGATAAAATCAACGACGGGTTGGCTCAGTCAGTTAAGCGCAGTCGTTGGTGATGTTGTGCTCCTAAGTTCGAACCGCGTTGGAAACGATGATTTATGCCATTATTTGGTATTATCAAAGGCTGGTCACGAGCCTAAGGGATTATGAGTTTCGGCACAGAACCTCCATAACCGGTTTAACAAAAAAAATAATTATATCATCAGAAATAGAAAGATGTCATCAGAAAAAAGGTTCATTACAATGTCAACCAAACTTGAGATACAAAATCTGGTTCCGGAAATTTCATCAGAAATAGAATTAATAGAGTAAAAAGTTTTTTTATTATGCATTTTGAAAAAAGACGTTATGTTTAAATATGAAAATAACTAAAGAAAATACAAGGTTAAATATTTGATTTGACTTATACTGAGCAAATAACTTAGTTTCCATAACTATTATATTCTTTTCTAATTGACTTGGATTATTTACCAAATACATTTACATTCATGCATATAATTTGTTTGCAACATTTTCAACCATAGTTGCAAATTTAATAGGGTTCAATTTGTTTCAAACACACAAAATATTTTCAACCATAGTTGCAAATTTTTGCCATGTCATTTTTAGTACTAACCGATTATTATTATGTCTTTATTAATTTAATGCACACTAATTCGTAATTCCCTCAAGAAAAACACAGACGATTTTAGAAAAAGGGGTTTATAAGTTATAACACATTCTATATGGGTCTATTTAAATTGCATTTGAATCGATTAGTCTCACGTCATGGACTCGTGATTACTTAAAATTTTAATGACACATTACTTTTTAATTTAAGTGTTGGGCCATTTAAATGGGCTTAGTCTATCTAAGTTATATCAATATAACAAACAAATATAGCCGTTTTTAATTTATGCCAGTTGTCAATTATAGCCGTTGTTAATGATAATTAGTAATAAAAAGGAAAAAAGGAAAAAGAGGATTTCTCTCTATATATACGTAGACCGATGGTTCTTTATTTGTTTCTTACGCTAAAATAAAATTAGACGATTTTTGAGAAGATTATTAGAATTTGTCGAGATCTACTTGAAGGTAACAAATCTCTTCACTTTTATTTAATCTTTTTCGCTTTAATTAAATCATCGTATCTTTTTACTCTGTTTCTGATTCATCTGCGAGTAATTTGGTTATTTTTATTGTTCATATTTCTTTGGGTTACAAGTTAGGGTTCATAGTACTTTTCGTTGTGTTTTGTTCATCGTTTTTCGAATTTTATAGGTTTTGTTAATCGAAAACTGCTTGAATCAGAATTTGTATTAATTAGTTACGTTTGTTTATAGTTTCGTAACCTAATTTCATTTTTTTGTTACAGATTAAAGATATGATGGGATCTCTTCTTCTTCTTCGTATGATATTATCCTAATTTTGTTTACAGGTAACAAAACCCTTTCTTCACCTTAACTTTAAAAATCTCACAATGCTTCGTCGTTGTGTGTTTTGATTTCCTCTGTTTTCTTTTATATTTTTTTTATTAGAAAACTCTCTTTAGATTATAATTTGTGTTATACTTTATTATTACCAATTTCTTTTTCTTGATTTCTGGCTTACAAAAGCATAAAGCATATAATGTTTTGTTGTTTTTCTTAATGACACTTGAGTCGTTAAGAATTTGTTTGTGGTTAAACAATTTAATTTGCTTAAATATTGTTTGTGTTGACTCTGTTAGTAAATTAGGGTTTATAGGCAGGCGAGATCAATCCCGCTCTGTTTATGTTATTACCAAAGAAACATGGCTTAACTATGTTATGGTTTATGGACAAAACCATTCTGTTGTTAGTAACAAGAAGATCACAGAGAAACATTTGGGTAATGTTTTCAAAGAAGACCTCCTTGTCTAACAAGGAATCTATATGACCGCGCTAAGATGGACACGAGCGGTCATAGATTCTTCTTCCAGAGTTGCATCGTGTGAGGGAAACACACAATTCACCTAAAGGAACGGTGAAGAAGATGCACAAGTGGACAAAAAGGACAAATATGATCCACTTGAGAAAGATTAAGAAGGTGTCGCCAATTTAGTCGGAGAGATTGAGGTTATGAATTTGCAATTAGGGTGTGATAATAACAAGTCTTACATGGGAGTATCCTGTCTATTTACTTAGTCCGTTAGTTGGTGCTCACATTTTCGATACTTTCTTCACGCCTTAGTGTAAAGTTTAGCACTTTAGCTTCTTTGATTGATTTGGCGAAATTTCTTTCTTTCTCTCTGGTTACAAATTACAAAATTGTATATAAGGAAGGACTCTCTACTTGAAGTAAAGGACAAGAATGTCACCGTTCCGCTCCTGTTTCAATATGGAGCTGGTTCAAATAGGAGCCTTGATGGGGAAGGAAACCCCAAATTTAGTGGTGACAAAAACCTAGGAAAGGATTAAAAGGTGTAAGAGAGAGCTTTTGAAAGGAGGAGAAATTGTGAGTATGATGGTCAATGTGTTTTTTTTTGTGTTTAGAAATCAGAAAGAAATTAGGAACTACTTTCAAGATAGATTCTTTTTACGGGTTAAGTACATATTAGAGTTTGCCAGATATTAGAAGTAGGTTGGATCTACTTATTTGTTTCCAAGTAACAAGAACTTTCTTCTCCTTACTTAAATCTCACAGTGTTGTCCTTGTTCTTGTTCTTTGTCTTTTGTGTGTTTGTTTCTTTTACTAGAGAGTTCTCTTTTAAATTATAATATGTGTTACTTGTCATGTTTGTGTTATTCTGTTAGAATAAATTAGGCTTTGAAGATAGTGATCATGCGACAGGCGTGATCACTCTCTAATGTCATAAACATAGCTTAACTATGTTATGGTTTAGGCAGAAAACCATCCCTTTAGTAGCAAGAAAGTCACAAGGAAACATTGGAGGAAACATTGGAGTAATGTTTCAAAGAAAGAAGTATTTTGTGAAGGAACCTAAATAAGACATGGTGTTAAAATCAGAGAAAGCAGCCAAGGTGAGAGAGGCAGAGAGAGGTGATTGGGATCCTCTTCTCATTGTCTATGGCATATTTGAAGCATGGATACCTCTAGAGTTGCATCGCGTGAACGACACACATATTCACATAGAGGTTGCCGTTGTTGAAACATATCTTAACTATGTTATGGTTTATGGGAAATCCCCCATTTTGTTGTTAGTAACAAGAACACCACAGAGAAACATTTGGGTAATGTTTCAAAGGACGAAGTTGATGGGAAGGAACCCCATCTCTGCCTCATGACATACCTCCTTGTCTAGCAAGGAATCTATATGATCGCGCTAAGATGGACATGCGATATCATAGATTCCTCCAGAGTTGCATCGCGTGAGGGAAACACACTATTTTTCACACCTAAAGGAAAAGTTAAGAAGATGCACAAGTGGACAAAAAGGACGAATATGATCCACTTGAGAAAGATTGAGAAGCGTCACCAGTTTAGTTAGAGAAGCTTAGGTGATGAATATGCATTTAGGGTGAGAAATAACAAACCTTACATGGGAGTATCCTGTCTATTTTTTTTAGATAGATCATTAGTTGGTGCTAACATATTCGATGCGTTCTTCACGCCTTAGTGTAACTTTAGCACTTTAACTTCTTTGATTGATTTGGCGATATTTCTCTCTTTCTCTCTGGTTAATCGCCAGAAGGATGTGTATAAAGAAGGACAAGAATATGGCACGCTCTTGTTTAAATATGAGCCTTGATGGGAAAGGAACCCCCAAAGTTAGTTAGTGGTGACAATACCTTCTAGGAAAGGCACAAAAGGTGTAAGAGATAGCTTTTGCAACGAGGAACAATTGTGATAGAGATCTTTTGTATGATCTTTTTTGTTTCCAGGTAACAAGACTTTTTTCTCCTTACTTAAATCTCACAGTGCTTGTCCTTGTTCTTTGACTTTTGTGTGTTTGTTTCTCTGTTTCTTTTACTAGGAAGCTCTCTTGTCTTGTTTGTGTTGTTCTGTTAGAATATATTAATTAGGCTTTGAAGATAGTGATCATGCAACAGGACGTGGTCACTCTAATATCATAACATTAGCTTAAATGTGTTATGGTTTAGGCAGAAAAAACAATTCCGTTAGTAACAAGAAAGCCACAAAGAAGCATTATTATTAGGTTAATATTTCAAAGAAGAAGACTAGAAGTTGAAGAGAAGAAACCCCTTGTCTAACAAGGAATCTATGATCGCCTATATACGGCCATTGTTTTTTTTTGTTTAAAAAATTTAAGAATTCAAAATGTCACAGAGAGGATTCGAACTTGGGTTAGAGACTTCAGTGATAGACAACTTAACCAAATGAGACATCACATATATACGGCCATTGTTGCGGCGGTGTTTAGTTAGTGACCATATACGGCCATTGTTGCGGCGGTGTTTAGTTCGGACTTAACCGGAAAATCACTGGAAAAACAAGTTTCCGAGAAAGAATCATCCACAAAAGTTGACAAAACAGAGCAAAACATAGTAAAACAGAACAAAACAAAGCAAAACAGAGTAAAAACAGGAGAGAGAGAAACAAAGTGTGTTATAAACTCATAATCATAAGTGGACTCACTGGAACGTTGAGCTTGGAGTCATGGAAAGATAAGAGATCTTCGAGCAGTGAAAGAAGACTACTTTGGTCGGAAAAGCTGGTAGATTTGTTACATTCTTCTTTGTCTTCTTGTCTTTGAGAGGAAGATGACTGACTCTTCTTGTACGAGAGAATCTGCTTTAGAGAAATCAAAAAGGTCGTCTACTATAAATTCTTCTACTACGCGCTCCATTGTTTTTTTTTTTTTGCTCTTAATTGCAAAACCAATGGCTACACTTTGTTTTGAAGAAAAGAAGAGCAAATCCAAAATTCAAAAAGTTTGTTAGTGTTCCAATATTTTTTTCATAAAAGTTTCATTCTTTTTTCAAATTTTAAAACTCACTACGCCTAGAGAGAGAGAGACACGTGGAAAGTTTAGGTTTAGTTGAATTTTGGGAGACTTTGTTTGGCAATGTCTCGTTACGAATCAACAAACCATGCATTTGTCACGTACAGGGCGCAAGAAGCAGTTATAGCCAAGGCTTTAGGCAAACAATTCTATAAGAAAATTAGGGACAACAATTTTTACAAGTTTTCTTGTAGTCTAATGGTTAAAGACTTGTTTATATCCTCTAAGGTCAAAACTCTGTGACCATATTTTAACGTTTTTTCCTTTATTTTTTAAATTATATCAATGGTTGGAAGACATTATTTTTTGTTCGCTTTAGGCATAAAATTACATAGGACCGGCACTGGTCACGTCTGTATTTCTCATTACAAAACTTAGGGGGGAAAAACTTTCCCTTTATTATGTGAAGTTTACGAAACCAAAAGATTAACTAATTTTTATGCATATACTTTCTTTTTTGTCAATATCAATAGACTTTATCATATGATAAGTAATAATAAGAATCTATAGTCATTTCATAGTCTTTAACCCCCAATTTAAAGTTTGTAATATCAATAAGACCAAACAAGAATTCTCCATACATTTAGTATTATTGTCACATTACACACCCCGGTAACATGGTTTGTTACTTGAAGTAAATTGCAACACGGTTAACAAAATAATACTGTATTAATAGGTTTGGAGAAAAATATCAGAAAGATAGAATAATAATTGGTACGTTTGAGAAAAATGATTGAAAAATATGGACTCTAAAAAGTCAGGTTTTAGGGGCCCACTATTTCGTCGGTGGAAGGCCCAATATGAAGAATTCGAAAATGGGACCGACACAAACAAACAATAACATTTATTTATTTATTTTACTTCAAATCAAGAATGGATAGTGTCACAATCACATGATGAGTGTCTGGTGAAAATATTGTAAATTGTATTTAATTATTTATACACCCTCTCATGGGTTAAGTGATAAAACTATAATTCAATTTTAAACGTATTTCTTTACATTTTTATCCTCTTTTTTCTTGGGTTTAATTAATTATTAACGCAATGAAAAGCGTGCCATATCCATAAGATGGGTCACGAGAAATCATTGACCTGGTACTGTTATACATACAGGCCTAACTAGCCCAATGGGCTTAATTAAAATTATTCAATTAGCCTAAACACAAATATAAATCACATCATAAATTACTTTTTTTAGTCCTGCGAAAAATTTAGTAAAAAAAATATATTTGAAACCAGAGTTTGACTATTTAGCCAACCATCACTTAATATACATAAGAATAGTCACATATTTATTGTTCCAAATGCGACTCACTAGACAACCTGTAAATTTAATTAACCAAAAAAAAACAGGTACTATATAAATATATATTGACGTTCCCATACGCAAACTTATCGAAGTTCCCAACTACATTTACAAATATTAGTCAATAATTATACCACCCCACACTATATAATGCTCTAATTTTAATTCCACATAAAAGCAAGCAAACTAATAAAAAAATACAGTTGATATGAATTTTATAGCTGACAAGATAAGATATAAATTTGTTATTAATTTACTATCGGTGAAGCAATTAATAGCAGAAGTTCCCGACCTTATTAGGTGAGACAATAGAGACAGTATCAATAAATGTCACCACCGATTCATATATAAAGTATATACTTGTAGGGAAAAAAAGTTGAAAAATATCTTAACATAACATGTGAAATCTAATAAAATCTAATCTTAACTATATACATTTATTTCAAAGATATGGACATCCATCTTTCACGATAACGATATTTATACCTAATAATAGCAGTAACCTATTTATTATTTTCACACCTTATCATTACCCCAAACAAGTTTCTATCTTTTTACCACTTTAAACCACCACCTATATGTGGTTGATTCAAACACTCTACTTCTAAAAGAGGCAATAAAAACAAACACAAATCATAATAAAACCAAACCCTGCTCCTAAAAAGAGATTTTGAGAAATAAATAAAAAAAGTTAAAAAAGACATGGAAGCAATGAAGGAGACTGTGGAAGAGAGCTTGAGAGAGATGAGAGATACCTTTGCAAGTGGAAGGACAAGAACTGTGAAGTGGAGAAAGACACAGCTTGAAGCAATAATAGAGATGGTTAAAGACAATGAAGACAAAATGTGTGATGTTCTGTTTCAAGATTTGGGTAAACACAGTAGTGAAGCTTTCAGAGACGAGCTAGGTTTTGTAATGAGATCAGCTACTACTGCTTTAAACTGTATTGATAAATGGGTTGTTCCCAAAAAGGTAAGAAACCAATACATACATGCACTACTAATTAAGTACATATTTTCAAGAATGTTTTCAAGATTAGTCATATATGTTTTTGGAATAATTTATGTTTCTTGGTGATGGAAAAAAAACAGACAAACCTGCCTCTTTTGTTCTATCCAGCAAAAGGAAAAGTGATCTCGGAACCGTACGGGACAGTTCTTGTTTTGTCTAGCTGGAACTTTCCTATATGTAAGATTCAGATCTTGAATCAGTTTCATTTTAATTGGATTTTCAAAATTGAAGTTTCTTTTTGTTTGTTTGTTTGTGGCTAGCTTTGTCTTTGGACCCAATGATTGGGGCGATATCAGCAGGAAACACCGTGCTACTCAAGGCGTCTGAATTAAGCCCTAATGCATCTGCCTTCCTCGCCAAGACAATACCGTCTTATCTCGATACTAAAGCTATCAAAGTTATCGAAGGAGGACCTGATGTCGCGACTATCCTCTTGAAGCATCAATGGGACAAGATCTTCTTCACGGGTACCAATCAATCAAACCCTTAAACACGCAATGACTTGCTTGTAGTAAAAGTTACCTAATCGTTGTTTGTTTGTTTGTAGGGAGTCCAAGAATTGGGAAGATAATAATGGCTGCAGCTGCAGAGCATTTGACGCCTGTGACATTGGAGCTTGGTGGAAAATGTCCCACCATTATTGATCATCACTCTGTTTCAAAGGACATGAAGGTATATATATATACGATTTTCCTCTGTTTTCGACTTAATCGAAACAAAAAAAACTCTGAATTTGAATTGTTGGTTATGAATGTAAAAAGTCTGTAGTGAAGAGAATCTCTGGAGGAAAATGGGGTTCTTGTAGTGGACAAGCTTGTATCTCTGTAGATTATGTTCTTGTCGAACAGAGTTTCGCGTCTTCTTTGGTAAGTATACACACAAAGACACATAAAAGCTCTGTTTCTGTAGGATCTTTTAATGTATTTTGTGGTGGTATTATTGTAGATTGATATGTTGAAGCCGTCGATAAAGTCTTTCTTTGGAGAAAACCCTAAAGAATCAGGATGTCTCTCTAGGATTGTTAACAAACAACACTTTCAAAGATTGGCTCGTCTTCTTAATGATCCTCGTGTTCAAGCTTCCATTGTCTATGGAGGTTCAATGGATGAAGAAAAGCTGTATGTTTTATTGATATAAACATGTTTCTTGTGTCACAAGAAATCAGTTCAACAAGTCCTTTTTTTAACCTAAATTTGTTTGATAGGTATGTTGAGCCAACGATCTTGTTAGATCCTCCTCTTGACTCTGAGATAATGAATGAAGAAATCTTTGGTCCAATACTCCCTATTATCACTGTAAGCACATAGTCATATAAATTACTTTTGTATCAATCACATGATTGTTGCTGATTTTGTCTATTTCCTCTTATGTGATGAAGTTACGTGACATACAAGAAAGCATAGGGTTTATCAAGTCAAGACCAAAGCCACTTGCTATCTATGCATTCACCAAAGATGAGAACCTTAAAACTAGAATCTTGTCAGAAACATCCTCTGGTAGTGTCACGTTCAACGACGTCATGATCCAGGTATCACTAATTAAGTTTCCAAAAATACCACTAAATATTTGGATTAAAACACACAATATACATAATGTTATCATGTATTTTTGAATGGGTGTTTTGTAGTATATGTGTGATGCATTGCCTTTTGGAGGAGTGGGAGGAAGTGGAATAGGAAGGTATCATGGGAAATACTCATTTGAATGTTTTAGTCATGAGAAGGCAATAATGGAAGGAAGCTTAGCTATGGATCTTGAAGCTCGATATCCTCCATGGAACAGCTTCAAGCTTGCCTTTATTAGACTTGCATTTCGTGAAGATTACTTCAAGCTTATCCTCCTTATGCTTGGTCTCAAAAAATAATATATGAGAGAGAGAGAGAGACACACATACAACCACGCGCGCACAATCTATATTTGATCGCTTCATGACACTCTTATGTTTGATTTTCATATTTTCACTTAATAAGTTTGATTCTGGATGTTTTACTTATCATTCAAGCTTGAGATTTTCCATGTAGTATGCGACTTTTTTTTAGTAATCATAATATATTTTTAGTAAAAAAACATAACACTAGTTGAAATTTTTCACAAAATATGTGATTACAAGATAACCACCCTAGTCTTTTGTTTTTATAATTAGAAAATTATTCTTCCGAGAGATAGATTACAATTTAAATTATACTTAATATTAAATTTCTATTATCTAAATGTGCGAAGGTGTACGTGTATAGTAGATGTCTTGTCTAAAGAAAAAAAGAAAAGTAAAGTTGTTGAAAGTATGGGCACACACGCAACAATAATAGGTTACTGTTATAAGCCAGTTTCTTTCATCCCCACACTAAATTAAAGCTTTATCAAAAACCCTAGCTAGCTTTTCTTTTCTTTTTTTTTTTACATTTTTTGGGGTTGGTACATCGTCCTCTATTTATATTCAATCTCGTCAACATTTCTCATATGTTATTAATTTCAACTTTAACTCCTCTCTCTCTCTCTCTCTCTCTCTGTCTATATGTATCTTCTGGAAACACAAATCCAACCAGAAACCGTATCTGTTATGTTGTGTCGGTTCTTGGATAGTCCAAAATCAAAGGAGCATGGGTGACTTGCGAGTCAAGGTACGAAAGCTAAACACGTGAACTACGGAGTTTATATTCGTTTTTTGTTTACCTTTCTTCTTGAATTTTTAGTCACAAAGTAATACATAGCGTATACATAGTTATATACGTGTTTAATTTCCCCAAAAAAGTTGGATTAGTTAAGCTAATTATGGCCTTGATTGGTGGTGTTTTTAAGTGAGATTTGGCTTGATTGGTAGTTATTTCTAACCAAATTTTTAAAGTTTTTTTTTCCTTAAAAGTAGGAAATTCAGTATTAGGGTTACATTTCATAATTTGTTTTAGAACTAAAATCTACTGAAACGCAAATTTTTTAAGAGACGAAAATCCAAAATAAAACAACAAATATTGATGGTTATCTAACTTCAAAGTTCAAACGTAATGAAGATAAGAAAATTTGTGTGTTTATAATCTCTTACTTGTGTGATTCGTCATAATATTTAAATTAACTCTGCTAAATTAAGGTTGTATGTATTAGGAGCACTTTCACAAATTTTTACTTTTTTCCCTCATATGCTTTCTTGTCGTTGTCACTATTTAATTCATTTTAATTAACCCACCTTCAAATCTAGATAGATTAATATCACAGTAACAATATAAAATAGTGGGTGCTATACGAAGAAGATATAGGTCTGAATATTTAAAATCATGCATGTAGACTTCACTAGACCTTATGATAAATTACAACTTTTTCAATATTATAACACTATAATTTCTCGAGTTTATCCAATGGGAGAAGCAACCGGCAATATCGCATAATCATGCTAAAAAAAAAACGTATCGAGAACCTAAATAACTTAGATCTAATATATAAACTCTCAAATAAAAATTTCATTACCGTACAATGTAAATATAAAAATAAAACACATAATAACAAATAGACATGCAATAGATCCCAATTTGCAATATCGTCTATGTATTACATTACATATGATTAATAACAACACACACACAAAACACACACACAAAACACATTACATTCTATATAGAATCAACACATAAAAAACATGGGTTCTTGAATTAATCAAGATCTTGGTGGGTTTTGATAGAATTGCGAACCTGGAGGAGGCATGAACATAGTCGTAATATTATTCGAATAATAACCACCAGAATTATTAGGATCAATAAACATCGCCGACGATCCTCCTCCACCACCACCACCACCGTCGACGTTCACTGCCGGAGTATTAAAGGGGTTTCCTCTTGAGGAGGAGCTTTGATGATCGCTTCCGCCACTACCACCACCACCACTAATGTAGCTATTTTCAAGGCCTTGGTCATATAAAATGCCTTTAAAGAGATGGCCACCGATATTAACCATTGTTTGATAAGCGTATTGACCATCTCCTCCGTCATCTACGCCGCTCATTTTAACACACCGGAAAAGTGCATCGGAGCTTATTTCTGCCGGAAAATTACTCGCCTCCCCCATCTCTAACCCTAAAATGCATATATAAACATTATGTTACTTTTTGTTGGCTAAAAGCCTAAAACTATATACAATAATTTTTTTTGTTTAAATACATTAGATTTCAGAACACTAAAATATAATAAATGTGATTCTTTTTCATGTTGTGGATATTTAATTAGGAATATATAGTTTTAAACACTAAATATGTATACTTACCTTCAAAATATAACACCATGTTTATATGTATTTATCACACATCTATTGAAAATTGCATAAACAAATTAAACCCAATTGGTACCTTAGTTATTTAGTACATAAAAGTAGGAAGATTTCTTTAAAAAATAATAAATAAATTAATGTTTTATAAGTCGTAAATTGAAATCTAAACCCAAATATGTGTGTTCAAACAATTAGGTTTTGTTCTAACAAAACACTTAAAAAGAAACTTTAGATATGGTTTGAATCTAAAGTTAGAATCCTAAAACTATAATTTAAAACAAAACTAACCTGCTGAGTCTGATGGTAAGCGAGAGGACGAGGTTCTCGGAAGAGTAGTGTCCCTATGTCGTTTAGGCACATTCGAGCCACTTCCACCACTTCCACCACCGTCTCCACCAGAAGTTGACATATTAAGTTGTTGTTGTCTCTCACGTCGTCTAGCAACAGGAATCCACGTGCTTCTCACGTGAGTAGTACAATCAAAGCCATGGCTCTTACAACAAGTCCTGCAACGCATGTGAGTGCAATCTTTCTTGGCTTGGTTCCCACAGTCCCGACAGCTTATAGTTATAGATCTTGATGATGATGTGGCTAAATCAGAGACGTCGATCTGAAGATGATGATGACTTGGATAAAGATCTAAGCTTTGTTGTTGATGATGCATGAGAATCTGTTGTTGTTGTTGTTGATCTGGTGGAATCTGCCATAGGCTTGATGATGAGCTTGGAATAATATTGTTATTATTAGTGTTTGTGTTTCTATACCAAACCCAATTTGTCTTTTGTTGTTGATCTTGTTCTTGTTGGTCTACTCCGTTGATGTTACCTCCTAGTGAGAATGTTCCAGCCATTTCTTAAGAAGACCTAACACTTGAAACCCTAATCTTGACCTAACAATAATATTCATAATTTAAAAAAAAACCTAATTACCATGAATTCTTGTTTATCTAATTTACTTTCTCCTTCTTTCTTCTTCTTCTCACTATAATTCACCCCTTTAATTTTTTTACTTACTCTTTGGGTCTTCTTGAATGCTTTTCAAGATCTCTTTTTCTCTTGGGAATAAAGTGTGGTTTCTTGGTAGTGAGTAGTTGAAGAGAGCGAAAGTAAAGAAGAAGAAGAAACAAAAGAGAGAAGAATTAAAGTTTGTTTTTTTATGAATCTTTAATGTGTTTTGTTTTGTATAGAATTCTGCAACGCCGCCATGGGTGTCTTTTTAGGTTTCTCTTTCCTCTGCTATATGCTCATCCCCATAATTGAAGTGTCTCTCTCTTCTCTCTCTCTCTCTCTCTCTGATTTGGGTTTTTGCAGATTCTATGAAACCAAAGTGAAAAGCTTTACTTTCCCCTTTGGCTTTTGTCTGAACAAAACGCTTCTAGTTCTGTCCCGTATGAAATGTAAAATAGTATAATTAAGTTAAACAAAAACAAAATCTCTCTCTCTCTCTCTCTTCTATCTACTCAGAGTCTCTCACAATCCACGGGGTGGTGATGATCTTTCGGTTCTAGCTCTTTTGTTTTCATCCCATGGATCAGATTTCGCCACGTGGCACATTTGATTAATCTTGTTTTTGATCATAATCCTTTTTTTTTTATTTGAAGCTAAACACATTAGTAGTAATTTTGTCGTGGTTATCAAAAACTTAGCACATGTGTCCGTACGTATTAATTATGGTTAAATTTGAAATCCCACGCGTTTAGGTTGAGAAATCTTTACCACTTAATTACATATATATACAGTACGTTTTTGTTTTTATCTAATCTCAAAGAATATTAATTGCTCATCTAATTAGGGTTCTCTCTTCGACCGACATTAATCTACCTTCAGTGGCGGAGCTAGAATTTTAATTTACCTGGGTCAAAAAATAATTTGGCATTAAAAGGTCAAAGAAATATTAAATCTAAAAACTCTTATTTTTACATTTTTTTACAAATATTTTCACAAATGAATATTTTAAAAAAATACGCATTAAAGATTTTATAACTATTTTGTTGGTCATATCAGTTTTTAATTTATAAATAAATTAGTTAATCGCTTAAAATTGTTATCACTGCTCTAATTAGTTTAGAAAAAGAAATATAAAAAATTAAAACACTATCATAAAACTGAAAAAGAAGACTAAAAGTAAAATTTTATTTTCTGGCTTTATGAATTATTATTAGTCTTTATTAGTTTTATTTTGTTTATTAGATTAACATTTTTAATATGTCATATTATTGGGTTTTAATTGAATTAGAGTCAACATGGGTCAATAATTTATTTATAAGAACCTAAACAAATTAATATACGGTAAAATATTTTTAAATTTTAACATGGGTCAATTGACCCACGTGGTAACATGCTCCCTCCGCCACTGTCTACCTTTAACATCTACTTTTCTATATATATTCACAAAATTATAATGTTACTTTTCTCACAACAATTACAATGTTAGTTATTCATACCCTGATACTCCTTTCAAATAAATCATACCCCAAGTTTTTTATTACATTTGTGAGATAATGTGCCAAAAATATAATATAAAGAAATACTAATTTTTTGTTAGTTAATTAAAGGCTTAAAGCATACATAATGATTTACCGCACTGCTAAATTAATTACTAACTATAGCCTAATATAGTAGTTTAATACTAATAGACTAATTAAGTTGATACTAACTAGTGTCTATAAAAAAACCGTTAACCATTGAATAGTTTATGGAAACAGAGAGATTCGGGGCAGTGAAAAAGAGGCTCTTTTTATTGATTGTGACAAATGATCGCACTAAAATTCGTTATTAGCGAATAAGATAATTAAAGAAACATTATAAAGAAGCGATAGGAGGATGGGAGAAAAGAGAAAGAAAAAAAACTAAAACTGAAATAAAAAAAGCATGTTACTCTTTGGATTCTCTGTGGCTATAGAAGGGAACACTGCGCCTCCTACGTGTACTTTTTATGTATTCCCTTATTTTTACCGTCAATATATTGGAAAAAAATATATTTATATATGAAGCAAAATAATGTTAGAAAATGTTGATATGAATTACGAACTAGTTTAGGAGTAATTTGATTTGCATTTTTTACTAAAATTTGAGGAATACAAAATTCAGAGCTATTCACGCAAAGTACTTTTTCTTTGATATCGTGGCATGCATGTTGAATTGCTAAGATGATTATACAAATAGTTCGCATGTTTATATTTACATAATTTTTAAAAAATTTAGTACTTAAATTTCAGGATTAAATTTAAACGCTACGTTTATTTATGTGAATAATTAATGGACTCGTCCGTTTGACCAATTAAAACTCTACAAAAACTGATTTAAATCGGTTACATGATCAGACCAACCCAGATTAGTCTAGTCCAAACTCCAAAGGTTTTGGAGAGAAAGAGCTAATTAAATTTGTGAAATGGTATAATATTAATCTCAAATGTTTGTTTCTAAATAATGAAGAAAATGAAAAATAAAAGAGAGAGAGAAGGGAATGATAAAAGTGAGAGAGGACCGAGACGAAGAAGACGTTCAGTGTCGTTTGCTGTCTGTCGAGAGACCATCTCGAGCCCAGTGTCTGCCTTCTCTTCCCTCTCCGTTGACTTTCTTTACTTTTATAATTCTATTTCTTCATTTTTTATTTACTATTTTATTTTGTATATTAATGTTTTCTTAAGAAATAACAAATAGTGTCGCTTGAAGAGACTTAATCGGTGCAAGACAAATCAATATAAAAGCTGTGATTGTCGTTGCTGACAATAAAAAATGAGTAGTTGTTAAAATAGAAAAATAGATCATAATATTTTTAATACAATCGATTTATCAAATTATGTAGGTTTTTTACTTATGGGACTATGGAAGTGAAATGTGAAAAAATGAAAAATAATATTATAATGTAGTGGATGTCATTTTCTTAGCCTTTAAATGTGGCTTTTTTGTTGATAATTACATGGCATATTCGAGTCCTTCTAGAGAAACGTCTACTCTATTATTGAATATCATACATCAAACATAAAATAAACCATATATAGTTATGCATCAAAAACGTTATATTATACTTTTAAGATGAGTATGGATAACCTAATATTGCAATGGATGATGAATTTTGACAATGGTCCATGCGTGGTTAGTGATTTGTTCGGTCGGTCCACATATTATTACAATGATTTGAATTGTTTTTTTTTTTCAATTCACACTCGTTATCCATTTAATCAAGTTGTAATTGCAACTTATTTTACCTACACAAAAAGATTCCACTGCTCATGTTTTTACCTCCCCAGTATTCATTTAATGAATTTATTTGTTTAATTAAATTAAGATATATATGCGTATATATACATAATGATAACACTTATGCTACTTAAGTGTCCCCACTCTATTAAACGAAATTAATACTATCTAAATGAGGACCACCCTTCATAGTCCTTATCAAAGTAGTTTTAAAGAGAAGTGGTTCTTACAATCTGAACTTCTTATGCTTCTTTAAATAGAACTGTTTTCAGAGGCTTACGTTAGATCCTAACTGTTTTGCTGACAGATACTTACGCTACTTACTTATATATGTGTGCACATGCTGTTGCTATTTACAGCATATGCAGAAACACCAAAAGATATGGATCATTTTAGTATGTTTTTTTAGATTTTAGAGGTTTAACGTTTTAAACTAGACTTGTTGCATCTCCTTTCTCTTAGCATCTAATAACAGAGCAAGTTGTGCACGTTTACTTTTAGCTTCTTCAAGTTCCTTTTCTAAGTTCTTTACCTGTGCCATTATCAATTTATTATCTATGTTAGAACTTATGTAACAAACTTATGTTTATACCGCGAAATCAAATTACTTACTGTCTGTTCCATTTCATTCTCTTTCTTTATATATTCCTCGCACCTGTCGAAGAATGAACACATTGAAGTTGAATGAGAATCCGAGAGAGATATGCAACTGAATTGAGTTTGCTCAATCTAAGATTAAGAGGAGATAATATATATATATATACATACTTCATGAAGAGTTTTATGTTCTCTTCGCTTATCTCATCAGCTGCTCTGCCACCAACGTTGTTTCCAGTGTTCTGCGAAGAATTGTTCAGTTTAGTTTTTTATTTAATCAAACTTGTGGATTAAAAACTAAATCGTTAAATGAAATTCACTTACCGTAGCCGCAGGTGGAGGGATGAGCTGCACAGGTTGGAAATTACTTCTTAAACCCGTGAAGTTTCTCATATGTGGCGGTGCCACAACAGCTTTATAGCTCGAAGTACCTTTACTAAGATTAATTTCACGTATTATCGGACCACTTTGGCTAATTTTATCACAAGGCAAAGAAGAAGTGTTGAACGTATTGCCAATGTTAGTAGGTGGTGACTGATCAGGTATCGGTACCCTCATCGACTTATATGAAGGCGTGTGAGGATGGTATCCAACAACTTCGCAGCGGCTTGCCCTGTGTTTTCTCCATAGTAAGAAAAACGAAATAAGCAAACAAAGATATTGCTGAGTGGAACCAAAAACGCATTGTCGATATAATGACAGATGATTTGAAAAAAAAATTAAAGAGCAAGAGAGACCAGTATTCTTGGGTTATCTTTTTCAGCCTTGCCTCTAGCCGTAGGAACAGAGAAGACCTCTCAAACTCTTGCTTATCGTGAGCTGGTTCTATGAAGTTTGCTTCAAGAACTCCTGATAATAGATTTGGCTTAATGTCTCTATATAATAACAAAACATATTCTACGGAGTCACCACGGGAATGAAAACTATACCGACAACACCATTGCCTCTCGACGACCCGCCCAGAGTAACCTTCCAGAAAGGCTGCAATGGCGTAAGGGGATCTTGCTTAATCAAACCATATACAAAGGTGGAAACTTAAGTGACAATATACTAATAAACTAGCGTCAATCGCCTCTTAACAATTATAAGTTATCAACACGTACCATGATGAGACGGTTTTTGTGATAGACATTGAAACCAGATATTGGAAGTTTCGGTGCCTCTTTGACGAATCCAACTTTAATTTCAGTTGCAACCTGTAACAAGGAAGTTTAGTGGGTTTTACTCTCACAAGTCAAACATAAATAAGATACATTAATGTTTGGATATAAAAACAAAGCCAACAGAGTAAAAGAAAGAGAAAGTCTTAGTTTGTGTTACATATTCCATTGTAGCTGCATGGGGTTTGTACATTCTAGTCTCAGGATATTTGAATTCATCGGCAATGTTGAATTGCTCTACATGGATTCCCCGGAGAATAATTTTGAAGTTTTTGAGCTTCTTGAGATATAACATGGAAATGTAATCCTATGGATAAAGAAACTAAGTCAGCCTTTACCATTCTTGCAACAGTAAAACAAAAATAGCAAGAGGATATTCAAAGCAGTTACCTTTAGAGAATGTCGATAGCGGTATGAAATATGAGCTCTTAGTTCTAATGTTATAGGGCCAACCCGTTTCCCGTTGTCGGAATTTTCATCTCGAAGCCGTATGTCCTATTAATAAAATTTAAAGACGAAAAAATTCAAAACTTTACAACAGTTTCTGCAAAAAGACCTGAACCTTTAAGGTAATCTAAGTACCTCATCATCTTCGTCAAAACTCAGCTCATATATTCCTTCATCATTAAGCCACAAGTTGTATAAAATTACTTTTGTTCCATGCGTCCCAATATCCTCGAACTGGTGGAAGTAAACGAATTAATAAACATACCACAATAAAACTACACGCAGAACCAGAATCTTTAGAAGGGACAACCTGCTGCAAAAGTTCGCCCTCTGTTGAAAACGGAGACCATTTGAGAAGAATGTTTAGGTTGGCAGACCAATCTTCTGAGGATCCATAGATAATTGGTTGTGGTCGCTGATTGGATATATCAATATCAATCTGCAATGCATATATGATACGTAAATTCAGATCAAATAAACGTCGCACATTCTTGAGTTCCCAAATATCATAATGAATTATCTACTTTTTTAAGTATGAAAGAAAAAAGCTACACAAGCTGAAGATTTTACCATGGGAACAATCACATCGTCCTGGCCAGTTCGCCTAAGGAACGTGTAAGACAGAAGGCCAACGCTCTGTGTAGATTTGCTAAAACATAAAAGATAAAAATACGGCGAAGTTAGCATATGCCAAGTTCCAGAGTATATATGTACCAGATATATTACTACCCTCCACGCGTTGAGCGGCTAAAAACAATAGCATCAGCTCCAAGTCTCATAGTACTTGTCTTGAAACCATTTCCATCTGTACAGAAATATGAAACTTCGGTTAGAGACCTACAAGACTAGAAAGAAGCTCAAGGTCCTTTTAAACAAAATCACAATACTTACACTGTCCAATCGTCGTATTAGACTTCTTCGATGAGTAGCCTAAGCTCATACACTTTCTGATCCCATCAGGATCCATCCCACCTCCATCATCTTCAGGAAAAAAACAAGAGAAAGATCATCACTAACAATATCTAAAGCCACAGATACCTTCAAAAAGCATCACAAAATTCATCAAAAGCCAATGTACCTTTGAAAACTAAAGCTGGTGAGTTATCTTTCACAATATTAATTTTATCGATCTTCACAAAAGTCGCACCGTTTTGTATCTGAAGAAGAGATCAATAAACAAAAAACAATCCTAATACATACAATTCTATTTCACAGATGTAGCAGAACATAAGCATTTCTCTCAAGCATGCTTCTTACCTCATCAACAGCATTATCAATTAGCTCTGCAATTGCTACAATACAATACAAACATAGATAATCAATCATCATCTCCAAACGCTAAACCAAAAATCACGTTTCGTTCTCGAATTCATAGTTTTACCTCCAAAAGCCCATTTATGTGAAGTAGCATTCGAGTGAAGAAACTTGGGATGAATCCGAGCATGCTCAAGCATACCTGAAGCAGCCGGATTAACACATTTCTGGATCTCGAAGTTATCTCCGGCTTTCCAGAAGCTACGACATTCTAGGGTTTCTCGAGAAGCCACCGTCGCATCGGAGATCGGAGCTGGAACTTGCTGATTCTCCATTAGAGACGACGAGATCCGAAACGCTTCTCCTCCTCCTCCTCCTCCGCCTACTATTCCGGCGATGTCTTCGTCGCTGTCGCTATCGAGAAGGACGGCATTGGAGACTGTAGTGTTCGCTTTAGGCATGGCTAAAGAGAGAAATCGAGACGACGCGTCGACGCTTATAAGAGGAAAACTAAACAACGTGTCGTTTCACTGTTTTCCAATGAGACAACGTGCTGTTTTATATTGAGATGAAAAATGTTATCGTTTATCGTTTTTAACGTTTCTTTCCTTGTAAATTGAACAGCGCGTTGTTTCACTATCTTCCAATGAGACAACGTGCTGTATTTATATTGAGATGAAAAATGTTCTCGTATGTCGTTTTATAAAACGTTTCTTTCCAATTCCTTATATTTTTGATATATTTAGCACTATTACTATTTTTCGAATTACAATATCAAATTTATATATTTTGCTATTCTTTTGTAATGTGGATATTTCTTGGGTACGTCGCATACTAAAATAATTATGTTAATAGCCGAATATATTGGTAAATTTTGACTTAAACGAATGATATTATAGAGAGAAAATAGGTAACAAGATACTCAGAGATTTTTTAGGCGTTGGAGAGAATCCAACGCAATCTTTATTAATTAAACTAAAATTTTAGAAAACTTAAATTAAAGCACTATGATCTAGAATATCCAAACAGAAAACTAAAAAAAATCTAAAAAAATCCTAAATGAAAAACAGCAAGAAAAAGATCCCTAAGCCCTAAAGTCGCTAGAAACAACCTCATAGATCTTCAGGTAAGAAGTGTCTGTTATACAACATAATAGAATCAGAAGCAACAGGCTCATTGTCTTGGTTCCTATGCCATGTGTACAAAGCATGTGTCCTGTTCTTGATCTCCAACATAGCATGTCCAAAACTAGCTTCTCTATAAGCCGAATAATCAGGTTGCGTTTCAGTAAAGCTACAAAAACACAAAACAAATATCTTAATTAGTTTTCATATAACAAAAAAAATATAAAAATTTGAAAAAATGGTCATGTGTTTTACCTATTTGCAATGCCTTCAATATTGCCTCCATCGCCAATAGTAATGTAAATAGGAGCATTAGGATCTTTCACAGGAGTGCTCAAGCCATTGGTGATATTATACTTAATGTTTGAGATACGTTCAGATCTCTCATAAGCATGAACGTGACCAGACAAAACCATATCAACTTTGCTGTTTACTAGCCACGACTCAAACATTATCCTCATGCTCTCACCTTCCATGTAATGATAGTTATTGCTGTTATACCACGGCGAATGAACCATAACAATCAACCATGGAGTTTCCTCTCTGTTCACCTTCTTTAGTTCCTGGTCTAGCCACACGTATTGTGGTGTGTACTTGCCTATATAAAAAAGATAACTTGTTACACAAGAAACTCCAAAAAATCTAGGGTTTTGTGTTTGATTAGTTATTACCATATGCAGAGTAAGAGGAAAGGACGATAATGTAAGCAGGACCACGTTTGATAGAGTACCAAAGAGGAGATATGCTTCCTGAGTCTTTGTATGCGTTAGGGTAACGATACATATAAGGCATAAAGGCATGAGTCTCATCCTATAATCACATATTCAAAATTGTAATTAAACCTAATTATTAAACTTGATATGTTAATTAGAGAGTTAAGTAAAAGCAAAGCAATGAAATCTTACAATCTCGGGAACGAAATCAATCTCGTGATTCCCTGCGGCAAAGATAAAAGGCTGATAAGCAGCACAAGGCTCAACGAATCTTCCCCAAGTATCCCATTTTCTTTGGTCATGGTTAGGATGGTCATCGGCGTAAGACAAGTCTCCGGCGAAAAGTATAGCTTGGCCTTTAGGGTTTGACATGTAATGATACAATGTCTCGTTCGATGCATAGGTTTGTCCAAGATCACCTACAACAATAACACACAATAAACTCATTAGTTATATACTAATCAGATTTATTATATTTTTAAAAGAAGAAAGAAGTAGATGTCTTACCCATAATACCGAATGTGTATGGAACATCGGGTCCGACCGGTGGTGGAGTTGTGAAGTTGAATTGTCTAACCGATTTGTCCGTACCAACCTCATAGATGTATTTAGTATCATACTACAAGAAAAGAACAAAATAAAGTTTAACGTTGTTACTTGTATGACAAGTTAGGTTAATAGAATGTATATACAAAACCTCAAGTCCTTTAATAGTGGCGTGATGAATAAAGCCAGAGCTATAGTCATAGAATCTGTAAGACTTGGTTGCACCATGAGCCTTCTTCTTTTCAGGCTTGGTCACATCGCTGCCGTTACTAGCCATCCAATAAGTAACAACGTTGTTACCAGCTAGGTTTATAGGTGTAACCCATGAGATAATCATGGCACGTCCATCATGATCTCCTTGCGTTATATGAACCTAATTAAACATACACAAAGATACAAATTACATTATAATAAAAGAATATTAAGGGTTTTGAATATTTTGATTAGAAGATTAATATAAAATAATTAATTAAACTAAACCTGTTCAGGGACGTTGTAACCAGATTGAACAGGGAAGGTTTCAAGAGGCATCTCGATAGATGGCTGAGGAGGACGAACATATAAACCTGTGGTTCCACCATTGATGACTGTGGTGAAGCTTAACAAAGCAATGGAGAGAATAAAGAGATTGATTATTTTCATGTTTGATATGTTGCTTTAAGAGTTTTGTTTTGTTTGTGGTGTGGATAGTTTGTAACATAGGGGTTTTGTGTGTGTTTGTATATAAATAGGTTAAGTCGGATCCTAATTTGTAAAGGAATATGCTAATGGGAAAGTATTTTCTTTGGAATAATCCTAATTACGAATTAATATTTTTATTTTTGAAAAGATTTGTATGAGTTTTTTAAAGATGTTGTTGTGATTTTAGTTTCGGAGTTAGTTCAAAAAGAATATTCAATCTCGCTGATGATAACTTCGTATTTTTTGTGAGCATTATTTAAAAGGATATATTTTAGTGAATAATATTTTGGCGATAATAGAATATGTAAGCCTAGATAAAACCGAAATTAATACAAATAAAATAAAGATTTACTCGTAAGAAACTCAAATATATCAAAAAAGATAGTTAAAATTTGAAAAAGAAAAACAGTACAGAATATTTCGATGGCATATAATTGGAATAAACACGTAGGAAGTTTCTAACAGTTCTGTGAAATAAATAATTTTAAAAAACTTGTAAACCCCTTTCATTTCCTACTACCACAAAATTGAGATAATGGAAAAATTTTCTGCAAATCTTAAACTCTTTTCGTCTTTTGTTTTTGATAACATTTTCCTTGTTTTTTTTAGTTAACAAAAATTATTGTTTTTTTAAATTCGATCGAACCAATGGCAATGAGACATGCAAATAAGACTTGAGAATAAAACAGAACTAAACTAGGAAAATGAAAACATGAAAGAAAAAAAAAACTAGGAAAATGAAAACATGAAAGAAAAAAAACTAGGAAAATGAAACGACAACGTTTATAAAAAATGGGTCAATATAGGATCTTCTTTCTCCTAACATGAACCCTTCTTTTGTTGATTACAAACACCAATAAAAAACATTAAACAGACTTCATATAAGACCAAACAAGTCCGGTCTCCATAACCGGTTAAAATGGTCAATGGTGACCGGTGGCTAAAACCAGAACATTTTTGACAAGACCCGGAATTGCCCAAGAGACTCATCACAACTCTACACACTCTTCTTACCTAAAACTCAAACTACTCTAAACCCCACAATAGTCTCTGTTCAAACTAACACACACACACACACACATTTTAACACAACTTAACATTTTCTCTTTTCTTCCCCTCTCTGTATTGTTTGGTTATACATTGTTTCTAGTCAAATGGCCTCAATGGTTGTTCTTCTTTAAGGTCTCCATTTGGTTATGGATGTCTCTGGTGCACAAACTGCTTCAACCGTTAACCGTTTCAGCACATTCGGACACGGGTCTTTCCCGAAATTACTGTTGGATATCGTCACTGCGCATCTCGCTTTCCCTACACACTTCTGCATATAACAAAACACACACATCCGCGGTTATATAAAAACAAGACTATTGATTGCAATATTGATTTTAAGTGTAAAGGTTCAATCTTTTTTTTTACCCTCTCTAAGATGGTGTATGAGGTATCTGCATGACACTCTCCTTGTTGGTAACTCCCACATGTTCCTAAAGGAGTCCCGAAGCTTGCGAATCTGATAGCTGAAATGGCTTGACCAGGGCTACATTTCAAATGAACCTTTGGTCTGTGAAACGTTTGTCCTTTCCCGTAGCTTTCGATCTGCCAGTTCTTGATATTCGGGTGGTACTCTGAAACTTCAGCACAAACTCCAGCTACCGATCTTTTGACCAAAGAGACAGTTGATGGGTTTCCACCAAGCTCCTCGAATATCACCAACAGATTCTCACTCGGCTTTAGCCATGCTCTCGGCACATGGTACAACTTTTGTGTAGGCTGACCGCAGCCAGTTTGGCACTTGTTTGGT